>OZ010577.1:59343062-59475562 GCA_963932145.1 Acanthosepion lycidas
CGATAAAAAAAGCGACAAAAAAACGAATGAAATATGCTAGGGTATATATCAGACACTAGTAATTTAAAGTTAGAATGTAAAGTTTAGCGTTCCTTTACCCCCGTGTTGATGTTGAATTTTAACTGACGTTTATGGCAATTCATTCTCTCCCTCTAAATATATACTGCAATGAATTACCATGTAAATTCAGTTTTATTCAACTCAAATAAAGCATACATTTGTAGAAGACGTTTGCAGGTGGCCACAGTAAACAGGTCCTCATTTTCATGGGAGACTTCAATAAAGGGATCATAATTATGGGAAATATATAATAGACACTGCGAGCAAACAATATTATCACCTGTATCTTAGTTTTTCATGACTTTTTCTCTATGAACGGCGAAGTTATGGTTCCTTTTCGTTATGTTAGAAGCTTGTTCATTATTTAGGCTGAGGTGATATGTCCGTACTATTTAGTTCTTTAACGGGATTATTCTCAGTTGTTTGGAGCATACAGTCTTTTGAAGGATTGATGCTTTCTCTCTGCCATTCTCTCTACCAGCGTGATGGGCAGAAGGTCAGATCTCGTAATAATACAGTAGACTTACATTCATCACCATTTCTGATTCATCTATCACCATAGATATGGTTCACATCTTGTATTTCAACTTCTTAAAGCAAGGGATCAGTTTTGGATTGTCTTACAAACTGATATAACAAGTCTGGTTCTGGTTTTAACAGCCAGTAAGGAAGGGATACTGATGACTGCCGAATAATTACAAAGAATCTCTCATGAGGTGTAGCATTTGATGCAGTGGATAGCATAGATCTAATGCTGTGTAGGGCGATTGGTAGTACCAACTCCCACTGGGACAGAGGTAAGTCTTCCAAATGACCACATTATAGCATTCAACTTGGGTATTGCCTTGCGGATGTCTTTCTAATGACAACGCAATGTGGCAAAAGGTATTCATTCACATCACGAGATGTGAAGCCTAAACCTCGGTTTGAATTAATTTAATTAGGTGGGCCACATAAGGAAAAAATCAATCTGAGACAATGAATGATAGTCTTATATAACGTATATTTGCATGGAATTGTTAATCGGAACGTTGCGAACTAATTTCAACAAACATGTATTTATTAGGTGAGAGACTATTGAAGTCCAGATTCAAGCGCTCTCGGGGTTGAGTATCTTTACTAATAACCTTACCTTGACGTAAAAAAGCAAACTGTACTTTCAACTCATCACATGCCGACAAGATGAGCACATTTCCTTTTTTCCTCAGTGGAGAAGAAAGGCATATTCTTTCAACGTACATAATGCGAGTCGATTAATTCCAGGATGGCGCAGGTTATTATCTAATTCCTTGAGGAATTGGACAAAGGTGATATTACACAAAAGGCCGACTTAATGCTCCGACAACAACATTGTAGTGCACGGTAATGAATATAATTGGCGAAATTAATAAGTTTCGATTGCCAGCCTTGAATTTTGTCATTCATGATTGAACCTTTTACGGTTGTTGATCATATAACCTACTGAGTTTTCGTCCATCACAATAGTAAAGTATTGTTCAGATAAAGAATGGGACTATTTCCTCGCGGTTTCAATTCGTGCAGTAGCCTCTTTCGTGGTAGTAGGTTAGTGAGTTCCATGATTAATCTGGGTTCGTGACATGAATGCAACAGGCCGCCCTGGCTGATTTAGTGTAGCTGTACTAAATACTTTATTTTATTACTGAATGTAACGTAAACGTGACACAAACCCTTAATTAGCGCACGTTTAGAAGATATAGCTAGCGTAATAGAGCATACACAGGGCTTAATCTTTGATTTAAGTCTACGGGTTCCCGTACTATCACCGAAGATAAACAACGTTGAGGCTAATCAGTACCTAGGTGGGTGACCGCTTGGGAATGTATGATGCTTGGATGTGCGGGTGGCGTAATAAATAATGGCTCTGAATTGTTAATCGGAGAACAGATTTCAAGTTCTCGTTGGATTCATTATATTGCCTTATGTTCGAATACCCTTGCGAAAAGTATGAATCCATCTCTTCTCCCACCCCCAAACTATGGCTTAATTATTAAACTTGTATCATTAAACCATTATTATCGCCAAAACATTCTTACAATCTAAAAATATTTACTGATTTTAAGTAACCTGGCACAAATTGATAAACCATGGAAAACAACTATTGATAAACCATGGAAAACAAATAAATCAATAGTTTAAGTTTTTGTACAGTTTTGTAGTCTATATAGCTATCAGAATTGGGAGTCAATTAATACTGTTTGGCAGGGTAGCCATTCGTTGCAATAAGAACCGTAGAAGGCGATAAACATTTTGTAGGCGGCGATCAGGACAATACAAATCTCTACGACAAACAGCAGAGGTATATTCCGTTTTCGTTTAGATCTGTACCCCTTTGCCGAGTATCCAATTTTCACACAGGAACTACATTCATTGTTTTCAGCCGGATATTTAAAACAGTGATGGTCGTCAGCGTCACAAAACCAACATTGCTTCTCCACTGCAACAACAGCATTTACAGAATTATAGTTCACTTTCAAAAAGAACATTCTTTTCTGCGTGCATAGGCGAAAAGATGGCGAGTGAAAATGATGTTTTCTCTTCTCTTAACAAAACATTTATCCAGGACCCCAATAGCAGATTTCAAATGTACGATCCGATATAAGATCATATATTGATGTAAAGAAATATTTAATAAGATAAAGTAGTTTACTCCGTGCTTTGTCTCGGATTTCGTCAATAAAATTGTTAAATCTGATTTTAGTGGTGTTTGGCCCTATATTTAGCTTTTCGGGACATAGAATCTATTTACATTGTAATAGAGTTGAGTTACTGAAGGTAATGAATTGTAATGAATTAATACGTAGACACAGCTTTATTCAACTCAGACATAGCATACATATGTTCAAGATGCTTGTTCGTGTTCACAGTAAGCAATTCGCCATTTTGATGGAAGAGTTCTGTAACGGGGAGATAATTATGTGAAATATATAATATGATACCATCGATAAAAACATAATTTAGCCCGAATGCGTCACAGGATTTTTTTTTTCTGTTTTGTCATTCAGCTACCTACTGTTAGTCTGACATATACAGCGCGCGATGGGTAAATTGACGCCATTTTAGGTTTAATTTCGCGTTTGTGCATTGTTTATTTATTTTTTGTCGACTGCACAGTATAATACGGTCAGTTGGATATGTCCGTGAGAAAAATAGTGCTATGACGCAAATCACCCCGCCATAAATTTGAAAACGGCATGCTGTACTACTTGGCATTTGCACCGGATATACGATCATTTCAGAGTATCTGGGTGTCAATTTGAGAACAATGCTACGTATTCGGAAAGACTTTGATGATATATCCACTCAACGTCATGGTATTAGGAGTTTCCATTTCATTCATCTTCCGACATGGCTTCTGATTCAACATAGAAACCTACATCAAGTGACTTGAGGAAGTAATGCTGCTCTGGGTCAAGAGGGTAGCTGCTGGAAGATATTTGCTGACAACAAGACTCTGCACAATATCCACACGAACTGGAAAACCCAATCAAGGCTATCGGACAATTTCTGCGACCACATCACGTATTACGTCTGAGCACCTAAATCTGCAGACTGCAAGCCCCTTAATTATTATGTGTGAGACGTAATTAAGCGAGAGACCAAAAACAGCATATAACACTAAAGATGAACTGAAGGCAAAGATTATGTCAGCATTCACCAAAGTAAACAAAGAGATCGTCCAGAAGAGATGCAGGAGATTCCGACGTCGTCTGGAGGCCGTGGTTTAAGCCAATGGTGAATTTATTGAATAAATTTACTCTTTAGTATTTAAAGATATTTTTGTGTAATTTTGGTAAATATGTCTGTTAGAATGAGAAAAGTGTTATTTACATGTTTTCATAATTATACATAAAAATTATATATATATATATATATATATATATATATATATATATATATATATATATATATATATGTGTGTGTATATATAATTTGTTTGTTTATTTATTTTAGGATATTAAAACATTCTCACAAACACCATTACAATTATGTTTCAACACCATAAATGTATCTCTTCAGACAATATTAAACTACTGGGCACTAATTTTAAATCGCCTGAAGATACACATGTTTTAATATGCTAAAATAAATAATATTTAGCTCTACTATATATTGAGCTCTCTTTTAAATTGAATGTTGCGTACATGGGAATCATACTCCATTTGTTCTCAATTTACCTATATATATATCAGGTTGGTGCAAAAATAATGACGTAATAATGTCGTTTTTTGACGTATTTTTTGACGTCAAAAACGACATTATTACGTCATTATTTTTGCACCAACCTAATATATACACATTTGTGTATGTATATACATGTCTCTCTCTCTCTCTCTCTCTCTCTATATATATATATATATATATATATATATATATATATATATATATATGTATGCATATTGTTTTTCATAATTTGTATTATTATAAAAATAGTTTTATTATTTCATACACGTGTAAATCTGCTCTCGAAAACGCATATGAACTAATAATTCAAAGAGCTTATATCTGTGTATATACACGCAAACACTATTTTGCGCATCTTCTCTTAAATGTATGGGTTTCTCTAAAACGATATGAATATGTATCTAAGCAAGTAACGCTTCCAGTTACAGGTTCGGCAATCTGTTAGCCATAATACGTGGATCTTGTTGCATAGACAGAAATCTGTTTTCAAATCTGTACGTTTCCGTGAGTAACAAATCTGATACGATTACACAAGAACTTTGATGTTTAATGTTTGACTGGGATATAGATCCGAGCAAGGAGTCACACGTGTGTAAAACACTCAGTCATTAAATCTGAACAGTGAAAAGCAGGCATTTGTGGAATCTGTAACGCCTCAAGTCATACAATAGCCTGCGATTAATAGTATTTACAAGAGTATTACTTATTTGAAGTTAGCTTCTTAATAATTTCAAAATAGAATTTAAACTACTCTGTATATTTCATATACGAACTTACAGTCATATTTTCACAAATTTCCATATGCTTGTGGAATAAATAAATACTATTCCTTCTAATTTATAAAGTTTCATGAAATCCAGCAATTACTTGCGAACTCGGTCCTACCATCTTTCTGCTTTATAATAAAGATCGACGTAAAACTCGGAACATTAGTAAATATCTATGTACATGATAAAACAGTTTCAGTGTATCTTCAAAAATCTGTCATCACTGCTCTCTGTTAAACATCTGAGAGACCCCTTTCATGACTGATGCTGACATCCTGGAGAGTCTATTGTTGCGCCTTCTCGGGCTAATGTTCTCTGCTGACCCGAAGTGGAAAAACTATACTTGACCCATTGCTGGGTCAGCTGCTAGGAGCTATCACCAGAATATATCCTACATATCTACCATTAGCCTATGCATACAATATTGCCGCCACATATGGTCCTGTGCTCTCGTTATGTATTTCTAAATACATAACAGGAGCACAGGACCATAACTTGATAAAATTCAATGAGGAATCAACAATATAATTGGTCCTCACCCGGCATCTCGGATTTAGTCACTTTCCCACCGCTTACAAGTTGATTACCTGTGCCTTTTCTATAAATACTTTCATGGTAATTGTTCGGATGAGCTCTTCGCTATGTTATCTAAACTTTATGAATTTAAGCCCAGTACTAGATTGGTAACAAGATTTACTCAATTTACAGTTGAGCTGGCTAGATATAACCGTACGTTCTATGCTAACAGTTTCATTTCCCGCTTGTGGAACTCTCTTCCGGCTCCATGTTTTCTAGTTAAATTTAATCTGCAAAAATTTAAATCCAATGTCTACTGCCTTCCTGATTACTCTTCTATTGTTTCCGGTCCTTAGTAATGTTACTTTTTTTTTTCTAATTCTTTCACCCATTGTCTTAGGTGCTTTACTGCCTTGCTTACAGCAAACCCGATTTTTTTTAAATCTCAAGGACATTAACTGTCAGAGTTCCGTCTCTGGTAAACGGGCTGTAGGGTGGAAAATAATTCATCATCCACAAGGCCGCGTAAACGCTTTTGATATCTATCAGGCAGGCAAATGAGAACAGGCTAGCTGCAACAGCAATACTCCATTTTTGGTCAGCTCTAGCTCTTGTAAAGCAGGAGTTAATCAGATACTGGAGTGGAACAATGAACAGACGATTTTTTCGGTATCTTTAGAAATAGATCGGACATATGAATTCCACTTGTGTTCTGGGGTAAGGTTGAGTCCCAAGAGATATTCAAGACAATGATCCTCTCTGAGAGAAGACTCATTCATCATGATAGAAGAAAGTACAGTGTTTGCTCGGAGTTGTTGGAACGTTATTCGTTTGGATTTGGCCCTACTTAATTTTCCATGCAAATCCTTTGCCTATTATATTTACGAAGCATAATTTTGTCTTACACAATCCTAAAATAATGAAGCAATCACTGTGGATTGCGTACTTATTACATTTGTAGTTTGTGAGAGTAGCTTATTCACTAACGCTCCGTAACAAGCGCCCTATACAATAATAATATGGTTTTGAAAGCTGCAGATTACTAAGATGTATATATGATTGTACATGGCCGTCTTGTCGTTTGTGTGTGTCTGCAAATGTTTAGGGGATACACATGTTGGCCTCCTGTTCCTGACAATATAGGGTTAATTGAGAGCTAATTAAATATCTTTGTAAGACAGTAAATGAGGAAATTAAAGGCTGTTTTTTTTTCTTTCTCTAATAAAACTACAACAATAACGTCATTCTCCCAAAGGGATCATAAAAGATTTAACAAATTCCAATTAACTTCTCGAGACGCTTCACTGCATTTACTAATTTTCATTCCCTTTTCTTTTTTTAAAAACGGGTGGAAATTGTTCTTCTTATAACCACACTTTATTTTCGAAGAGGTTTTCGTTCTATTTTTCTGTAGATGACATTCTAATAACTGTGCATCTGTTCCTGCATTTGTCCTGATAGAACGCGAGAATACAGTTTTTATTTTCAATTTCGTTTGAAAAAATCGGAAAAGCTTACAAATGAAGATTTTAATACAAAATTTTTCAAAGACCTTGGTGTATGGATCAGTTATAACAAATTTATTAAAGGAAATAACGTAACTGAATACTGTATAAGTTGCACTAAATGTACTTTTACCCAACATCGAAGATGTTACAAAAACGAAATATTAACCTGAACACTAGAATCATGTTCTTAAATAAACTCTTTAGATTTGGACGCTCATATGAATGTCATGTATTTAATTTAGAAATATTTAAAATACCAGCCATACGAAGTGCGTTCAAAAAGTATCCAAGATTATTTTCCTGGAAAAACTAATGACATATGAGCAAAATCATTTGGGTGGCAGAGGTCACCAACATTCTTGCGCATTCGTAGAAATGTTCGCACCGGGTAGGCCGTGTTATTTCCCCGCTTTACGCCTAAACAAATGTGTAGTGCATGCTCATAGGATTTTTGCTTTCACGCAAGATGACTGAACATATAGAATCTCAGATTAATTTGTAAAAGCGGCTTCAATAGAATGAATCCTTCATGTCTTGACAATATTTCATAAAACGCCTGGCATTGCAAAATCAGGAAGTGCTTCAACAAATAACAAAAACCAGATCACTTGAATGCTTCCAACAACTAAAATTGTTTAGGGCATGTAACTAGAAGGGAAAATAATGATATAATCATGAGGTTGACTTTCCCACCTAGATAAAATAAAAGGTTTAGAAAGAAATTATATATCAGTGCTGGAAAGAGTGATAAGCCTTACTGAATTTGAGAAACCTGAAAAACGGTTTTAAAAAAATCTTTTATACATTTCAATTGATATTAACGTTAAGTGTCCTGACAATGTATGGAAACAGCTATTTTCATCATGACTAATAAATTAAATATTTCTAATCTTAAGATTATTTTGCAGTCGACCAAATATTCTTGTTTGATATCGTTTTATCACTTTTACTATTAAATATCACACATTGTGATAATAGAAGATGTGCCAAAAAATGGGAAATGTTAGAACGTGGACGTAAATTTAGTCAGTGCATTAATGTTCGCTATAATGACCATAATCTTGATTAAAAAAGGTATTTAATTAAAAGAGAACGCAATTTATTAGGACGAATATGTATAGAAAGTGATTTAATTGTTCGATCATCAACGTAAACCTCACTTTAGTCTAATGAAATCCTAACGAACGAAACCCGTCACACTAAGTATTTCCACTTTGTAAAGATTTTCCTAAAATGCAGTGTAATCATGATAGTTGATGAGAAGACGAACTCTGTCAAAGACTTCATTTACCTTAAAGATTATGGCATCCTGATGAACTCATAGATCAACGGAATCCAAACTTTTCAGTACAAACGATATATCTTCTGTTTGAATTAATCGAATTGGGAATTACAATTATTTACACGGGTCAATGTCCTCAACTATGTTGTCATCACAACGTTTCCTCTGTTATACCGCCAGGTTTCTTCATGCGTCTGCCGATCCGGATAACCTGAGAATTACCAATAAATTTTGATTAAATAAACGATTCAATTCGGAACTCCCTGAAAGTTACCCGCATCGACAGACACTTGACCATAACGGGGTGGTGTTGGTGGTGGGGGGACTTCGCAATGGCCGAAACTTTGGGACAACAGCCACAAAGATTAGGATCTTAGTCCGAATGTAAATAATGAGGGACATATCGTGTATTATTCACACGGTCAAATGATAAACAATTAGTAATAATGTCAAACATATACTATGACAAAATATATAATTACTTCACTATAGATTTAAAAACGCAATCTATTTATTTTAATATTTCAAGTTAATCTTTACCGCATACATTTCTAGTGGTGTACTGAATGTGACCTGCAGGCTGCAGTTTGAAGCTTACATGTGAGAAAGAATCGAAAGTATGAGGAACCCAGTGAGGATCGAACTCACTACTCAGTCGTAAATAATCAGCTGTTCATAGACAGAAATTCTGTTCGACTTGATTAAAAAAATAGGTTTAATTATTAGGTTGGTGCAAAAATAATGACGTAATAATGTCGTTTTTTGACGTTAAAAAATACGTCAAAAAACGACATTAGTACGTCATTGTTTTTGCACCAACCTAATATATGATTTTTCGTATAGATTGCATTATATATCTCAAACATATAGTGGGTAAGTGAATACCAAAATGAAAAAAGATGCTTCTTTGTGACATATTGTTCCGAGAAGGAACTTTAGATGAACAACCATTTTATTGGTGGATTTTTTCTTACATATGAAAATTTGAAATTTATGGATATAGAGACGCCCAGCTCTAATTTTAAAATTTTTAGCTTCATTGTTTCTAGATATTTGAATTAGTCTCGTACAGGGAGGAGCGGATAGTGCAATTGATTAGTCCAAATTCCTGTCAATTTTGTTTCATTCACTTTGTAAAATGGACATGAATAAACCTTCCTCCAGCTATGGGCTAAATAACAAGTTAGACTGTGCTCTCTTGTCTTCAGGTGGCAACCAATCTGCGAGAAAGAAAACTGAATTCAAGACCATACTGATGAGGAATGATCTCTCTAGGTGCTCTTGCCATAGAGGCACCACTGCAGCTATGGCTGTAGCACATGCGATGGCTCTACAAGCTTAATGGGTTATGTGACTCGTGACGTCACTATCTCATTCAGCGTTTTATAGCTTTGGGTTTCGTGTGCTTTTATTTTTATCACTGTTGTTTGTAACTATCCCACATAATCTTCGGTTTAAAAACGAGTTCATTGTAACAGGAAAATTTCCTTCACTAGGACCACAGAATAATTCATTTGTAAGATTAAAATAAATTCTATAAATTTGTAATGACATACAAAAGAAAAAAGTCCAGAGAAATCGGAGAAACAAAGCCGTTCACAGTACATCGTATATAGTCGATGTAAAAGGCGACATCGGATTAAAACTGACTTTAATTCCCGGAATGATATAGAGAACATAAATTTTACTTGTTGAATTCAATGATCTTGGGTTTAAACTTTCAACTGAACAAATCAAAAGAAAATATTATTACATACATACAATTCAAATTACGATCAAGTCTATGAGCTGCCTTATTGTTGAAATATATGTGAATTTCAGAGAGGGGTTCAAAAATCAGCAGAAAACCTTAAGTAAGATGCACGATTTCAATTTTTGATTTTCACGCCAGGCAGCTTCTCTATATACAAGACTGGCTCATCACAATTTTTATCTCCAGTTGCCGGAAAAAGGTGTAATTTTGGCGACGAAATCCCAATTTACTACCGGTGTGTAGTCAACTGTTTTAATATCGCGCTAAAATTTTGAAAGTGCTGTGGTATTTGCATCTTGTGGATCTATTTATAATACGCTGTCTCTGAAACCAAGTAAAATTACAGGCTACGAAATTTGAAGTGATTGGCAGACATGCAAATAAACTGTGATATTGACGAAACTAAATATCCCAATCCTTGTGGTGATACTATTTGTACATTTGGAAGTTCTAACATTTTTCTTTCGTTTATGTTTCTCACCGTCAATTTCTCTCTCTCTCTCCCTCCCTCTCTCTCTCTCCATCTGTCTGTCTGTCTCTCTCTGTCTCCGTCTGTCTCTCTCTGTCTCTCTCCGTCTGTCTGTCTCTCTCTCTGTATCTCTCTCTCTCTCCGTCTGTCTCTCTTTGTCTCTCTCTCTCTCTCTACGTATAATTTAAATAAAAAATATATATAAAAAAAGATATTTTACAAAAAAATATACTCAGTGTATTAGTTGTTCATCAAAATAAGTCTGATCTTTTCGGTTTAAGAAATGCAGTTTCAGTTAAAAGAAAAAGTAATTTATCAAGGGGAAAATATAATAAATATGCACTAATTTCATTCTTCCCCTGTAAATTTACGTCCAGATTCGCACAACATATAACTTTTCTTCAGCAAACTATTATTATTACAATGTTTTAAAGATCTTTAAAAACAAATGCAGTAGTAAGTTGAATGAGGTCGGCTAGCTTATGTTTCTAGACATATAAAATGCCAAAAAGTTTAAATTTAAAGTTAGGCGTCCTGGTATCTTCAGGTTTTTCTCGATGTAAAATTGTAACCGACGTTTGTTGTATTTCGTTCCCCATTTTTACATATATAATTCAGTTGATAAAAAAAACAAAAACATTATTTATCCTACAAAAGTCAATTAGTCTTAAATACATTGAGTTTGTATATCAGATTCTTTCATATATGCACAATAACCTCTTGGGCACCTCGAGGTGGTGTAAGCAAGCTTGTTTCACTAGAACAATTACGAATGTGTATTGAGTTCGATCCTCAATAGGTTCCCCTAACTTTCGGCCTTGTGCCACATCCAAGCTACGCTTGGAGAATCACTATGCATAATAACCTTTTCATTAATTTCTTTTATTACTCGTTTCCTCTTTCTAGATTGACATTTTTCAAGCCGCGATTGTTTAATCAATCCATCAAAGAAACTAATGGGAGATTTCAGCTGATACTGTTGTCTAACAAGGATCCAGGTTGTCTAAATTTTCTTCTCTTGGCTTCTCTTAACCCGTGTGCTGATTCTTTCGTTTTTGAACCCTCCAAAAGATGTATTTTAGTTTCATTTCCTTGACATTCGAGGGTTTTATTTTTGTGAGCAAATATAAATCCCCACGCTCATGTTTTCTTTTCTGATTTGTTTTGGTTGTGTTATGTTTGAACGCGATTTGTGGGTATCGCTTCAGAAGAGATAAAGATAAACTGAGATTTAAGACAGAGAATTATGGAAAGAGAATGAAAAATAAACAAGGGAAAAGAAAGAAAGTAACACGAAAAAATAAAGAAAGGCAGGAAGGAAAGAAGGAAGAAAGATGAAAAATAGAAAGAAAGTAAGCGGGGGGAAAATAGAGAAGTAAATAGAAAGAGAGAAAGTAAACAGAAATAAATAGCGAAAGTATACAGGCATAAAGAGAGAAAATAAACAGAGAGAAATTAAGCAGAAAGAAAGTAAACAAAGGAAGTAAACAATGCAAAAAGCGAGCGAAAACTTGAATAAATCAAAACCAAGAAAAAGAAAATAAAAATCTTGAAGTTAAATGCAGAGAAAATTATAAAATTATCAGCATTCCAAAAAAGGAAAATAATTCTCTGGGGACTTTCTAAGAGCAGCCGTAATTATGGGGCACCCAGTAAGGATTGAATTCACTATTCAGTTGTAATGTTTCTAGTGTGGCACTCTTGCTAGCCATTACACTAAGTCGAGGTGCTCAAACATTTTCTAAGCATAGCTTACATATGGCACAAGGCGAAATTATGGAGCACCAATTGAGGACCGAAAGTAATCTAGAAGGAAATAATTTTATAAGAACAAGAATAAAGATACATTTCGTCAGAAAATATTGATAACAAACAAATGAAATGGTTATTTTCTAAGCGTAGCTTAAATGTGGCACAAGGCCGAAAGTATGAGGCACCTAGTGAGGACCGAACTCACTTTTGTCGTAAATAATCTAGTGAGACAAGCTTGCTAACCATTACACCACACCGAGGTGCCCAAATATAAAATATATTAAACAAAATAAACTACAGAAATTTTGAAGTAAAATAAATAAAAAATCCTAACAGAAAAATGAAAGAAAAGACTCCCGACTAAATGAAAAAGAATAAGCAGACAAGGAATTTTTTTTTAAAGCCATGGAACAGAAAAAAGATGAAAAAAAAAATTCAGAAATAAAAAACAAAGATCTTGCAAAAATACAAGAAGTCATAAAAAGAATCTAAAAGCAACACTCGAGAAAAACGGTTTTGTAAAACTTTTCAAAAAGAAAAAAAAAGCAGAACCAAAAGGAGACAAAATCAATTTGTGAAAGAATCATCAAAATAAATGCAAACAAATTCATGTCGAACAATTTGGAATCCCATTTTGTTGCCTTTATTTTTATTGAGCTACATTTCAGGCTAAAATTATAATGATGCAATCCGGGGCCTCACGCGCATGTCCGGGACTCACTGGCTTATTCAGGAAGGAATCGACTGATGGAACGCCAAATGATTCCCCTTCCACATCGGTGTCCATGTCAAATCTTCGCAGCATCATGTTGCGTGCAACTTTGCAAAATTTATCGAACCATTTCTTCTAAATTTAGTCTCTAGCACCCTGCCCATTAAGACTTGTGAAGTCATCCGGCGACCGGAACTAAAACGATGAGAAGGGGAAGTAACTAGAAAAGCGTTCGGCTCCATTAATACTTTATCGTAATGAAAATTCTGGGCTTCATATGACGATAGTCATTACTAAACGCCCTTGGTTTATGATTGGTTCATTTATTATAGGAGAAAAATTACTGGTAAGTTTATCTTAAAATATATTTTGGCAACTTTTATTATTGTCCGAGAAATAAACAAAAGGAATCCTCTTTTTATTAAGTGTTTGTACAAGGGAGGATGGCCATTATATTAAAAGTAAAAAGCAGGTTGGAATCAGCTGATTATTCTAAAAATATTTTCATCCAAAGATTAGAAAGCGGGGAAAGCTTTGTCTAATTATGTTAGTTTTCCTTGTAATTGTCAAGTCATCTTTTTAACGTTAGATACCAAACGACACGAGAAATATTGGTTGTAGCTCACCACATCTTCTCAACAATTCAGTTCCCCCCCAGTATTTTGGTCGTTTTCACAAATGCTGGTTGATTTCAATTCCTCCACAGATTTCCCAATTATCGTAAATTTTAGCAAGGCTTTACAATACCGTCCCAAGTACTCCAGTAATGATGGGTACAGTCTTTACCTTTATACACTACATTTTTTTCAGCAAAACGATGCAGATATTTTTCTAGCATTTTATTCGCTTTTAATTTCACTTTCTAATCTGATAGAGTATTCGTCAAGTTTAGATTAGATTTCTTGTTTGTTTTTGTTTTCGTTTTTTGTGTCTTTTTTTTTTTTGTTTTGTTTTTTGTTTGTTTTAGCGGCATATCAACCTGTATGGGTTATTTAATGCAAAAATCTAAATATTTTGAAGGCAGTCGTATGCCTTCAGCTACAGATAAAATGCATTGCTAGTCATTTTATATTAAAAATATATTGTTAATAATTTTACCATAAATAAGTATTTGCGGTAATTTTTTATGTGAAATGTATTGCTGGTATTTTTACTATAAAATGTATTTTTATACTTTCATAACATTTTGTTTTTGTTTAGTTTGTTCACTAGTTGTCCATAACAGGGACCATAACCAGTGCTACCACGCAGGATTATGGTGGACCTGGGAATAACAGCAATTAAAAGAGGCTCCACGCTCCGCAAAACCTCAATATCCCAATCGGAGGCCTTGCTGCCGGATGGAGTTTATCGTCAGGTTTATCGATTTCTTAGACTGGATTGAATGATCATTTAAATTCTAAGGCCACAAAGAATTTTAGTTTTATTTAGGACACCTTCGTGTTTAGTTCATACAACTTATGCATAGTTATTGCTAATTTACGCGTCCTGTACCTTAAGGGCGTGGACCATTATGTGTCTCCACATCTTCTTGCCTTTTGTTACACTAAGTAACGTTTGTCACTTTTTCCGTTTTGTTATCCATTCATATAAACACATGAGGTGGGTCACTTGCTGCTTCCCTATGCCCTTCCTTCCTCCAAGGTGTCCTGTGAGTTTTCAATTTTTTCCAAACTCACTTTCTTCGTAATTCTTACAAGAAGTTTTTGCTGCTTCTTTTTTTTTATTTTAAGTATAAGAGTCGTAATTTGTTTAAACTTAATCGTTATTCATATGTTCAGTTCATGATATTCTCAGCATCTGTCCGTAGACAACAACACGGTGTTTAACTAACTCTTTAAAACATTTCTGAATGCATTCAATGTTTATATTGTGTTTTGTACGTCCTTCTAATTCTGTAGACAATTTTGCATAAGAAAAATTACAAATGCAATGTTCATACACTCTACAGTACGAATATATACAACTATATATTCAAATATGCGTTCACGTATTTTCATAAAACATTTATGACTATCTCTACCTTATGTGTGTTAGAAAGAAGTACAGACAGAAAGAAAGATAGAGAGAAACGTGTATACTATGTCTGCAGTTGAAATTGATAAAATATATTGGCCCTTCTAACTATGACTATTACTACTATTAACAGAGTTAAGTAAATGAATGTCACACCCTTTTTAATAAATGACTATGACGTGTTTATATTTAGCGAATCATTTAGAGTTTATGTCTTTGCACGTAGAAATAGATCTTTACATAGAGAAATGATTAGAAACACTAGAATATTTACATACAGAAATGATTCATCAACCAAATCCAGAAACTGTTTTCCTGATTCAATGACATATACTATTCGGTCAATTTGCACTTTTCTCGTCATTTTTTTGGCTCATGTGTTGCTCGGTATCGTGTTTGTCTCCATCTGTGTCTATTTTGGGTGTTATTTTTTTCTCTCTCACAATTTCTATACTGATAACTCACTAGGCTTGTTCAAAAAGAAAACGGAAACGACAAAAGAATAGACAAACAATGCAAGAGGCCCAAGAAGAAAGAATATCATGTGTCTGAATAAAAGTATATATGGTCAATAGACTTGAACGAGAAATAGGGAAACGTTGTAAAAGGGAGAATGGAGTTGAAAATTAATTACAGTACATTGTTTTGTTGGAGTTAATGACAGTTAAGAAATGGAGTGGTGTTACAAAATAAAATGAGAAGACACATGGAAGGAACGTAAGAGAAGCAGATGAAGGGATGTGCGATTGCGAACTGAAAGTAAACAGTGAGATACAAGAAAGAGGGTTAGAGTAAAGAAAATAAAAAGAAAGGAGAAGAAGAACTCAGAGAAAAAGAGATGTTAATAGTCTGTAAAGAATAACAAAAAAGTAAGAAAGATGGAACAATGTAACGTGCGCGTAGGTGGTGTATGGATGCATCTGTGTACGCCTGTGTGTGTGTGCGTTTTCATGTCGACGAATGTGTAATCTGCGTCCCTCCATGTCTAAATCCGATTCTAACGCTGCTTCTTGAAATGTAATTGTAGTCAGAGTCGATTCAGATAAATACCGTAGGCACGCAGACATTCGGAAGAAATGATCAGGTTAAAATGACACTGGCCGATCAGTGTGACTTCTGTTTATGATGATGATGATGATGATGATGATGATGATGATGATGACTAATATTATTAATCATTGCGGAATTACTCATGCTGATGATAATGGTTCTAACAATACGGGTGATTATTATTAATTCGTTGTAAGAATTAATGCCTGTATTGTGTATGATATTGCTAGTCGTGACGTTGAAGCGATGCTGATGATAAAGATAATCATTTACGGTTAGAAAATGCCATGGAACTAATAGAGGGACAAAAGCGAAACGAAATTAAATACTAATATTTTAATAAAGAGAGTTACAGCAAAAGAAAATGTTTAAGTAAAAACTTACAATGTTAAAGAAACAAATGCAAATATAACGTGCGATGGATAAATTGACGCCTAAATTATTAAAAAAAAAAATGAAAATAACACTGACATTTCATTCTAACAAATATATTTACCAAAATTACACAAAAAATCTTGAAGTAGCAATGAGCAAATGTATTCAATAAAATTTATATTGTCTTCAACCACGGCTCCAGAAGACTTCAGAACTTCCTGTGTCTCTTCTGGACGGTTTACTTGTTTAAGTTGGTGAAGGCCGCCATAAACCTTGATCCAAGTTCATCTGGTGTTACAAGGAGTTTTATTGGTCTCTCGCTCAACTGCGCCCCACATTATCTAATCAAGGGGGGTTGGAGTCTAGGGAGTTAGTTGGCCAGATATAACGGACGATGTGATCAGAGAAATTGTCTGACAGCCATCACTGGGTTCTCCTGTGTGTGTGGCATGGTGCAGAGTCCAGTTGCAAGACATAGGATCTTTCAGAAGCCACCCTCTTGACCCAAGAGAGCACTGCCTCCTCAAGGCTCTTGATGTAGGTCTCCGTGTCTGAGGCCCTGTTGGAATATGAATGGAGGCATAACGTCACCGTCATTAGTGTTCACTCAAAAAACCTTCGTAATCACCTTTAGACTCATCCAACTCTTTTCCTATGCGCTGTCCTCATATTGACCCCCAAAGACTCTGAAATGTTCATATTGCAGCTTCCGGTGCGAATGCCAAGCAGGACAGCAGGCTGTTTCCAAATTTCTGGCGTAATGAATTGCATCATTGTGTTCTTTTTCTTACAGACGGTGCCTAACTAACCATACTAAACTATGCAGCCGACAAAACCAAAAAGAGACAAGGCGCATGCGCGAAATTAAAAATATAAAATTGCGACAATTTACCCATCTCACACAGTATTTCTAGATTTCAGTATTATTTATTCTTATTTCTCTCATGATTTCTATTTTTTTCTTTTATCAGGAAGAAGTGGTTGAAATTTCTCTAATGTGGACATAGAAAATTTTGACAGATTGAAGGCAAGATGGACAAGGAAAACACAACGTATAACCTACTTAGCGAGATTCAGCAAATAGATAGCAGAACAAAGTTTAGGAGAGTGTCTTCGTTGGACAACACATCAGCATAAACGTAATGATGCCTGTTTTTATATCATCACGTGAGTTAAAGAATAAGATAAAAATGCCAAATAACCAAATGGTATATAAGCAATTGAATGGCGAAAGTAGTCTCAAGATGGCTACTGAAACTCAAATAATTTCGTAATTCTACATAGAAAGGCATGAACTCTAAAAGACTCGCTACAAATAAACGTCTTAGTCATTAGCAGAAAAAGTGTGACGTCCGTTTACTTAAAGGTACAAGTAGCAATATTAGTAGTTGGAATAATCCATGGGAGAATTTTTGTTTATTTTCTTGTAAATTTCAAATGCAGACTCAATATAGAAGCTATTTCCTGCTTGCTTCCTTACACAGTCACAGATATAAGCAGAAATAGTAAAGTTTTACAAAAAGAAGAACCACACCACTATACACACGTTTTCTTACAATATGTTTTGTAGAAATTTGCCATTAGAATTAAAACAAATCCAAAATATCATTATTTAAATGTTGAATCTATTTAAATGCTCCCAAAGGCCAAGCAAAGTATTAAGAAAGAAGATTTCGTTGGAAGCAAAGAAAAGATTTTGCCTTCCAAAGTCTAAGCATATTACTAAGAAACAAGAGAATCTCGTTAGAAACAAAGAAAAGAGTACTGACCTGTTATGTAACAAGATGCCTTTCAAATGCCAAGCAAAGTATTAAGAAAGAAGAAAATTTCATTGGAAACAAAAAAAAGAGTACTGACCTGTTAAGTAATAAGATGCCTTCCCAAAGCTAAGTACAATATTAAGAAATAGGAAAATTTCATTAGAAACAAAGAGTAGAGTACTAAACTGTTATGTATAAGGCACTGAATACTGATGATGAATCTTTACAGATGATGAATAGACTTGAAGTAACCGAAATGTGGTTCTAAAGAAGGTTGTTGAGAATATCATGGACCTAACATGTGAGCAATGATGAAGTTTTAGAGAAAATGCAATCGAAAAGGACACTTATACTGAAACATCAGGAAGAGGTGGTTGAAATTTCTCTAATGTGGACATAGAAAATTTTGACAGATTGAAGGCAAGATGGACAAGGAAAAAACAACGTATAACCTACTTAGCGAGATTCAGCAAATAGATAGCAGAACAAAGTTTAGGAGAGTTAACAAAAGACAGCATTTGTTAAAAGCTACAAAGGATAGGAAAGGATGGAGAGCCTTGATGAACAATGTTCTGTAGGGACACGGAATTGCAATTGACGAAAGACGGATACTGAGAATAATGGATATCAGTTATTTTAAATATATAAACAAACATATCATTTATTAATTATGAAATCAGTTTGGCTTTCTTTTTTTTTGTTTCTTTGTCACAACACCCTGGTCGGGTTTTGTCTTCTTTTTTGCCCCCTTTTTTTTCATTTTTTATATAATACAACATCTAAGTAAGTAATAGGACCGGAAATAAAGAATCATCCTTCAATGGAAAAAAGTACATTATTTGATAATTTTCTAACTGTTAGTTAATCTAATACAAGACCCAGGTGCCACTCAAGGCAGAGGGTTAGTCTGCCACTGTGAACACGGCAAGAAAAGTCCGAGAACGGAGATGCTGAAACTACGGAATGTAACTCGTCCGAACAGCTGCCATAGAAATAGCGTCATAATACTGAAAGGCAACGTTTCGTCTATAATAAAAATAATTCATCACAAGGTCGTGTAACCGCTCTGGGACTCTAGGCAGTGAGGACAGGGCTGTAACATCCCAGATATAGCAGCAATATTATCGATTTTTAGTTCCCCAAATATCTCGAATCTGTATTCCTATTTTTGCAGATCAAAAAGATATAAAATAAATGAAGATTTATTTTAAATTATTGGAATAAAAACTAGTATATATATATATATATATATATATGAGATAAAGATCAAATTCAGATTAAGTATGGATAAGATAAAGAACAAATAGGAAACGTATATCATGTTACATGTTTTCAATGTTTTAAATTAAGGGTTCGACAGAGATTGAGTAAAAACAGACAATAAGACATAACTTTGGTATTTTTAATTTTGTTTAAATTAATTCTCATTGGCCAGTCACGTATCACGTGCATTGAAAGCGTAGAATATTCTATATGTATGTAAGTTTGTAAAAAATCTCGTATGTCTAAGCAGGCATCGGATGGTAATGTGTATTCGTAATTGTCTATTTGTGTGTCTGTCTACTAGGAGGAGTTCTAATGTTTTCACCTTTGTGCGATTAGCCGGCGCAGTGGTGTGGCACTCCATGGAGAGGAGTAGGTTCGGGTACGCGCATGCGCCTATAATATAAGTGTTAGTGACATATAAAGTGAAATCGCCAAGCTCAGTTCAAATTCCCTTCGATTTTCTTTTGTTCACTTCGAGTTGATGAATCCATTTCCCGGCATCTTTCAGTAGACATCTCTTTTCTTATTTAAGTTTAATTTTTGTCTAGCAGTTTTTTGTTTTTATCGAGAATCTTTAATGAAGAGACAATGTTTTTTGTTAGGTTTCTAACCTGTGACTGCTTTATGTAGGGAAAATACCTTATAAATCGGTCACAAAGGATTTTATTAAATACTCTCAGACAACCCAGGACAGTAGACGAAAGTTATACTGTTTCAAAAAAGAGAAAAAAAAACAGAGTTCTATTCCAGTACGTGTATCCACTGAATATAAGTGTAAGTCGGTGTAAATGAAATCGTGCCCAATGTTCAAAACAGGTAAAACTAATATTTAGTTTAATTCAGTAAGTGATCCTCAAGTGTAATTTAAAAGAAATCTTTCTCACACATATTTAGGCCAAATATATGAGTTACCTTGATGCAATACAAATGTAATTGTCTAATCATCAATCAGGTGGCACTGTTAATATGCTATCATTTTGATAGTAATACTATTTTGTTATTAATGAGACTATTTTACGACCCCCCTACACACAGACTAAAAACAGACACCCTAACCAATTAATGCAGTCCATCAATAAGTTCTATTGTAAGTATAAAAGTTAAAATATATATTTGAGACGGGGAGCATTAGAAACTTAATAAGTTTAATAAGTATAAGATGGCAGTTTATCAATACGGAAAATAGAATTGACGAAACGAATTCAGATTCTGGCTGTGGTTCTTAATATTCATTTCTCTTTGGACAAAAAAAATCAATTCTTCATTTGAGTAATCCACTTTACTACCTGATAAAGATAGTATTAAATAGTTATAGTAAATGCCAATTTGACATTATCTTACAACCTTGACAATGACGATAAATATTAGGTTGGTGCAAAAATAATGTCGTTTTTTCACATATGTTACTATGTAAGAAAACGACATTATTTTTGCACCAACCTAATATGTTAGGTTGAGTCTATAAGTAATTTCTTTCAATTGGATAATGTACATGATAAGCGTTTCATCCTAACCACTAATCTACGTGACAGTTAAGAATAAATTTGGAGTACATTAACATACCTTAGTTTTTGAATGACAGTGGTAGTGTACACAGCAGATTAAAGGAAAAGGGTTGTTCTCAGTGACAACGCAAGGCTGCATACAGAAAGAATAACACAGGAAGAAATTTGGAACTCTTTTGGTTTGTTTTATCCCACCTACCATATTCGGCTGATCTACTTTTTTCTCGATCGCCACAAGATGCTTTGAGAGGGGGAAAACTTTCCCTCTGAAAACCAGAATGAAGTGTTTATCGAAAACATTTACACATGGAAATCTGAGGGATTTTACTCGAAAGATATCGAAGAGTTGCCCGATAAGTGGCAACTAGTCATTGAAAAAAATGGTGAATATATAATTGAAAAAATGTAATTGTATTTTATTTTTCGAAGAAAAAAATTGATAAACAAAAGACAGAAATTACTATGACACAGCCTAGTATTTTCAATATAAAACGTGCCGATAATTTCGCACTTCATATATAGTATTGCAAACATTTCTAAAACGTTGAAATCATAGTTTAAAGTGTAAAAACGGTTAGAAAACTTTAAAACGTTAGAAACAAACCAATCATAAATGATTCAAATCAAATAAATTATTAACTTTTATTATTTACACTAGCAGCATGACCCGGCGTTGCCCGTGCTTGATTGAAAATTCGTGCGACTCATACAGCAATCGCTATCACTTGACTTTAAATATTTTTGCCCTTCCTTGCCTTTAAAGAAGTGCCCTTTGCCGTGCTGATGTTGCTACATGCTTTACTTCTTGCCTATCTCACACTGCGAATTTTTTCTAAGCTCTATACTAAACATTAAATCTGTTACGAAAAAAGAACTAAACAAAATTAACACAAAGCGATCAGCTTTAAAAAAAAAAGGACTCGTAACTGGAAAAACCGAATGAAAAAAAGAATGTTAACAACAAATACTTTTTCACACCCAACCCAGTTCTTCGGAATCAGAATCAACGTTGAGTTTAAGCAAGCGAATGAGCCAATTGGAGTAAAGTGCCATGCAGATTTAAATTTTTCCCCACTTGTGACGAATGCAGTTATCGATTTTTTTTTTGCATGCTAGCATGCTAGTTAACATTCATGCCAGTCAGCTATTGGCTCTCATGCTGGCCAATAGAATCTTCCTGCTTATTCGTGGCAGCCAGCTACTGGCTCTCACTCTGGCCAGTACAAAATGGCCGCAAACTACATGAAAACTGCCGTAGAGGCATGAAAATATCGATTATTTCCACTATCGATGGGAGTTGGGGAATGCAAAGTCAGTGTTGGTCGTACCGTTTATCTTGGAGCATGTGCATGTAAATTTTGGTGCAAATCCGTCGAAAATTGCGGCCGTGCATTCGTTACACACACACACACACACAGAGATCCTGCCTTTTATAGATAGAGATTCCAACTGATATCTTAGTCTTTGTTGTTATCACATTTTGAATGTTGTGCTTTTCAATTTTATTGATTTTATTTTAAGGAAGCTAAAAATGTGACAAAAATATTCGTGTGGTTTATGGAGAGACGTTGCTGTGAATATGATCGCGTATTTTCATGCTCGATATTTCTTGTTGAACGATGCTCCACGATTAAGTAAACCGGAGAATGCAACGTCCGAAACGCTGTGATTATGGAAACAAAAAGGTAGATACATTAGTTCGAATGTAAATAATGACAACTCCATATCCCAGAAATTCAAACAGAAATTATTCCCCATTTAATTCTATCTTTATTTTTCAGAAAATCCCCCTTCCATCAAACTACTTCAATTCTTAGCGACTTAATACAGCGCCATAAACAAAGTTTCAGCCTATTAGCTGATGCTCGTTTGGTCACGTTGATCTCAGTGATTAATAACCCAGCATCTTTAAGACATCAACATTACAAAAAATAGAGCGCTACATGCCATATTCCCAGCCAACACCATCTTCCGACAACACCTACTTCCTCTTTCGTATATCCATCGAGACACGTAGGGCGATGACCATCATAATCTCTAATCAGTTGATGTTTTCGTAACTCGGCGTGATCAGCAAAAGCGCGGTCAGTAACATTGGCGGTAAGCAGCACAGATTTGACCTAGATAATGTAGAGATTAACGAAGGCTGTGGAACAGCTTATGATTGGCCAGGCTCAGTGTCGTATAGGCTCAAAAGTTCAACAGCCAGATAGTTTAGATCGAAATTCTCCATATTGTGATTAGTGTTAGGCTTATCAGCTCAAGTAATAAATACACAAAGGTGTTATATCTTTGATCAAAATTTAAAAGAAACCAATAAAAATATACATAATCTTTTTCCCAGACAAAAAAAAAATGTTTAAAATGATATTTGATAATAACTTTGATCATAAATTGATTATAATTTGATTTTTTTAAATTTAATCTATATTTTCGTAACTATTTTGGTAAGTATAAAAAGGGATCCCCGGATTGCATTGGTTTGGGTTACTGTATTCTGCGAATATGACAGTCTACGCAAAAACATTATTGATTTTAAGCATTGGGTATGTAGAGTGTTTCGCACAAAAGCAATGTATGAAATAAAAATCTAGCCTAAGGAAGGGGCCTACAGAAGTGAATAACATCATATAATACTTTCGAATTATCGAATAAGAAATCCCGCTTTAGGGAGATTAGCAACCCGAACACAATGAGGTTTACGATATTGCACAGAAGCGTCAAGGAAAGTGTTCATTGTTACTATTTCTATTTGAAATTTTCATTGAAATAAATTCCCCTTTAGACGTTTTAACACTCTCTTGAAAAATGACTGTGAAGATTGACAAGAAGAAAAACAAAAATAAAGGCCATATAACTACGCAATTAATATAACAAAGATGATGAAATTGGTTTCCAAACGTAATTTCGACATTTTGAATTAATATGTTATGTTCCAGAATGATTGATGATATTTCATCATTCTAAAAATAACCTTGCCATCGGTGATGATAGAAAAGAAGAATATATCATCCTAACTCTTGTGATAATGAAAACGACTTTTCCACGTAGTGGAAATGTCTTTTTCATAATCACAAGTTCGTTTTCATAATCACAAGGATTAGGATAATGACATATTCCACGTAGTGGAAAGGTTCGACAAATAGCAGTAGCAGTACAGAAACACACGTCTAGCCAGCGTTCCGTGAGATCGAAAATGGACATTTCAAACACCATCCTCACAAACGAAATTCTCGGAACCAAACTAAGTAAGCGCTGCGGGGTCACCACTTTAACGGGGTTAATATTAAGTTGGGTGTATATACATTTTTATAGTAAAAATACCGGCAATACATTTTTATATAAAAAATTACCAACAATATATAGTAGAATTACCAACAATACATTTTATGACAAAATGATCAACAATACATTTTATTTGTAGTTGAAGGCATATAGTTGTGTTCAAAATACTTAGATATCGGCATTAAATAACCCATAGAGATTGATATGCTGCTAAACAAAATCAATCAAACAATGTTTAAAATGCGCACCAGAGTTACAGGTTGTGTGTGTGTGTGAGAGAGAGAGAGAGAGACTAATCTCGCGTGATCAGTAGTTTGAAGAAGGCAAATAGGATCAAACCCTTTTTTTCTCATTCGTTCTAGCACACATGTATATGCATACATGTATGTGTACCGAAGCATGTATGCGGGCAAATGTATGTATACCTGAACCTTAGTGAAATAGAGGGTACTTCGACGAGGTGTAATTGTTAGCAAGCTAGATCAGTTACGACTGACTAGAGATTTCAGTTCTTACTGGGTGCTCCATACTTTCGGTCTTGTACCACATCTAAGCTTAGAAAATCACCATTAGTTTAGGAATACAGAAGCAAACGTAAACAGACAATTATTATGGAATTCTTGTTCTTTTCAAAGATGTTTATACCCCAAACATGTTTATCCTGAAAACCAAATTTCTTGAAGATGATTAAAACAAGAAGGACTGACAATTATCTAAAATTATATCGACTGAGAAATAATAAAAAAAAAATACCTTAATTACAAGAATGCAAACAAGTTAAAGAAGAAAATTGCCCACTGAATTATTAATAAAAAAAAGTTACATTATCCAACACACGCCAGTGAAAGAGATGCGGAAAATTCTGCAATATTACATGATTGTTGACACTTATTGATTGAATGTCTAATATAAACGATCTTTTATTCATAGTCAGACAGGACGAACTATTTACACTAAAGTAGATATTTGGCAAAATAAATACTGAAGAAAAAAAAAGATAAAAACAAAAACCTTATTTAATTATTAATAATGGTGATTAGGAGAAACGTACAAAATGCCTTGGCGGAAAATATAATATCAATCAGGATCAATAAAAGTAAGTGGCATCAAATGAATAGATAATTAAATGAGCGATCACACGGACAAAGAAATTAATCGAAATCGATTCCGGGTCTACGTGTCCGGATCGATAACTGAGTCTCTAAAGTAATTAAAGAATAACAAAATTAACAATAAATTTAGGTCTTCGATTTTTCAAGACGACTAAATAAAACTTGCCTGTTTACCTTCACAATGTCATAGAAAAATCATACACACACACACACACAAAAACAAAAAAAAAACACACACAAGCATATTTACGAAGGATATTTTCAGATATAAAGACAAATTCAGGGACGCATATAAGGCATCAAAGCGAGCACTTCGAGGCGGTGTAGTGGTTAGCAAGCTTGTCTCACTTGAACAGTTACCATTGAGTAGTGAGTTCGATTCTCACTGGGCGCGCCATAGTGCCACATCTAAGATAGGCTTAGAAAATCACTCTAAAGTATCAAATCTTGGCAAATATAAACATACATATTGATAATCATAATTTAATGCATGAATACTCATATTTATGTAATATGCATATCTCATTACGTATATGCACAAACACATAAACGAGTCTATGTGAGCGAATATATATATATATAGATATATATATATATATTTGGTTGGATTAATGCGTGTTTGTGACCCGTGGTTTCAGGCTTTTGCGATCGTCAGACAAACTGATTAATTTTTTAAAAATTTGGATTCATGTAGATTACGTGTATCGGTGTTATTATGGAAGTGGTGGGGGAATCATCGTCGTGATGTCACTCATGCTAATGCAAACATAGATGCATGTCCGTACACCTGATGAGGTACTCAGACACACATATACACTCGGTCGTCTGCCGGGGCTCGTACAGACATAAACATATGTGGACAGTATGGGACTTGACATATGTATGTATATGTGTGCTGCTGTCTATATACATACACATTTATATGTTGTAATTCAAAGATCGGAAGTGTAGCGAAAAGTTCTTGTATGTTAGCTCTATCTCTGATTGAGCGCTTTCTAATAACTACCGCGCATATAATATATAAATAATAATATATTACATATATATATATATATATATATATATATATATATATATGTTTATATTTATATACACACACATTTCACACACTCACACACACACACATATACATATATATATATATATATATATATATATATATATATATATATATATATATAGGGTTAGAAGAATGAACCGAACTGTATATATATATATATATATATATATATATATATATATATATATATATATATATATATGTGTGTGTGTGTGTGTGTGTGTGTGTGAGTGTGTATATATATATATATATATATATATATATATATATATATATATATATATATATATTAGGCAGCATATCTTTATTTAAACATGTTTGGCTGAATAATCTAGATGTAGTAGGCCTATTTAATTTTATTTTAATCCTATCAAATTCACGGATCAATTTCTTAGTGGTGTTGTTATACTGATGAAGAAAAACGCGGCAATTTTGGTTATTTCTTTTATTTTCATAAGTACGGCTATCTCACTCTTTCTCTCTCTCTCTCTCACACACATACACGCACACACACACCCACGCACTCACACGCACACTCACACATACATATACATATATCCTTATTTTTCTCGTTGTCTACGCATCTATTAATCTGTTGATCTAAGAGTTCTCTCTCTCTCCTCATATAATGACAACGAATGGTCTATTTGATATGACTCGTTTCACATAAATGATCGAAGATTAGCAACATAGTTCCAGTTTTATTATGCGATTAATTTTGAATAGAATTACAGGGGCTCAAATTTCAGCTGGTGAAATTTCTCTCTCTCTCTCTCTCTCTCTCTCTCTCTCTATATATATATATATATATATATATATATATATATATATATATGTGTGTGTGTGTGTGTGTGTGTGTGTGTGTGTGTGTGTGTGTGTGTGTGTGTGTTGTAGCCGAAGTACCAACGCATTGCTGCTCGTCACACATTTTTCGGGGAAGAAAATGATGATTTTAAATCACTTTTGTAATTTATGTAAAAAAATAATGCATTTCAGTATTACTCAATCATCTTCTCGATGTGACCTCCATCTTCTGGCTTTCTCCTTCTCTATTTTGGATTTGTCAAAATTTAAATTTTATTTTAATCAAAGGGAATAGCAAATCAGTGGAGGGTTAGTGCATAAATATATATATATATCTATATCTATATATATATAGATATAGATATAGATATATATATTATAAATTAATTGACTTAAAATATGTTTTTTTTCACTACACAGTTCTAACCATGTTTCAAAAATGGAAGCTAAAAGCCCCGAATTTAATTTTGTAATTAAATTTACATTGAGCACTATTTTGTAAAAATAAAAATATCTATAAGAACACCGGATTATATATCTTACTGTTCTTTCTTTTTATTTATATATATATATATATATATATATATATATATATATATATATATATATATATATATATATATATATATATATATATTCTGTTTATACGTTTTTATAGATATAATTTATTTAAGTAAATTCTTTGTTTGTAATTAAAACGTATTAATTACATTTACCGGCCTGAATGTTTGAGAAATTTCATGGAAAATATTATGTTTCGTGAGTAGATATGATCGATTGAGAAAAATCGGCTAAGGTGTGTATTTATAAGCAGTAATTCTAACTTTTCAAACCAGGCGCTTCTTTGTGGCTGTAGGGTTAACATGACGGAGTCTTAGGGGTCATAAGTTCGATTTCTGTCGAATATTTTATACAAAATTTCTAGAACATTCAGGCCACTAAATGTAATGTATCGTATTTATTTAATAAAAAAATCATATCTTCTTAAATAAAATATATCTATAAAAATGACGTATAAATGAAATATATTGAATAATTGTCGGACTTAATCAATTTCATAATACGTGTGGATATATATATATATATAGAGAGAGAGAGATACAAACACATATGTGTGTGTGAGTATATGTCATTCGTAGACATTACTCTTTCGCTGTATCACAGATCCTCAGTCCGACTGAACATCCAAAAGCCTCAAGCCAGGACTGAAACCCGACCGATTTGGTGTTAGACAGAGTTTCTACTCCTAAGCCATCGGCTGAGAGAAAGTGCTAATCCTCGCGTATTGCTTTTTGGAGCGCCGTAATTCAGATTTGTTTGACGGGGAAAAATAATAAATTTTAAAAACATTTACATGCAAAAGAAACAATCCACGTTGAGTAAATTATCTTTCAACACAGGAGATGGTATTCGGATATGTGTACAAAATATTAATAATAATATGTATAAATATTTAAGTGTATCATTCTTTTTTCTGGTGCATTCAATTCTCTATGAAACCATTGTACACAAGTCGTCGGTTTAAAGTAATTTGAAATGTTATGCCAGAATATTCAAATTTAAATATCTGAAATTTAAATTTCCTAGAATGCTCGCAGCCTAAATTAAGGGTTGCAGGGCATTTTGTTTCCATTTTTAATAAAAGGGCCGATTGGAATAAGGATGTCCCGAATGGATTTTACAGAAAAATATTACTCATCACCGCCAGTGTTTGAAATTCAAAAGTATACAGAAATATATAAAAAACTCAAATTTACATTAGAAATAGACTAAACGAAGAAGAAATTTACTATCACAGTCATGTTCTTACTAATTAAACCTCGCATTTTAAAATTCAAACAGTTCTAAATTAATTAAATTTTTAAGGTCATTGCCATGAGAACCATTTTGCTTCTATTGCGATTAGTAATCGATTGAAGTTCAATTTTTATTAATGTTATTTAGGTATTTATTTACAATGGAAGAAGAAGAAATACATTACCAACTTTTTTAGCACGAAATAAACCTTAGAATATGTGAGAGTTCGAGTTATAGTTTAATCTAAATTTTAGATGCTGTCTTGATTTGTAGATTGCATATACTTTGTTTAGCCAGTGGCCCACGATGTTAAATTTAATTTGTCTTCATTAAAAAACAGTCGACTTAATTTAATTTAACTCGATTAAAGGCTTGACTTTTATTAATATCGATTCCTTATTGTATTATGTATATATTATTATGCAATATAGCGATGAATTACCTCAAAGACACCTGTACTCACTTCGAAATTTGCATTTGAAAGTAGACTAGGGCCATATACTATACTAGGCGAGTTTATTAAGATTAGCATATATGACTGAGCCCATTCCTGATTCTCTTTTACTTCAGTATTGAATTAAATCTTTATACCAATGCCAGGAGTCATCCATAATATATACTGATTATCGAATACCTCTCGGATGATATTTTTAAAATTATTTCACCCCCAACAAGAAGGTAAAGGCACTAAGACGCTAAGTGTTACTGACTGTGTCAGAAATTGGGAAAAGACATTGCAAAAAGGGATTCAAGGCGACAATTAAGATTGATGTTGCATATAACCTTTTGAAAATCGTAGTTTACAGGAAAGCAAGAAGCCAGAAGATAGTTCCACAAGAGAGAAGCACGAGAAGATAAACTTACGGGATGGGACATTTCATCACAGCCGACTCAACACCGACCAACATATCTCCGTGACAACTCAACTACAGGACAGCTAACCACTAGCCTACTCAGCGCGAGGACAACACAACGACACGCAAACTATGAATTTTTTTCATCGACTTTTTAAAACAAATAAATGTAATATATTAAGGATCATTTTTAATACATGACTTTATTTTTAATTTAAAAATTTATTGAAAATTGTATGCAATTCCCCACAAATGTTCAGTTGGAGATCGTTGTGAAAAAGAATAAACAATCTGCAAAAATGCTTTTATCTGTCTTCATATTCTTCTTCAAATTAGGGGGGGGGCGGTATGACCTCCAATTAATTCCTCGAAAAATGCATCTCGGTTTATGTACACTTTTCATCCCCGTAATGAATCTCCATATTGTATGGTGATCCATTCCCAACTCTGCGTGCAGTCTTTTATTTGCTGCTTCAGTATGGCTATTTGTTCCATTTTGAAAATTAAACAGCAGTCAGCCAAAAATCACTAAGAGAAATAACCAAATTTTCAAAACTCTACGTCTCAAAGCATCCTGGAATGGAAAATGAAAAACGATGAATTGACCTGCTGGATATGCGTCTGGTACATACTGTATTGAATTTGTTGATGATTTTTGTCTATTGTCATTTACAAAATACTCCCTCCCCCACCAGACGGCCAAGGTCGTCATCATTAAGGACTAGTGGGAATTTTGCTTTCCAAGGTGGGGGGTAATTTTTCTCAGTGTATGCATGAAACCTTAGAATATGGACTGTCAAATGATTAAAACAGTTCAAGCTATCATGCTCCCATGCCATGAGCAGCCGAACCGCTGGCGTCATCTACCATTAACTTTATATTCAACTATCGGATAATTTTTGACACATCAGTGAATAAAATTACATATATTTAGATTCAAGATGTGTAGTAACATCTTTCAACATGAAATAAAATATTTAAATATTTTTTCATAAAAACATATAACCTAACATACTCTTGATTTATTGGTTTATTTTGTCTTACGGAATATCAACCTCACTGGGTTATTTAATGCGGATGTTTAGAGTAGGTTCGTATGCATAGAATATGTATTCTTTGTTAGAAATCAGTTTGTAGATCAGGTATGAAACCTTATATACAAACTGATTTCTTACAAAGTATACATATTCTTGTATTGAGGATTTTGTCGAAAGTCAAATGTACTGCTGGTATTTTTACTATAAAAATCTATTTTTCCACCTTCATAGTGTTTTGATTCCAGTTTGGGGGTTAACTATTTGCCAATAGCTAGGACCCTAACAGGTGTTATCATCCCGGGTCACGGTGAACCTAGGAACAAGTGCAATTAAGAGGTAGTTCCACGCTCCTCAAAACCTTCCAATCAGAGGCCTTGCTGCTAGATGTAGTTTATCAGCATACCCAGGACTGCATTCTCTTGGTATCTATAACATAAATATATCATGAAAATTTTCCCGATATCAGTTTCTAAACCCAATTTAAACTGACGTGTCATTTTCATATACTGCAACACTTTTTCCTCAAGTAAATATTTTCTGGACTTCAGATAAAAAAAATAATTAGAAGATTTTCCAACATATCTCAGAGGCATTATATTTTATATTTATAGTTTAGATATATAAGCAAAAGAAAGGAACACAGGTATTAAGGTATTGATTTTACTTCGGAAAATATAAGTTACATAATAAAATATGACATTATATAAAATCTGCTGAAAGTACATTCGTCTGACATCTTTAAACATGGTGTATAACCCTGACAGCTTTCTGACAAAATTCTCATTGATTTTAATGAGATAAATTTTTAAAAATGGATATATACTATTTATATAATGAACTTGTCATAAGTGTATGCTTTATGAGTGTATGCTTTATTAGCAATTGTATTCATTCTTTCTAGGAATATATATTTATTTAAGTAAATGCACACACAAAGATATTATTAAAAATAATCAGATAATTACATTAATGCAGCCAGAAAAATAGAAGCACCTCGTAAATATTTGTTTAGAATCACGTAATGTAGTCACTATTTTCTTTAATGAATACATCAGAGCTGTTTCGATATTGAAGGCAAGTTTTAAACAACATGATTATTAATTTCCAAGAATTCCTTTCTGTTCAGACCTATTTGTTTCTTCAACACCCAAAGAATCAATCTGCGGTTTATACTTCAACTATGTTGAGTGGACCTTAATTATAGTTCAATATGTATCCCAGCTTGAGTTGTGCTTCTAGATTGCTTGTCAATATCTTTAGCTATTCCAGTCCGTCTTCGGTTTACGTTCTCACATTTTCCATCACATCTTCAAGAAGCAATATAAACATTTCTTTGTTTTCGTATTTGCTCAATGCAATCCTGTAGTCTATCCAATAAAATTAAGCGATCTAAGTGACCATCTATTTATCAGCCTAATTAAATCCTCAGCTTTATCTGATAGATTGAATCGACCATTTACCTTCGTCGATACGATTTCAGTTATTCTCTATTCATTTTCTTTGCAGGTGTCATAGGTCTCTCCTATTCTTTTTCAAGTCAGGGTTAAATGAAGAGTTTCCCAATTGTCTGATTAGTGATTAAAAACTTAATGTACATATGAAAAAGAAACAAAAATGTATTAGAATACTTTCCCGTTTACGTTTTCCTAACAGACTTCAGGCATTCTCTGGCTTATTGAAAGTGAATCAAGTCTGAGCGCTTAGCAATGCGATCTACAGTAGTCTCGACAACATTCGTATTCTCTTCCATTGATAGCAATTAGCTTAACGTTATTTCCTTATAGCAGTTAATCTGTGTCGACTGAAAATTAATTGTGCTAAGTGAGAATTACGTTGTGCATTTCTTTTCTAACTAAAAAGCAATTACATTAATCAGTTGCGTTTATATGAAAATAAAAGGTTACTTTATCTATGTTTTTAATCAGCACCGAATAATTACATTCCGTCTTGTATTGTTGGCTATCTGGCCAAATCATAATTGTCTTTTGTAGCTATGTGTAGACATATTTTATAACCATTTCATGTGTAATTTCGAGCTGCAGTATGGAGCTCTTATTGAATTGCTATGAAGAAATATAACTAATCGAACTTAATTTTTACTCTAATTACATTTCATTCTTTCAGTTCTTTCTTGTAGAATACAATTCAAAATAGAGACTGCCAAGAAAGGTAAAATGGTTTTTGGTTCTAATCCGAGTTTGAATGACTGTAAAAACTTCCCCAACTGTATAGACAAAACACACAGATGCGTGCTGGGAATTTATTTCCTAGCCAATAAGATAGGCTACTTATCCGTTTCAACACACTTCTGTTTTTTCTTAAAGCCAGAATGCTTCTATCACTTGTTTGTATCCACTTTATTATATGTTAACAAATTCTTATTTTGCGAATCTTTTGCCTTATTACTGTTGTTTTGCTTTTCATATATCGTTTGCATAATATTGCTTTCCTGCTCTTTTCTTTTTTTCCTTTCTCATGTTATTGTTTATTACATATATACATGGCCAAATGCTCTACAATATTCAAAGATTTAAAGTAAAAATTAATATATAGAAAGAAGAAAACCTTGGTGCTTCTAAGAAGCGGATAAAGATTAAAAAAAAGGTGAATGAAAAAGATGAGAAAAAAAGAGGCTAACGAACAAAGGACACAGATTGGGATGAAAAGATCTAGAAAGAACTAAATAAATAAAAAAAATACAGGAAGGATGAAAAAAAAAAAACAGAACAAAACAGAAAGATACAGAGACGAAATAGAAGACGCTTAGTAAAACTGCGAAGAGTGATAAATAAAAAGTTACTGAAGACATAGACAAATTGATTACTATGTACAGAAGCCGTTTTTAATCATTTCACCACAAGTAAGGCAATAAAGACACTAAGTCACAAGAGGTTTTTGATTGTGAAACAATACGAAAAAGATAAAAATATTATTAAGGCGAGAGAACAATACATGAGCAAGATTTAAGAAGACAGAACACAACGATTTACATTGATCTTTAAAAATTTAAATGCAATGTTGATTGGAAAGAAACTGTTCCACAAGCGAAAAGTACAATAAACTGTTAATAGGAACGTACTAAAAAGCATACAAATTTTCGTTAGAAACAAAGTGTGATAAACTCGTGTGATATCATTCCTTTTCTATGGCAATGAATTTAGGGCAAACTTCTCACAGCTGATGAGAAAACAGACTGTAACAGAAATGCGGTTCTACAGAAGGATAATGAGAATAACATGGACGGATTGAGTAAGCAAGGAAGATGTCTTCGGAAAAATGGAAACAAGACGCAAACTCATACTCAAAAACCGAAAGAGACAGTTGAAATTTCTTGGACACATAATGAGTCAGGAGGGTTTGGAGAATTTGACACCCACAGGATATATCGAAGGCAAAAAGGACAGAGTGAGGGGGGGGCAAATGGACAACCGTTACTGAGAGCTACAAGAGATAAGAAGATGTGGAGTGTCATGAAAGTGGCGGGGTACATAGAAAAAGAAAAAGATTAGATTTCCGAAGTATAACCTCCTTTGACGCGTCGCATATACCCGTTCACACCTGTGGACGCAGATGTCTTTCAACGGCCTGTCAATCAGAAGTCGATTATATAATCGTTTTCGGCTTAGGCTGGAAAATTATTTGCTTAGCAACAACGTGAATGCAGACGACAGAAGGAGATAATGATCTTACGGTAGTTCTAAAAGATAGGCACACGGTTTAAAAAATCATCCCTTTTTGACATTTAGAATCCATGTAAATCTTTTTATCATCAGTATAAAATACATTACAAGAAATTACCTGCTTTTCTATTTTGAAATTTTATAAATTTATGAAATAATTCAACCACAATAACGATATCGTAAGAACTTTTGTCATCGATTATATATGAATAGTTATTCAGATCTTGATACGATGACAATTACCTTGGTTATACTTCAATTATACTTCAATTAATTCTTCATCTGCTGACATTTGCTTTAAAATATTGCGTTTCCAAAATAGAAGTGTTAACAAACGAAATATATGCTTGTTTTATGACCACATTCATACATTAACGTAAATCAATTAATACTTTAGATTGAAACAATGTCATTCCTGGTTTCGCAGTGACAAAAACATCTCGGATATTCGCAGCATGATTAGATATGTATTTGAAAGGATTTAAAATATTATCGGACGAAGATAAATGTAATACACTTCAAATAAATTGACTGCACAAAAATAAGTAGATTTTTATAGGTAAATTGAAATGTAAATAAGAGAAACATTCAAGATTTTTTCAGAAATGGTGTCCTTATATATTTATCGAGTCAGATATATAGATATATAAATATATATATATATATAAATATAAATATAAATGCGTATATCTATAAAATATATATATATATAAATATATATAATATATATATAAATATATATATGTAAATATATATAAATATAAATATATATATATATACATAAATATAAATAAATATGTATATATAAATATATATGTAAATATATATAAAAATATATATATAAATAAATGTATATTTATATATACATATATATATACATATATATATACATATATATATATATATACATATAAGTGAGAGTATATATATATATATATATATATACTCTCACTTATATATATATATATATATATATATATATATATATATATATATATATATATATATATATATATGCTACACAATAGCTTTTGTGTTTCGGCAATTTGGGCGACTTCAGGGGATGGTTAGTAGCTGGTAATGAAAACATTTTTAAGAAAATTTCAGAAACCAATTGTGGAATTTTATTCTATCTGTTATTTCTCACATTTGGATACATAAACATATATATTGGATTCTCGCGTCGTGAACCAACTCATGAGTATTCTATCGACATATTACCGATTTGTCCTTTTGTGAGACTAGAATCTTATTCTAGATCTACGAGCCCTATTGCAGATCCTGCATTGATAAAGTGAGTTCTGAGTACTACTGTTGGTCGTCCTCTTAACATGTTTCTCAATGAGGAGACTGATACGTCTTTTCCCAAATATATCGATACCCTCTTTGCAGGTTCTCCTCCAGCCTGCACGGGATTGGGTAATACTTTCTCAGTTATCAGATTCAATGCCACCTCTTTTGTGATTGTATGTCCTCATACATCAGTTTTGGTTTGCCTAGTGGTCTAATTCACTGAAGAAGATTGATCTGGGAATTCTTGAGTCTTCCATTCGATACCCAACGAAGCTGTGCCTTGATTATCTGGCTTTCTACGCTGGGTACAACACATCGTTCTAGGACCTCGAACTTGGAGACTTTATCCTGCCATTTAATTCTGCTGATGGATCGCAGGCAGCTTTGCTGGAACTGCTCAAAAAGCTTAATATAGCGAGGATAGTCTGTCCATGTCTCGCAACCATACAAAATCGTGTTGAGAACCACATACATTGGTTTTGTTTCTCAATCGCACACCAAAGCCTACGTCTAAGAAATTTCAAAGGAACTGATTGCTCTTGCAATCCGTTGTGTGGCCTCCTTATCTAAAGTCTCTGAATTTGACAAAATTCTTCCTACGTAATAGAATTTTCCTACTGACTTTAGAGGAATGGTGTTGATATATATAATGAGACTTGTGTAGCTCTTACCAGGAGCTGGTTGATACCTGAATTTGATCCTCTTTATGTGGATAGTCAAAGCAAATCTTTCTGAGGCCCGAGCAAACATGGAGGTTATCAACTGGATATCTTCTACGGAGTGGGCAACGAAGACGAAGTCGTCGGCATAAATTATCTCTCGTTTCAGCATTTTCATGGTCTTTGTACGGGATTGAAGTCGTCTAAGGTTGAACAGGCCCCCGTCTGACCGGAACTTTATGTAGACCTTCTTGTCAAGGTCCTGTAATGGGTCAAGCAACATGATAGAGAAAACGATAGAGAACAGGGTTGTAACATGGGCACAGCTCTCTCTCTCTCTCTCTCTCTCTCACTTTCTCTCTCTCATTATATGTATATATATATATATATATATATATATATATATATATATATAGAGAGAGAGAGAGAGAGAGAGACCTGTGTCCTTTCTCTCTCTCTGCACACACACATACACACACACACATATATATATTAGGTTGGTGCAAAAATAATTTCGTTTTATCACATAGTAACATATGTTAGAAAACGAAATTATTTTTGCACCAACCTAATATATATGTGTGTGTGTGTGTATGCACAAACACATATATTTATATACCATATCTTTATTCAAACATGTTTCCTTGAATAATATAGATACGTTTTGTCTATTCATATTCTTATAATATACTTTTATAAATATTTAATTAGCTTCTTGAAATTAAGTTGAAATTCGTCAAGGAAGTTGCCGTCGATTTTCCTTCCAAAGTCTCTCTCTCTCTCTCTCTCTATATATATATATATATATATATATATATATATATATATATGGTGGGGGTGTAACTAATGGATACTATTGGCATTGATTTCCAAAGATATGTGGGAACATATAAGAAACATTATGAAATGTGAATAGTTTCCACCACGATTTTAAATAAAATAATACCTGCATATCATTTACGACAGCCTTTCTCTATCATCCACGCCCTGTTTTCAAAAGTTTTTACATATCTTTTTTTTTCCGGTCCTAAAGCTACTGACAGTTTGTATCAATAACCAAGACAAAACCTAAAAACGCGCTTTTCTTAAATCTCTCGACTTGTTCTCCTATGCAATATTGAAAGCTGACAAGATATAAATGAATGAATTAAACACTAAACACTCACCGTAATGCACTAATCCGCCTATCACATTTTTCAGGGTTTTTTTTTTCATCTGAAAGCATTTGTTTGTAATACCAAGCACAAAGTAGTCACTTATTTAAATCCTTCTCCCCACCATCCCATTTTGGCATCATCGTCTACGACTCAATATCCATTAGTCATTAGTATTTCTCTCTGTGAAACATTGTTTAAATGCTTCAAACTTTGTAGCATTTTTGTTTTGAAAATGCTTTTTTTTTCTATTGTAATGTGCAGTTTCCACTTAAGTCAGACTGTTTAGTTATTTTCTTCTTGATGCCAGATTTGCAGTAGTGAATGGTTTTCATCTCCTATCTGTAATCTGTATTTTACGGGAAATAGAGGCAGATGTGAAGCTGAATTTGAAATAATGGGTGGATGAGATATGAATTGAAATAAATAAGAATTGTGGTGGGTGCGGAAGCGAATACATTGAAAACATGGATGTAGAAATGAAAAGAAGGAAAACTTGAAGGAAAGTAAATCTAAAGATGTAAAAGAAAGAAAGTAGAAAATGAAAAAAAAAATCAGACACAAAACGAAATAGAAGCACAAAACTTTAAGAGTCCAATGACACAGAATGGAACATATAATAAAACGGGAAAAAGAAAAGGAAAAAGAATGACTGAAAATATATTGCATATAAGAAGAGAATAGCTGATTAAGAAAATTAAAAAAAAATTCTTGAAAGTTTAAGAAAATTAAAATGAGAATGAATAAATAAAGGAACTAGAATTAATTTAAAGATTGTGCGTGCATTTCATTACCACATCTGTCTTTCTTCTTTCTTTTTTGTGCCGTATCCGTTCAGAGCGTAAGCGATAATGGCCCTCCACATCTTCCTGTCTCATGCAGCTCTTAATAGGTTTTGTATTTTTGTTATTTCTCCCAAACCCTTTTCTACTATCCATTTGCTCAAGTTCATCATATATATTACGCGCTGCTTTCCTCTGTTCCTCTTTTCCTCAATCTGCCCTGTATCAGATTTTCTAAGCCCTCCTTTCTCTTTACGTGTGGAACCACATTTCTTTTCCATCAAGTCTTTACAACTTCTACAATACTAATACTAATAATAATGGACTTGGCAATAATTACATTAAAAAGGATAATAATAAGAAGTTACGAAGAAGAAATTTGATATCTGGAATGCAAACCATTTATCGCTACAATTGACATATATTGTTTGCGATCTGTGCTGTTATAGAATAATAATAATAATAATAATAATAATAATAATAATAATAATAATAAAGATTTTCGGAAATACGTTGCAAGCAGCAGAAATTTGAATTAGAAGAATCACTAAAGAAAGACAATATAAGGCATGGATTATAAATTAGCTGTGAAAAAAGAGTCAGTTCTGCATGAAGAGTTTGAGCGAGAGCCAATGCCGGACAAAGCTGATTCGTCGCGGAATTACTTGATGAAATATGACCTGTAAAGGAGCGACTAGGAGCCAAATTGTAGTTGCACAAACCAGATTCTATATACAAATTCTATACAAATACTTACCATCTTGTAGAATTAGATAAATGTGGGCTGTGTGCGAAGAAAATGAGGACTGTGACATATAAGTGCCTACAAATTGCTTCCAAGAATACAAGAGGCGCCATGATAATATCTGTTTGAATCTCCATTGGTGTTTTTGCCGGAAGTATGGATCCCAAACTTCTGACAAGTGGTACAAAAATAAGCTAGAGTAAGTACTACAAAATAAGCATCTGAAACTCCTGCCGGATTCCACAGTTCAGTCCAGCAGTTATTGTACACAGGTGACCAGATATATTATTGATTATAAAAATTTCTAATGAATATTTGTTGACAGATGTTGCACGCCGTGAATATCGCTATATTTTCATTTGAAAAGATTGTAAACTACGCATAGCTGGGGGTAAATTTTGAGAGAATGTTGAATGTACATTCAAAAACGTGCTAATTGTGACTGCGGCCTTTGGATCGATTCCAAATCATCTCTAGAAACACATTGATACCATCGGCATCGCAGCTGGCATAAATATAGACTTGAAAGAAAGTCACTTATTCCCAGTATTCCTAGTGTGTGAAACCATCATAGTGCAATTTTTTAAATAATGATATACTAGATATAATATTAGACCAGATATAATAATAAAAAGCTTCAGAAAATACTATTAGATACGGCTATCTTATCTGATAAAAATCATCACAGCAAAAGAAAATGATAGACTTTCAAATTATGAAAGAGAAATTGCAAGAACATGGCTTTTGAATATAACCTTTTCTGCTTTTTATGTGCCATGGTCTTTCAGGACATAGGCGATAATACCTCTCCACCTCTCTCTATCTCTTTCAGCTCTCAACAAATTCCTTCCCTCTCGTTCCTCCCCAACCCAGACCACATTCTATCATCCGTTTGCTTAAGAACTCCAGGTACGTCATGCGTTGTTTTCCCTTGTCTCACTTTCCGTCTGTTTGACCAAATTCTCTAGACCCTCCTTCCTCAATATGTGTCTCAGAAACTTCAGCTGCCTCTTCCTGATGTTAATTATAAGCCTCTACCTTGTTTTCAACCCCTCTAATATCTCATCGTTGCTCACATGGTCGGTTCATAATATCCTTAGCATCCTTCTGTAGAACCACATCTCCGTCGCCTCGAGTCTCTTCTTCATCTTTGAGGAAATCGTCCAACATTCTCTACCGTAAAGGACAGATGCCAAAGAAATCCTCCTGCCTCGCAATACTCTGTCCAGATTTTGGAATGTGTCGTTGGCCATCCCAATGCGTCTAAGGATCTCAGTGTCGCACTCACCGTCCTCTGTCAAGACGCTTGTCAGGTATTTAAACTTCCGCGTCTGCTCGATTCTAGTGTTTCTGACCTGCAAATCGCATATTCCTATAATAATAGCAGCACTAGGAATGAATAAAAAATAATACTGATACACATTAAAAAGCCTCTGAAACACATCAATATGAGAAACTGTATTTATCTGAACATACTCTGAAAAAATTTCTCAAGATAATATCATCAATAATATTAAAAAAACATATTTATATATAAATAAATATTTACAAAACTATATATATTTTTTTATGCAATGTGTGTTTATGTGTGTGTAATTAATTGCGTCATCTTTTGATATCTTCCACGATTCGCTGTCATTCATTTTTCTTCTGTCTTCTATATCCTGTGAGTTTCCTCTGAAATTTGAAACTATTGAATGTCCCTGATGAAAATAATATTTGTGTTAAAAATTATTTGCATGTTCTTATTTTATGATAATTTTTGTGAACTCTTTTAGGGACGCTTCAAGAGCTAGGAATTAAACATCTCTCTCTCCACCCACTCTCTATCTATCTCTCTTGAAGAAGAAGTATTGCTTCTGTGGTGGGATGCCAACTCTCCCCTCCAAAAGACTGAACATGACAGTTACCAAATCTTATTTTATATCTTACCCAACTGATTTGCTTAATAAATGTGCTTAATTTCTATATTCAGCTTTAAAATTCAACTTTGTTTTCTCGTAATTTCTAATCTAGTCTTTTGTAATCTTTATCAATAAGCATTTGTTTCATTTCAGACCTTTATAATTAAATCGCTGAGTTATTCAAATAAAGTCGTTTCTGCCAATGGTATTTAATGTATAAGTGAAAGTAAGCAAGATGGATATTTTTAATTTTATCATTTATCAAAACTAACAAATATTATAGCTGATAATATTAGAAAATATCGTATATGACTACCAAAAATGCGTGTAGCTGCTGAACGATAATTTTACTTGGATTTTCCGGCATACTTAAATCTCGCAGATGAAAAAATAACTGCATCGCACAGCTGAGGAAAAGACAAAGAACTACTAACTCGCAACGCCAGATACTGTTTCTCATGCGAAATAGATATCGAAAAAATAAAATTATTTACCTTAATTATTACTGCTACACTGGAGAAAGTATATTTTTGGGCTAGCCTAATGTTATTTTTCTTAACTGTTAGATGACATTGAGATCGTTTATTTACTAACTTCATTCAACAAGAATGCATTTGATTGTGTTGTGACAACTGTCATTAACACGAATTGGCGAAGCTTAGTTGACTGTAACATTGAAAAATGAAATATATCGTTAATTTTTTGGCAGACTCAAGCATAAAAGAAGGTTTGTGTAGTTTGTGGGGAAGGTTCTGTAGTTGATCGAATGTGTCAAAATAAGTTTGCATAGTTGCATGCTGGACATTCATTGCTAACCGTTACTCCGACGTCTCGTAAACTACTTGAGTTTGACACCGATCGAATCAATACATTGCCTGATAATAACATTTTATGAAACGGAAAGATTGTCAGCTTATTTACAACACTCAAATCAAAAGTTCATTATCTTGATTGTAATGTTAATTAACCGCTTCCATACAGATAACATTGACTATTCATTGGCCGAATAGTTAATGTTGCAGTCGGTTGAAATTTATAAAATCGTTCTTTTAAGTCTTTTTAAGGGACATAGGTTTCTGAAGCCGCTATTTGTTATCGCTTTTTTCTATTATTGATGGTGATTTCTTTTCTTTCATTTTACTTTCTTTTTTTTAAGTAAATCGTCCCAAGCAATGCAGGAGTGCCACTAGCACGCAAGGGATTACAGAGAATGAGAGTAAGAATAAAGAGGAATGTTTGAGAAAATGGATTAAAAGAAGGACAGGGATCAACGTCAAGGCATCGGATGTCGATTGACATTACACTTGAATATTTGAATAGTATAGCTATTAGGTAAGCAAGTGATAGCAAGAGAGTTCCACTGACGGGAGGTGCGAGATAAGAAGCTGTTGGAGTAGAAAAGATGGCTGCATTTAGCCGTTTCGACATTGAAAGGATGGGACCGAGATGCCAACCTAGTTGCATATATAATTCTTACAGCTTGGGAACCAGCGAAAGTAGATCATGGAAGCAGTTTCAATGAAAATACTAGTCAAAAGACAGAGGGAAGGCATATCCGTCTCTGGATTTTGTCGAGGACCTCGAGAAGAATAGCGGGAGCATCAAACCATATATGGCAGCAATATTCTATACAAGGACGAATTTGTAGATTTGAAGGATGGACTCAGGCGAGAAAATTCTTCTGGCGCGACACAGAGAACCAACTTTCCTTGCAGTAGATGAAGGCATAGATTCAATGTAGTTGTTCCACTTCAGGTCAGTGGACAGCGAGAGACCAAGCAGGCACAGAGAGACACACTCTTGGATTGGGCTTCAGTCAACCTGATGAGAGGCATGGAGGTAGGGTAGTGTGGAAAATTAATATTTTCTCTTCTAGTTACACGTGCTATCCATTATAGCAGTTGTTGTTGGAAGTCTTCTAATGATGTGGTTTCTGTTATTTGGTAAAGTTCTTTGTGATTCTGTAGCACAAGTCTATGAAACCAAGATTGATGCAATCGCTTCAAGCTATTTTTATTCGTTGATCTCAGAAATTAGTTGTATATTGTTAAGACATCTCTAACGCCATAAACGACATCCATATAAGTCTATATCTGACAAGTTTATTTAAGAGTATGACTCCTGTTCTTAGGTCAATATTTTGATTTACCTTAGATTTTTGCGGTTTTGGGTGAAACAAATTCTAGCGTAGATTATGCTTTGATCAATAACATAAGTTAAAAGACAAATACCAACGCGATCGTATTTCTGTATTCATTCTCATGTTAAACTTAATGAGAATATTCCGTTCTTAAACAAGTTGTGACGTGCAATGAAAAGTGGATACCTTACAATAAAATTAACATTAACAAAGACTAGGGATAATTCAAAGAAGATAATGTCGTGTATATGGTGGAGTTGGAAACGGGTTTTATATTCTGAGAACCAATTACAAAAACCGAATATAACCATCCGAATTTATTTCACTGAATGGCGTAACATTCCTGAAGGACAAGTCGAGACTGTAGATTTTTCGCTGAGCAGGAAAATTTGTCACGGTTTGATAAGTTTTCATACTTATTCACCAGATCTTGCGTCTTTAGGTTAAAATTCATTTTAGTTTTTATAAGATTCCATTAACAAAAAATTCAATTTTTTAATGACTTCAAAAAGCACTATAAGGAAAATTTTATAAATGTTACTAGGGCGTAGTACGAGTTCCTATGTAAATTAATTGTAAATTTATCCCCTACGAAAATCAACAAAAATGTTCTCAGAGGACATGATATGATTTCTAAAAATGCATTTTCTTTTAAATTCGTAAAACGGAATAGGAATATAGGAAAAATAACTTCAGATTACAAATTTCAATTTTGTTTTTATTTCATATCTTTGCATTTTAAGAAATCACGTTGAATGTTCATATTTATTTGCGCTTAGAAAGGAGGAATTAATTTAGAATGAATTTACATTACAAATTGGAAATTCCCTTAACTTTTAAAAATATTAATAAAATTTATGATTTTATATATTTTTTATCTTGTGTACATAATCTATAGTAATATAAAAAAATTAAAAATGATTTTTTTTCTGATGGGAATTGCTTACTGCATAACTCTTACAACTTTTATTTGGTTTTTGATTTATTATTATTCTTTCTGTGAATTTGTTTAGTAAATTGAATAGAAAGTCTCGGGAAGCACACGATTGATTGTTTATAAGCGTCAGTGAAGTAAAATAGGTGAATTAAAGTTGTCCTCAAAAAATCACTACTGAAAGAAACCCTTCAAGAATAAATGGTAAACATTTTCTTTACAAGACATGCACCGTTACTAGTAACTATTTGCTTCAAGCATATTTACTTCAGGCATGCATTCAACTTATCCTCGCATTTTATCCTTGTTTTATTTTATAAGAAAAGCCCAAAGCGTCCCAAATGCCCTATTTGTAACGATCATGTCTAAAATCATTCAAAGAATCGACATTTATGGCCGCTTAAAAAGCAGGTATTGTTGAATGAATCAATGAATACATGATTTGAATTCCCACTTGAATCTCTTGCAAAACTCCGCATAAATAAACTCAAAAGGAAAAAGAAAAAAGCATCGTCTAACCACGTGGCTTGATGGAATAAGGCAAACAAAATGTGATAGATTGTTTTGTTTTTTAAAACGAACCAAATAACTTTCCGTTCTATCCATGTCAAGTTGTCAAATACAGAATTGTATATATAATCATCATTGACATAATTCAATCTTTCAGAGAGGGAAAAAAAGACTAATGAATTTAAAATAAATGACTTGCCAAAATTAAAATGCTTTCACACTTTAATTTAATATATTAATTTCGATGTAACTTCCATGTCCTTCCAGTTTTAAAAAATGTTGATCTAATATTTACTTGCAAAGAGCGATACAATATTCTATAACTACATCCACTTTCTAAACTCACAATCTTCCCTTGATCAGTTTGAGATATACATAAAACCCTTTCAGAAAAAATAAAATAAAAAAATAAATAAATCTCCATAGACACGTAAACCAGACTAGACTAAATCATTTTCCGTTTTAAATTTAGACACCCCCAACCTTACCCTGACTTGACATCTATGAATGTAACTCTATACTGATACAAATTATTAACACCCTACACCCCTTTTTATTTAAACAATCGCTCTAGCCGTTACCATGGAAATTTTGATTTCAATAATGAATATGCTATTAAAACACATAAATTTCAGAAATAAGTTATTCCAAAAAAAAAATTTCGCTTGAGGATGGAACAGAGCTTACTTTAATTCAATTTAATTCAAATAATTATATTGAAGTTTTCGGCTCTTGTTTTGAAACATGAGAACTCTCATGTAGCGTGTTGGAATCGTATTTTTAAATAAATAATTATATTTATGCTCTACTTTTGTATCGAGCACTATTTTTTAAAAATAATAACAAAAATACTAAAGAACTTTGAATTATTTACCTAACCAGTTCTTTCCTATTTTCTATATATTTCCCCCCCCACACACACACATATATATATATATATATATATATATATATATATATATATATATATATCACGAGAGAGAGAGAGAGATAAAGAAAGAGAGAGAGAGAAAGTACGGTTAGGAATTCGACAAAGAGATAAAGATCAAGTAGGTAACAGATCTTAATCTAACGTTTCACTTTATTAAATCTTTGTAAAAGATCGAGATAGAAATGATAAAAAGCAAAGAGACGCAGATTAATGATATCTTGTGTTTATATATTTCTTATTGATTAGATACATGTCACGCGTAATGAAGTAATAGATAATATTTAAATATGTGTGGCAAACATTGTCGACGCTAAAGTGTGTAAAAATTAGTTAGTAAGATGCAGTAGGATGTTTTGATTGGATACGTGTCAACGTATAATGAAATAAGAGATAATATTCAAATAATTGTAAGAAAACATTCTGGATGTTAAAGTGTGCAAAGGTTAGTGAGACTCGGCAGTATGTTTTGAGAGATTTTTCATTAATGTATATCTCGTACGTATTTTGCAAATATTGATTTTTATGTCTTCAGAAGGAGATAATTTGGATTCATGAATAATGGACCTCTAGAAACATGGTAATGTAATGTAGTTCTTTAAACGTGTCTTAATAGTTAATGATGTTATATATATATATATATATATATATATATAAATATAAAGAAAGAACAGTAAGATATATAATCCGGTGTTCTTATAGATATTTTTATTTTTACAAAATAGTGCTCAATGTAAATTTACAGAGCATTAATATTATAAATTGATTAATTTAAAATATGGTTTTTCCGCTACGCAGTTCTAACCACGTTTCAAAAATGGAAGGTCCGAATTTAATTTTGTAATTAAATTAAAGACATTAGTTCCATTTCATCCTCAAGCGAATTTGGGAGTAACTTTTTACTACAAAATTCGCTTGAGGATGAAATGGAACTAATGTCTTTAATTTAATTACAAAATTAAATTCGGACCTTCCATTTTTGAAACAGGGTTAGAACTGTGTAGCGAAAACCATATTTTAAATCAATCAATATATATATATATATATATATATATATATAGATAGATAGATAGATAGATACGCGTAGGTTTGTGTGTGTCCTATTTATGTATGTTGGTTGGTTGTTTTTCTTTAGCGGCATATGCACATCTCTGGGCTATTTAATGCCGGATTTTATTTTATTTTTTGCACATAATCATGGTTGAAGTGATACAAGTCTTACCAATTAACACATTGCTAGGGGAAATCATAGCTTTTTCAAGAGTATTTGCATATAAGGGAATAAAATGAACACAACTGGAGTTGGAACTTGGCTCTCCGATATAACAATTACGAGCCATTATCTACTACACCATCTGCACATCACAAGCGGTCGCCTATGTTCGTAATAACTAGGCTAGATGTTCCTTAACTTCGGTGATTGTACGGTAATCGGTTTTTCAACGTGATGTGGCCGTAAGCTAACTCGAATAAAATCCCTGGCTTCAAATATTAATTTTAAAGGAGTCATTCACAAAAACATTCATTTTAGCTTTATTTATATTTCATTGAAAATGCAGTTATAAGGTCTAACCGTGTTTCAGCCTTTTCTAAAACTAATTGCGGATTAATCTTCGAACCGCTTTAATTTCGATATTAACACTATAGCACCTGTATAATCATAGTAAGTATTTCACTGGATCATAGATTATTTTTTAAGCTTAAACACCGTCTGGCCACAAAGTAATTATTGAAAACAAAAGTTATTCTCATGCTACAAGAGTACACCTGAATTCTGGACAGACATCAATAACTTGTGAGAATCGCAGGTACTTACAGGTGAATAAAAATGGTAACTCACTAATGGAATGACTGCATTCCATGGATTTATTTTCACTAATAAGTACACTATTAAACACACAGAAATATGTGTCATTGTACTTCAGCCGCATGCAAGTAACCAACGTTTTTAGCCATTTTCTTGTAGTCAATCAATTAGTTTAATTTTAGAGTATCAAACCTAATGCGTGTTATTTCCTGATTTTGACCAAACCATTGCCACCAGAAAACCTGATCAATCTGAAGGAAGTCATGTGGTGTGCAGGAAGATTTTTGGATGTGACAACTATCAAGAAAAACAATAGTTTCGATAGTGCATCCTAGTGGACACCAACAAAAGCACCCTGTCAATGATACCAAACCAACCTTATTTCGCATGTCATTCAGTCTTCTGCACACAATTGTCTACCTTAAAAAGTACCGAATTCCTAATACTGTGCTTTATCTTTACAAACAATAAATTGTATATTTCTGCCATAGTATTGTTGGAACTGCCTAAACCACAATCTCCAAACTTGACAGAGTTTAGAATCATTTCCGTAGTCTTGCAAGGGATGATATATTTCACAACTTGCTGCTCCTTTTCCGCATATGCAACATCGCTACTCTATCGCTATTTCCATGGCAAATGTTCAGACGAGCTTTATTTTTTCGCGCCTCCAGTTTAATCCTTCACAGCCAAAATCCACTTTGCTACGCCCACAGGGTTGACTCACCCTCATTCCCTCTGTACTGTACAGTCTGCGTTCAATAGTTGCCACAGCTACACTGCCTCTTTACATGTTATGCTATTCCTACGTCATCCACCTGAGTCTATTTCTACTAGTAGAGGACGGAAAAGCATTCTGTTTACTGTTGTCTGTAATATTTTATTGTTTCAGTTTACCTAGATTTCATGTCATTCTTTCTCTCGTTCTGTCTTCTCTCTATCTTTCTCTACTTAATTCCCTCTCTATCTTCTTCCCATTCTTGTTCATTTCTAGTTCTTATCGTTCACCTTCTGCTTAATTGATTGGCAATGCACTTATATATGAGGACCGTTGGGACTGCAATATATGGCAACATAATCTCTTGGATAATTAGTTTTCCTTAATGGACTTGACGGTACTTGAAGTCAATGAACATCTTGCTTTATCACCATTAATGTAAGAATCTATTGACTACAAGCCGTTCCAATCAAGGCCTCCTGCTCTTTACATAAGCTGAGCAAACCACCTGCAACTGCAACCTGACATTCATTGTCATGTCGCACTTTTGTATCTGTCTGTAAATACCACTTAACACAAACAAGAACCAATACTAGACGGCAAAGTATTCGTTTGTAAATGATCAATGAATGGGTAAAAGAAATCGAGAAATAAAGAAATGAAGACCTCTTCCATTTCTACGACGAATTAAAATAATAACTGACGATAATGTTGGGATGATTACACACTTGCAAGAGATTACAACATGAGAACACAGGCAATATTAGAATATTTATTTTACGCACTGATTTGGGTCATTAATATTAATCATTATTCTATGATTGACATTAAATGGAAAAACATGCTGATATTAAACATTAATATTCATATCAATTATTAGGTTTTTCCTGGCAATGATGCCAATTAAACTCATATTTTTTATAAGATGAGAATGAATGTTGGCTTTATGGAAATTTCAGGTTGATGGGCCGCGTAATAAAACTAATAATTAAGATTCTAATGAACAGTTCTTTTCGCTGAGTCATACCAGTAACATGGGAAGGGTGATATAGTTTTGTTAAAGACGATGGAGTAAGAAATCATATTCTCATCGTCCGAATACTGTTACAACGAGTAAAAGCAATATAGAAATACCTATAACGGTCTTAGATTATGTAAAAATATTCGGTCTAATACAACTACAGAAAGAAACAACTTAAAATATTAGGAAAGCTTGATCTAAACTGAAAGGATATGAAAATCCTAAGAATAATACAGAATTTGAGAAAAATAAGAAATTGAGTACAACAAAGAATTATTCTAGAGAAATGTGCTTCTAAAAATAAAAATGGCATACCATTATTTATTATGAGTATAAAAAACTTATTTTTTTTATTATCAGTAGACACAAAATACATACGATACGCAAATGACACTCCACTGATAGCAGATTCAAAAGGAAATTAGAAAGAGGTAATAAAAATCAAGAAAAAATTACTAAAATTTAATGCTAAGAAAAGAAGACTGAGTCTAGTGTGCTGACCTAAAAGATGTGATTTACACATCGAGGACATCACAATTATAAAAGTGCAGAAATTAAACGAATTGGGCAATAAAACGAGGGGAAATGTGATAAATTCGAAGATGCATAGGAAAACTCAAAGATGGTTGATAAAAACGGAGTCATGTCCTAAGGAACAGAATATCCTCGTATATAATAATGAAAAGTGGAAGATTTTAGCACAAATTATCAAAAAAACGAATCCACAAAGGCAACCGAAACGTGGCTATTCTGACGAATGCGGATAATTATATGGACTTATAATAAAACGAAACCCAAACAGATCATAAGAACAGGAAATGCTGTATCTGTTGCTAACAATCAGAAAATGACAACTGATACGTTTGCAACATATAAAGAGGAATGGAGGCTTGATAATTTGCTACTCGCATGACATAATAAAGGCAAGTGAAGAGGAAAGCAGTATTAGGTTGGTGCAAAAATAATGTCGGTTTTTGACGTTAAAAATGCGTCAAAAACTGACATTATTTTTGCACCAACCTAATAACCTACTTGACGCTTTTGTGCAAATGTATGCAATAACAAGCTAAAAATATTAGGCATAAATGAAAATGTATTGATTTAATTTAGATATTGTTAATGGCAAGTTAATCGAAGCTATGATTGGTCTAATTAAATCGAATATTACCAACGACGGAACAAAACACAGGAAATCCGACATATATTATCAACAGTAAAAATATACAATACGACAAAAACTGAAGGCAAAAACGATTACAAATTTTAGGAGTCTTTACCATAACAAACAAGCAACCTAAACTCAATAAAATTTAATTCATTTTGTGAACAAACATATTGAACTTGTTTCACACACGCAAGACGATTCGACAACACAAACTGACAAATGAAGTTGCCATACTTGAAAAGAATCGCTAGACACCCACCGATGCGTGAAAACGTGACACTCGAAAACCACCAAAGAAACACGCCCTATACTTATAGACACAATTCTATCTAGTTTTATAATTTGTAGGACCACATTATAAATTATTAACTCAAACTTTAACTACTTAATACGAGACAAATATCTGATATCATGTAAATGTGTGAATGTATCACCTTTGTTGAAAGAATGGGAAAAACAAAGAGGAACTAGTAAAAACAAAATTAATGAGCCTAGAAGCAGTCCTATATATAGTGTGCGCCAGGTGTTTGAGTACGCACTTACAACAGACCCTAAAGTGTCGCCAACCTAACGTATCTTTGCGCATTATATTTAGAGTAATTTACTTTCAGATATGCCGAAAACTTTAATATAATTAGCTTTTATTCTGACACGGGAAATGTTTATGGCATTAGCGGCGAATAAGTAGCAATTTGGAGATAGTAAATTTCTTCTTGAATGCGGCTAAATGTTAACTTTCGTCTGGCTATATCTGCATCAACAACGGGAATTTTTATTATTTATCTCGCTTTATAATATGAGGGCGCGAGAGGTGGAAAATGATCGAAATAACGCATGTCAACTGATTGGCCGAAATCTTTTCACCATGTGCTTCGCTAAAAATCTGGGGCGTTACGTATCTTAACCCTTCTAATTCTTGCAGTCATCTTCAGGTCGCGTATTTTTGTCTTACACACACAGACACAAACAGACACACACGTACACAAATATATATATATATATATATATATACAAACAAACTTTCAAAACCCACGAGATCCAAACAACCACTACTCAATTCAGGTTATCAGAATTCTAACGTGCGGATTCTGTAATACAGGTGAACAGGGGAACGACAGATTTGCGCAGACCACACCGAGGTAGTTCTTTCGCGTCGACTTATCCCTTATTATTTCATCAGCAAGAACCGATACATCATACCGACGCCTTTTTTGCTGCAGATTCTAAGAGTCGAAACTATCACTTGCATCGAAAGCATTGTTCGTAAGTATAGCAGTGCATGCTCGCGCAAGAATTTGCACCCTCTTGGCTTTTCACATGATCCATGAGTGGCTACTCGGTGTGTCACGACCATATCACCACCAGTATATGGCTCCCTGAATCTCTTTATTTTAATACCCGTGACTGCTATGTTTGCGACTTTGTCAAGAGTCAGGACATCCAGCGGCTTCACAAAGGCTCATTGAAACATGTGATCGTGGACGTGATGGAGAGAATGAACAGAAATCACCTAATGTCTGTATGCAGTCGAATCCGAGACCGCATCTGAGCCATTCTCGATGGTGAGGTCGATGTTATTGAATAACATGCTTTTGTACCTTGAACATGTAGATGTGTTTTAGACATACTATTTTTTCTATGAAATATCTTGATAATTTATAATTCTAAATTTCTAAACTTTATCCTCACAAAGCATGTGTATTTTATGGTATCCCTTAAATAGTCCTTAAAAAATCTACTCCTGAACTGTCACCCGCTCTTTCTAAACTCTACAATAAATATCTTGATGCGCCTTGCTTTCCTGCTTGTTGGAAATCCTCTTCTGTAGTTCCAGTTTTTAAGAACTCAGATTAACCATCTGATCCTTCTAACTATCAACCCATTAGCCATTTACCTCTTCTTAGCAAAGTACTAGTGGCTCTAATTAATTCGGAATTGGTTAAGCATTTCACATTGCAGGGTCTTATTTTAGATAAACAATACGGCTGTCGCTTCTCTGGGTCAGCTGCTGATGTATTAATGATTTTTGTTGAAAGAGTTTATCAAGCTTTAAATCAATGGTGAAGCTCGAGCTGTTGCATTGGATATCTCGAAAGCATTTGACAGGGTTTGGCATACTGGTCTTTTTTAAAAGTGGAAAGTTTAAGGTATTTCTGTCATTCGAATAACACATCGTCTATTAATATAAACCATTTAAATTCTGAAAGTTTTCATTCCAAAAATTTCATCCATCTTAAGGAATCCTATTTCTGTGTATGACACAAGCTTTAATAATATCTGCTATGCTTGCTCTCTTGAAACTAAAATGTAAAGTGAAATTGTAGCTTTAACGTAAATTTGAATAAAAGATTTACTGAATATCATGGGAAGCTTTTTGACATTTTTTTTTCTTAGCCAGTATAAAATAGCAGCTCAGAAGTAAATTTTTTAGCATTGTTATATCACAAGAAGAGCTCCACAATTCGCTTAAATTTAAAGTTACGGATTCTAAGGAAGAGCATTCTGTGAAATTTCATATAAAAAATTTAAGATGTGATAAGTAAAAATCTACGTGGATTAAATGACAAAATATGATGTACCAAGTTGAATTAAACCCGCAGGTAATGGCACATATATGTAAAAAAGTATCATATATATATATATATATATATATATATATATATATATATATATATATATATGTGTGTGTGTGTGTGTGTGTGTGTGTGTGTGTGTATGCGTGTGTGTTTTCATAAAAGTGGACATAGACTTCAATCGTCATGACTGAAGTAGACTATCACCGCTAGATGTTGATTTCAATATCCATTTTTATATTTACATACGCTCTATCCTTAATATTGGGAACTTTAAACCATAAATATAAAATGCAGTATACACACACACACACACACACACACACACACACACACACACACACACACACATATATATATATATATATATATATTTAAAGGTTACTTAAATTTGGATATCAAAATGTTGTTATTTCATGGTAATGTCCATTTTTCAAAAGGTTCTGTTTTTTAAATATTAAAATATTTTTAAATGATTTTAAAATATAATTTCAATCAAAACTCCTTAGAGAATGAATATTACCAAGAAACGTCGAAGTCACGGAAACCAACTAAAAATTGATATCTAAAGTTAAGTAGTCTTTTTATATAATATTGTAAATGCTCTATTTTTAATATTATTTTAATATTTTTAATATAGAGCACTATATATAAAATATCTGCTGTGTCTTACACACACACATATATATATATATATATATATATATATATATATATATATATATATATATATATATATATATATTACCGGAGGTGCTTAAAATTACTTAATCAACCAAGAAGAAATTCTAAAATTAATTCGGATGCTTAGTCATCCATTTTGGCAAGTGGGTTGAGTAGAGACCTTTCAGCAAGTTATCATATTCATATATATATATATATATATATATATATATATATATATATATATATATATATATACATATACATATATATATGTATGTATGTATGTGTGTGTGTGATATTTTTCAGAGTCTGCTTTAATGTTACACAGCGATTTGGGGTAAACACTGATAACCAGAATACACAAATACTGTGCTGACCCACCAGAGTCTCGCCGTGTGAATGTGTTAGCAAGCCTAGTCTGATTGACTATAATTAAAGTGTTCAATCCTTCCTGTGTTCTCCGTACAATATTCGGCATCGAATAATCCCCAACAGAATATGGTATGTCGTAAAATCAACCAACTCCAACATTTGTAAATATCCCATTATTTCTTGTAGCATGCTAGTTTATAAGATTTTAGGCATCATTATTAAATCACAATCGAATTCATGTTTTAAATCTGATTTAAGTGAAATTATAGTAGATTTCAGCATTAGATTCTCAAAATTAAATTATAACAAAAATAAAAGGTAAAAGAAAAATATTATTTTTGACAACTTTATCGTTTTTATGGGTATTCAGAATATATTATCAAAAACTGTAATTAAATATTCTAATAATTTTTAGCAAGGAATGGTTTATTTTTATTTGTTCAATCTTGACAAAATTGAACAACATATGACTGTATTTGATTAGGAAAATAACAGACATTAAATTTAATATTTCAGCTTCCCAATCCTTGTAGAGAAAGATGTGCTCGTTAGGTGTATGCAATTTATTAGGCATTCAGGAGTTCAACCTCTGGATCAAGTAGTGAAATTCGTTTATTCAGAAAAAATAGAACTGGGATTCTAAAGAAGGATTAGATAAGTAGAATTAACTAATAGTAATATTAGTCATTTCCTTATAAGAAAATAATCGGCATTTATTGACTGAACAGAAAATGCTACTGTCAGTTGAAATCTATTAAAATAATTGTTCAGAAAAATAGATCATTCAAAGCCACTAATGGTTATCGCCCTTTCCAGTATTGTTAAAGATTCCTTCCTAACATTTTGTTTGAAGTCGTGTAGAATATATTATTTTTATTTATTATCATTATCATCATTATGCTATTATTTTCACTTCAAGTTATACTTGCTATCGATTTTAGTTGCTATTGAAAGTACTCAAGTGATGTATTTTCTGTTATTTGATACAGTTCTTTCTTTGTGATTATGTAGCGCTAGCCGACGAGGCTCGAAGAAAAACAGTCCTTCTCTAACGGAGAATTAAATGAGAGCAAATTAGGCACTAGGTAAATTGAATTATTGTGCGTACAAAAACTTTTTTGAGGTGGGGGTGCAGAAAGATTACCTTTAAATAACGAACAAAGGGATATATACATTTTTAAGTAAAGAAAAAATGTATAAATACAAATATATATATTTTTATATTTAAGAGAATTAATTATTAACCCCCAAATGTTTGGTTCATCTTCTTCCGAAAAAATCCCATGCAAAAAAAAAAATTGTCAAAAATAGTTTCAAAAATGTAATGAATAAAAAAGTAATCAATAAAAAAGTAATAAAAAGTTAAAAATTGTTTAAATGTTTACAGAAAAGTTTTAAAAGAGATTAAAAACTTAAAAATAAAACAAATAAGCAAATATTCATGATCCATTTTCAATCTTAACATTGGTAAATAATAACTAAGTGGCATAGATTAAGACCAATGACTCTCCAAAGTCATGTATTAATTTGACATTGTATCGATATTATAAATATGCCCCGCTATCAAAATGATAATAAATGAATATATTTCGATTATGACAAGTGTCCTAGCCTAATTAATGTCTAAAGATCAATAATCTATAAAACACTTCTTTGAAAAATATCCCTATTTCGTTTAAAACCTGAGACAACTCCGATACCAATTGGAAAGTTGAGGACGTTTTCGAGCCGAACTCTGTCCCATGCCCAAACACAATTATTTTAAAAAAAATCAATGTTTCTATGAAAATGTTAACTGCGCAGAAATATCGAAAAGTACAAGATTTCGTGTCCCAAGTCGTGTGTCAAAACATCCGAAACCAATCGCAAAGCCTCCTTTAAAAGACTCTCATGAGGAAAATTGAATAATATGGACAACCGAATAAATGAAGGCAAACTTTTCGACCGTTCTTTTTATCACTGAATGCTGTGATATCCTTGTGAAAATGTAATCTCAGATATGCAGTGATTGTACATGGGGGCCTAGTTTAAGAAGAATTAATGTCAATCGTTATCTACTGTCCTCCTGATTACTGTTTTTGTTCTCGATCATAAGTAATGTTTCTGTTTCTAATTCGTCCACACCCAGTAAAACCTTGTGGCTTAGTGGCTTTGCTGCCTTGCATGGAGTTAACTCGATTATAAAAAACACTTTCAGACAAAAGATGATGCTTATGTACAGCAATGTTGTATCTCAATCCGCAAAGAAAACTAACGAAAACTTCTTTGATAAAGTGACTAATTGAAAACATATACAGCATTTCGAACCGGAAATGTTACATTGGCAGACAGCAATTTATCAGAAAAACAAAAAAAAAAAAAAAACATAAAAATACTATTCTGGTTTCCGCAACGTCTGAGGAAAGACAACAATCCATTGTGGACGATTTTTAAAATTAGTTTCTGAACATGGAGCATACATTTCAAATTAGCGAGTTCTTTATAACTTTGACGTTTTCTTTTTTTCGCAACATTTTTGTCTTTTTTCATTTGTGTAAGTTTTGTAACTGTGTAATTAGAACAATATTTCTCGTTTTTTTTTTTTAATCATGTAAGCCCAAACAAGATGATAATGCTTCTATGACGCAGAGGGTTACAGGAAGTGAAAAAGAATGGGAAGATTTTAGTGATGAAAAGGACAATAAGGAACAGGATTCGGGAAGACAGAAGTGGGCGAATGGCGTTGCATTTAATTTTTTTAAGATTATAGTTGTCAGGGAAGCAAAAATCTGAAGAGAGATCCACAGGCGAGAAATGCGAGAAAAGATACCATTAGAGCAGAACAGTCGGTTGCATCTAACTATTTCAACAGTAAAACGGTGATATCTAGTTGCCAAATCTAGTAACACTAAAGAGAAAATCTCATCAGAAAAACTGCCATTAAAATATTTATAGAAAAGAGACAAGGGAATGACGTCACGTCGGTGAGAATATGACTGAAATCGAGATGCCAGGTCAGGATCGATTACATTACAGATCCTCCCTTGAATTTTGCCAACATTCTCGAAAAATAGAAGGATCACCAGACCAGTTTCAGTAAATAATGTTAAACTTATAAATCCGTTGAAATTTATAAAAAGGTTACCACATCGTATTAATAATATGTATTCTACTTGAATTTATATATATCGTGTAAAATATCCGTCATATTACGAATATTTCTAGAAATTACTTTGTTAGTTTTCTACAGATTAGTCAAGAAAAAATTCTTTATATCTCTTCCCTATTTCCGGTACTTGGTGTTTTTTGTTTGAGATCTGACAGAAAGAAAAATTTCAGAGATTGATTTTCAAGATTACCAGGTTACATCATGATTCTCTGCTCGCAACAGTCAGGGGTACTATATCGAATATGCTCTTGTCCAAAATAGTTATCTGTCATCGTAACATTTCCTTTATATATTCCTCTCTTCTTTCTAATATTTGTCTCTTCCTTTTTATCGTGAATTTTTTTTTTGCCTCATAAATTATTAGTGCACTTACGCTAGACCGTTGCGTTAATTATGGGTAAATTAGCAAAGTAGACTAGGCCCTGTAGACTTCAGTGGCAACCTGTCTATGAGAAAGAAAACTGTGAATTTCAAACTGCTATAAATAGTGATTTTTCAAGCGTAACTTAGATATGGCGCAACGACCGAAAGTATGGGACGCTCATTAAGGATCAAATTCACAATTCAGTCGTAATTATTTTAGCAAGACAAGTTTAGTAACCATTACACCACGCCGAGGTGCCCATATATATATATATATATATATATATATATATATATATATATATATATATATATATATATATAATTCCATTCGAATCTATTACACTCACTTATGTGCTAATACCCTTGGGAAAGGTATGAATCCTCTTCTTCTCCACCCAGCTATGGGTAAATAGCAGAACAGACCGGGTTCTATAGCCTTGGATGGCAACTGGTCTACCGCAGAAAGAAATGGCAACCTACTACGAGAAAAATTATCACCCTCGTCAGTCATGTATCGAAAGATGCATGATCGCCTAACCGTGTATCATGCATGGCACTAGATTAAATATATATATATATATATATATATATATATATATATATATATATATATATATATTGGGTTGGTGCAAAAATAATGTCGTTTACTCACATAGTAACATAAGTGACAAAACGACATTATTTTTGCACCAACCTAATATATATATATATATATATATATATATATATATATATATATATATATATATATATATATATATATACCCACATACTGACACACACACACGATATTAGATTTTTAAGTCCGTGGCCTGATACATAGTCTGAAATTTTGAAATATGATCTGAAATATTCATTGTAAATTTCCGATATATACATAATTAATAATTACATTTGAAGAAAGTGCTTTGTAAAGGAAAATGTGCGTGTGTGTGCTTACCTGAGTTCATTTATATGAGTGTGTGGCCATCTCTCTCGATCTGTCACCATAAATTTTGCACTATCTCTAATTTTTTATTGTTTCTCGCATTTTTGTTATTGTGTTTTCATTATTGCTGTTATTATGCTCTCTTTTATTTCCTGGGTGTGGCAAACCGCACTTGCCAAAACACGTGTCGGCACGTGCTGGGTGAAACTTGTGAAAAATAGCGTTCGCGTGGTCCTTTCAACACTTCGCCGTTAATTTACACCAACAATAACCCAGCAGTTGAAGCAACCGATACAACAATGTGTATACGTATGCTGTGTCATAGCCATACGCACACAGTTACTTTTTAATAAGCACCAACCTTTCTTTGCACATTGTTTTTATTATTATTATTATTATTATTATTATTATTATTATTATTATTATTATTTCATTGTCCACTTCTCCCTCGTCTACTCGCTTATTCCAAACATCGGGCTTGGTTCAGATGTTCGGCCCACTTAGCATTTTCATCTGATTATATCTGCCAAAACTGTCTGTTTTTTCCCCAACTTTTCAGCTGAATTTATACTGCAAGCATTGACAGTAATATATTAGCAATTACCTGATATTTTCACAAAAGACGAGAGAAAAGAAAGGCTAAAAGAAACAGTAGTGAAATAGTATAATTTATTTTTCGCCTCTAAGCTCATTAGAGACGTGCGCGAGGCTTTCGTACCAGTCGTTTTATTTTTTTTTATTTTTTTTTTACTGGCGGAATTATATCACTGTAAAGGAAATTATGTGATCTCTGCAAGAAAGACTCAAATAATGTCTGCTTATACAAGGAGATGCCTCGACTAATTACTAGAAAAAAATGGTACATAATCTAAGAATCGATTCTACGATTCACTAAAATTTGAATTAGTTAAGAATAAAATAAAAAATCAATATGAATTGATAGCACAAATTGCGCCATTTTTAACGAATTCTTTCCGTACGAGTAATAATCAATAAATGAATGAAACATCTAAATGTTCCGAATACAAAATAGTAAGTCTTATATAATACAGTTTTACAGCTTTAGTGTAAATTCAATGAAAATATATTTCCAATTACATTCAATTATCTACGGATCAGGGCTAAACAAAACCACCTAGAGTTTAGAGTTCAGGCAGACAGGCAAAACTCTCTGCAATTCCGGGTTACAACCAACAAAACTACCTAGAGTTTAAGGCTCAGGAAGACAGAACAAACTAGCTATAGTTCAGGGATGAGATAAAATTTAGGGTTCAGGAAGACAGACAAGTGTATTTTCGTTCAGGGCTGATACAAACAAGTTCAAGTTTTAGGAGCCAGAAAACAGACCAAACTTTTTTGCGCTTAAGAGCTGAGACAAAAAAACGAAAAAAAAAAACGAAAAAAAAAAAACGAAAAAAACTACAGCTTATGACTCGGATTGACAAACAAAACACTCTACATTTCAGTGCTGAGTTACAAAACCGTCAACAGTCAAGCTTACAAGTTAAAATAGCTACAATTAAGGGCTGAGATAAACAAAAGCAACTGGTGTTTAATGCTCAGGCAGACAGAACTAATCTCTTTTGAGGAATGAAAGCGAAAAAGATAAAATCCATATTTTTATCGATCTCTAATTTGATTTATATCATTGTATGATATTTTTTTCTATTTTCCTTTTTCAATTAATACAGTATAGTCCTTTTATTATCAGACATTAATATGAGCCAATTGATGAATCTTTTTTTCAGAAGAGTATTACAATGATTTCCCAAAGTTTGGCACGTGGCTATTGACTAAATTTTATATTAACATTTTTCGGTATAATATACAGCTTATGGGATTAGTATAGATCGTTAAATTAAAAAAAAAGGAGATCATGTTGAAAATAAATATCTGTCATGTAAAGTAATTGTGTTTTTCATTATTAGGCTATGGATGTATATACCTACGTACACCTATGTTCGTTTTCATCCGTAATATATCTCATTTTATCGTTTTATCAGTGGATGTTTCAGCTTTCATTAAACTGTGCTGAATATGAATTACGCATTTACAGGCATTTTTAAAAAGGTTTAAATCTTAAATAAGGTATTAAAAAAAAGAGAAATGAAGAAAAACTGTAAAAAGATTCAATGCAAAGTTGTCAGCAAAGGTGATAAGTTGTGAGCTATAAACTGGGGACGTTCAAATCAAGAACGTACAGAATTCTAAATATCTGTGTAGTCTAGTAACAGATGAAGGAAACACCCAAGGCGCATAGGAATAGAAAAAGTTGCTTTCCAAAAATTAAGCAATGTATTTAACATTTGATAATTTTGTTAGGAACTAAACAAAATAATGTTAAACAGCTACGTAATGTCTAATTTGCTATATGGCAATAAATGCTGTCTAATTTCCTAACAGATTTAAATATGACTTCCAATGAAAGACGGAATTCTACTGACGAATGCTGGGAAAACAATGAACAGAACAATGAAGAAGCCTTAAGGAGCATAGAAACAACAAGGAAACTTATTCGTACAATCAGAGAGAGGTGAAATTTCTAGGAAATATAAGAAAAGAGGCCCAAGAGAATCTAACACTTACATGATATACGGCAGGCAAGAGAAACAGGAGGAAACAGCGAATAAACTACATAACGAGTTTATAAGAATGAGTAGAGGAACAAGAATAAAGAGGAATGAGAGGTAATCGAATGTAATTTAGAACAACAAAAAACAAGAAGTTGAGAAGGTCCGAGATTACCTACGATATGAAGAGACACGGCACAAAAAGAAATAATATATTGTCATCTTATATTTGTATTATTATATTGGTTGATATAGACAACTAACCTCTGATGACCATTGATTGGTTGTTATAGAATATATCTGGCTGATTATTTCGATATTTTGTTTCAATGATGTCATTTATTGTTAGTTCTTATTACCTGATTCAGGGAATGAACTCAAGATCACTATGTGACATTAATACGTGCATAATCAATTTCTATATCCACTACGCCACCGTCCCGTATGGTGTTTTTATGGAACTTATTATATCTTGATATTTCTTTTTTTACATTTGGTTATGATGATAGATTTGTACCGTTTTTCAGAATTTAGTATTTCAATTCAAAGAGTAATTGTCAATTATTTTTATGCAAAATATTACAATATTCAACAGATATCTTACATCAGCGGACATCTGATGATGATCAGAGTGTACTTGGTCGAAACATTGTGACTATAATCACATCTATATCAATCAAAAGAAGAACAATTGTTCAACAATGATACAAGTATATTGACAATTACTTATCACTGAAATGAAATACTAAATTATACTCTCATCTATCTTTAACCTGATAAGTTTCTTGCTTACTCCGTACTTTCGCGATATAATAACGTAATTTCTTTACTTAATGTTTTCTAACGCTTTAATATTTCTAATACCCAAGCTTTTCAAACTCTCCTACGAGTAAATTAATTTGTAGATGCGTGGGTGTTCATATGGATAACAGTCCTCTATCCTATTTGCACATTTAAGGAGAAAACAAAACTTCTATTCAGTAACAATTATCAGAAGGTTATAGTTAAATCCATTTCTTGCCTCCACCCCATGATAAAATAAATCAATACAATTAAAGATTTATAGAGAGTTATTCTAGAGATTAAACAAATCCGTATAAGCTTTATTCAAGTTGATCTGATGTAAAGAATGTTAAAACTTTCCTTAACGTGTTGTTTCAACCCTTCAAAGGACATGGCGTTTTTATTTTCTTCATAAAAGCCATCGATATATTGAGCTGGCTTTTCTAAATCTTCTTTCCCTTGACTCAACAAATCTTTCAGATTTCAAGACGGATATATAACACCTTACTCTCCTCTGATCCCGTCCCCAAGAAAGTGATGCAAAGATCCATCAAAGCTGGAAATGCTTATAACATGTTATGTTCATCGACGTTCTCTGATCAATAGTGTTTTCAAATTATGTCAGATTACAACCATATTTGTTTATCTTAAAGTTTTTTTTTTTAAATGTAAGCCAGATTCGATGCATTTATTTTACATGTGTATTCCTGTGGTTCCCAAAGAGGACTGTAAGCTGAAAGGTTTGTTATATCTCATGTATCAAGTCGATGATAGGAGTTCTCACATATTGATTTGGGAGACATAAAAGCCGAGAAAATGTAATTTTTTTTATCAATTTCATACTTATATATTATGTTATATTAACGAAATATCTGTGGAACTCTCCTCCGATTTCTTCTTCCCTGCCACCTGAAATCTCCAAAAATTTAAATGCAATATCAATCGTAGTCATCTGTCTTCCTAAATCTTTTTTTTATTGTCTTTTCTGATTCTTCGCAATCTTTTCCGCCCCATTGCGTCTTAGTGGCATTATCATCTTGCTTGGGGTGAAATGATTAAAAAATCTATTATACCAATTGTGTTTTTTTTAAAAAAAAGAAAAAAGATGCCTACATCTGTACTCTTATACACACTGATTCTTTTTACAATGATGTTCACCATGTACAAGGCCCAAGAGCCACTTGAGTTAGGTTACAGGATACAGAAACCACCCCAAACAAAGTAAGGATGCTGCAAAGACATAAGGGTCTATCGGAAGTGAAAGAGAAAGGAAAACATTAAAAGGAACCGGAAACCCAATCCTAAACAGGAAAAAAGGGGTAAACCTATACTCCTGTTCAAAAGATCGAGGAGGAGTGTGAACTGGACAAATAGGCGAGCATATTTACTTCCATTGTTGCTAATAATTAAGAAAAGCCCATGCTAGCACTTTATTTTATAACATATTTTACGTCATTTTCAAACGAAAAAGATAATTTGGTCAGCTTCTCATAAACTTGTCATTATTTTGCTTTTAAAAATAAATATCCAACAGGGGAAGTAGAAAAAAAGCTGTAAATACAAGATTTGCGAAACAATATTAAGAAAGAGGTAACGAAATCTCTTTGCTATGCTATGTTAATTAAGAAAATTATAGAAGAAAAGAAATCTATAATTTTATACCAAGGAAATAACTTTGATTAGAACCTTATAAATAGTTAAAACCAAACTAAAAATAAGCTGTAGCTTTTGCCATGAATGTCAAGCTGTGTATAGTAACGATAAGGAAAATAACTATTATGGTAGCTTTATCCTGACACCACTAAAATAAATTATAAAGTGATTTAATAAAGACATAAAAGAGCGATTTTAATGTGGTCCTTGGCCGATAAAGCACGTATTATGGAGTAACTATTAATCTACAGTGGCTCAAATCTGCATAGACTATTTAAATTGAGCAGGCTACTCATTACTATGTAGAATAATCGATAGAAATTAAGTTTATGACATTCTTTAAGTGAATGAGAAAATCAAGTCATTGCTTTGAATTCTACTCTGAAAGAGTTCATTTATGTTAATATGTACTCTATTTGTTTTGGTAAATTTATAAGTAAGGCATTTCATGCGGAAAAGCAGCTGCTTCCTAGAAAACTAGTTGATGATACTTGTAATGGTTTTCTTAGACGTGACGGCAAGGTCGAAAGTATGGGAAACCCAGTGAGAATCAAACTCACTAATCGTAATTGATCTAGCGAGACAAGCTTGCTAAACATTACACCACGTCGAAGTGCTCGAAACGAGTTGCTGTGCGAATCATGGATGTGGAACAAGACCGAAAGTATGGGGCACCCAGTGAGGATCGAACTAATGATTCAATCGTAATTGTTCTAGCCAGACAAACTTGCTAACCATTACGCTACGTTGAAATGGCCAGTTGATGATACTTATATTCGCCAATACATTTTTCCTTTTCTTTAACTATGATTCTTTATTTCAGATTTTTTTTTTTTTTTTTTTTGCTCATAGTTATCAAAATTATTGTATAAAAGATCATCTGATGATATATTCCAATGAAATCTCAAGCTGAACAGATTAATAGAATAATCAATTTTCATATACAACAATTGAAATCTCTGTGGCGTAATTATCACCAGAAAACACAATCTTAACAACACAGGCTACACTGACGACAGTGTGTTAATAGTAAATAAGGAGAAGTAAAAATGATTTTCTTTAAAAAAAATAAAAATAAAAAAAAATAATAAAAATAAAATAAAATAAACAAGGTAGATATTGAATAAGAATAGCTAAACATAAACTGCAAAAAAAAACAAAAAAACCCAAATGTTTGTCAGTAAAATGGATATCTTACGGTGTGAGTTAGCTTCTGGAAAGTAACAATAAAGCAGGTGCAAAAATTTAACTACCCGAGACGATGGAAAATATTCAGTTATGTACCATACGTGATACACGCTTAGGCGATCATGTATCTTTCGATACATGAATGACGAGGCAGATTTCTTCCCGCACTAGATTGCCAGTTCTTTCTTCAGTAGACCAGTTGCCATCCAAGGCTATAGAACCCGATCTGTCCTGTTATTTACCCATACGTGGGGGGAAGAAGAGGATTCATACCTTTCGCAAGGGTATTAGCACATAAGTGAATGTAATGGATTCGAATGGAATTCGAACTCGGCTCTCCGATTCCTCAATCCAAGCCGCTATCCATTACTAAACCCCCAAAACGAAGGCGCATATGCTAAATAATGAGGAACTACTTAAATTAACTGGTCTTCTCGTGAAAAACGTGGAAATTCCTTGTAGATTAAGATTCTAGAGACATTTCTCTAGATATTTTTCAGAAATATCGAGAAGAAATATTATTGATGTTGTCCTTTTACCCTAATTCAAAATAGTACGCTATTACCAATGACGTAAACAGAGTTTCAAACTTGACATTTGTAAATAAAAATAAAGAAAAGGAACTCTTTAAGTCAATGATCCATTTAACACTGTATTTATATTATAAACAAGTTCCTCATCTAAAATGATTAAGTCCATTTTATTTATATATATATATATATATATATATATATATATATATATATACAGACAAATATAATGGCTTGAAGAATGTTTTTTTTTTATGCAAAGATTGTAAAAAAATAAAGCGGAACATTTAAGTAGTACCAATGGCCATTTTCCGAAAGGATGTATTCAGGGACAGAAAAATAACATTAAAAACAAAAATAGAAAAGTGCATCCGTAAAGTCTGATCTCCTATATGAGAGAGAATGTTGAACGTTTTGATTACAAACAAAGAAAAGTCTTGAACTGACCAATATTATATATTTCAACGAGCACCGAGAATATCATGGACAGAGCATGTGATATATGAGGATGTTTTTGGAAGAATAAAAACTGCAATGAGATAAGCAGAAAGAGAAAGCCGAAATTATTGAGAGGCATAACGAGGAAAGAGGGTTTGGAGATATAAAACTCGCAGGATATAGAAGACAAGAGACGCAGAGAAACACTGAGTAAATTATTTGACAAATTTTTGGCCAAATGTGTGTAGAAACAAAATCTACAAAAAAGCAAGTAATGCGAAGAGTAACAAAGGAATTTACAGAGAACCATAATCGCCTTTCTCCGAAATAGACATGGAAGAAAGAGAGAGTGAGAGAAAATAAAAGGGAGATAAACCACTATGTCTGTCACCTAATGGTGAAAAAGTAACTATTTATTTTGCAAGACAAAGTTCTTTTTGAATGCACTAATTCACCGGGGAACATAACGGAACTAATCTGAGTTATGTATTACGTATCAAGCTACAGACTTCTTGATCCACCACTATATCTGCATAAATTAAAAACAGGATTTTGCTTTCTTGAATTGGCATTGGTGTGTGCGTGTGTATGTGTATGCGTGAATTTGAACGTACGAGAGAGAGAGAGAGAGAGAGAGAGAGAGAGAGTGATTGAGTGTGTATATTTAACGATGTATGAAATCTTTTTTCATTAATAGTAACCATACATTAATTTTAAGTGACGTTTTTACCATATATATATATATATATATATATATATATAGTGAGAGAAACAGAGAGAGGGGGGAAGAGAGGGGAAAGAGAGATAACGTGCGTGAGAGAGAGAAAAAGAGTGAAGGAGAAAGTGTGTGGAAGATAAAGAGTGAGAGGGAAAGTGTAAGAGAGGAAGTGCGTGGGTGACAGAGAGTGAGAGGAAAATAGTGATATAAAGTGAAAGAAAGGACCCGTGAGAAAGCGAGGGAAAGAGCAAGAGAGAGGAGAGAGAGAGAGGAGAGCGAGAGAGATTGAGAGGGGGAATGAGAGGGAGGAACAAGGAAAGAGAAAGTGAGTGAAAGAGAAAGGTAGATAGACGTAAAATTTAAATAATGCTTAACGGAAAAAGATATAAATTAACTGTACATTTTGTGCGAAAACAGTTTTATTACATCGTTTTGTTTCCCCGGAAAATGATCCAAATCCATATAAAAACGTGGATCTACGAGTCTTTGATTATTTCATCGATTGTTTAATCGCCCTTTCATTCGATCAGCAGCGCTTTTTTTTAATTGCGAAATACTTGGACCTTTGTGTCTTTAAGAACCTTACATTTAACCCTTGAACTGGGACTAACAACAGACTGTCAATGCTGGTTCGATCGGTTGAAGAGAGGAAAATAAAAAGAAAATAAAAGAGTCAGTAAGGAGCCTAAACTGAGAGGGTTGGGCAAAAAGGTAATGGTGCACGGTCGGATAAAAGGGTAACGTCAAAAAAAAAACAAAAAAAAAAGGATTCCAAAAGAAAACAAAATGGATGAGAAGAGAAATGAAAAATCAGAAGAAAAGAAAATGATACAAATAAAAACACATCCATATACATGTACATAAAAATTAGATTATTGAAACGTTGAAATTTTTCATCTATTTCCGATAATTTGTCATTGCAGTTAAAACCTCTGAACATGTCACAGAGTGACGCATCGGCACGCTAATCCAGAAAGTGTCTTCGGATTTAATATTGAAGACAAGTGGCAATGGGCGGCTGCGTCACAGAATGCATAAAAGCCGACCATTGTTTTATGTGTTGTGGTAGATAAATACAATGGTTTCACGTTAAGTAATAGCATTTCTGTTTCTTACAATCAAATTTATAAAAATAGGGGAACTATCACAAAAATATTTGGTTCGAATTATCCATTCTTTTTAACTTTTACAGATTGAGTCAGTTATGTGTCATGCGTGATACACGCTTAGGTGATCATTTATCTTTCGATACTTGACTGACTAGGCAGGTTTTTTTCCCGCAGTAGATGATCATTTCTTCTCGCGGTAGACCAGCTGCCATCCAAGTCAATTGAACCCCGTCTGTCCTGCCATTTAAGTCAGCAGCAGTCAGAGGGTAAATAAGAAAGTGGAGCATCAAACTGTGGGAAGTGGGAAATTATGTCATAATATGAGTTTGAATTTCTCTGTGATGATTTTTACCACATAATCTAAAGAACACATTTACTAATATTTTTAATCATATTAAATATCAATACTGTTAGAGTTATTTTATTTTATCATGTTTTAAATTTATATATTTTTATTTTTATTAATTTTAAATGATACCATTTCAAAATAAGCAAGTAAGAAACATCCTCTTTAAATGTAATAAATTTCCCAGCTTTATACAAATTTAGCCAGTTCTTATTATTGAGAAAGTGGACTAAAAAACAATTTTTTGATTTATTTGCATTTCATATCCACAGGAGCCTCACTTTGGAATCGAGTCAGAGAGATAAGTATTAAAAATATGTATTACAGATAAATCCTCTTCATATTTAATGATGTGTAATTGGATCAAATATATACCAAATTTAATGATTGTTAAAGGTTCAAGAGTATGACATCAGTCGAGTTAATTGCAGAAAGTAGAAATGGTTGAGACAGAGAGAAGGAAATAACAAGAAAAACGAATAAAAAAGAAAACTATTCATAAATAACTAAATAAAATTACTGAGAAACAAAGAAATACGAAATATATTTTGTACATAGAAAACAGCTGGCAACATAATTATGATAGATATGTGAATTTTTATATATTAATTATACTATTCATTATATATTAAATATAATACATTGTTAATATTTATCTACGAATACCGGGTTCCAGACTCGTGTAGTTTTAGATATAAAATTCATAAAATTAATTTTTTTTCCAGTTTTGATTGAGTAAAGATAAATTGAGAAAATGTATTTTATTTAAAGGGTATGTTTCCTTATTTTTAAAAATAAAAATATTATATACATTTTTTTAATTTATAAAAATTATGAAATTAAATAACTTCAACAGTAAATATAGGAATATATTTGTAATATGCTAGGTTCTTTTCTAAAAACCCAATATATATATATATATATATATATATATATATATATATATATATATATATATCATATATATCATATATATATATATATCATATATATATATATATATATATATATATATATATATATATATATATATATATATATATATATATATATATATATATATTGGGTTTTTAGAAAAGAACCTAGCATATTACAAATATATTCATACATATCTCTCTCTTTACCATAAGACTCACTTGTATACATTTTCTACATTTCACTTCCGGTTTGTTAACCATCTAAATAGTTCAAGGTTCTGTCACTCTTCCTACTCCAATATAAAACATACTTAAGAGAGATATAAAATTAACCCCTCCCTATACTTTATATTGTCTGTTTAACTGCCACTCTCAACCCCCTCTATTAAATTACAAAAATTACACTACCCACCAATTTCTAATCCCATTTTTCCTCTCAATTCGTTGTTGGAAGTTTTACCTGATGATCCTGAATCCTTAAAAAAGGATTTTGGGTGAAATAAATTATCGTAATGGTAACTTAAAGGGGTTTGTTTTTCATTACATATTAGCTCTGTACTTACATTGAGCTCTCAGGATTTCACCCTCTTTGGATTTACCAATTCGGTTTACCAAGTTTCTTATAACTTAATTAATTATATATATATATATATATATATATATATATATATATATATATATATATATATATATATATATAAGAAATTTCATAATTTAACCTCTGTCTTTCTTTTTCTCTTTTCCTGTCATATTACCATTATATATATTTTCATCTCATCCTTTTCCAATCCCCCTTCCACTTTATTCAATTTTTCGCCGATTCAACGAATAACAGAAGCAGACGATAATCTCCCGCCGTCTAATAATAGAGATACTGATTATTATCAGCCGTTATCAAAAGCTATTAAATTGATTTCGTTTCTATTTTATAATCTAGGATTTTTATCTATAAAATTAATTTTGTTAATCGTATCTTATTTTACAATTTTCTTATTTTACTATTTTAAAAGTATTCTGCTTTTAATACCACTATAAGTAAAAATATCAAATAACACTAACAGGGAACAAAGAAATAAAAAGCAATGCATTACTTACTCTCGCTCTTATGGTAACCTCCAGTAGCATGCGTGGCACCATGACAACTGTATATCTCATCATTATTTCAAATTGGACTGACTGATAAATATATGAAGTCACATTGTTTATATATATATATATATATATATATATATATATATATATGTGTGTGTGTGTGTGTTGATAGAGAGATAAAAAAATTAAAATTCATTTTATTTATACGAGAAAAGTAATCAACATGAAAATAGAAAGTTTATAATTATAGATAGTGGGAGCATAGGAATCAAGATCGCATGTTGATTTCAGTTTCATGCGCCGGTACAAATCCTCCTTCAGCAGGCTATATGTATAAGTCACTGGGGGATTAAATGAAGTAGGGTGAAGGAAGAACCCCTTCCTTATCAGCTCTTTTGTTTAGATCTAGTTCTTAGGTTCATTTATGATCATGGCCACTAGATTTCTCATTTGTGCTGGTTGGGTAATCGGCAGAAGTGTTCATGTAAATAGGTTAAAATTATTTATGGTCCTAACTTCTGGATTACACACACACACACACATACATACATACATATATATATATATATATATATATATATATATATATATATATATATATATATATATATATATAAAGACTAAAGTAAAACGGATTTTACCTGACACATTTCGTTCTCTAGTGTACATTATCAAGGCATATATGAAAATGTTATTTTACAAGTATTTATAAACATAAGTAAAACTGTCATTAGTTTCACAAAATTTTGAAATTTAAAATCGCTTATGAATATACATCAGGCTAACGGAATTTCGACTTAAGCTATAGTGGATACTAAGTGATGGAATTCAATGTATAATAAACGAGTGAGTAAATTTTCTTGTTGATTTTTTTATAATATAATTAATATTTATTTTAATTTAATTTGAGAAATTAATTTATGTATTTATATATTTTGAATAATAGGTTTTGAATTTAACCCTTACTTTTACTTTCAAAAACAATATGTTGGCATGGAAAATGCGTATATCATTTAAGAAAGGACATATTTGAAAAAAATCTGGGGCGCAGATTTATATTTTGTTAATAATCCATAGCGAGATTCTCAAGGATTTTTAGTATAAGTAAGTTATATATTAATTAAAAAAGAAAGTATCTTACTTAGACGAAAAATTATTGAGAGTCGTGCTATCAATTCTTATCAAAATATACTCTTCCTTTCCCAAGACAAAATATATGATTATCAAAATAAAATCATTTAGCATCCTTCATATTTTGCCATGCCTTTCAACTAGCCTAACTAAGAATTCTTAAAATTTAAAGATTTTAAAAAACTAACATTTTACTTCTGTTTATAAATACTTTTGCAAAATAAAATCCTTACATTTGCCTTAATGGATTTCATCAGAGGACGAAACGAGTCGGCTAAAATAAGTTTTCCTTTGGTCTTTATTCATATTGTTTTTTACAGCTATTTTAGTTATATCTGATTTTTTTACATATACACATGTATATATATTTATTTTATTTGTGTTCTATATTTCTCGTGTATATTTCTTTGGTTCTAATTTCTTGTATTTGAAAAAAAATTAGAGATTTAGTGTTATAGTCTTATAGTGTTGTAATTAGTCATTTTAGTTATAATATGGTTGTTTCTAGGGTAGTAGAAATACACACACAGGAGGTAAACAATGAAAGACCAAATATAAACATATATATATATATATATATATATATATGTAAGTAAATATTACGTTTGATTTGAAAACTTTGCGAATTTGTACCTCTTTTCTAACTTTCAGTTTTTCTGTTTTCTTGCCGACCCATAAAAATTAGCAAGGATTGAGAAGTTCTCAGCCCGACTATAAAACCCTTCCAAAAAAATGTTTGGTCACTTGGTCAGATTTATTAAAGTGGGTCAAACCGAGAAAAGTGATATCAATGTACCCGTATTTGTTAAATGATTTCTAAATTACAGTTCTTAGCTGATCATTTTTTACCTTGTCTGTTCCGTTCGTTCCATCTTCTTCACACACAATTTTACCCGCATTTTTTCTATCAGTTTTTCAACTTTAGATAACTTCCGAAATATCGTAAAAAGCTTCTAAAGTAACAAATACAGAAGCATATGGGGATTAAATCAAGCCCCTATGTTTGATTGACAAAATCTCCATACGTCTACAGATTAATGCATTATTTAAAAAAAAAAAATACTTGCTGGTATGGCCTGCTGGTAAATATGCTTTAGAATTGCAACGATGCAAAATTTATGCTTTCAGTGGTTTTACGTCCTAGTATTCTGGGAAATTTATATTGCATACCGAATATAAAATATATTTCGTGTGAAGCAAAGCTGAATTATTGACGTTCTTTTTAATAGTTTTCAAATGTTATCAAAGTTTTAAATTATATTAATTCATTTGAAGGTTAAACACGTTTGCTTTCTGTCTGGGTTGTTATAGTATTGTAAGAGATTTTAAGGAATTCTAAATTTTAACAATGTTCTCTGTGTCGCGCCAGAAATTTTTTCTCGCCCGAGTCCATACTTCAAGTTTTTAAATCAACCATTCGCCCGTGCATGGAATACTGCTGTCATGTATGATCTGGAGCCCCCGCTGTTCGTCTTAAGGTCATCGAGAAAATCCAGAGACGGATATGCAATGTGATTGGTCCTGATCTGGCATTTCGTCTACAGTCACTTTCTCACATACGTGCCGTCGATTCCCTCTGTCTTTTCTACAAATAATTTCACGGTAACTGCTCCGACGATCTACTTTCACTGTTTCCCAAAGAGCATGAATTTGAACGTGCTACTAGGTTGACATCTCAGTCCCACCACTTTCACTATCGAAACGGTTAAATATAACCGTCCCTTCTACTCCAATAGCTTCATGTCTAGCACTTCCCCTCTGTGGAACTCTCTTCCTCTTACTTGCTTCCTTCATAGCCATAATTTCCAGATATTTAAATACAATGTCAATCGACAACTCCAGATGCCTGGATCTATTCCCCGTCTTTCTCGTCATCCTTTCCTCTATCATGCCTTTTTACTATATACTCTGTGTCCCCTTGCGTGCTATTAGCCCTCCCACCTTGCATTAGGTGAAATGCTTAAAAAAAGTCAATGAGTTATTTTTCTAAATTAATAAACACAGTCGTTACTGTTAATTCCATCCCTGTTGTGGTAGGATCCACCTAATTTGCATAGTGGAGTACCGACCATATATATATGGTTGGTACCGGGAAGAGGGAGTAGGAATCGAGGAGATTCAACGAGAGACTCTGCCCGACTGCGACTCAGTCAACACATTCTCCAGGAACGGTCTTCACAGGAATATACAAAAGATTATGTAAATATTGTGTACACTTTCTTGTTTCAATACATTTTGTTCTAAGTACATTTGGTGTTGCATTATTATTCCATGCATTAGTCAAGTTTCAACAATCCCGTCTTGTTTTTATTTTTTTTTTTTACAATCATACTGTTCCCATAGTACTTTCTAAAATGACAACGACCCATCGGAAAGACGACGATTATGGCTCTTCACGGATACTTTTCTTAATTATCAGTGAATTACCAAGTCTTCTTATAAAAGGTAGTGGTGTAGATTGCCATTGCCTATTCCACGATTTGGCTTTCAGTTTTCTTCTTTCATAAGGGTTGCCAACCAAGCCTCGAGGGTCCAGTTTACCTCGCTGTTTAATTCATACTTGGAGGAAGGAAAAATGGATTCATGCTAATCCCAGGAGCTTTTATGTGAAAATGAATACAACTGATTAGACCGGAATTTGAACTACGCCCGCTGAATTCACTTGCTTCACCGTTACACTCGTAAATCTTCATGTATTATGTACATCCCAAATATTAACTTATTTCCTAAGTTATTCCTTCTGTATTTAATAATTAAGTATGTTAAGGTTTCATCTTCCTCTCTGCCTTTATACGTTGGATGTTTAATCGAAATGTTTTTTAATCATTTCACCCCCAGAAAAACAATAAAAATAAGCAAAGTGGTTACTGAGTGTAAGAGAATATAAGAAAAAGAAAACATAGTTAAGGAGAGAGAACACGAAAAGAACAGGAATTAAGAAGATAGAAAATAACTTTTGACATTGCATTTAAATTTTTGAAGATCAATTTGACTGGTAAGCAAGAAGCCGGAAGAGAGTTCCACAAGCAAAAAGTATAAGATAAAAAAACTGTTAGCATAGGACTTACGGTTACTGTAAGATGATGAGACATTGCTGCCAATCTAGTGGTACGCTGAAATTCATAAAATTTAGTTACCAAAGAGGAAAGATCAACAGAACAAATACTATGAAAGTATTTAGAAAAAAAGGCACATGGAAGCTATTTTACGGCGGTGGAAAAGTTACTAAATCTGTTATGCCAGATCAGGAGTGATGAAAATGCTGACTCATCTTTGGATTTTATCAAGCTCTAAATGTATATCAGAGGCCCCAGAGCATATGTGATAGCACTGAAATGACTGGACGAATGGTCGACTATTAAATGTGTAAAATAGATTTTAGTCAGGAGAATTGACACTGTGAACCAAATTTCCTAGATGTAGACCTAACAATTGATATAATATAATATAATATTTCCACTTCATGACTGCGGAAAACGTTAAACGTTAAAAGTCGCAAGGTGTTAGTCTCCAGGTGGCTATTTTTATATTATTTTAGCGAACTATTTTTCATATAATTATTGTTGATAGTGCTGCTATGTATATATTATGAAAATTGTTTGGCAATTACAAATGACGGTAACTTCAGTGTGGTTTGATAGTTAGCGAAGCTAATCTCGTTGACCAGAGGCAATGGGATCAATCCTCAGTGCATGAGGATTGAGCCCATCTAAAAATCGTCATTAAAAAAGCCAACGATTATTGGCATATCTTAAATCAACAGCCCAACATTCAAATTACAAACTGGAAGTATCAAAATCAAACATCTACAACAATTTACATATATGAGAAGTGTTTTAACAGAGTGCGGTAAGTGCGACACTGAAATCCGACGGCGCAGTGAGATAGCGAAATATGCCTTTCAAAAGGCTAAGCAAATTAAGAGACAAGAAAAATGTATGTAATAACGGTTTTCCTATATGGCAGTGAATGCTCACAGATGAAACAGAGACTTGATGAAACAGAAATGTGGTTCTACAAAAGAATGCTGAGAATACCATAGCCCGTATAAATGAGTTTTGATTCTAATGATTTCTCGTAGACAACTAAAAAGGCCCATGATGATTCTCCTTTTACGACATTAATATATACTCATCGGCCACTTTCTTAGGCATACGCTTCTAGTAAATGGTGAGGATCCGCCTTGCTTTTAGAAACAGCTCAATTTTTGCATCGTCGAGATGGTTTTTGGTTTTGATTGATTGATAATTTTACTGCTTATTTACATTTTGTAGGTTATTTTACGTCATAAAGTATTTTTAGACTGTAAGAATTGTTTTTGAAATAATAATGATTTTACTGATACACGCTACTAACCCGTAGCCAGGGAGAGGGGAAGAAGTTGATTCATAACTTTTCCAAGCGTATTAGTGCGTGTAAATATAATGAACACGACTAGAATTAGAACTCGACTCTCCGATTTCCTATTCCAAACCGTTATGCGTTACACCACTAGCACATCCAAGCTTACAGCAGCTGGGATTGACGATGTTCTTTCGAAACTTGGGTCCATGACTGTGGAGGCCACTTTAACACAGGAAACTCATTGCTATGTTCCGTGAACCAATCTATTACCCTTTTTTTTTATAAAACGCTGCCTTGTTCTGTTGAAAGTGGTCAGAAGAGAAAGTATTCACCGTAGGGACAAATTTAGGCACGTGATCCACCACAAATACTTAGGAAAATTTCAACATTTAAACGAGCTTATTTAGATTCCAAGGGTTACAATATAGAGCAAGAAAATATTCCTTATACCAATACACCAGCACTACTTGGACCGTTGACACAAGACAGAAAGGATCCATACTTTCATATTGTTTACTTTAAATTCTGATCCTACCATCAGAATTCGAGACTCATCAGAACAGAAAACGTTTTTTTCCAATCATCTGATGTTCAATTTTTGAGATTTTTAGCAAATTATAGCCTCAGCTTCTTGTGTTTTTTCTCATAGTAATAGCACCTTACGTGGACTTCTGCTGCTATAACTCCGGTATGGCTTTCTGTATAACTTCTTTGTAAGTAGTTATTTGAACTTTCTTAACCAGTCGCGCCATTATCCCCCGACCTCTTTCACCAGGAAAATCCCATTGTCTCACAATGGTATTTTTCTTGTCATATTCCGTTAACCTTAGAGATGGCTGTAAGTGACAATCTTAATAGATCACAGTTTTAAAAAGACTTAAACCTACCAGTCTGATACGAAGACAATGCCGCATTCAAATAACTGATTATAAATTTATATAAAAGGGCATTTGGTCACGTGTACTTAAGTGGCCACTAAGTTATTAGGGTGCTACTGGCTTGTGGTAGATTCCATATGGTCAATAGAGATGCTGTTCAGACCGACGTCATAGGCTGATTTTTAAATGAGGAACTCCTTCATACAGATTTTCATCATAAAAAGTTTCTGCGTATGTCAGTATGTCTGTCAGACTAATCAGCGTTTAGTAATTATTCATTGGAAAACGAGTTAAATTTTCCTTATTTTATATGTAACATAAAATTAACCTTGATTCTGTATATATTAGCCAAGTTCCACGTCTGTTTAAACTACCGCAATTACAGAAAACCCCACTGTTGTCAATGAGCCGATTCTGAATGAGACGCAACTAAATTGTTCATTCTTCGTTTATCAGTATCTTCATTACTGTTATAATATACACAGCAACATAGCTTGACGAAAGAAGGTCATGGATATTGTGTTAAAAGGATGAGTCTTAATTATGCAGTTACATGACGTGATTCGGTGGCGCAACTATATACTGCAATAATCAAGAAATAAAAGTAACGGATCACATAGCAAAAACAGCACACTGCGTGCAGACATGGCTTTTGACAGGGAATTAATTTGTCCCAGTTTTTTGAGCCCCCAAAGATAAAACCGACATTGCTGAAAGCAGTCAGCGTCCATTTTGTTTTAATCAAACGACTTGAAATGAGGAAATTCAGTCCTTGTTTGAGGTATCTTTCTTTCTCCATTTTACGTACAGATTAATGGAAGATTATCAACTGGAAAACCACAATTTGACTTATATTTTTCTACCTTTAAATATAACAAATTATCCCTGGAACTTGTAGACAACCTACACTGATGAGGCCTTATCAAAATAATTATATTACAGTTAATGCTCCGATACGCCCAGCATCCTGTGGAAAAGCGATCACTATCAAAAGATTTATTTCATTATAAAATGTATCCTGACCTACATCGTCATATACAGAGAATACTATACTCATAGAGCACCCAGTAAGTCACTAACAATGGCTTATATTGCTATTGCAAGTACTGTCATTATCTATATATCGCTAATTCTGTCGATACTGCTAAAACTGCATCAACAGACATCCTTCTTTATAGCTCTCGTCTTCACTATAATTATCATAAGCATGGTTACATTATTCGGTATTCGAACCATCAATGTTAAAGCTGCAAGTTTTTTTTTGATTTGTTGCCAATAATGAAATCAAGTGTAACGCTATACCATAGTGTAGTGAAACGGGGTAAGACCGTCCCATCAAATTACTCCAGACCCTTAATTGCAGAGTTAATGGTCAAAGATAGAAGAGAGTTTCGCCTAATTTATTTCCCTTTGATTTTTATAATGCTGTTTTTCATTTCCTTTTATCTTTATTGCTGGTCTAAACAGCACAAATAGCACACAAAAATATCGATAGCATTTTTATATTAAATTTAAAGAGACGAGATACGGAGATTGTGTGAAGAGGAAAACCAGGAAAAATAAACGATTAAAATATAGAGAAAAAAGAAAATTGGGATAATCAATAGAAAGAGAGCGAGAGAGAGAGAGAAAGTGAGAGAGAGAAAGAGAGAGGAGAAACAAGTGAAAATAAATACCCATGGAGAAATACCAAAAGAGAAAAAATATAGAAATTAGGTATTTGAGAAGGTGTCCGTTGCCCATCTTTATGTGCCTAGTTCACACCCACCTTCAGACGATCATGACTCTCTACAATTTCCTGTTATTTGTAGCTATTACAAAATATTATCTTTTTGTTATTTCTCCTTGTAATAAGGAAGAGAAGTAAATAAGTAACTTGACGAAGGCTTTAATAAACAGAGAAAGGGCGAAGAGTAAATAAAAATACAAAGAATACAAGTAAAAGAGTATATATATATATATATATATATGTATGTATATATATATATATATATATATGTATGTATATATATATATATATATATACATATATATATATATACGTATTTATATATATATATATATATATATATATATATATATATATATATATATATATATATATACATACATACATACATACATATATATATATATATATATATATATATATATATATATATATATATATATATTACAGCAAAAGGGGGATCATTCCGGAAGATTCCTGATCGAGAGAAGTTAATGTATATAACACTCCTAAAACCTGTTTTGCCTTCCATTTACTCAAGCTAAGTATGTTATGCTTTGTTTTCCCCTGTTCCTCTTGACTTCAGTCGATCCTGTGTGTATCAAATTTTCCAAGCCCTCTTTTCACATGATGTATCCTAGAAATTTCAGCTGTCTCTTTCTGATGTTAAGTATAAGTTTCCCTTCGTCGTTGGTCAAATATTCGGTCTTTGGTATTTTCAGCATTCTTCTGTAGAACATTTCTGTTGCTTCAAGTCTCTCCTTCATCTTTGAGAAGATTGTTCAGCATTTACTGTCATATGGGAGGACAGATATGACGTAACAGTTCAGTTCTCTTTTCTTTGTTTCTAATGAAATTTTTCTATTCTTTAGCTTTTGGAGTGCATCTTTGGTTATTCCAATGCGCCTTCGGATTTCAGTGTTATTCTCTAAGATTTTAATGCTAATTATTACGTCTCTTCTTAAAAATATTTTTGATTCGTTATGTCATTAAAAAGAACATTTAAAAAGTATTAACATAATATCACGAACCATCGTTTTAATCTATTAGGTTAGAGACCCGTAGATGATTTTTAGCCTTAAATCTAACCTGACTGCCGCTGCTTGTCTGTACACACTGAAGATTTTATCATTTTTTTTTACAACAGCTGTAGCTGTTGAAGACATGGTGACATTTGTTTTTCTTTATTAGCGACTCCCATATCGTATTTATATCTCTGCTAGGCCTACTAAGGAATATCTCATTGATTAAATACAGAGTTCATTTCGGAATTACCTGTAGGTTAATCAGATCGATATGCACCTGATGAAAGCCGGAGAGTGCAACGAACAAAACGTTGTGATAAGACCAATAATCCGAATGTAAATAATAATAACTCCTTATCCCAGAAATTCAGATAGTAATGCTACCTTATTCGAACCTCAAAGAAGGTGTATCAATGCATTTTGTTTCCAGAAATTCTATGAAATATATATATATATATATGACGATTGCGTCTAGCATGAAACAGCCTGTCGCCTCTGAGAGTTGACTGCAATATACATACATATATATATATATATATATATATATATATATATATATATATATATATATATATAATTATTTATTTAAAAATTATAACATAAATATGTTATAAAATCACTACAAAAATAAGTATTTTGTTTCAATACCTTTGGCGTCTTATCAAGAGATGATGTTGAATGTTTTACAATCTACATTCAACATCATCACTTGATAAGACACCAGAGGTGTTGAAACAAAATGGCTATTTTTGTAATGATTTTATAACATATTTATGTTATAATTTTTAAATAAATAATTATATTCGCTCCACTCTGTATTGAGCACTCTTTTAAGAATAGTAATTTTTGGTGATTGGAATTTATTCTGTATATACCAATCATACACTTGTGTGTATATATATATATATATATATATATATATATATATATATATATATATATATATATATATATACATATATATATATATATATATGTATGTATGTATGTGCATGTGTGTATGTATGTATGTATGTATGTGTATGTGTGTTGTTACTGACAGAAAAGGAGATTAATTTAGTTGAGGTCTAATTGGTTTATGTTTCATCTTTTTATGTTACAGAAATAGTACCTAGGGACGAGTAATTTCAAGACTATACAGTAATTGTCTATAGTTTTTATTGTCGGGTCTAGCGTTTTCGACCATTCTCTCTCTCTCTCTCTCTCTCTCTCTCTCTCTCTCTCTCATATATATATATATATATATATATATGTGCAGTGTAATGGTGACAAGAGCTTTATTTTGAAAATCAATTTTATTTCTCTTCTTATCAATGCGTTTTATTTAGTAAGGACTATTATCACATCGAACATAATACAGTGAACATTTCTGATAAAGTTAAAGCTATATCAGATTACAGATTCATCTTTCATCATGTAACATATAGCTAGAGTGATTGGTTGATAATTAGGTAAACAGCGAGTTAGGACCGTATAGGAATAGCAAAACAATTATAAAAATACGAGAATTAATGATAAATAAATCCATAGATATTAATTAATAGATAGATAGGGAGATAGATAGATAATGAAGTGACTGAAATAGATAGATAGATAGATAGATAGATAGATAGATAGATAGATAGATAGATAGATAGATAGATAGATGACTAGAATTTTCTGACTCGGGATCTGACATGTTCTCCGCTCTTTTACAGATGAATCTTCCATATTTTTGATTACACAAAATTCACAATTCTGGATTTCAAGTCGTGTACACTTATCCATCCACGTACGTTCTACATTTCATCAATAATTGTACAGCTGTACGCGTGTTTAGCATTCTCATTTTCAAAGACCTCGAGATTATGTAGTCATACCAAACTTGTGAGCTATCAGGCACATTCCTATTATTATTATTATTATTATTATTATTATTATTATTATTATTGTTGTTGTTGTTGTCGATCTTCTCCTATGATTATCAGTAGTATTAATATCAATAGTATTAGTAATTGCGTTTCCACAAGAGAAATAATTCAATCAGTTATATTTTTTTATTTATATTTAACTAAATAGCATAAAATATTTTCTATGCGTGACATTTTTTCTTGTTTGGTTCTTCTTTTAATTCATTTTCAACTCATTTTTGAATTGTTTGATTCTACTTTTCACAGCATCGGTGGGCTCGTTGCTTCGGCTTAGGGTCAGATCACTGTGAAACAGTGGTTCTCTTATGCTTACTGAAGTTAAGCAAAGTCGAACTTGGTCACTACCTAGATGGGTGACGGCTTGGTAATACCAAGTGATGTAAGCTTGGATACGCAGCTTGTGAAACATATAATGGCTCGGAATTGGAAATCGTAGAGCCGAGTTCCAATCCCAGTTGGATTCATTATATTCACTTCCACGCAATTAATTTTAGAAAAGGTATGAATCCATGTCTTCTCTCCTCAGCTATGGGTTAATTAGTAGGACAGCCATAACTTAGGTTCCCTGTACCTTTTGTATAAATCATGGTAATTGTTCTGATGAGCTTTCCTTTATTGTTGCTATTTTTATTCCCCTACAGACAAATTGATATATATGGGAACTAGTTAGCACTTCATAGAGACTTTGACGTATTTTAGTGACTGTAGTAAGAATATGTGTTGTTTTGGTGTAAGAAATACTGTGGTATGTTTGGGCCAGTAATCGAGGCTAGCTAGGTTTAAGACAAAACAGATTAATGACCAGCCTTCACCTAACTTCGCTTTACGCCGTGTGACACATTTTTGTATTAAATCAAAATAAATACTACTTACCTCTATGGTACATGGACTTCATGAATTTAAGCGCAGTTTAATGACAAAAGTACGCAGGTGTAAGCTTTAAGAAAGCTTTAGTCAACTGAGGATACAAGGTTCGCGTATAGTGTCCTTTTATAAACCCAGTAAACAGAAATATCTCTCTCAAAGAGAAGAGTAACAAAACAAGGGGAGGCTACTCTGGATTATTCATAACACAAGCACTAGATTGGCGTATGGTCTCGTCAGTTTACGTCGCTAGATGTGACCGTCAGTTCTATGCTAACATTTTATTATATCGCACTTTTCGCTTGTTCATATTTCATGTATCAAGAGGTTGATAGGATTTTTCATATATTGATTTGGCAGACATAAAATCCGAGAATATGTACTTTTTTTTATCAATTTCATATTTGTATATCTAACAAAATATGCATTTTGGACTGTTTCTCCACAAATTTTTTTCAGATGTGCTACTATTTATCCGTATATCGAAATCATATAAATTCCAGTCGCGTTTGGTGCGTTCACATAGGCGGAAATACCCTCGGGAAATGTTTGAATCCACATCTTCTCTCCCCACACCTATTGGTTAATTAATAGGATTTGTATCAGTAAATCATTATTATGTCCAAAAACTTAGTCTAAAATATTTTTTTTACTTTAAATAACATGCAAAAAGGTTGATAAGTTTGATATAGTACTTCAAACGCTATAATAGTGGACACTTCGTATTTGAAATAGACGCTCCATATTTATTTATTACGCCCGATAGATGCAATGCACTGTTTAATAAATAAAAATGTGGCGTCTAATACGAAGTGCCCATTATTATAACGTTTGAAGCAATATATATATATATATATATATATATATATATATATATATATATATATATATATCAGAGATTAGAACTGAAAAAACATATAGGCGTATGTTGATTTAAAAATATCTTTTGTTATGGTCAGCTACAGTTTAAACTGGAACAATTGCTACAGTATATTTTCTAGCTTTATGCTTTTCTGTATTATTTTCTCAAGACTAATAATAAAAAAAACTATATTTTCTCAAAACTAATAATAAAAAAAAAACACAAGAACAAATAATGTACAAATAAAAGCTAAATATTTCCGAAATGTCTGTCTGAAAAAAAAGAAGCAAATATTCAATATTCCATTCAGAACCATAATATTAGCTTAAAGGCCAATGATAAAAACAACTCACATGTTTTACTTTTCTTTTCTCGTTGTATGCACAGACTAAACATTTTTAAATCTCGAAGACCTATTTGAGGACAATGATCTTTTTGCTTGGGCCTGTATTTTCTCTTTCTTCCAAATTCCATGGCTTGAGGATTATATTTAAAGTCCAAATGGATAAGACAAAAATCACATATCTTTTAGTTTAGTAAATTTATTCGGCTGAATTATTTATATCTAATATGTTTCATAGATTTAAAGGAGCGCTCCTTATAACGCTTAGACATTGCTTCCATCAGTTATGGGAAATCGCTTTGAATTTTCATTACTCATCTTTTCGACCCGGTAATCTTTTTTAATCTCTTGTTTTACACACACACACGCACGCACACACACACACAGACAGACAGACACAGACAGACAGACAGACACAGACAGACAGACAGACAGACAGACAGGCAGACAGACCGTTCCACTTACCGAACTCAGTATTTCAATGGCCAAAGTCGGAAGTGGGTCATGCTGAATATATATATATATATATATATATATATATATATATATATATATATATAGTGTGTGTGTGTGTGTGTGTATGTGTGTGTGTGTGTGTACGTGCGCGTGTGTGTGTGTACGTGCGTGTGTGTGTGTGTGTACGTGCGTGTGTGTGTAGAAAGAGAGAAATAAAAAGTCTTAATTTCGCAGATGTCATATCTATTTTAAAGTACCTTTGGTCGATGAATTTTTACTCTTAAAAATATTTGTTTTAATAAATACACACACACACACGTATATATATATATATATATATATATATATATATATATATATATATATATATATATATATATATATATATATATAGTATTGGATTTTATTCTATTCAAGGATTATTTCTTATATTTTTATTTTAAATGTTATTTTGCTGGATACATAGGTTTGTCTAAAAATCCTGTATTTTTTTTTAAACATTTCTCATAGCAGCCTGTGCATTCTAGATAAGATGCTGGATTCAGTCACGAATGGAGACGCAGAGCTGTATCCTCCAAAAGTCTAGGTCGAGTAGTTTTAATTGATAAGTAAAAGACAAAAACAGGGCCTCTATTCAAACACGAATATCCACTCACTTATAACTGCAAATGTCAGTGTGCCACACTTTTTCAACTTCACTACTGATTTTTTTGTACGATAACATTTTTTTTGTAATTTGGAAATAAATTTCGGAATAACAGAGATTAATTGTGAAATCCAGGGAAAATCATTCATGAAATAAAAATAATTCTTTGTACAGAAAGTAAGAACGTGTCTTTAAATTAAGTCGCGGTAGAAGAATTATCGCTGAACTTTTAAAAGGCTAGCTTAAATATTAATTCAGTACTTAAATGCAGCGATCAATTTTGACTTATTCTGGAGTTTATTCTTGAAAATTGCATACAGCAGCAGTCTGCCTTGCAAAAGAAATCGCCGCCAACAGAAGACCATTGAAAACAAAAGAGCCAAGGCTGCAGCAATGAAAAGAAATTCCCGTGCAAATGAAAACCCAGATCAAACAGCAGCCAGGAGAGATTCCAATGCTGAGAATATGCAAAGACTTAGGGATTCTGAAACTTCTGAAAAAGCCGAAGGCCCAACCAAGAGTCCTCACAAAGTTCGAGCTTAAATGCCGCCCGATAGATCTCCTTTTAAGTTAGTAAATATATATTTATTTTGTGCAAATGTGTTTAAAACAATGAAACTCATTGTTAAAGATAAGTTTGTTTATATTTCCCATATTGCGGGCCATTTTCTTGGTTTCAAGTAAAAAGAAAATGAAAATTAATTGTTTGATGTCAGAGTTCTTTCGCCTTTCATAAAGGGACGTAAGTTCGATTTCTGGCAACAGTACAATTTTTTTCTTTTGCAGTACTTCTCAATTCAGTCCAGTCATTAATTTCACTGTGTAACAGGAATAATAAAAAAAAAAACAGTGATAGCAAATCTGATACTTTCACCAATTAAAGTAAGAAACGTTTAAATTAATATTAAATAGTGTCAGATGGAAAATCCTTTCAATATATATATATATATATATATCAAGATATATATATATATATCAAGATATATATATATATATATATATATATATATATATATATATATATATATATATATATATATATATATATATATATATATATATATATGATAAAATATAGTTTTAATGTATACTATATTTATGGGGTAAAGTGCTCAATATCGCAAACAGAGCGTAAGTACATACAAATTTGTGACAAGACGGTTGCGTTTAGCATGAAATAGAGTGTCGCTTCTGGGTGTTGACTTTATTGTATATATATATATATATATATATATATATATATATATATATATAATAACATATAATTTTAAGGTATGTTATATACATAGGTTAAATTACTTTAGAGATAGAGCGTAAGTAAATATAAAAGAGGACACTAAAGTCAACAACAAAGGGAGACATTCTGTTTGATTATTCAGGCCATATATCTATCTATCTATCTATTAGGTTGGTGCAAAAATAATGACATAATAATATCTTTTTTTAACGTTAAATATACGTCAAAAAACGGCATTATCACGTCATTATTTTTGTGTGTGTATATGATCTTTATACAGGAAGCAAATTTTCAGACCCTGTGGTCACTATAGCCTCCATCTCAGTTTTCATGAGGTTTCATGATGGCATTCAAGACAGAGTAATGCATAGCTTTTCCAGTTAATTTTAAACCAGGTGTATTGAGGTTAACCTTTCACGCCTCCCAAAAATTAGAGGCAATACCTAGAAGGCAGTAAAGTGTTTGAATCCATAGTTTTCCCTCCGTTAGACTGGTTGCTAACCAAGGCTATAGGGCTCATGCTGTCCTGCTATTTACTTGTAGCTTGGGAAGGGGACAGATGAGTACATCTTTCACAAGGTTAGTGGAACGCAAGTAGATACAATGAACACGACTGGAATCTGATCCGCTTATCCATTACTCTACGATACACACGCACACACACACACACACACACATATATATATATATATATATATATATATATAGATAGATAGATAGATAGATAGATAGATAGATAATCATTTTTTCAAGCTATGCTATTTTTATGGGTTAAAGTGTTTAATATCAAGGATAGAGCGTATGTACGTGGGCTGACGATTGCGTTTCGCATGAAACAGACTGTCACCTATGGGTGTTGTCTTCACTGTACACTTATATATATATATATATATATATATTATTCTAGGCTTTTACATGATGCCAATGCATACTACTAATTTCTCTGATGCCATTTTTGCTATTTAATACAGTCATTCGTTCGCTGACTTTCATCTATGATATGCAATGGATATAGTAGCTGCTTTTGATGTTAGTAAAATGCCTTCAAAATTCAAAAGGAGATTGGCGATAAACAGAGCACTTCTGAAATTTCAGTCGAGATTCAACATTTCTGAGTTGACAAACATTCCACTATTGCTTCCATAGACCGATCTTGTTACTTTGGATTGTAAGAAGCACTGTTTTTAATGTAGGCATTTTAACTTCCTGTGTTTTACCCCAAGTTAGCAGATTTTGGTGGAACCAATGTAGGATAGTTTTAGATTTATACTGCTAATCTCACAGTAAATCTGAAACTGGTCTCTTCAGTGAAATTCAGTCATGTCTTTTACTCGAGAACAAATTATAAAGCCAAGATTCTCCATGCATCACGACAGAGTTATTTGTTCTAATTACGCATTTAGGTCGTAGATCAAGTGTTATTTTTTTTTATCATGCCATCACTAAATTGTAGCCATAAAATTATTGACTTTTTAATTCTGCTGACATGATTCTATCCACTAAATATTATCGATGTTACTATGCCTCCAACATTATCATTATTTTTGTAATCAATGTTTATGTTCATTTATGTTTATTTATAAAATTTCTTTTTACCTCTTCGCATTATAGATTTGCTTCTTTTTTTTTCTTTTTTAGAGACCAAGCGATCAAAAGGATTCTCATTTTTGCACTGTACTCTCGCTAACATCAGGAGTACCATAACTCGAATACTTTGGATTTATTTGACATAATTTAAAAAAAAAAGTTTCTATTCAATGCTTATAGGTACTAACTTTATTTTTATGTTTTTATAACATGGCTTTAGCAGTTTAAACTGTTATTAGTAATTTATAATTTTATAAATTTATTTGTTTATCTAGTTCATTAAGATGATATGCCAATCTACATTTTCCAGTTTTCATACAGTTTAAAATTGTTTACGCGGTCTTATGGGAGATACTGCATATTCTTATCCAGAGTTACCACGTCACAAGCCTGTTGCTATTCTATCACTATTTCCATGGCAAATGTTCAGATGTACTCCATTCTTTAGTTCAACGTTTTACAGTCTGGCCACGCTACGCAACTAACAAGGATTCGAATAACCTCAATTTTTTCTGTGTTCTATATTTAAAAAGAAAGTTCCATGCAGACAGTTTTTCCCCTAAAACTGCTGCTTTTTGGAATATATTCACTTGCGGATGCTTCTTTGAACACGTCTACTTTAACATCTTCATGTCTAGCGTAATTTTTTTTTATCTATCTTCCATGACCTCATAACCTTCATTTCCTATAAAATTATCTTTTATACCACACATCTCATTCATAACAATCATTTTAACAATAAACACCTACATTGAGTGACTCTCAGGCCTTATTTTGGCTGAACTTTAATATTAAAAAATACAAAAATCATTACATTGTCTTCATTGTTTTCAATATTGTGATCCTTAGTATTGATATAATTTTACTTTTTTTTTTTAGTTCTATGCCCATAACAGCAATTGGACAAACATCTTGGCTGGAAAATACTAAAACAAACAATACATGTGTATATGTGTATATTTAAAATATAGAAGAATGAATAAGAGATTACCAGAAAGATAGATTAACAAGAGAAAATATGAGGGTATTTGGAGACGCGAGATGGTCGGGCATACTGGTTTTTCATTAGCTGCCAAGGAATAAAACTACAGCCCACCCAATAAGTTGTGTTTATTTTGTGACATTACGGATGTAGGGTCACTTCAATGTGACCCGTATCTTTCCGGTGTGTTTGGTGTGACATTTCTATCGCACGTGTCAAACTCTGTAATTTTACCTACATTATGCTATTTCGTATTCTCCCTGAATTTTTTCGACCCCTACCACCCCTGAAGGAACATTTCTGTTTGCTAAAGAACATTTTTCTCTTACCTTTCTTTGCACACAACTCTTTGCAGGTGTTTCTATATAATTTTATTTTATTTCAAGATCACATCCTGATTATATATTTCAAATGGATATAGAATGGGAGATGTTCCAAAAAGCGGCTTCGTTATATGATTTTAAGAAATATAACTTTTATGCGGACATTTTAAAATGCTAGAAGCTTAACTTTCCTCGTAAAAAAACTATCCCGTTGTATATTTGTCGCATTTTCTGACAATGTACATTTTCATTTATTCGTTGCCTATAATAAAAATCAAAATTATTATTGTACTGTCTTCAATTTCGTCTTCACTCCCTCTTCCTTCGTTCCGCTTTCCACTTGATTTGTAACAAGATTTCGTATGATTAATCTCAGACACGTGATGTTCGAGCAAACGCATGATAATGTTTTATATTAGAGTTTTCAGAATGTACGTATTTCACCGTTACGAACAAGAAGTCAACCAACCAAGGCAGGAACCAAATTTGAATGGTAAGAACCTAAGTGTAGAATTTGTTTTGTTTTGTTTTTCTATCCAACAATATAACGTTTAAAGCACATTTCAATGTTTAATTAGGAAAAATTGGCAAGAGGGAATTTGGGTTCTGCATGAGCATTCGCTTGTGAATTGAAAATAACGTTCCACCATTTCTAATAGTCTTTTAACAAGGCATGCCAACCATTCATTTTCACATCACATTGCTATCGCTAATGAAAAATAGGTGTGGATATCAACAGAAACAAAAATATAGTTATTATCACAAAATGAAAACCAATGCCAATACCAAGTGTCCATCTAAAGAACCCTTACTTTATGTTTGGTGGAATATGAAAAGTATCAACCATGGTGGAACATAGAAGGACCATCACTACCGCCATTTATAGTCAGCAAATTGATTGGGTAGATGAAACATTACATTCAAACTGTCATGTTTTGAGGAACAAAAATAATGTTATTCTCCAGCTTAGTAATGCAAGAGTACACTCTGCAAAAGAATTTAAAGAAAAATATAATCTTTAGGACGGAAGATTTTTCTACGACCTTCGTGCTCACCAGATTTAGTACGTATCTATTTTCATTGCTTTTATCTATTACAACAATTCATTAGGGGAAGAATATATAGAAAGAAGATGATAAAAAAATCAGAGGTCTTTAAACAAGGAATGAAAGCTTTGCCTCCCCGTTCCGCTGCAGTCATTGAAAATGAAGGTGGTTACATTTTTCGTGTATTTAAATAAATTTCCCAGTATATGAAAACAACTATAATTATTTTCTCAACACCTTAATATATTAGGCTAAAGGAAGAATTTCGTAATTTAGCAAACTTTGTCCAAAATAATAAAGTGGCAAATATTTATTTGCAAATAGTACTACTATTTTTCAGTTGTTAATTATAAACGCATTATTTCAAACAGTCACATTCGCAACAAGATCTTTCTTGCCTACAAGATTATCATTGATTGCCTATTCAGATTATTACTCAAGCGAAAATATTATCTCCGATATTAAATTTATTAAACAATATATTTACTATTTTCTTCCCTATATTCTGTTATCTTTCAACCAATAAAATAACTACATCACATTTTATATTTTAAGGTTAACTCGGTTAATTTTCAATGCTTGATGCAGATATTTTGAGTACATTGGGATCTGTCCTATCGGGTAACGCCGAATGTTATCAGCATCAAAGAGTTTAGCTTCAAACCATTTCTGACATGTTCGATTATTCTCAGTACCTTCTCCATAAACTGGTGAAATGTTTTGTGCGATTGAATCCCATTTTATTCTTTGAACAAAGGAATCAAATGTCGAAAATATTGCTTATCTCCATCCTTTTTCTTTTTTAGTATCAATCAAGATTTATTTTTAATACGCCTATTGTAAATGCATATTGACATGACAGCTGACAATATAATCAAGAGCAATCATTTTGAATTAAGTTAACGCCAATCGATTCTCGTACCATCTGACGACAGAACGAACCTTAAGGGTAAGGAAGTTTTATTCATGTTAGCAGCCGCAAGTTTCGTAAATATTCCAATATTCTCGAGATAATGTTCTCCAGTTAATGTTTCTTCTGGATGATTTGGGTTTTCTTCGTATTTCAAATTCTTGCAATTAGTTTGCAAAATTCTTTTGGAATATTCCAAATGCGATATTCTTCCACGGCATTTACATTTCTTTGATAAAGTTCAAATAATTTTCCAGCGTTTCACTATTTCCATTTCTGTCCATAGCCTGCGTGAACAGATGCATTCACGGCATGAATATTGTCTAACTGGTACTAAGTTTTGTTTAATACGAGTTGTCTCCAACCTCAAGCGGAGACTTCAAGAGAAGTTTATTTTTGCGTAGTAATATGCAAATATTAGGCTGGTGCAAAAATAATGTCGTTTTCTCACATATGTTACTATGTGACAAAACGACTTATTTTTGCACCAACCTAATAGATGAGATGCCATGCAATCAGAACAAAATTCCGATCATTGCATAGAGAGAAATCTACGCAAGACCAGAAAAGTAACTATTAGTATGATTTTTTTGTAAATCACTTGATTTATGTTTACCAGGAATTTGATCCACATATCTGTTTACCTCTTTTAATATCAATCTTAAATCCACAGTAACAACAAGTAAGGTTTTTGCTGTGAGATACAACATTCGTCTGATTTCTATCTCGAGGTCATTGTACTTGCTTGATTTCTTAAACGTTTTCAGATATGTGTTTTCGTCGATTTGAGCTGCAACATCAATAAGGAGACTTCCTTTCAATATGAGTTTCCACATTTATGCCTAGTCGATTTGCCTGGATTTTCCTATCAGACTGAACGCTGATATCCCCGAGAAAGGCCACCTTATCATTCTCTACACTATGAGATAATTCATGTCCCCACTAATACTGTTTGTTTTTTATTTTATTTTTGTTGTATCCTTAAAGAAGTTAAAAACAGACAAATGTGTTAGTCGAGTGATGGAACAGCAACATGAGCGCAAATGAAAGAAGACAGGTTTATTGTAAAAGAGAATACACTACTGAAAGACAGGGAATCGTGTAGTAGGCTAGTAATTCACGAAGCAAGATTATTTACCTTACCAACACGCGATCCTGGATGTGGTACAAGGCCGTTTTTAATGCGGGGTAAAACTGAGCCCGTAGCCTCGGGCAAAAATTAAATAAAAAGTAAAACGGGGTCGGGTAGCTGTCTACCATTCCAGATGAGACTCTGCCCTTCGGCATAGTTTTGTCTGGATTCCTCTCTGCCCGAAGGCAAAGAGTTCGACCAGCGTAGCCGGAGACGAATATCCAACTAATTGTCGAAGCAAGGTTATTTACCTCACCTCCTCGCCCTTCGGCATAGCCTCGTCTGAGTTCCTCTCTGCTTGAAAGCAGAGAGTTTGACTAGCACAGCTAGAGACGAATCTCCAACTAATTGCCGAAGCACGCCCGCAGGTGTATCATCTGCTCATGATATACAGTTGCTGATATAGTCAGTTCACATAGGCGATAGGGAGTGTGGGACATTCCATTACAACAATTTTATTATTAATATCATTTTTATTATTAATTATTATCATTTTAATTATTATTACTATCATCAACATGAATTATTATTACTAAGTTCATCATGAATTGTTTAATCTGAAGATGCAAGCAGTCGTAGTGCCAAGGAGTTAGAACAAATGCGATTGTGGTCAATTCATGGAGAGTAATCTAAGCAAGATATGAGAAGTACCCATGTGTTTGATCTTTTTTCCCATTATGAATAATACTTTCATTCATTTCTATATTTACACTCGATATTTAGTGTAACGTTATCGTCGGACATTACGAATGTAAACACGTTACTGTTTGTTTCACTCGGGACTTTATGAATCAGCATCACCCAGTTGGTGTGTGGTTTTGGAGCTTTCTCTTAATGTGGATCATACATGTAAGAGGTACTCTGCTCGACAACCTCTCATGTGGGCATTTATTTATTTGTGATGTTTTTGTTTTTTTTTTCCCATGGGTGAATGTAATAATTTCTTAAGAATATAACTCTCACACAGATTTCTCAACTTTCAGGTGGACCTGGAATTCTTTAATTCTGATCAGCTGGCACAAGGCCAAAGAATTTCGTATATCTTGTTTATATGTGATTTCCCATTTTGATCGCGAAGTTAAATAGTTAAATTTTTTTTATTTTCAAGTACATGGTTGTGATCATATTATTTTCCAGCAAACTTGATGTATCCCATTATGGCGTATTTTACGATTTCATCAACGGCGATATTTTCTGGCTTAGTCTAGTTTTATATTTTTCTGCACTGCAATGGAAATATATTATGTTTCTCTTTTTTGATGTACTTTGTCTAGGGTGCATGACTTTTGTACAATCTCTTCTTACCCATTAAATTCTCCTTGGAGATTTTCTTTTTCCATTGTCCACAATTCTGTCATGGTTTGATTATTTTTACTATTACCTTTTTACTAGTTTTCATTTTCCTTGCTTAAAGTATTTGACTTATAATTTAGTTCCGTTTTTGATACCTGTCCATAATCATGTCTCTTTTTCTCCCGATAGATCGATTTAATTTCTTCCCGTATTGCCTAGCGATTACCTCACTATTGAGTCTACACACTTTTTTTATTTTTTGCCTTTTCCTACATGGAAAACTCCAGACTACATCAATATTGACACTACACACCTTTTCATATCCTGCCTTTTCTGACACGGAACACTCCACACTACCTCATCATTGACACCTTTTCGTTTCTCGACTTTTCTCCACTGTACCTTACCATTGACATTACACTCTTTTTTCATTCCTCACCTTTTGCGATTCGGAACACTTTGGCGTATTGACACTACGCTTGTATTCTTCCCGGTTTTGTTTTGTTTCGAATTTATTTTTCTTTATTGCCTGCCATACTTATTTCGTGTCTTATTTTTTCAGTTTTGTGGAATCGCATGCATGTACCCCAAACATTTGTAGTGGTCACTGGGGTTAACGCCCAAAATGTTTTGTTATATAAAAATTCAATTATAACAATAATCAGAGGTTTCCTATCTGCGTTACTCATACTGAACATTTTACTAAACAAAACTCCATTTTAATTACATCACTAAAATTCCTAAGTGAATTAGTTCTGTTAGTTTATTGTTTTTTGTTTTTACTTTTTTGCCAACAACTTAAAATTATCTATGTGAATTATGCGGTTGTCATTGTCCAGCTTCATTTTCTCGACATAAATTCCTTATATGAGAGAGCATATTAATAAAAAGATTCTCGAAATGGAAGTTTCCCAACCATTTACCCAATAAAGTAGAGTTATATTCCATACTGAAATGAGACGATTTGTGTCTGATGGCAGGGTTACGTGACAGATCAGAGCAAGATTGAACACAGCAGTTTGTGCAAGAGATGTGACCTGCAATCAGTGATTGTTAAGGAAACAAATGATAATTTAAGAATGGTATAAAGTTATCTAAAGCAACCAGAAATATTTGTCGTCAATATTTCATCAGCATAGAATTAATATTATTTGTACTTCTCAATGTAATGTTCATAATACTGAGAGTAAAAATAATTTTCTATCATATTATTATTACGGAGATGCGATCATGTAAACAGATGTTATAACCACCTATTCACGTTTATTATCCTTTCTGTGTGTTTCCGTTGTTTTTCAGTAGATATTAATTCTCCAAACATCACTTTAATATAATTTTAAAAATGTGATATTGAAATCAAAAGGCGCATTGTAATTGTAATAGTAATTGGCCTTTCAACAGCTAAACATAGTATTAAGAAACTAGAAAATTTCGTTATGAATAAAGAAATAAATACTGAACTATTATGTAACGTCCTCCTATATAGCATTGAATACTGGACAATTTCCTCACAGATAAAGAAGAGACTTGAAGCAAAAGAATTGTGGTTCTACAGAAGGATGTTGAGAAAAGCATGGACGGAATGCGTAAGCAACGAAGACGTCTTAGGAGAAATGGAAACAAAAAGTACACCTACTTAGAATCAGAAAGAGACAACAGAAATTTCTTCGACCCATAATAAGAAAGGAGGCTTGTAGAATATGACACTCACAGGACATTTCGAAAGCAAAAGGGAAAGGGAGAAGTAGCGGGTCATCTACTTGGCGATCTTCTGTTAATGGATGGCGGAACGGGCCGACAAAGTGACAAAATTTACTAACAGCTACAAAGGATAGGTGGTTGTGGAGACCCATGATTTCTAACATCTAGAAAAGATAGAACACATAGAAGAAGTAGCGAATATATTCATTTGAATTTAGCTCTGCCAAGAATGCTGAAGCTATTATGAATGAGTGAGTTTGAAAATTCCTCGTGAATTTGCCTCTTTAAATAAATAAAATAATCTACTTAAGTATTTGACGCAAGAAATTGGCAAAACTTTTCAGTAATTAAAAAGCGAATAAAAAACTTTATATTTTTTCTCCATTTAAAACTTTGTTGGATTTCGTGCAGTCATTTGATTAAAATCACTTGAAATCATTGATAATATGTCGATATATTGTTACTTGCGAAATATCGATTTTCTTTTCTTAGGGGCTCATAAAAGATAACGACCTTCCAATTCTAGCATATCTACAATTTAATATTCTTTGCATGTAAGACCAACCTTTACTGGGGATTCATTTAGCTTACGCACAATCTCTGGTGGTTTACGCTGTTTTAAAGTATACACTTTTTATCGCTCGCCACAATTTCTTCTGAAAATATACCATTTAAAACCAAAAGAAAAATAGACCAAACTTCTCATTTTTCCCTTTTCTAAAATAAAACAACTTCTATTTACAATGCGGACATTAATACGTACAATTTGACGTATATACACATTGTCACAATAAAATCAAAAGAGAATCTAATGGCGCCTAGTGACAAACACTGAGAAATATTTTCGGTTAGCCCAATGCACTTAACCTTTAAACAGTAGGCATCATCAATTGACGTTACACTGAAGATTAAGTGACATCGTCGATTTATGATTTAAACCTTTTTCTAATGATACGAGCATCATTTATTCATACATATTTTTATAATCATTTCAACCTTAGAAAGGTTACAAAACCACAAAGACTCAAGGAGTACGTTGGAAAGGAGTTGTAATTCATCACCCAACTTACTTTCCAGCCTTCACAGTTCGAAAGGCTGTGTAAATCGTTATGAAATCTGTCAAAGCTGGAATTTAAATATGACAGGAGTGTTAGCACATATTAGGGTCGTAGCTATGGACAAATAGGGAACTCACAAGTTGATTGGTCTATTTAATCCGTTCAAGTGGATGCAGTACTTGACTGAATTTAATATTTGATTTTGCAGAAAGAGATCCTAATAAATAATGCTCTTCCAATCTCACCCGATTTGCAGCATCACCTTCTTCGGACGCAAACTCACTATTGGGGTGATTAACGGTGGCTCTTTTCATTTCCCCAGGACATTTTCTGCTCCATATTATTCATCAGATATAGAAAAATAGTGTAAGACGAGGTTGTGTCTTCTCACCAGGTTTATTCAATCTATACAGAGAGACGATTATGAGAGAACCAAAAGTCCTAATATGATTCATTACTGGTAATAAGAAGATGACATAGTGTTGATAGCAGACACTGAAAGAAAACTACAAAAACATTTAGAGAAGGCAAGCGAGAATAGCAAAAGGATGATCCTAAAGTGCAAATTTCAACTGGATATACCAAAATTAGACAAGTGCGGAAATGTAAATATTTGGCAAGTGTTTTAACAGAGGATGGAAAGTGTGATACTGAAATCCAAATGCGTATTGAGATAGCCAAAGATGTATTCCAAAAGCTAAGCAGAGTATTAAGAGACAGGAAAACTTTCAAGGAAAGGAGTACTAAACTGTTATCTTGTATGGCAGTGAGTGCTGGACAATATCCTAAAAATGAAGAGACGTGAAACAACAGAATCATGTTTCTACAGAAAGATGCTGAGCATAACATCGACAGAACATGCGATCAACACCGAAGTTTTAGAAAGAAATGGAAACAAAAAAAGGTAACTTATACTTAACATCAGGTAGAGGCTGTTGAGGTTTATAGGACATATACCGAGGAAAGAGGGCTTGGAAAATCTGATACTCACAGGACAGATTGAAGGCAAGAGAGACAGAGGAAAACAACGTGTAACATACATAGTGAGCTTTAGTAAGTGGATGGCAGAACAGAGTTTAGGAGAAATAACATGAAAGACAAACTTTATTAAGAGCTGCAAGAGAAAGGAAGTTGTAATGTAAAGAATTCATTTTCCTTGCCAGTGATTTTTTTTTAAAAAAAGAAAGAAATGGCTTTTTTTTTTTTTTGTTTTTTAGCGTCTGAACAGAAAATCACAAATGGAATTGCAGTCCATTAAATCTTTTACCCTAAATCGTGAGGCACCAAAACATCACAGTGATTCGCCATTCCCAGTACTTTCAAATGCCTTACAACGCTGATATAACATATCTCTGCGATATATCGTGCTGTATGCCCTGTGTTATTTTTAATCAGCATTTTGATTTGATTATTATCAACGAATACAGGCCTACAGGAAGGTCTCGGTTTTCCATATTAAAATGTATAATTCTGTACTTTGCGAACAGTACTGTCAGCTATGACACCATCTCCATAAACAACGCATATAGGTTGCGCTGTTCGTATTTTTCCTTTCAGTAAATAAAAGAACATCAAATGACGAAAATGCATCTCATTTCCCTCCATTATCCATTTTGGAGTAAAAACATTTAAAATTCACAATTCACGCATGAATGGCATAGTAAGACTCGGTGAAATGTCACCTTTCAGAATATGTATATATTTTTGTACATTTAAGTCACGTGTGTAACGAAATCACATTTTCAAACGCCACCTATTGAAAAACGCTATGTACCTTTGTTCCAACCTAATATTAACCTGAAGTTTGTTTAATGGCTGAAGTAGGTACATATTTACCTGTGCTATCCAGCTAAATCTGCAATCTGAATATTGATTTTCGATATGGTACTTAAGAGAAGTATCCCTGAACTTGGTATTCTAAACTCTTCAATAAATTCCTGGTTGCTTCTTGCTTTCTAGCTTGTTTAAAATCCTCTTCTGTAATCTCAGTCTTTGTACATCTTTTTGGCAAAGTACGAGAAACCCTAATTAACTCTGAATTTGTCAAGCCACATCACAACGCAATGTTTTCTTTCAGATAAACAATATGGCTTTCGCTTCTTGAGATAAAATATCGATATATTAACGATTATTGCTGAAAGTGTTTATCAATCTTTAGAAAAGAATGGCGAAGCTCGAACATTCAGCATTCTTATCGAGTTGAAAGATTATGATATTTCTATTTCTTATCAAATCGCATAATGAAAGTTCTCTTGAACGATCATTTATTCTAGACCTTTCAGCATTAATGCTGGTCTCGCCCAGGGCGCTATTCTTGCACTTACGTTGTTCCTATTTTTTATCAGTTACCTTCCTGGTGGCATCAGTTCTCAACACGATATCTATGCTAATGATGATACTATGAGTAAATAGTTGGTATCTAAGTAGTAAGTAGTAATAAGTCTGATCAGATAGTTAAGGGCAAAATAGCCTAGAATCTGCTGTTTAATGGGGCATGGAATGCTTTGTTAACGCCTCCAAAACGAAACTGCTCTCTAGCAATCATCAGGGAGACTCGTTTCGGACTTCCATCATCATGGATGATGTTAAACACTATGAGAGTGACTCGTTACTCTTTCTCGTACTAACGTTTTGCGCTGACATAAAGCGGAAAGATTATATTGAATCAATTGCTAAGCCTCCTGCTAGGAAATTTGGTTCATTTTATCGTGCTTGACAATGTTTCTCAACAAGATATATCTTACATGTTTTAAGTCTGCCATTCCTCCATGAATACTGGTGCCATATCTAGTCTGGTACTCCTGCTATATATTTAAAGATTCTTGATAAAAATATGAATATGAAATGCTATTTGTTCTTGACTAGCATCACAACTCCAGTCACTTTCCCACCGTCATAATGTACCTTTCTATAAATATTTTCATTGTAATTTTTCTGATTACCTAGATTTTATAAATTTAAGATTGGCGGCAAGTTCTCATGATTTTGCAGTCGAAATGGCTACATGTAACCATAAGTTCCATGCTAGCTTCTCTCGCACTTCTCGCCTTTGAAACTCTCTTCCGACATTTTGTTTCCCAATCAACTTACATCTTCAAAAATTTAGACGTAATGTCAATCGTTATTATGTGAATTCTTGTTCCCCTTGTATTTTTATCATATTCTCTAACACTCCGTAACCCCTTACGTCTTAGTGACTTTATTGATTATTTGATGAAATGATCTAAAAAGAAAACTTTCTACTTGTAATAGTGCCACAATTCCTGACTTTAATTTTTAATTTGTTTCCGCATCGACCTAAGTTATGTTTAGGAAATATACTTTAAAGATTTGCGCCTTTTCTATAAATATGTTCATGGTAATTGTTCTGATGAACTTTCCTCTTTGGTACTTAGATTTTATACATTTAGGCGAAGTTCTAGATTAGCGACAAGGACTCATCATTTTACAGTTGAAGTAACCGTAACCGTAAGTTCTATGCTAACAGTTTCTTCTCTCGCATTTCTCGTTTGTGGAACTCTCTTCAGGCTTCACGCTTTCCATTCAATTTTGATCTTCAAAAATTTAAATGAAATGTCAGTCGTTAGCTACTGTCTTCTTAATTTCTGTAGTTTTATTCTTCTCTCTCTCTCCTTAATAATATTTTTTCTCATATTCGCTTTTTCAGTAACCCCTTGCATCTTGCGTGGTTTCATTGCCTTGATTTTTGTGAAATGGTTCAAAAAAATCTCTTCAAATACACATCTAGATTGACGAACTGATTGAATAAAACCGTTAAGAAATTATCTACTGACCGTCTGCTTCTCGCACGCTGACCATCCAAAAGAAACTCTGAAATGATCATTAAATTTAATTGGATAAAATAAAAATAATAATGTATTATAATTAAAACTATTCAAATTAAATGCGCGTGCTTGAGTATTTTACACATTTTAGCCGTGCCATAAGATTTATTCGTTATGATTGACGGGCTTTCTGTTCAGCTGGAATTTGTCTATCTGCCAATTATTCATTAATTCCAACTGAAATCATTGTTTTCTTTTATCAAATACACTTCGATGTTTTTAAATCTCTTTCTTGGATTGTTTTTTTTTTTTTTTTATTGATATTAGATATTTCTTTGTTTATTTTCTATCATAGAATATTCCATTTTTTCTTCTGTTTATTAATTTCATTTCAAAGTTTGTTTATAATTTGTTACCATTTTTCTCTTTATACTGACGTTTCTTTCTTTTAATCTCTTGTTTTACCTTATTTCTTGTCTCTTCCTTTGTAACTTGTTTTACCTTTTGTTATTGGTTTCAACCTTCTGTATTTCTTTTCCCCTTTTTTTTACTTACGACTTTCTGATTTAACTCTTCTGTTTTTAATTGTTTCCTATTTCTTTTATCTCGAAATTATGCTCGTTCTTGCTGTCACTCTGCATCATTGTGAACATTACCGGCATTTTCTGTCTCTTCAAAATTGTTTAACGTGATTTATTTTTCATTCATTATTCGCATTTTCCTTCAGTTAACCTACTTTAATTTTTGTCACTTCCTTCCCTTTAAATTATTTCTTCTTCCTTAATTTTTTTTTACAACTTTTTTTTTTTTCGTTATTGTTATTTTTGCTATTTCTTTATCTTTTCTGTCTTTACATATCATGGGGTTATATACTTAGCGTCAATTAAAATTCTCATTAATTATTTACTTCATAATCTTTTTTTCATCTGAATGATGTTTTTCATATTCAATAACAGTATAATATAATACACTGATGGTAAAAGACGTCTTTAAATTCGATGTTTTTTTTAACTAACTCGTGTCTATGTTTGAACTTTATCTTAAGAATACTTTTTAACGGTATTTTTCATGCGACAATCTAGCGAGCAATGAAGATTTCAGTGAATCATTTGTCTATTTAAAATCCAGTCCTTTCGTCGTTTCATCCCTCTAAGAAATCATTTCACTGATGTTCTCATCAACACAAACTTATTTTCGATTATAAAATTTATGATTGTTAAAAAGAAAAGAAATGCTCTAGATAAAGAGGGGAAAAAAAGTGAGATTTGAATGAATTAAACTCAGTATTTCTAAAGGCTGGTGAAATATTTATTCTGATGAAGCCTTCTGCATTTCTTACATTCAATAAAATCAGGGTTTTCTGAATCACGTATTTTAATTATTATATTTAGTATATTTATTTATTTAAAAGTTAATGTAGAAATCAAAATGTTATCCCAAAATTTATAAGCATTTAATCGTTTTTCAGCTCTTATTTTTAATAATTGATTTTTTTTATTTCCTGTTAGTAAATTTGTGATAATAAATGGAATTTCGAACCAAACTCTTTATCTCGTTCACCCGGGTGAAAAATGTCACTTGGTAGCTACTTTCAGTGTGTGCAAATGCATATTTACTGTCGGTTTATACGCTAACATAATTTGGTGAAAGCGTGTTGCAGACAGAAAAGTGAACATCTGTAAAGGAAATTGTACAATCAAAGTTTTAGCATTAAGAGTTGTTTTTAATTAGTCTTGCATATTTTTAAAATAAATAGAGATTCCAAAAACAAATATATCGATAATGCATAGTTGAACGATATTGCATAAAAATGAGAATAATTTCTGTTATATCATAAGAGCTGAGATGGTAGATAAGTGCACCAGTCTGCTCCATCTGACTTCATTTCTAGTCACATTGTTCCTTATTCTGTTTCCACATATACAGTTGGATTATTCCTTCTTTTTTTTATTCCTTCCCTCCTTTTTCTTATTTTTCCTTCCTTCCACCTTTCCTTCTTTTCATTCTTTCGTTTCGTTCTTACTTCTCTTAATTCTTTTTTGCCTCCTCTTTCACATCATTTCTGTTTTTTATCTTTTCTGTTTTTCATTCTTTCATTACACCCTTCATTCCTTTCTGTATTCGCTGCTTTCTTTCTGTTTTTCATTCCTCCTTTTCTGTTTTTCATCCCTTCCTTCTTCCCTTTTTGGTTTTTTTATTCCTCCCTTTCTTTATGTTTTTCATTCTTTCCTTTCTGCTTTCAATTCCTCCTTCTTTTCGTTCGTTCGTTCGTTCGTTCCTTCTTTCCTTTCTGCTTTTCATTCATTCTTTCTTTCCATTTCTCACTTCCTTCCTTTCTTATGTCCATTCGATCGTTTTATTTCATCATATAAAATTTAATTCACTCAGCCTCAAATTTATTCCAAAGATCCATTCTCGTCAATATACACCACTCGCTCCCCAAAAGCAAAAGCCCCAAACACACGCATAGAAGTTTTCCTATTCTCTTCATTTTACTTCTCTTCATCTGTTTCACCAGAACCATTTTCTAGTTCTCAGATCTGCCTTTGCATCTCCATTCCACCGATGAACTAACCAACAAGCGGACAAGTAAGATAGCAAACGATCCAACATACGTACGTGTGCAGCGCCCATGACTTTAACAAGCCGCTTGACACACTACATTAACCTTAAAACCTAATTATACACAACATTCCACTGGATAATTAATACCGTCAACGCTGAAGGAATACCATCCGTTGATCCTGTTCAAAGCACACCACATTTACCCGCCATGAATGCAAGTAAGGTTCAAATGAAATAATTGCAGCCATCTCTCCTCATCCACTGCACAAACCTTCATTATTGCTCTCAAATCTCATCCAAAGGGCCAGACTATTACTCTCTATCCATTATTACCACTTTATAACAACTGAATTCGCTTAAACAACTCCATATGTCATAAATTTGATTGTACAATTTCCTTTTCTTTTTCCGGTGTTCACTTCTGTCTGCAACCCGCTTTTATCATATGTTATGGTATAAGCCAATAGAAACGATGAACTTATACGCAATAAAAGCAATATCCACAATTTACCATGAATTTAAAGTTATTATAAACAAGAGTTGAACGATATTGCATATATATATATATATATATATATATATATATATATATATTATTCGGACTGTTATCTTTATCTTCATTGCCATATTCACAACGTTTCGGCCGTTGTCCACTCCGGCCTTCTTCAGGTGTTTGAAATTTCGAACCGAACCCTTTATTTCGTCCACCGGGATGGACTGTTCTAGTTCCACGTGCCATGACTTTTCTGGATGTCTCAGTTATTTCCCTTTAACTCAGCTCTCCAAGTTTTTGGATCACCACTGCTGTAGCCAGCTATTGACCTCACACCACTTTGGATCTAGTCATTGGATCTAACCAACGCTTTTATTGGGACATGTGTCCTCAAGGACACATGACCAAGTACATAAAGGCGTTGGTGAGTTGTGAGTTTAACACCAGGAAGGACTAAAATAATCTACCCGGGTGAACGAGATAAAGGGTTTGGTTCAAAATTCCAATCATCTGACAAAGGCAGGAATGTTGTGAATATGCCAAGAAGATGGTAACTGACCGAATAATGTAAATAATCTAAGTAATCATAATACCTCCTCTCGGAGATATATATATATATATATATATATATATATATATATATATATATATATATATATCCGAGAGGAGGTATATATATAGCGATGCAGTCAAGAACAGAGTAATTTTAAACCTCATGGTTTTGTCGATGGCCATAATATTCGCTACACCAGTATTACATAAATGTTGTACTTCTCTTAGACTGGTTGCCACTTGCAGCTAACGAACTCAGTCTATAGCTGGGCAGAGGGAGAAGTGCTGTCTTCATAAGTTTCCCAAGGGTATTTACGAATAAGAGAATGTAACAAACTCGATTAGACTATTTCTACTTCCCAGCCGCTAAACATTACACGATTACGATCTAAGTATTTATAAATTTTAGGATATACTTCTGGTTATTGCTTTACTTACTGAATAAATACATCGGCTATATATAATATTTGAAAAAGATGATTCGCAAAAGACTCAATATATTGACTTAAACGTTTAAGCAAAGAAATCGTGTAAAAATCTTGATAAGAATAGATATTAATGAAAAACGTTTAGAATTACCGATTTTTTTCTATAACTACTATATAAAGATTTGAGTTGAAACATCCAGTCTTCTGTGATGTCACCGGAATGCAAGATCTGATGATATTCGTTATTTAAATCAATCATTTACTTTAATTAATTATTTAAATTTAATCATTCAAAAGGGGTAAGAGTCTAAGATTGAATTTTTAAATTATTTAAAGTGTTAATTATAACGGCTTTTTGTGACATTTGTCTTTCCGATAAAAAAAAATGATTTATATTTGGACATAGCATGATATAATTATGGTAATTCAATTCATGGTGAAACTTGTCGGAAATGAAACCCATTAAACGATAGCAATAAAGACGAATTGAAATTTTGTATTTGCCGCTCTATTTGTCGGTTTCTTTTCTCTTGTTCTCATTTTCTGTCTTTTTTTCCATCTTTTCCTTTTTTCCTTGATTATTGAACTTCATTCACATTTATTTTCGTAATTTTTTTCATCGAACCGAAAAATGACTGTCTAAAGACTTTATTAAACATTTAATGAATAAAATCCATAGCATTATTATTCATTTGTTACAATATTTATATTGGATTTTTCTGAACCTACGCCACCTGCCAACTAAATTCTTTATTCTGTCATAAAAGAACAATTTTTTTTTTGTTTCCATAAATTCTTCAGGGACATTTCGATTGTTTCAAATTGTAACAATCTGTATGTGAGCCTAGGAAAATAGCTTAAGGTTAAAGATTAGGAAGAAAGAAGATTAACTAAAAAAAACAACATCTACACAGGTTGTTGGAAATATATCGTATTTCTGAAATGCGATGCATTTGATAGGGTTAATTGAAAGTCACAAGTTCAGCAAATAAATAAATGAAGGATTTACCTGTGATTTTTCATGCCTGTAAATTAAAGAATCAACAATTAGCGAGAAAGCGAGATTTCTCGCTAATTGTTGATTCTTTAAAAATATAAGAGTAAAATATAAGAGTTTCTCCATCGAAAGTTTTTCAGTGAGAATTTTTGCCTCGCAGGAGCCCGTGGGTTTGTATTTGCTAAGATAGGAAAGTTTTCTCACTTCTTCAACACTGACAAAATTTCACTACTGAGAGCAATAAAAGTTGCCAACACAGACCATAGTTGTGCTATATACTAACACAAAAGTAACTTTTTCTTGGAGAAAAAAGGGTTGATTTGATTTCCAATTATAGAATGACAGTGCGACTTTGGTCTAGTGACATCAAGACAGATACGGTGACAAACATAGAGGTACAGCCGACTCGGTCCACTACAGGTTAACAACCGTTCTTGTCAAACATCATTTCGAAACATATATTTAATCATAAATGATGTCATGACTATGTCAAAAAATTGATGACCAATTAAATATTGTTGCATAAGTGAAGGTGATAGGCCTTCAATACAAAACACGTGGAACAACATGTGGAACAATACCCCCCTTCAAAGATCTTTTGCTGCATCATATTTTCAGCATCGAGATATGAGCTGCCATGCAGTTACATAACTTGTCGACTTCCTTCATCAGTACATATACGTTTCTTTTCCGATACGTAATTTAGTTGAGTCAATTCTTTGCTGTAGCGGTGAGCAATAAGAGTTTATCCAAATTCCAGCAATTCCTAATAAAATTTTATCATTTTGGCCTTTCAGTAATTGATATCAGATGGTGCAAACTCTTTCTTTGTGTGCATCTTAACGACAAGGCGCAATGATAAAGGTTGGGTTTGAATTTAAAGTTTTCCTTTCGAAAATGGCTGACACTAAATCGAAGAGAGCCCACAGTGACTTATTATTTAACCCAGAGATTAAGAATATGGATTTTCCAAGCGAATAAGCGCGAGGGAAAGAAATAGATTGGGTCAAAATTTGATATCGCGAGGCTGATTACCAATTTGACCGCCGTTAACCATTACACTAACCGCAAATTTTAAAGAATTATTTTCGAAATCCATCAATGAAAGAAAAATGTTCCGTTTATTCAACCGTTTGAGGGAAGTGTGAAAGAAAACTTATTACAAAATTGTCTGCATCGAACAGTAAACAAGATTTCTTGTATTAATTCATCTAACAATTTCCAACTTCGTTGGATGTAGTGATCAACTCCTGGACAAACGAATGCCACTTTTATTCTTTCTTTTTTCAAATATACACTTGTCACTTTATATAAGCGTTCCTTGGTCAAAATCTTATAAGTATGACGTGTATTTGATCAGTCACGTGATGTGCGACGCATACTTACTTGGTCACGTGATTGATGTTTAGTGTTCAATTCCTTTGAACATGTCACTCTTCTCGCTCAAGCTGTTTTGACGAATTATACATACATACATACATACATATATATATATATATATATATATATATATATATATATATATATATTATTTGATATTGCAAGGCGAGGTTTTAAAAATTTTGTTGTTTGGTGATTAGATAGATAAGGAATAATATTTCTCCCTCATATCTGAAAGTGTAACATTATAACAAGAGGCTTTCAATTTTGATCAATTCATCCCAGTCAAGGCGATAAAGCCACTAAGATATAAGGGATTAGTGAGAGTGCAAAATTCTGAAAAACATTAATAAAGAGAGAAAACTCTACAAGAACATTATTCAAGGAAACAAGATGACAACTGATATTGCATTTAAATATTTGAAGATCAAATTTGGCTGGAAAGCAAGACGCAGAAAAGTACTACGTTACGGCAGTGAGAAAGTGACTGGAGCCGAAATGCCAGACCACGACCAGTAACATTGCAGATTATTCTTTGGATTTTCTCAAAAATCTCTAGATACATAGCAGAAGCACGACAACACATGAAACGCATTGTCTCCGGCCGATCGTGTTGCAAATTAAATTTTTGAACATTACATCAATCAAATCATATTGCGGCATCGATGATGCTCCATTAGTCGACGCAACGTCAGCGTGCGTACACTGCATTCCATAAAGTTCCATAGTCGCCAACGAATAACGTTATCATTTTTGACATCATAGCAGCAGCTACATCACCTCACTTTAGACACAGAACATCGCGATAAATCCAGGATAGACTGGCGCCATATCGCCTGATCAGTCAAGTCGTTTCCAGCAATTTCTGGCTGGCGTTCGATTTCGTTTGTGAAGGTGATCGCATGAGGTTAATGACCAATCTGTCCACAATGCAAATTCGTTGTGCAGAGGTGAGGTGTGTTTTGTTGGAGATTGCAAGTCTTATGAGGGAAAACGTGGTGTGTATTCACAAGTGTGACCTACATGGATTTCGTTGCCGACTATTTGAAGTCTTCTTTTATCGGGTTCATGATACTGGCGTGACTCAAAGTTAGCTTTTGGAAAAGGGACACGTGAACAGAAGTGAAAGAAAATAAGAAGACTTAAGAAGGAACCGGAAATCCAACTTTAAACAGGAAACAAGAAATAGACTTCTACTGCCATTCAAAATACGAGGGAAGAATGTAAACCGGTGGATAGGCTAACCTATCTACTCCTATTATATATATATATATATATATATATATATACATATATATATATATATATATATATATATTCATAACGTCTGATAAGTTTAATAACATTATCATTGAACGAAGAAAGAAATTCACAATATTGCCATTATCAAAGATATCAATTACAGCATTTTAAGCAATATACGGACAAGAGAGTGATGATAGTATGTCATTGTTTACATGGATGATTTCTAAGCAACGATAAACACGTGCATATAAGACGCTAGAAGCGAAAATCGCACCGCATCTCAAGACGCCACACATGACCACGCGAGAGTGAATTGGAGAAGTATGAAGTATGGGAAGCCATTGGTATAAACCAATGGCTTCTGTTACCAATTATATATATACGTATTACATCAACTTAAAACTAACTCCCAAAAGCTTCTATAAAAATAATATGTAAATTTTTAAACCATTTTCTTTTCTGCTTCTAAATGTCATCGGGAGAACCAGGAAAATCTCTTTCCTGGGGAAATAAAATATAATCAATGGACGCTTAAGATTGCCTTTTTTTTTAATTAAACTAATATTCGCTCTTGTTTTACATTGTGCTCACTGATTACATCCTCCTTGGGATTATCCATACGGATTACCAAATATTTTATTATATATATATATATATGTGTGAATGTATAAATGTGTCTGTATATATATATATATATATATATATATATATATATATATATATATATATATATACTCACACGTTTACACACACACACACACACATATATATATATATATATATATATATATATATATATATATATATATATATCTCAAATATGTGGTGCAGTTCAATTTATATTACAATGGTTCATTCATACAATAAGTAGATTAGTAAAGTTAATGAAAGTATATTTAGTCATCTTCAGGCATGGAAATTATTTTGATTTTGGTAAAATTCAAGTAGCATTAGAGACAAAAAATATAATGGGAATCGAAATACTTTTTTTTTAAATGTGTTATTGTTAACGGAAACAAATTTTTTGAGCGTGTCATCGCAACGTTAAGGTTGAATTTTTGAATTTAATAGAGTGCGTTTTTTATTAATAAACCAATTCGAGAATGTTTTTGTTGTAGGGGTTTATCAGTCAATGTGGCATGAACTAAATAGTTCAATAAATAGAGTAATGTCGGAGTTTTTATCCCCAAAATATTTGCACGTCGGATCAGTTCTTTTAAATCCAATATGTTGTGCAGTTCAGTTTATACTACAATGAATATACTTGATATTACAAGGAATATACTTGCGTATTAAAGGAAGACCTTATACAGCTTATAATTTTTAAAAACAAGGACCATAACATACATCGAGTGATTTGTAGGTTAACGCACCTTTAAAATGTTGTTAGAGAATGGATTTCGCCGTTTTATATCATTAACTTTACTAATCTACTTTTTGTATTCATTGTAATATATATAAACGCGTGAGTATATATATATATATATATATATATATATATGCAGGACCATCCACACTTTTTAAACGGCCGAATTCACAAGGTCCCCAAACGACCCTCCGCAGGTTTTGAATTCAGAGTTGTCCTTCAGCTAGACCAGTTGACATCCAAGGCTATAGAACCCAGTCTGTCCTGCTATTTACCTATACCTGGAGGGAGAAGAAGAGGATTCATACCTTTCCCAGGGGTATTAGCACGTAAGTGAATGTAATAGATTCGACTGGAATTCGAATTCAATTCATATTTTGTATAATTCTTATTTCTTTAATTTTTCTCTCCCTAGCAGATCTGTTTCTCTTTCACTGTCCCCCACCCTTTGTCAATATGTCGATCTCTGTATTTCTTTAATTCGAATGATGTAATGGAATTTCTTTATTTATTAATCAAATTTTTAGCACTTTGAACGTTATTTTAAGTGGATACTCATATCTGAGTATACGATGAATATTTGATAAATCTTATTAAAAATAAATATGTGCCTTTTAAACAAAAACCTCCGCGAAATTATCATATCTACTAAGTTACGTATCCAAGTATAAAAAAAGTAATTTTGAAAAGGTATTTTACAGACCTTGTATGGTTGGCAATTCTTCTTCGTGGCCGAATCGATTAAGAACCATCAAATCTAACGAAGGTTTTTTCTGTCCAGAAAGACTCAGGTTCGAATCCTGCCAAAGAGTACTTATTTTCTTTAATAAGATTTATCGAATATTCAGGCCGGCAGACAAAATTTAAAAACATGTAACGCTTAATAAATAGAGTTAATCTACTCAAATATGAATATCCACTAAAATAACGTTCATATTGATAATATGTACACACACATATATATATATATACAGGGTGTGATGGGCAAGTTTTTGGCATTTTTAATTCCGCACATGCTCCTTGTTTTTTATTGTGTCGACTGTACAATATAGTGCGGTCCGTTCGGGATCGTCTGTGGTTAATTAGAGTATAATTAGAGGATTCAGAAAAGTTGGATGAGTCTAATGATGATTACGAAGTTTTTGGAGTGTTGACTAGTGATGGCGGCATTATACCTCCATTCATCTTCCCACAGGGTCTAAGACTCAACACGGAGGCCTACATCAAATTCACTGAGGAGGTAGTGGTGCCCTGTTTCATGAGGCTATATGTCTTGCAACAAGCCACGACAGCAGGAGAAACCATTCATGGCTGTCAAACAATTTCTGCGGCGTATCATCCCTTACATCTGGCCACCTAATACTGCAGACATGCAGCACAATTGATTATTATGTGTGGGTGAAGTTAAGCGAGGGATCAGCAATACTCCTTGTAAAACCAAAGATGAACAGACTGTCCTGCCGAGGGTTCGATATGGGTAGTTTCTGTATCAGTCTTTCAACAGCTGTCTTTGTAAAATATTAAATTTTAAATCTAGTTCTGTCTAGTTCCGACACTGACTGAAATCTACCGCCTGAGTTAAATAAGACTAACGTACTCGTCAGCTGAAATAGACTATATTCATGAGGTAATTTTTGATTTCTCGGTTGTGTAATATATAATGAGTTAAATAGATTCGCACATAACAAAAAACATCCTCACAAATACATTTGTCTATATAGGTGCGCTTTCGCTAATGTCTATGTGATTCTGCATGGCCGTTTTAATGTGCGATTTTCAAATTTAGTAACAAGTGCTTCTCTGAATATGCCAGTACATATGTATATCTGAACATAGGTAGTTAGGCTGCACTTTATGTTTTACATCAACCTCTTCGAACTTTTAGCTTTTGTTTTCTGCAAAGTAACGAATATGAAGGAAAGTCGATTCGACAGGTGAGGAAAGTGGCGCGAAATAGAATTGTCATAATGTGTGAAGTAAAAAGTAAAATGGCTTTCTGTTTATCTAAATGATTTTTCGTACATCTGACGAGCTATAAGATTATTGCTACAGACTCAGCTTCCACTCTATGACTTTCTTGACTTTGTTTCCAGCTACATTTTTCACTATATCTAAAATGCTATCATTATATATATATATACAAATATATATATATATATCTGTGTGTGCATGTATGTGTATCTGAGAGTAAGCGAGTGATGGAGTGTGTTTGTGCGCACGAAATATTCATAGTTTTTTCTATTTTTACAAAATTAATGATTAAACTATATTTTTTAAGGTAATTTTTTATCCTTTAGCGTCATGTTCTTTTTCATTCTTTCTACATTTCCCAGGTAAATGAAATTTACAATAGAAATTTCAACGTTTCTTTTTTTTTCATCTCTCACAAACGCACACACGCAGGTGCACTCACACACACAAACGTGTATATTTATATATATATACACAAATATAACTATGTTTGTGTGGTTAATTATAATAGTTACAACTGTTTCTTCCTGATATGAAGTATAAATATCCATTCTGTTGCCATTTTCCCTAAAGACTTGGTCGCTGCTCACATGTTGGTATCCTCAACATCGTTCTGTAGAACAAGATTTCTGTTGCTTCAAGTCTTTCCTTTACTGCCACATAGGACTGATATGACGTCTTGCTTAATGGACGGCAGAGGATGGAAAATGGGGTATGGAAATCTGTTAAACGTTGCACAGAGCTATAAAAGATGGGACAACGTGGAGAGAAAGATTGCTCTGATTTCTGAAGACACACAAAGATAATGAATGCGTTTCATCTTATATATATATATATATATATATATATATATATATATATAATCACCCTTACAGACATCACGTATAAACATAGGAGCCAACAAGGCATGTTTCACGCTTCATGAACAGCTGGAAAAAATGTACAGGTAATATGCAATATTGTTTAACCAGGTCATGTATGTATTTATCTATGTATAAAACACTCCATCTCCGACAGTATGCAATCTTACCCCCAAGTGTATTAAATTTTACTATATATATATATATATATATATATATATATATATATATATATATATATATATATATATATATATATATCTATAGGCCTTAACACCATTTATATCTCATTCGTTGCGCTTCTCCCTTCAATTCATATTTTATATAATTCTTATTTCTTTAATTTTTCTCTCCCTAGCAGATCTGTTCTCTTTCACTAACCCCCCCTTTGTCAATATGTCGATCTCTGTATTTCTTTATGTAAATTAATATATCTTTAGACAGAGTTAATTCGATCAAATTTTCTGCTTACCGACCAACATGCATTTCTACCGACGTGCCTAACGTCTCTGCCTAAGCAACCTATTTACCTGAAATCCCTGTAAATCTCCATCTGTCATCTTCGTTAAATGTTGGTGCAACAAAAGGTAAATTGTTGTCTTTTCTTCGTTGCCAACTGAAGTTGCTGTATTTATCTTTCCTCCTTTGCCAGGACGATTTTAGTATGTCACAATCATTAATGTTCTTCGCATTCAAATAAATCCCTTCACCACATTCGCCATTTTCAAGGATTTATCGAATTAAAACGTTCAAAGAAAAACGAAGAGGCCTAAGTCAAATTTAAGAAAGGCACAAAAAATAATTTTCTCTTCACAAAAAAATATAACAATAAAAATATCAATAAAATACAATAGATTTTTTGTTTGTTTGTTAAACTGGCATTTCTGTCGGGAAATTTCCGCTTTCATATTAGGACGATAAACTCAAAAGAAACTTCGGTTTTCGGAAATTTTTATTGTCAAAACTCATTGTTTAAACTCCCAATCATCTTTTAAACAGGCGTCTAGACTGACGATAGATTTTCACTGCATCCGGCCAATTTCTTTGCAGACTTGTTTCACCTGTTCACAGAATAGGCAATTACAGTTAAAAGATTTAGACGTTAACATTTTTATACGAGTGGGTTAATATTTTTTTGATGATAGAGATAAGAAAAATATTTTTTTAATCTACTGCATGTATGCATCGTAAAATAAATAAAATTACACATAAAATACATGAAAAATGTGTTAGTAGAACTGCGAAAATATTTTAGACCAAGGAGACATAATCTAGAGTAATATTGTTCCTTTCATAGCCCAAGTGTAAAAGTTCAATTATTTTAATATATTTGCCTTTTAGGTTTTGTAGATTAAGAGGTTATAAATAAATATTTCTTTACGCATTATATATTATTATGGTTCTATTTTCTATCAAAAAACTGCATTTAAAATCCAAGCCAAATTCTAGAAGCAAAATCTACATGCTAGTAAGGAGAAGCTTAGAACAATTTATATCAGAGCTACTTAAATATATACACATAAAATGTCTAAAATACGGAAAAGCTATTAGAAAACAAAATGGCTGTTATGACTCACAAATTGACACAAGTAATTACATATCCACAATGTGTGTGTTTGTATATATATATATATATATATATATATATATATATATATATATATATATATATATATATATATATATATATGAATAATACACACACAGACACACACGCACATATACATATATATATATATATATATATATATACGATAACGATGTATATTTGTATATATCAAGAAAAATATTGGGGAAATTACCATCAAATTAATATATATATATATATATATATATATATATATATATATATATATATATATATATATATATATATATATACGTTTAGCAAAGTCCAAATTACTGAATGAGTAAACGCCACCATAGGTTCTGTGACACATTCTCCATGCCATACAGGTTCTCTTCCTCTCGGAGAACGTATATTTTCTAAAACATTTCTTGAACATTCTATCTGGTAAATGTAATAAGTAATCTTTAGTTAAAAACAGAGCATTTACTCCAATATTTTGCATCCATAAAAGTAACGTATAACAGTGCATTTCTTGACCTAGAGCAGCACTACCTCTTGAAGGCATTTGATGTAGGCCTAGGTATTGAGCCTGAGACCCTCACCAACAAATTCGGGAGTTCTTTTCTCATCAGAACGATCAGTGAGTTCCCCGATCTGCTCTAACTTCGTAAATACCCTCAAACTCTTTGAAGTCTTACCGAATTTTCTGCACTGTCGTCAGATTTACACGCAAACACATTGAATTCATCGTATTGGAGCGTCAGACGGGAATTCCTAGCATTACGTTATGCCATTTCCAAATTTCTGTCGAGTGTATTGCGTCACAGTGACCAACTGGCCCTACTTTACTATGCAGTCAAAAAAATCAAATCAAAAATCATCCATGCGTGATATTAAAAATATAATATGGCGACAATTTATCCATCGCCTCATATATATATATATATATATATATATATATATATATATATATATATATATATATATATATCGTGTCTATTTATTTTTATAATAATCATTTCTAGTTTTCTAATTATCTTCTTGACTACAGCACCATCCCTGTTTAATTTCAAATTAACATTAAGATAATCTACGAACTAGAAAGTATTATATTTAAATTAAATAGACACGATATGTCTGTATTATTCACTGAAACATGCTTGAATGAAGATATACTGCATATATATATATATTATATATATATATATATATATATGCGTATATATATGTGTAGTTACGTTGATGTGATTTTGTGACTCTGGGTTTCAAGCCTATTGCGATCGTCAGACAAATAGCAAATGGCTTGAAACCCAGGGTCACAAACTCACATCAACGCAACTAAAAATGTTAGCTCTATCACTGATATTGAGCCCTTTCCAATAAGTACCGCGCATATATAATATATAATAATATATATAAAAATTACATATATATATATATATATATATATATATATATATATAATGTATATTTTAGTGTATATATATATATATATATATATATATATATATATATATATATATATATATATATATATATTTCTATTATAATTGTGTTTGATACGAGTGTACAGTGAAACATATGTTCAGTAAATGAGTCTAAAAGAAAACAGAAATGATTCATTTCTTCATTTAAAAGGTTTATTTTTTCTATTTCGATTGTTATTCTTTGTATTGCATTTTCGTTTATGGACTAAACGTTAGACTCATATACATTCATTCTTAGTTCAGATTCCAAACCTTTCAGATGACATTTGTATGAAACTTACAAAAAGAATAAAAAAAGATACTATAAAGCAAAGAAATGTGAGAGCAAGAAAGAGACGTATGCATTTTGTTAATCCGCGTGAGCCCAAATAGAAACACCCATTTTTGCTTATTTTTACGTATAATTGTATCGCATTTCACGGGAAAGAGACCGAGGAATAATCATCTACATTAGGTTATGATTCAATAAAATGCGAAAAAGACAAAAATAACAATTACGACAATTACAAGAATAAAAATGAAGTTTAAAATAGAAAACAACTCAATTCGGAAAGCCCTTTATAAATCGAACTTGGTTATCTTGGGGGATGTGGGTAAATATGTAAGGTTGAACGACAGCGAATTGGTGATGGGAATAACTTGAAGTATAGAAGATACGACTATAAGGGAAACATGCTTCCTTTTAGAAAATTAAAGAAGTATAACCAAGAAGAAAAAATAAAGAAAACTTATCCAAGTATAAAAGAGAAAAAAAAAATTATAATAATTTCGAGTCCCATCTGTATTTTAGAAATGGGTGTCAGTTGATAGAAAAAGAACGGACTGGCATCAGACATTTGACGCCGACAAAGAAACTCAGAGCATAACAGAGCCGAGTCTAACAAATAAATAGAATAAGACATTTTTGCGGGCGGGGTGGGTTATTGAAGGTAAGGGTTCTGAGGAGGCAATCAGGGGAACAAGGTGGGGAGGCGAAATACGCCATGGTTCCTCGATTCCTTGACGGGCAGGTTATCTATTCGTGCATGATTTAGACGTGTGGCCGGCCTGCTACTGAACGTCGAACAGGGAACACCAACCCCGTAAAAATGGCCTCTTTAATTTGCGTGTGGTATGCATGCATGCAAGGTTTTAATATGTAAAATAAGTACACACACATCTGCAAAATTCACGCATTCTTATGCGAAAGTTGAAGCAGTTGATGAAAGATGTTATTAAATTAGGATAAACTGTTATTGATGCCATAGAGTCATTTGTTATAAATCGGTAAATGTAAATACACCAGGCTACGACAAACAATTGAAACATGAATTTATAATTTTTGTCTATATTTCTGGGACGAGGAGTTTGCATAATATATATATATATATATATATATATATATATATATATATATATATATATATATATATATATATATAGTAATCCGTTGGTATAATCCAAGCGAGTCCTATTAACACAAGATAGAATTTGAAATATTAAATATTAAAACTGACTCGCAATGAGCGCTCAATATTTATTTTCATTAAACTAAGCAACATTTTTCGTACAATTCCAATTCGCCAATGACCATTTTCACATGAGAATTTTAAAATTTAAAATTCGCAGAATTTTTCAAACTGTTCATGGTGCCAATTTTTAAATTTTAAAATTCGCAGCGGAAAATGGTCATTAACTAATGGTATCTTAATTCCAGTTGTATGATATATATATATATATATATATATATATATATATATATATATATATATGTGGGGGGGGTATGTATGTGTGTGTGTACGGACTAACATCTTCATCTTTCCTTTTCTAACGCTTCAGTCGTTGTATTCTCCGGCTTTCTTCAGCTTTTAATCGACGGGGTAGAGTATTCTTGTTTCGCTGTCTTATAGATATTTACATATTCTTCTGCCCTGTTATTTTTTTACCTTGGTTCCATTGAGACTAAATCTGTACCACTAGGTCCAGGAATTGAATTCACAAGAATTATGTCACCAAATTTAAAAAACAAACAAAACAAAACGATTTAATCTAATAGGCTATTATCTGTGATTGAAGACCTGGGAATACAATGGCTAAAAACAAAGATGTTTAAGTGATTTTTTAACGGCATCTCAATTCTTTACAGTTATTTTATGCTAATACTGATTTATTTCGGTTTGTATTTAGGGAAATGGCACTCTTAATTTTAGGAGGGTTTTTTTTTTCATATTTTCAACTATAATCCAATTGATTTCAGGAATGTTATAATCCTATTTATTTTAATATTTCAAATAGTTCTTTTAGGCTCTTTGACGCCATATAGACATTGCTAAATACATTCCTACGATTATTATAATTTTAAATAATATAAGACGTTCCAGATTTTAAATTTTTTATTATAATAACCAAGTATATGCCATACGTGTACATTACGAATATAAAATTAAACAAAAATAACTATATATATTATATTTTTATCTTAGATCACGTGGTAAACACAATATATGGACATTGTGTATGCACCCTCGCCTCGAATGTGTCACTCAATGATACACAAATCTACTACGAATCTCATCAATTAATCAATGAAAGCGGTTTCACACTGACGCCATATTTTACGTTTAAGTAGGTTTTTAATGGCATATCAACTCTTTAGAGTCATGTTATGCTAAAACTGATTTATTTTGGTTTATATTTAGGGAAAATGAACACTCTTTGTTTTTTCTCATATTTTCAGCTATATTCAACTGATGTCAGGAATGTTTTAATTCTATTTATTTTAATATTTCGAATAGTTCTTTTTGACTGTTTTCCTTGCGGCAGTTGTGTCTTTTGGAATCGAGATCAATGCATTCAATTAAAAAATATGTTACCGTATATTGGGTTTGGCATGTAGGACACTATGGTATTGGTTCTTGTTCCAGTTTCAGTGTAATTTTAGTGTGACCTATTCGTAATTGTGATATAACCTCTTCCCTTCGGGATTTTCTATAACGCCAGGTTTTTTTTATTTTCCTGGGGATTGGTAAGAAGCAGAGATGAGGATATTATTCCGAATGTAAATACTGAAAACAACTTCATTAAAAATATGGTCTCTATATTAAGTTGAAGGAACAGATCAAGCGAATGTGACCTCAAAACTTCATCCAGTACTGCAAACAGGAGAACAAGGTAGATATATAACAACCGCCTCATGCAGTCTCCAGCTGTCTCTCTCACAGACCACAGACGAAAAATTTAGCGTTCACTTGTGAGACAAGAAGGCGACGACGGTTTCGGCATACCACAGACTGGCTGAGATTATCTGACGAAATATAAGTATGAATAAAATAAGATATAATGGAGATCTAAATTATAAGGGATCTAAATATACTTATATCAGAGTATTTACCACTTTTCAAAATTCTCAGTAAAGTTCTTTTGCAGCTCCTTCACTGATCGAAATCTCTTCCTTTTCACCAGCAGTTATTATTTTGGACAAAGCCAGGAATAACATAGAACCGAATATGGAGAGCACAATAGCTAATATACCTGAATGATTCTAGGTTTTCCTAAATAATGATAGTATCTGCACAAAATGCGAAGAAGGCGTTGGTACATTGCCACGATGATCCAATACATGCCCTGGCGTTGGCATATTGCCATGATGAATCAACGATTCCTGGCGTAATGTCGACGAAGCAAAACCACATATATATATATATATATATATATATATATATATATATATATATATATGTATTGTTTTCAGGTATACTATATTTATGGATTAAAGTGCTAAATATTAGGGATAGAGCGTATGTTAATATAAAAGTGGACATTGAAGTCAACACTCAAAGGTGACAGTGTGGTTCATGCTAAACCCAATCGACAGGCCATGGGCGTTGTGTTTTTGCTCGACTATTTGTACAGGTCAGCGATGCATTGTGCGTGGTCTATTGTATTGCATTGTTAATAATCTACTGTATTATTCTAACGGTTATTCTGGTGGGCGGTAACGGTTCCGGATTGACGTATTGACGAGCTAAAGCTGTAAAGCAAGTTTGTATTAACCATGAAACAGGCCGTCTTCTCTGGCTCTTGACTTCAATGTCCACTATATATATATATATATATATATATATATATATATATATATATATATATATATATATATATATATATAACTACTGTAAGACTTTGAATATTAAACTAAGGGATATAACAACAAATTTTAGGTTTATATTAATAAATTATATATCCTTCTTAAGTGATAAAATAGGTTTGTACTCTCATATTCATACGATCATATAAATAGTGAATACCATCTTGCAATACATTATTCCACGCCGCTTGTATATGTTAACGCAATATAGCAAAGAATTCAAGCAGGCTAAATAAAAGAGTCAGGCGTTGTCCTACCTAGTATCAGACATGTTCAAGAGAAGATCGTTCTGGTTATCCAACGTGCTGGCCAGAACATTTCCCAGAGCATATTAAGTAGCAAGGTTTTCAGGTTAGCAGATATTATCTTGTTGGATCAACATGTGATGTTCCTGTTGAAGAAATGTCAGTATGGTCCGTGCGGTAAAACATCAAAATCATTGTTCCCTGGGTCTACATTGAAAACGCAAACGACCATCATTCGCCTGATGGCAGAACACTCTGAACATTACACAATATATATATATATATATATATATATATATATATATATATATATATATATATATATATATATATATATATATATATATATATATATATATATATATATATATATATATATATATATATATATATATAGTAAAAATGTTTGCTAAAGACATTAAGTTTATAAGTCCCAGAAATTCATACACAGGTGTCCTTAAGGACACATGGCACAGTGGATAAAAGTATTGGTTAGATCCAGTGACAAGACTCAAAGAGTATGAGTTCAATACCTGGTTAAGGCAGTGGAGAACTTGGAAAGGAAATAACTGATAAGTGACATCCATTAGACATAGCATATCGAACTAGAACAGCCTACCCCAGCGAGCTAAATTAAGGATTCAGTTCGACATTCCAACCACCTGAAGAAGGCCGAAGCTTACAACGGCCGAAACGTTGTGATAAATATGGCAACAAAGATGTATATATTATAGCATTTAAAACTTTTATCAAATAATACGGGTATGGAATGTCTGTCGAGCCATTTAGTGATTATTTCTTGTTGCAGAAGTCGTTTGATGCCAGGTTGAAAATTTTTATGGAGCTATATTTTTCTAGGGAAGCGTATAACGGCCGAAACTTTGTGATAAATATGGCAACAAAGATATATATATATATATATATATATATATATATATATTGTTTAAAAATATGATTCCTTCGCTACATAAGAGTTCTCATGTTTCAAAAACGAGAGCCGAAACCATCCAAATAATTATTAAAATTAAGTTGAATTAACGTGTTTAGTCCCGTTTCATCTTCAAGCGATATTTTAAGAATAAACTATTATTTTTCATTATTTGGTAACTTAATGATGTGTAGTTTTTCGTGTAGGCCTACACCTACACGAAAAACTACACATCATTAAGTTAATGAAAAATTAATGAAAAATTATTAAACCATAGGCATGAGTTAACGGTTTTTTACCGACATCAACAAATTTTCGCATTACATAATTAGCATTAAAAAAAATCCCATAGTTTAATAAAAGTCTTAAAAGCTTAGCCAAATCATTAAATAGGAAAAACCCTTTCTGTAGTCGTCAAAAAACAAATTGAAATTCAGTGTAATACGGTTTGTATATAAAACACCCACTTGAATAAACAAATAAATAAATAAATAATCAGATAGACAATAATAAAACAATCCTCCCGACACATAACGACTTGTAGGCGCGCCATAAAAATATCCCTTACTAGGAACGAACTAGAGGATGACCGCTTGAAATAGATACCCTACCTAACCTGAACAAAACGTCTCAGATGATGATGAATCTATAGATAAGAATTAACTTTCTGGCCACTTAACGAAGGTGACTCGCCTAGGCACTCCCACAATAATAAATGTTATAACGGACCATGCTTAAAAACACACGTAAACCACGAGATATTTGGTGAGGATTTGCTATATGAATTTGTTTATAGTCAAGATCATTTAATTTAGTTACTGTTTATATTTTTATCACTTTGTTATTAAAAATCCCATATTGTGATAATTGATAATATGCCAATATTAAGAAAACGAATTAAATTTAAACGTTTAAAATGTCCCTCTCCTTCGTGCACATTAACGTAAACATCACTTTAGTCAGATGAAATCCTAAAGGACGACTCATGTCACACAAAATTATTTCCACTTTGTTATTAGTTTTCCTAACTTTGTTATGGGACATAAACATATATATAATTTTTCTCTTTCTCATATATATATACATATATATATATATATATATATATATATATATATATATATATATATATATATATATGCACGCACAAACAGTTATAGAAAATGGTAAAAAATTGGTTATATCTGGAGGTATGCCAACATCATCAGATATTGACTGAAAATGGTACGGAATCCGGTTGGAGGACACTTTGTAAATAAATACATAAATAACTACTTCACTACATTAATTTCAACATTTTTACAGTAGGTTTCACTCTGTACAAGGCCATGGGGCACTCCAGGTAGAGGGATACGTTACGGAGTAGTTTATATGGATAGGAGAGGAAGATAAGGGTTAAGTCTAACCTTGAACAGGTTAAGATTGTAGTGATCAGGGCAGTTGTTCGCGGATAGAAACTATTTGAATGGAACTTAATTCTCACCGATGGAATACGGAGAGAATGTGGGTGGTTTGCCATTATGCAAGCGGCATGTCGGATCCTAACTGTGAAAGTTAGACCTGTCGGAACCAAGGAACACTTTCTTACGAACACTTTCCAAGGAAGTAACGATAAAGTAGTAATAGACTTGCCTCATCATGCCTCTGGGAGAGAGTTTGGAGGAAAATAAGTATTCTCTAACAAGGGCTCGGAGATGTTTTTGAACGTTATCAAAACTGAAAAGTGATGTCTGGGCAGCTCCAACTCAAATATGGCAACAGTACTCCATTTTCGGCCTGATCTGGCTCTTTCCAAAGGTAGAGGATAACATGAGGAGTCAGGTAATTACTGGAGTGTTACAGGGAGACGATCATTTTTACCTGCAACTTTAGCGAGACTTGAGAAGTTGAGGAAGAGATGGCCTTTGTCATCTAACGTTGAGGCTGAGGCAAAGAGCTTCGCCCTGTCTGCCGAGGAGGATATGAGATCGGGGCCATGCATAATAGCAAGCACATTCGCTTTGCATCTGTTCATAATTTGGTTGGTGATCTTCCAGAATACGGGGGATTTAATTTGTTTCTTTTAAAATTGAACACATAGCGCGTAGCTGCACTTTGCGATTACCAGAACTCTCTTACAGCGATTACAGGTGATTGCGAAAATAGTAAGGGTCAGATTTTGAAGTAGTTTTTTTTTTTTTTTTTTTTTTTTTTTCCGGTGAGCTATGTCTGATGCGCATTCAGGAGTAAACCACGGCTGACTGATTTTGCTGGAACTTTTTTTTTTTAGTATAAAACATTCCATTCCAGAAAGGATCCATTCGGAGACTAGAGCAGCATTTTAGGGGGAATCATATTTGAAGAGGTTTGGGAGAGGATCTTCCATCATATAGGACTGAAAGATGCCTTCACATAGCGAAAAACCGTTCTATGGAACGGTAAATCAAGGGATGTCATTGGTTTGAAGTCAATCTGGAATGGTCTCGGGACTCGGGTGGGTTTATCAATGATCTGGATTAGTTCATAGGCAATGAAGTCATTGTCAATATTTGCCTTCCTCATCGGTAGCGTGATTTATATTCGCCAAATCCAATTTGCCACTTTCGATTAAGAATTTACCAAAAATTTGACGGTCTTAATGCATCAGTTTAACAATTTCTTTTTCTTTAATTATTTTATTCTTTTAGCTATTAATTAATTTGTCTCATGTTACCATTTTTTATTTTTCTGTAAAACTTTGTCCCAAGCCTGCTTTGTGACAAGAGTATATATATATATATATATATATATATATATATATATATATATATATATATATATGTGTGTGTGTGTGTGTGTGTGTGTGTTTACTGGGTTTATTTACCTGCAAATTAGTTTAATGTTAATTTTCGATTACACTATATTTAATGTAAGTTTTTTTTTTCTGCGGTGGCAAATTGGCTCGTGTTCTTATATCGACACTTTTCAAGGAGATCTTAGACATCTTTACGTTCAAATTCATCAAAAAAGAAAAGGCAATGACAAATATACCCTCTCCATGCTAACAAGATGCCAGATAAAGTTCATACTCTGATTATCACCTTACCTCAAACGAAAGGATGATTTATATTTGCCAAATCCAGCACTTTCGACCAAGAATCCAACAAAAACTTCACTGGTCTTAATGTACGTGTTTGACAATCTCTTTTTATTCTTTTGACTATTAATTAATTTGTCTTATGTTACAATTTTCAATTGTTTATTTTTCTTTTCTTTTTCTTTTTGCTTTGTGGCAAGTATATATGTTTACGTCGCACATAATCATTTAACTTGAAATCTAAATTCATACTCATTTCTTGATAACAATTTACATCAATACCTACTTTTATTTGATGCGTTATTTGATGTAGTTTCTCTTAATCTTTTTCAGTAATATCACGTTCTTATCTAGCCTCCCTCTGATGCTAAGCGTTGCAGATCGGGAGGAAATCAGATAAAAACTGAACGTAAAATAAAGAATGTTATGCCAGATATGGATTCAGAAAATTGGTTATTACAAAATTTGTTTCCAAGCCAAATCATTTATTATTCTACTAGTAAAATCCTTATTACCAAATTCACTTCTCATAAGTATTTCTCTCTGATGGATTATTTGCTTCAGTGTTCAAAAATGTAGAGGTGCATATATATATATATATATATATATATATATATATATATATATATATATATATATATATATATATATATATATATATATTCATCGAATGCTCTTTTCTTATTTTTACTCTTAATAATGATCTCGGACCTCTTTTTATCTTTATGGCTCTATATGTAGAATTGATATACGTAAATGTACGCGCCGATATGCAAACATAAAATATATTGTGATATGAATTCTCAATAATTTTCTTGAACATAGGTATATAATCTAATAATAAGATCTAAGGATACAGAAATAACGAAAAATGGCTTCCAAAAACGAAACGGTATATTATGAAAAAGATCATTTCATTTAAAATAAAGTAAAATGTGCTGAACTGCTATTTATTATCAGTCACGCTATATCGTATTGAATGCTGGGTAATTTCTTGCAGTGATGGAGCGAATACTTGAAGCAAAAATAAAAGATCATTCTACCGTAGGATGCTGAGAATACCATGAACGTGAGTAACGGCGAAATTTAAATAAAACGGAAAGAAAAGTTGTTTTGCACTTTGAATTAGAAAGAAATTTCTGGAAGATTTAATGAGAAATTAGGGCCTTGAGATTTTGATCCTCACAGCACATGCTAAAGCCAAGTGGAGCAGCAACTTTGTATAAACGGATGGCAGAATAAGAACTGTGAGAGGTATTAGGGAGACAAACATTGTTGAGAAATAAAAAAAAGGAAGCTTTGGAGAGTTATGATCACGTCCTGAAGAGACACAGCATATAAAGAAATACGAAAAAGTAGCTTGCAAACAAAATTATTACTTTGCTTGTAAACTCCATTTTTTCTCAAACCGCATGTCAGTCTCTTTTTGTGGATTATTTAATGTTCGAAAATCTTAAGTTGTATATTTATTCATCATTTATCGTTACTTCTAGTCTTCATAATGATCCAGGTGTCTTCATATTTGTAGATATATGCGGAAAACTGATGTGCTTATACCTCACAGAAATACCTCCAACATAATGGTAATTCATTAGTAACAATGGTCTTCATCTATCTAATGTCTTATCATAATGTGGGAGGTACTTCTTGGAGGAATACGATGGAGGTATTTCTACCGTCCCCTCTATTTTGTGTACATATCTCTCTGTACATTTACACATAAGATATTAATGGCAAAAATCTAGCTAATGTCTTAAAATTATGTGGTAAATATCTGTGGGTGGTATTTCCGCCGAACATTGTATCTATAGTTATATGACTTCTCTATTATTTCTTTATGCAAAAAAATATAAACTGTAATTAGATACCAAAAAATATACTGATGTATAAACAGAGACGTCGACAAACGAAGATCATTTTTTATATCAATTTCATTTTACGACCTTAAAATGTTCTTATTAAACATTATTTCCTATTCCTTAGACTGATCATTAGCCTTTTCAATAGCACGTTAACTAATAGCCAAGTATAAGCAACGAATTCTCCTGCTAAAATGAATAGACATCGGTTGTTCTGGTTGCATGTCATATTGCTAAACATCGATAATAAAAAGCTGAAGGACAGTTAGAAAACTAATAGAAGTTCGTTTAACTGTAATCTTCCAATTAAGCAGTAAATGTAGAGATTTCATTGCTCTCAGCTAAAGAACGAGAGAAAATAATAAGCAATAGACTTCAGATTCCAATGGACTGAGACAACATTCGGCCTTGCCTGTCAAAATTTCAAATTCAATATATTCGCTTTTTGGTCAACTGCTAATCTGGTTTGAAGACAAAAAGTTTAAATATTCGGTACAAATGGCATGACCCCATAACACTGGTAAACACCAAATTTATTGTCTAATTATTTTTAGCTGATTTAGGACAATTTTGATGTACTGAATCCAAAAATCACATTGTTTTTGTTCAATCAGGCAACTTTTTGAGCTATATCTCCATGCTGTTTTTTACGTTTTTGTATTTTTGTTGTCATGTCTATTAAAATGTTTAAACAATTTTTAGGGCCAATTAGGAATAACTAGCTATATAATTCAGAAGCCAATTTCTCAGAAATAACTGTATAAAAATCACTATGTTTGACCTCAACGACAGAGTCTCTCAGATTCCACTAAGGGCCATGTCACTCTAACTGCTGATATCCAAGACCTCATTCACGACTCAACAGCTTTGTGAACAGGATCAAGATTGAATGCCACACATGATATGTAAGGTATGTGCCGATTGTCTGCATTGGTGGACCAAGGGTAAGAACAGTTCTCTTATTGTTCTTTTTTTTTTTTGTTTTGCTTTTTTGTTTTGTTTTTTGTTGTTTTTTTGTTTTTTTGAGTGGGGGACAACAAACTATAACACTGACTGCTACTTCTGTGCTATTGATGTGACTGGGATAAACAGGAGCAATCCCAAGAATCCTGATCTTCAATCACTGCGTCGTCCTGTAGCTCATTGTGATGAAATTCCAAAACCTGTCTTTGGAGAACTTTTTGAAATTAGTAAGAAAGAAGAAGAAAAAGAAGTGGTTTTTGACAATGATACGTCACATCCTTTTCCCAAAAGGAACTAAATCATCCTATTCACAATCTCAACTAGATTGAAGGAAAAAAATCTCCTCTTTGATAGTGCTCATATGAACTTCTACCACAAAATGTAATATCTCTGTTATTTCTCTGAAGGACGTGGTGTACTCTACAGATATTGCGAAGCTTCTCCACAAAATTGGAGTGACACCGTACGTACCGAAAGATTGGAGACTATTCACTGAAAAGCGGCAAACGATCACTGAAATATGAAGCAGTAAAGTATGTACTGGAGGGAATTATTTATGATCAGATTGAGTGGTTTATTCGCATTGACCTGGAGACGTTGAGATTTTTGTTGGAACAACAGTCGAGGTTCACCAAGTATCCATAGTTTCTGTGCATGTGAAATAGTAGGGACGACACTGTTTAGCATTACACGAAAAAGGACAGGCCTGTTGGGGAGAAACTGATGCCTTGCACAGCAAGAAATGTCAACAATAAGCTTCTGGTGGACAGAGGCAGGATACTTTTCACACCGCTGCACATCAAGCTTGGCTTGATCAAGCTGTTCCCCAAAGCCTGACAATGGAAAAGTTGAAAGCTGCCATCATTGATGGTCCTCATATCCGCCAGCTCATCAGATATCCAGAGTTTAAAAACTAAATGTACGGAACGGAACTGGAAGCACGGAAGGCTTTTGTTCTGGTCGTGAAGAACTTTCTTGTCAACAACAAGGCCAGGTACTCCGCAAAACTTGTCATCAATAGGCTGACTGCTTGCAGAAACCTAGGATGCAACATGAGCATCAAAATACATTATTTATTCTCACATATGGTTCAGTTTCCTGAGAATTTGGGATCAATGGGGACGAACAAGGGGTGAGATTCCATCAAGACATAAAAAAGATGTAGGCCCGGTATCAGGGACGTTGAGATGCAGTCATGGTGGCTGATTACTGCTGGAATTTGAAGAGAGACACCCTCACCGATGATCATTCTAAGGGTTTGAATAACTGGAATTTTAAGCCCTGGATTTTGAACAGTGAGGAAGTAACATGCAATTTACATTTAATTACATTTATCAATGTATACCATTGAATTTATTGTAATCGATGTTTGCAACGATTAATTAATAAGTTGTGTTAGAAAACTTTTTTCTCTTAACTTATTTTGTATGAGAAATATAAACAAAATTCAAACGATAATGTTAAAGTAGTGTAAACGATTTAGTCATGAAATCGGATGTTTAAAACCTCAACACAGCACAAAGGCATGACCTGATTAAAAGAAAAGAATGTTATTTTCGGATTCAGCGATGGATAATTGTCCTAAATTTATATATATATATATATATATATATATATATATATATATATATATATATATATATATATATATATATATAAAGAAACAATTTATACAAAGAATTAAATACCAATGTTAATGTGATTAATGGCGAAATAACTTCGTTAACAGAAATTAATGAAACATTAAATTATTACCAATTCCCTGAATAATAAGATCCTTATATTTGATGCATGTAAACATTGCACTCTGAAGATGACAATTTGAAATTGTCGAAAGTACTTGGTATGTGTCTTCCATCTGACAACAATTTAAATATAAGGACCTTATTATTCAAAGAACTGATAGTAAGTTAATATCGCATTAATTTCTGTTAGCGAAGTGATTTCGCCATTAATCACATTAACATTGCTATCTAATTTTTTGTATAAATAGTTTCTTTATTATATAAAATATAAGCTGCACACTCTTATATATATATATATATATATATATATATATATATATATATATATATATATATATATATGTGTGTGTGTGTGTGTGTGTGTGTGTGTGTGTTTGTGGGTGCCTGAAAACCCAAATTATATATTAAGAGTAGGTGCAACCTTAACGTTATTGCAAAAACAGAAATAAAGTTTATGTAGAGATGATAATGAAAATTGATTATCCAGTTAAGAATAAAGCAGTTAAAACACACACACACACAAACACACACACACGCGTGTGTGTGTGTTACAGCTCCGTGTGTGCGCGCGAATACATAGATATAAACAGTTTGAACATAGGAATTAATAACACATATTGCATCACGATCACCTCAGAAGCGATCTTCCGACCATGTGTCACTACTTCCTTCAAGGTTTCTGTGGATAGTTCACTGGGAGATTAAATCAAGCAGTGGAAGCAATAAAACCGCATTTCGTTGCCCCTTTTACACACACCCCGCCCCCCACACACATACATATATATATATATATATATATATATATATATATATATATATATATATATATATATATATATATATATATATATTGAGTGTTGATACTTTATAAATATTGTAAAAAATAAATTTAGGAATATATATGATAAAGAATATGTTTCGCAAAAAATTGTCAACCCTGATATTTCAAGAAGATAATGTTTTTAGTACAAGCAGCAATGGGTTCAATATAGCAAATAATAATAATAATAATAATAATAATAATAATAATAATAATAATAATAATAATGATCTATCTATTTGAATTTCTAAATTGAGTTATTATATACACTATTTACATTTGGATTGTTGCCCTCATCTTTTTTGTTACCAGTACGTTTCGACCGCTGTGATCTCCAGCCTTCATCAGGTGTAGGTCGATCCGGATAACCTACAGAGAATTCTGAACCGGACCCTTTATTTAATCTACTGGGATAGACTGTTCTTGTTCCACTGCCCACGTCTAAAGATATCGCGACATGTTCTTTTATTTTTTTAATACTGTTCAGTAATTGGACGGTCCGTTTCTGCCCAGTCCAGGGTCTGAACTCACAATTGATGTCATCAGATTTACAAACAATCCCTTTAATGCATTTAAACGTAGTGATAACAACAATGATGGGGACTTTATGTTGTACTATTGTCTAAATATAAATAATGTAAATAATAATATATATTTATTGTTTTAATTAAAACAGCTGTGGCACAAGGCTAAATGAGAAATGGAAAAGGCTAATCGACACTTTCTATCCTAGACCTAACTAATCTGATTCACGACCCATTCATTCATTACAATTCACCACAAAAACTAATCCCTTACCATTCACTACAACAATAGCCACAATGCCACAAATTCACACGGAACCTAAAAAATCAATGATATAAAAGTTCAATATGTACAAAGCGTTCAAATGTCCCTTTTTCCATATTTTTTAATATTAGGTTGGTGCAAAAATAATGACGTAATAATGTCGTTTTTTGATGTATTTTTAACGTCAAAAAACGACATTATTACGTCATTATTTTTGCACCAACCTAATATATAAAAATATATATATATGAAATGAGAAGGAAGGGATGAACCCAGAAAACGTATAACAAAACATTCAAACTAAACATAATAGATGTTAGTAGGACTCCCCCCCCCCCCCACAAAAATAATAAGAGTGGTTTCTGTCGTCTGCCTTTAGACAGACTCAAGAAGCACACTCACTTACAGTGAGAGAAGGATAAATAAATAAATAAATAAAAGACAGACTGGAAAAAATGCAAATAATAATAGATGTCCCACATATCTCTACACGGAATTTTCGAAGATTCTGAAATCCACTTATAAGGAGACAAAATTATTTTTCATTTATATTTATAGACCATATGTTTCTCAAAAGACGCTAAATTATGACAAAAATGAATTTCGTTTTCTTAAAGATGTTAGTTTGTGACGTAATTATAATATTATTTTGATTTTGTTCGGAAATTAGGTATTCCTGTGTAGTAAGATTGACTTGTAACAAATGATTTCAGTTTATATACATGCGCGCATATATATATATATTTAAAACATATTTTAGTGGATAAGAAATAATGTGAGATTAAACATTAAATCAATTTCACACACACAAACACACATACAAACACGTGCATATATATTCTGAGGCACTTTCCAGTGGTGTCTCACGCTGAAGAAAGCTTCACCCTCCTGACAAAACGACCATGTTGAGATTAGAATGTGGACCTCATCTCCTGGTCGGAAAGCGAACTTTCTAACCACTCGGAGACACACACATACACACGCGCGCGTGCCTGTGTTCATTAATATATATTAATTTGTTTTGCTTAAACGCTATTTTAGATGGATACTTATATATATAGATATATGTGTGGGTGTATTAATATATATTAATTTATCTTGCTTAAACGTTATTTTAGATGGCCACTACAGACAAAAGTTAATTTTCTCCATCAAGACATTCATTTCTGTAGTTTACTGCTATTAGCAAGCAGAAACAATTCTTCTCCTTCATGATGGCCATTTTGGCCGAAACTAGTCGAGGAATCTAAATGAAATAATAATAAAAAAAAAAACGAAAGAATATTAATCTACAACCCAGTGTGTCTGAAGATTTTAATTTTTTAATATTTTTTTATTGTTCAATATATATATATATATATATATATATATATATATATATATGTGTGTGTGTGTGCGTGTGTGTGTGTGTGTGTGTGTGTGTGTGTGTGTGTGTGTGTGAAAATATTGTAGAAAATAGGAAAGAAACTGGTTTGGTAAATCATCCAAAGTTCCTTAGTATTTTTGTTATTAGTTTTAAAAAATAGTGCTCGATACGAAAGTAGAGCATAAATATGATTATTTATTTAAAAATATGATTCCAACTCGCTACATAAGAGGTCTCATGTTTCAAAACAAGAGCCGAAAACATCAAAATAATATTTGAATTAACTTGACTTAAAGTAGGCTCTGTTCCATCTTCAAGCGAAATTTTTTTGGGAATGACTTATTTCTGAAATTTACGAGTTTTAATAGTATAGTCAGAATTGAAATCAAAAATTTCCATGGTAACATCAAGGGCGGATTGTTTAGAATCGGCAGGGGTGGGGTGTTAATAATTTGTATCAGTATAAAGTTACTTTCATAGATGCCGGGTCAGGGTAAGGTGGGGGTGGCTAAATTTACGACGGAGGAAGTTTTCGCATAGTCTGGCTTGAGCGTCTATGGATATTTATTTATTTTTTTATTTTATTCCTTTATTATATCTCTTTATGAAAGGGATTTGTGTATATAAAAAGGCCGTAACGTTTGTTTTTTGACGACTTCATAAAGGGTTATCCTTTTTTGTAGGGTATTAAAACTATGTATACGGGCTATGGATTTTAAAATTTTATTATATGCGTGTTTTTAGCTAGTTATTCAGAGCGTAAGTTCGGTTGTGTCGGCAGAAAACCGTTAATTCTTGCCTGTTGTTTAATAGGTTTTTATTGTTTAGAAGCTTAATAATGTGTAGTTTCTCATGGAGGCACAAAAAGGGCATGGCATTGGGTCCACGAAAAATGCCTTTAAAACCAGATGGAGGCAGCATAAATGCTCCTTCAACAACATAAACTTAAGACATCAGACCTCTCTATCTAAATATTTTTGGCACCTGAAAGAAAAAAATAGGACACCTAAAGTAAAATGGAAAATCATTAACAGGACTAGAACTTAATTTGCAAAACTTGGGATGACCCATGCCCTTTGTTATTTTTAAATAAATAATCATATATATATATATATATATATATATAAGCAGTATGGACATTGGTCATAGCTATCAACATTGGCTGGCGAGATTATATTTGATGCTTAATCACAATCAACATGTTTATATATTCTATGTCCCTGATATTAATCACATTTTAAAATTTATATTTTACAGTTTCAAGATTCTGTTTCTTATATGACCTCATACAAGAAATATGTTTTAGACTTGGTATCCTATTGTAAGCGTTTTTGTTTTGGTTTTATATACAAATTTATTTTGGTTTCATATACAATTTTATTTTCTCCTCGGTTGTAATTTTTTAGTGAAATCTCTCGGACTTTTCTGCACATAAGTATATAAGGTTTTAGAAGATAATTGGAAACAATAAGGTTTTATCATTTATTTTGAAAATTAATGGCAATATGATTTTTAAACAAATAGCACTTTCATTGATTAAAGTCAATAGAAAGTTGAGCCTTGTGTTTAGTTCTCAGTTCCAGAAAAAGTGCTCGTGCTGAATCCTTCCCACACACGCATTAGATGATTCCAATTTAAAATTTAATTGAAACTTCAATTAACGTACCATATACTCAGAGAAAGAGAGTTTTACTTGTATATATAATAGTTTTGTTATCAAATCCTTCTTTGTTCGATATGTTTGTGAGCCAATGTTATAATTTTATAAACGGAGGAGAGGGAGAGAAGGAGAAGAGTGAAAAAGGGTAGAGAGAGAGAGAAAGAAGAGAGATAAAGAAGAGAAAAAGAGAGAAAAAGTAGGAAAAAGAGAAAAGAGAAAAAGAAAAAGAAGGAGAAAGAGAAAGAAAGAAAAATAAATAAAGAAGAAAAAGTGAAAGAGAAAAGAAAAAGCAAAAAGTAGAAAGCGATAAAGAGAAAGAGATAAAAAGAAAACGCAAAAGAAAGCGTAAGAGAAAAAGGCGAAAGAAAAAGAGAAGAGAACGAAAAGAAAGAGAAAATGAAGAAAGAGAAAATGAAAGAATAAAAAGAAAAAGGATGGAACGAAAACGAAATTAAGAAAAAAAAAGAAAGAGAAAAACAGATAAAGCGAGAAATGGAAAGAGAGCGAGAAAGGGAAAGAGGGCGAGAACGAGTGGCAAAGAGAAAGACGCAAATAAAGAAAATGAAGAATGAAAAAGCAGAAAGTGGTACAGAGAAAGAAATAAAGAGAAGGAAATAAAGAAAAGAAGATAAAGAGAAGGATGTAAAGAGAAAGCGGAAGAGAAAGAGAAAGAGAAAAAGAAGACGAAAAGAAGAAAGAAAAATTAATGATCAAGAAGAGAAGAAGAGAAGAAAGAAAAAGAGAAGTAAAAGAAGAAAGTGAAAAATGAAGAAAGAGTAAAGGAAGAAAAAGTAAAGGTAGAAAAAGAAAAGGAAGAAAAGAAAAGGAAGAAAAAGAAAAGGAAGAAAAAGAAAAGGAAGAAAAAGAAAAGGAAGAAAAAATGAAGGAAGAAAGAAAGACAGAGAAAATGAAAGTATAAAAAGAAAAGAATGGAATGGAAACGAAAGTAAGAAAAAGAAAAGAAAGTGGAAATAATGAAGAAAGACAGATAAAGCAAGAAAGGGAAAGAGA
>OZ010577.1:59480562-59498062 GCA_963932145.1 Acanthosepion lycidas
AACATGTCATTTTCGTTTATGATCGATTTCATCACGATTATTCTTTTAAGTTTTTAGACTAATTATACATTATTATTGCTTAAAATAGAGTTCAATAGTGATATAAAATCCCGGTGGAATTTCAGTGAGATATCTTTAATCATCTCTAAGATAAAATGATTCACTGCTTAATCTAACAATTGAGGAATTTTGCTGCTACAGGATTTGGACAATTTTGCTCTTACTCCTGGTATATATATATATATGTTTGTGTGTTTGTTCAAATTAATATATGTGATTAATAAACGTTTATCTTGGAACGGCTTTGCTTATCTTTTGGGGGTTTTCTTCAACAGTTGTTTAGTGGTGAATCCTAATCAGTTCACAAAGCTGAGCTAAATTTGGGCTCAAAATCATAAGCATGGTGGACCAAGGATGCTCGATAACATGTCTCAGTTGTAATGATTCAGGTTTATTTATTCTGTTTTTTCTTTATGCTAATACGTTGTTTAAATATTGCATCAATTGATGCGAATAATAATAACATTTATAGAGATGTTACTCAATCGATATAAGGTATCCAACAATTACATGAAGGGTGCGAATAACTTCTCGGCTCTACGTACTTCCTAACATCTAAACAAATGATAAAATATTAAAGCTTTTTAAATCCTTTCTTGGTCGCGCCAAAGACTTTTCATCAAGGTGCGTATTTGTTTTTCATTTCTTTTATTTTCACTTCATCCATAAACATTCTGGCGAATTATGTGACGAGAGATGATGAATTAAAATATTACAATAAATCGCATTCAATACTAATTTCTACTAGAACTACTTGTGATACTTTTTTCCTATTTGAATATTCTTATAAATAATAATTATTGAGTTAATGATTGAATAAGCTCAGGTTGAGTTCTACAACAATAAAATCCGTAGAAATTCCCCTATTGCTTCGTTAAATATGTGAGCTGCAAAACTTTAGTAAAATATTGCAATAACAATCGTAAATATGAATTCTGGTCGTCATTTAAAGAAGTAAGTGGGTACAAATGAATGAAATTTGACAACTTTTTCCATTTCACTGAAACAGACGTTAAATATTTCTAAGTAGTGTCACTGGTATGTCTTTCCACGCGATCAAAATGGAATAGTACATTATTTATGAGGTATCGGCAATGTGTAGTGGTTGTGCTAAAACATAATCATATTTTCTATTACTTTTGTTCCATTAAGCAGACACAAGACAAGGAATTCTGAAGCACTTAAAGAGAAAATCGTGCCATTTTTTTCTTCGGCTAACGTAATGTTAGATAAAGCCACCCGTCAGCTGGAAGCCAGAGAGTAGGTATTCTATTTTAAAACGTTTATTTTTTTCTTTAATGGATATAGATTATTTTTGTAGGTAGTCATGCGAGAAACTTCTTTTCGGGTACAACCAATAATTGTAGCTTATACAAATTAATGAACTTCAAAATTCAGCCGCGCCGATCGAATTTTCTCTAGGCAGATAAATGGAATTATTCTGCAAATATTTAATTAGCAAAGCTGAGTCTGGATCTTACTGAAATGTTATCCAAATGGCTGTGGATATTAACAAGGTTGAGGGTTTTGTTTGTATTTTTTAGGCGAAGGTGTACGTTCAATATACAAAGAAAAATGAAGAAGCATACTAAATAACTTGAATTTCTGCTACGGATACTTATTTCTTTTCTATTGACTGCATTGAAATAAAGTTAAGCGTCTCTTGAGTATGCATGTTTTCTTTTTTGGTTCATAAATTATTTATGGTGAGTAAGAATGGTAAGGAACGAGTAGGAACGAGTAAACATGGTCGAGCTCAAGTTAGCCTTGTACTGAGTTAGGAAGACCAAGTATGTCTGTTTTTCTTTTTGGATAAGAAATAATGTATGGGAATTAAGGATAAGAACAGATAAAGATGATTGAGTACAAGTCAGCCTCGCGCTGAGCTGAGATAACCGAATCTTTAATCCATAGGAGGGATGTTAAAACACGCACGATGATGTTGATAAGTAGAAAAAGTTCAGTGGCCAGTGGACCGGGAAAAATTAACATTCCACAATGGGAACGCTATTACTGCGTGGTCTTGAAGCCAAGAGGAGAAAGATTCTGTACTTTCCGGAAGTGGGGACATAAAAATGTGCATGTGACTAGAAACCCTTTCCGGTTTCTTTATAATTTGCATCATGGGAAAATGAATTAATTAATTTTTATTCATTATTATTATTTTATCTATTGGTTTTGTTTCATTTTCTTCATATGGTTTCAAAAATATCGATTTCCTTCGTGACTGGGGAAATCTGCAAAACTTAAAAAAAAATGTTGTGGATTCCGAGATGAAATTCGGTCTCCAATGAATGACAAACGCAGGAATTAAAGATAAGAAATTAAATGTATTTACACAATAATACAATGGGTATATTGTTAGTAAATCCAGGAACGCGGTTAGTCGCAATGATATATATATATATATATATATATATATATATATATATATATATATATATATATATATACAATCTCGAAGTAGGATTTCCTTAGAGTCTACGTGCTTGTTGTAACTGACTTCTACAAGCGGTTACCTCACACTATTACTCTACCTCAAACTCAATCACAATCACAATCACTCTCCCAATCTCTCTGTCTATATTCTGACTGACTCTGGGTATTTAACGGCAGCAGTCCCAGTAACACTCTGGTCGTCCACTTATATGAAAAAGGGGTGGACCCCATAACAAAAAAATAAAGAAAAACAAGGGGCAGAATTATTTCGCAGGATGTTGTGCAATAAGCGGTTTAAGATGACTTGGGTTCCCTATTATGTAATTATTCGAAAATATCAAGTTCCTTCAAAACATAGATGATAATGGCTCTCTAGTTTCCTTGTGTTTATCGTCTGTGAATTGCCTGGCTCCTTGGGAAAGATAATTTGTTCATGTTGTCTTGTGTTTTCAACTCAGAGTTGTCGTCCTTCTCCTAAACTGGCTGACACCGAAGGCTATCATACTATTTCACCTATAGCTTAAAGGATAACAGATGGGTTCTTGCCTTTCTTAAGGGCGCTAATTCAGAAATGAAGGCAGCAGAATTGAACTCGGTTTGCTGGATTCACTATTCTAGCCGATCATATTTACGATAACTGCTGAAATTTAGTTCAAATAGTTATGCGTCCGCATTTTTACCTTAGAAAGTATTACCTTTACTGGCTTTCAATATGCGCTCTCAAACAAGATTAGAACGTGCGTCCCCCTGGGCAGAATGAAACCTTCGTTACACCCGACGTGACTTAACCTTCTGCGGATCAAACAAAGCCTTTAGAAAATTATTTTGTTTACACTTGGATACGAAACTTAGAAGATATAATTTCGAGGAGGATTCCACTTAAAGGCACTGTTTAGACACTGCTTGATCGGCAAAGCTTACTCGTGGCCGAGTCGGTTAAGACATGTCGGATATTTAATAAGATTTCTCGAATATTTAAGCTGGTAGCCGAAAATATATAAATATACTGTTTAATAAATAAACGAAGCAACTACAGTGGGTAATGATAGGTTTTTAGCCACCATTGATTACGGCAATTTTGGCTTGTTTAATAACATCTCTTCTTTTTTTTTTCAGACCATACCGTGTTAGTATCAAGCTACTCTCATCTATGAACATATAGGATGGCATCAGTGTGGCAAGTCAAATAGAGAAATAGCTAGGTCTTGCAGGTTAATCATAAAACGGTTAATAATATTGTCAAGAAAATTAATGAAGAAGGCCATTGTCTTGTGGAACAACGTTCAGGAGGACCAGACATCGTGTCTGCGTGAACGAAAAGAGCACTGAATAGATAAATCATCAGAAAGCTTTGTCAGAGCGTCAAAGATGTCGTCAACAGCATGGAAATGTCGCCATATGTGGTGAGAAAGACTCTGAATGAGCTAGGTTATCAAAGAAGAGTTGTAAAAAAGAAGCCCTTGATTTCAGATATTAACAGGGACCTTCGTATGAACTGGGCGAGACAATTCAAGAGCAAAGATTATGAATTTTGGCAGTCAGTTCAGATGAAAGTAAATTCTGCCAATACTTTAATTCGAGATTGGTTTATGTTTGGAGAAATCAGAATGAGACTCGGAACACTGAATGTCTGCAGGCGACTGTGAAACATGGAGGGATTGGAGTAATGGTGTGGGGCGCTGTCTGGTCTGGAGGGAAATCTGAGCTGATTCTTGTTGACGAGCGGCTGAGTGGTCCAAAATACTGTCAAATATTAAAGAAAGGATTACTCCCACTATTTGAAACCAATCACATTGACAAGAATGTCTACCTTTTTCAAGAAGATGGAGCACCATGTCATGCGAGTAAAGTAGCAAATGTTTGGAAGGAATCGCAAGGAATCAAGTCACCCACCCATGGGTAGCCAAAAGTCCTGACATAAATCATATAGAGCACGTTTGGGAGCACCTTGACCGAAGGCTTCGAGAGCGTGCAACTAAAATCTCGTCAGTGGCAACCCTTAAAGAAACATTGCTAAAGGAGTGGCAAAATATAGCTCAGACGATTGTTGATAACGTGATCAAATCCACGAAAAATTGGATACAAGCACTGAAACTAGGAAATGGGGGACCTACACCATACTAGTTCCAAATACTGTTTGTTCATGTTGAATAGGGATTACGTAATTAAATTTTGAAATTGGATGTCGTTTATTTCTTCTGGCTAAAACTTTTCTTAGGCCACTGTACTCAACTATGGGTATCTACTAAAATGGCATTTAAAGTGATAAAATCTGTCGGTTTAGTAAATAAAATATATTACTTCTTTAGAAATTGCAAAATTATATGAATGGCAAATTTCACACGTTTGTAAATTTATTATCCTGCGTAATATCAGAATGTATGCAACGACAGTATTCTACATACGCCAGTATTGAAAAAGAAACTTTTTGACAACAAAGAAATTCTCAGGCGATTTCAGCATTTAAAAGGTTCCATGGAAGAATATTTTCGTTGACAATGTGACTAACGTTAAGACAAGAATTTGTTACGGAGAATATAAAAATAAATAAAATTGAAAGGTAATATTTTGCCAACTACGATCTGTGTTTAAATGTAAAATCAGTAATTGTTTATGTAAATCAGAGTTACATATGTACACAGAAGAGAAGGGGAAAATAAAAACAAAAACTCCGATAGATAGATACTGATTTGAAACAATTTAGTTACTGGAAGGACTTACGAAAGGCAATAGTTATGTCCATCTGTAATTAAATAGCCGCAATATATGGATTAGTTTCACTCCTGAGTAGCTGGGCTATTTAATCGCGAAGCCCACACTTTGGTCGTGAGAGCTTTTACGGCGGAAGGATGCGACACGCTTTACTAGGCCCATCAGTAGCAAATTTGCTTTGCAAGCAAAACCAACGTAATAAACTACTTCCCTGGAAGGATTAAACCGCAACGGATAATCAACGTTAATTATTTCCAAGTGATCGACGCGCCTTATCTCATTAGTGGGGTCTTCAGTTAGAACTCCGATTTCCCGACACAATGCTAAATGAGCACGCACGTACTTGCGTCACTGAACGAGTAATTCCTTTTTAAGTAGCCAAGTGGGGAAGCGTCAGAACTGAGAGAAGACTGGAACAGCCACAGGTTGCGTTGACCAGTTTAGTCAACCACTGAAGTAATTTAAAATTGGATTTTGTCTCTGTTCTTCTCTAAACTACCTACCTTCAATACTAAAAATGCTAGCAGATGTATACGGTTTAGAAAATGAACACCGTTATGGTCACATCGGTAAGAAGCTTTCTTTGAGTGTCGATAATTTGAGTGTAGACAAAGACAGCGTCATGCTTGCCGTCAATGAATGGGTCTTTTATCAATGGTATGAGGTGAGTGAATATCAGTCATGTGAGCCCGTACGAAACCTTTCATTTCATATTACTAGAAAGGTTATAATATTTGGGTATAACTTTTTTGAAAAGATATCCCTTTTTTGAACACCAAAATTGACATCTACTGGCCTGTGCAATTGTAAGTCTTATTAATGAAAAATTTGACTATTTAGGTGTTCGTTTAACTGGAGCCTTAGCATTAATTTGATCAATTACAAAATTGATTTTATAACGATGTATTCCTCTGTTAAATATAATCTCACCAATTACTTAACAATAGCCTTTTAATACATTGTAAACTAACGCATATATGCATACATATATATATATACATATACATATATATATATATATATATATATATATATATATATATATATGTATATATATATATGTGTGTGTGTGTGTGTATATATATATATGTGCGTATATATATATATATATATATATATATATATATATAATTAATGTATTTATTTTTATTCCGACATTTTTATTAGTTCAAATGTTATTATAGTGGATACTTCGTATTTGAAATAGATGCATATTTTATTTATTAAAGAAATAAAATTACGCCTATCAATCTGCGCATTCGAGACATCCTACTAAAGAAATTGTGTTCCCCAGAAGAGATCGAACCTACATCGCCTTTCGTAGGGAAAACCGAGAGACGGGATACACACTGTTTAGTAAATACAAATCGGTTGCCTGTTTTATAAACGAAGTCTCCACTGTATTAAATTTTAACAATACCAATAAATAGCGCATAAATTAATTTTTAACTCAATATAAAAAAAAATGCAAATGAAAAAAATCGGTAGTCAGTTGCTGATACCTCCTGAAAAATGAACCGAACGATTACTAAAAGTTTCGTCTATGAGACTCTGGAGTCGTGTTGTAAAATATAGCATCAATCAGCTAAGTAACAAATTTTATATTCGTATTCATCCTAACATTTTATCCTTAACACTCATTATTGTACTTTATGATCATGAAGTTTCGACGCAGTCTGAAGAGAAATTTGCCATTATGTTAGATATTCACTCAACATATTTTTCCTATGCCTTTTTTTAAAACTATGTAGATTAATCCAAGCCTGATAATTACAGGCCTATTGTGAATCCTCGCAAATTCAAGATACGATACAAAAACGTTTATGCTAAGTTATTTCCGAAAAATGCCTTTCTCTCTCGGTCATACTTGCAAACATCAGGGTATGCTTTCCATCTAACCCCTACTTTAATATAGTAGAAATGTAATGTCTGGTGGATCGACAATACTGGGTTATCAGGCTATATATTTTTGTTAGCAGTATGCCTATCGTGTATTTCAATACTATTAGATTGGTGCAAAAATAATGACGTAATAATGTCGTTTTTTGACGTACTTTTAACGTCAAAAAACGACATTATTACGTCATTATTTTTGCACCAACCTAATATTTTTTTATTCCATGTCCCTTCAATGCATAATCGATCTTAATTCCCCATATATTTCTTTCCTTTATAATCTTTGAATTGCAATGTTGCATTCTTCATGATAGTGAATACAGAATAGTTACCAACCAAAGTTAGATAGTCTAATCTATGCTGCTTGTAAACCCAAACCTGGAAGTCTAAGAGAAGAATTGATGACTTTTTTTAAGGTTATTTGTTCGAAAGTGAATAAAACAGACGATGTCTCAACTTGAACTCGGTTCTCAGAGTTCACTTTCTCTGCTGTTAACCTTTACGCTACCAGCATATTCTTTGATTAGCCTAGAAAAAATTCCAATTAAAACAGCAATGATGATCAATTAATCTAGCTTGCTATCTCTTTCTCCATAGTGAGATGTTCAAAAATAATGTCGTATTATTGGCTTGAACAATATTCGACAGAGAATATCAATGTTAAACTAATCGAGGGCACTAAGGAGAAATGCAGTAAGTGAATTAACTACATTCAATCAGCTGAGGCATCAGTTTTATTTTGCTTCTTAATTCATGTCAGAACTTTGCATTTCACGGTTTCATGTAGACTATGATATCTGTTATGGCGAATGGCTATGTGAAATGTTGAGAAAAGTAAACAATGACAAAAATAATACTATTGAGTGGTAAATGCGTTTTAAAATGAACACAAGTGAATATCTGGGTTTCTTTTATACGCCGGGTTCCTTAAGAAGGTTGGCGATCATTGCTCTCCATAATTTCATGTCGTTGTTGCTCTTAACAAATTTTATCTTTTTGCTATCTCTCCTAAACCCTGTTTTGCCAACCATTTACAATCTCGTTAGATAGGTTATGCGCTGCTTTCCCATGTCCTTTTTGCCTTCAATATTCCCTATTAGTGGCAAATTCTCTAATCCCTCTTTCCTCATTATGTAGGCTAAAAATTTTAACAGTCACTTTCTGATGTTCTTTTTCTTTCCATTTTCTTCCAAACTATTCATATTATATTATATATATATATGTCTATATATATATATATATATATATATATATATATATATATATATATATATATATATATATATCTTTTAATAACGTATAAGTTATATTCGTTTGCTGTTAATTTACAAAGAACTATGTCGAATCAAAATATTCCCTTTAAAACACAAATTTATCGTTGTGCATTTGAAAAATTATTAATTATAAAAATTAACTTTTCGTTGATGCCAAACAATACAGATATAAGTTTGCCTTTAATGATTTTTTTATGACTAGGATATTGTCCAAATAAAGAATCAATTCTATACTTGGGGAAGAATCAAAAGGTAATCATTAATACCTCCTTAAATGTACAGTGTAACCCGGATCTAAGAGAGTTGTCGGGACCGGAGAAGAAGTCACTTATATCCGGGTTTCTCTTATATCCGGGTTTCTCTTATATCCGGGTTTGATCTATTATATATACATTAACACAGGCTCTAATTTGGGACCAGAGAAAATCTGTCTTATATCTGGGTTTCTCTTATATCCGGGTCTCTTATATCCGGGTTATACTGTAATGTTTGTTTCTAACATGGCAGCTTCTATTAGTTATTACTTTTGAGTCGAATCTGTTGCAGTTTGACTAAAAATGAATTAACATTTTTTTTTTTAAATTGCTCCAACACTTTTCTTCAGTCCTGATTACTGTAGCCATGTCTAAATAGTTTTTGGATATTTGACCGATATTAAACATTTTCAGCGGACATCATGAGCAGAATTAAAACCGAATATGTATTATTTAAAAAAAATACATTTACTACGCAACACTTGTTTTTGCCACTGTTTAATTTTCTTGGTATTTCATATAGTCATTCAGTAAGAAGGACAACCAGGGCCGATTAAAACCGGAAAGTTCAGACAAAAGCAAAACAAATGTGGAGTATAAGGTGATGAAAAACTATTCCCATGTCATTTTGAAAGTCCTAATTTGGGCTCGGATTCGCAAAACAAAAATCACCAATGTTCAGTAGTTTCAAAATTTAACCCCTTAAGGAAAAGCTCGTACTGCAACAGGATTCGTAAACAGTAGGCAATATCCTTATCGTCCACTGATTTTTTTTTTTTTGCCCGTGCTCTATGTAAAGATAGAAATTACAAGAGGAGAAAAACTGTAAAGAAAATATTTCAATAAAAGATAAAAATAATTAGCCAATAATGGAATTGAAATTCATCGGATAACCAGTTTTCGATTGTTGCACTTCAATAAAATTGATTTCCTTCAGTACTGTTTTTTTTTTTTTTGTTTTGTTTTGTGAAAACTGGTTCATGTAGCTGCCTATATTTCTGAGAAATTAGAACTATTTTTGGTATTGTAATTATTTACACTATTTACATCTATTGGATTGTTGTACTAATCTTTATTGCCACATTCACGACGTTTCGGCCGTTGTACTCTCCGACTATCTACGTTGGAATTTTGAACCGAACACTTTATTTAATCCACGGGGGTAGATTGTTCTAGTTCCACGCATCAAGCTTTTTTTCAACATCTCAGATTCAGTTAATTCACTTCGGTAACTCAACTCCCCAAGTTTTTGTTTCATCTGCTGAAGACATATTCAATTCCCAACTCGTTGGGTCAAGTCACTTTTTGGATTGCACAACCAACGCTTTTATCCAGTGGTTAAAAGGACTCCTAATCCAATGGATAAAATAATTGGTTGAGTAATCCAAAGTTGACAGCCGAAACGTCGTGAATATAGCAATAAAGACGAGAACAACAAAGTAAATAGTGTAAACTGGTTCGTGCAGATTCGGCACACTTCAGTTTTGTGTATTTTATTCGCTAATATACTCCTATGAATATATTTATAAAAATATATTCATAGCAGTATATTAGCGAATAAAATACATTCTGACACTAAGCTTACAGAGATTTGATTTTAGTATAGAATACATAAACTTTAATAGAATTTAATTCATTATCTAAATTCTCTTTCCAATTCACCTGATATTTATATTGTTTTTGCATAGGCTGTTACATCGGAGTTGTTTATATCTTGTATCAATTAAGTGAAATGTTTCTAACACATTTAAGATTAACAGAATCTGTTTAAAATAAAAGGCAATGCTCAACCGTGTTTGAGTATTTGGGTACTCTGTACTAGTGAGCCAACCAAAATGAGCTGACTCATTTTATAGTTCACCAAAAGAAGGGTTAACCAATCAGAAAGCTCAAAATATTCAATCTGACGTGTATAAAGGCAGCCATTTTGTTTTTACTTCAAAAATATCTTCACTATCAACCTCTGATATCACTTAAAGAATTACTTAACAAATGCTACTTTCTCCGAATGTTCACTGCCAACCTCTGCTTTTGAACACATTACGGACTTCACTGGATTCTATATTCAAGGATTGGTGTTGTTACGTTTTGTAGAAAGATTATCCACAAATTTCATAAAACTCATTTGAAAATGAAAACTGAAAATTCGAAAAATACAATAAAAGATGTAATAGACAAGACACTATCTGACCACATACATCAAAGCTTTATAGAATTCGACTATTTTCTTTTCTCAAATGTGATGTTTTGTAATCACTATGTCACCATGTAGTGTATTACAATATATTGTTCAACGGAACACGTTGATTTCACTTAAATAATGATAATTTAAATAAAATTTTACCGACTTAGTTTTTGTTTTTAAATTTTTTTTTTATTGATGCACAATATACAGGGTGTGATCGGTAAATTGTCGCCATTTTATATTTTTCATTTCCTGCATACGCGTAGTTTATTTTTGATTTTGTCGACTGCACAGTAAAGTAAGGTCAATCTGACAGAAATTTGGAAACAGCCTGCTGTACTGCTTAGCATTCGCGCCGAAGGCTCCATTACGAATCTTTCAGTGTTTAAGTGCCACTCTGAAAACAGTGCAGAGGATTTGAAAAGTGATGGATGAGTCTAATGGAGATTACGAGTTACACCAGCTCGGAAAACTCAATCTGATTGTCTGATGAGAAAATAACAACCGAATTGATTGGTAAGGGCCTCACACTCGACACATAGGCCTTACATCTAGTACCTTGAGGAGATAGTGCTGTCCTAGGTCAAGATGATGGCTGCTGGAAAACCCTATGTCTGAGCGAGAGACCAACAAAACTTCTTGTAACACCAAAGATGAACTGAAGGCAAAAACTATGGCAGCATTCGACAAACTTAAACAAGAAAACCGTCCAGAAGAGTTGCAGTAGATTCCAAATGTCTGGAGAACGTAGTTGAAGCCAATGGCGAATTTACTCATTAGCTGTAAAAAAGAAGTCAGTGATATATATATATATATATATATATATATATATATATATATATATATATATATATAAAAGTGAACATAGAAGTCAACACTTAGAGGCGACAGTCTGTTTCATGCTATATGCAATCGTCAGGCCTGACGATTGCATATAGCATGAAACAGACTGTCGCCTCTAAGTGTTGACTTCTATGTTCACTTTTATATTTACACACGCTCTATCTCTGATATTGAGCACTTTATCCCATAAATATAGCACACCTTAAGACTATATTTCTTCATATATATATATATATATATATATATATATATATTGATGTGCATTTGTAAACAGTTTTATGGTAATAAAGGATTCAAATTTTACTCTCATATTTGTTATTTTGGGTGCAACAAAATAAAAATCGTCTGAGTTAATGTTCGGAATAGAGAACTTTTCAAATATTCCAGGTTATACAACAGCTACGCTATTTTTAGTTCTAAGAGAAGGAGATGAAAAGTATTTCTTAAAAATCATAGCTTTTAGACTTACATTGTTTGACTGTCTCAAGAGACAAACGTTTGTCTTCACAAGTTCAAATAGATCCTAATGCTAATCAATGGAGATATGAGAAAAATGCAGTTCTCCAACACCTTGTTGTTTATTTATGCCTGATGGTTGCTAGATATACCATAAATTCTCATGAGCTAAAAGAGGAATTTCACTTTGCTATTTTTACTTCAAATCAGAATATGTGGTTTGTCCCGAATATATCCCGCGAACAGGTTATTCCGACTTGTAATTCATCAACTAATGGGATAGCACGTTATTTAGCATGTGCTCTCCAATTGGGCTACTCAGTCGGTAGCGGGACATTTTAAAATGAGTTTACGAATTGCGTGACGATCGCATTCACAAGGTTGATTGTGCATGTTGCGTGAAGTTTGTTTCTTTGTTTTTTTTAGTAAAATATCGCATAATTTAAATCTGCCAGCCCGTCCCCCATAAGAGATTAGACTTGCCTCTCTGCGACTTGTGGCTTAAAAGCTAAAATGGTCGGTGAAACGCCCGGGGAAGAGATTAAGGAGCACGCGAAAATTCAAGAAATGCCGATCCAGGAAAAGGTTTCTGGAGATTGCTTTGAGAAACTTGAAGTATTCAGTGATAAGTGTAGGTGGAAGTACTTTGAAGAGAACTAACGTACCAGTTCCCTAGGTAGGCTGGTTTTTAACGTTAATATTATTGTATTTTCCTGAATATGAGATGCATCCTTATTTTAATGACAAACTCTTGGAAACAAAGCTATAGTCTCATTTTATTGAACAAAAATGCACTAATATTTTGAAATATATTTTACTAAATCGCAACGTACGCATTACAATAACGTAAATCAAAAATGTTTTCCTGTTATTTAGTTTTGTTCAAAAATTAGAAAATACTAATTGGCAACAAAGAATTATTTTATTTACTTTTTACTGGCAGTGGACTAAAATGTATTTCGGTAGTACTATTTCTATGCTTGTTTGCATAATTAATCAAAATTAATTTGAACTATACTAAGCATTCTGATGTTAATATATTTGCACATTACAAACACACACATACACAAACACACACGTATTCGACGTGTCTAGATGCATCGGCACAACCGATTTCATTCGTCCTTACACCTTCAGTGTTTCCTCTCAGTACATAATTATAAACGATGTTTTCATTTATTTCTCTCTCTCTCACCTCTCTCTCTCTCTCTCTATCTATCTATCTATCTGCAGATAATTCCATCAATAAGAACATTACTTTAGTCGGATTAAGTACTTCTAATGATCGAAACGCGTTACATAGAATGTTACACAGCATTATTCTGATATATAGAATTGTCTATCCCATATTAGAACATGTATACATCTAGCCAAGTATCATTCTCATGAGATTATGTTTTTTCCTGCAGTGATTTTCTACAGATTGATAATATTAAAAAGAACAACGTAACGACGTTTAATTGCTATTAACTGTTTCAGATTTAAAACATTTAAAAAAATAGAGTAGATAATAGTAAAAAAAAGAAACTTTTGCGTTTCAGTGCACGAAGAAATTTGTCGCTAAAGGGGGACCAATTCAGTCACCAATAAACACATTCTAGACGTCTCAATGAACGTTAAAGACAAGATGAACAGCCAAATTGCACACATCCGATATATAATGAAATGCACTCATGTTTATATTATTATTAGAATGCTAACTATTCACAAAATTAGAAAATCGTTTAAGAATTAAATGCTCCCTGTGGAAGTAATTTAAATCGATAGGCCGAAGACGCCATCACGGGGCAGACGCCTGAAGGTACAGAAACTTGTTGTGGGCCAATCTGTTGAGTATTATATAAAGAGAATGATGAAGTTGATTAAGCGGCCAAGCCAAAAGGTGAAGGGTACAGAACTCAATAGGAGAAGGAAGGGCGTTAATACTACCTTCTCTCTATCCCTTCCCTCTCTCTCTCTCTCTCTATATATATATATATATATATATATATATATATATATATATATAGTCTGTGCGTGTGTGTGTATGTGATTTAGATTTGTGTGAATATGCAAAGATGTATTCTCCTCGTAGATGGCGGAATGCATATAAATCCTATTATAAGCAGAGTTTGCAGTCGGCTTAAGTCACCGAGATTATTCGGTTCGACGATCACCATGGTAACAATATGAACATATATAGACATAAATGTATACTTACATATCTATGTTTGCATGGAACTTCTTGTCTCTCTTCTTTACTTCTTATTTTCTCATGATAATATACATTATATATATATATATATATATATATATGTGTGTGTGTGGGGGGGTCCTGTTTGTAACTTTTCAAGTATATGATTATGTATGTACCTGTGTACATACTTTGTGTGATTTAGCATATAGCTGCTTCGTATCTATATACATCATTTTTATCAATATTTTGTGTCTATATATATGGTTGGTTGTACATGCATACACCTCTTGTTGACGTATGTATCCATGACTATTGGGAGTACTTAATAATTTATTTTGAAACTTGTGAGTCTGTTAATTAATCTACGTTTTGTTTACATGACTATACACCAGTGAATTTGTATATACCCAAGAATATAATTAGTTCTAGACATATACGCGAGCTATTTAGGTAGTTCCATTGATTATAGGAAGAAATATAAAGTGGGAGACAAATAATAATAGTTACTTTTCTATATTTTTCTTAGGTTTTACTCTTTCACACACTTATACACGCAACAATACATACATAATCTAAGGTAGCAAGTTTATACATTTATTTTTATATATAAATTCTTACGTTTTGTTAATCTATATATTTACTCAAAATTGATATGTAGAAATGTGTTATAGACCAAAGTTCTAATGAGACATGTCTTGAGGGGGGGTACTTAAAGCACACGGTTGCTCCGTTGCAGTTGTGATGCGTCTCAGAAATGCGATGGTGCATTGAAATAGCGAAATTTGTCTTCACAAATCTAAACCATTAACAGGAAATTTTCGTTAGAAACAAAGAAAATAGGGTTGAACAGCTATGAAGTTGATACTTGAGGCAACGGAGATGTGGTTCTACAAAATATAATGCTGAGAATACCATGGATGGAATATGTCAACAATGAGGAAGTTATTTGAAACTCATAAATTTTAACTTCAAGAAAGGTGTTTGAAAATAGTTTTTGGGATCTGGAATCTCAGAACATTAAATCAATTTGGTCAGTTATAAAATATAAAGCAGCAAATGAAAATATTAATATTTTGGGCAAACTGTGGTAGCCAAACAATAGAGATATCGTCAGTGACAAACACAGGACCATATTTGCAAGCAGAGAAAAAATGAGAGGGGGAGTAAGACTGTTATTAGACCAAGACATGAAGAAACATGTTCTTGGATACAATCAACTTCACTGAAAGAATTCTTGGAGTGAAACTGAAAAGAAAACCTTTCAACGTATCCATCACAGAGATATATGCACTGACATCACAAATTACAGAAGAAGAAATTAAATAGTTTTAAGGTAAGCTTAGTCAACGCCAAGACTCAATGGAAAAATCGCAAAAAAATTTTCAACCGGTATGGGAAACATGAATGCCAAAGTAAGCAGAGAGAGAGAGAGAGAGAGAGAGAGAGAGAGAGAGAGAGAGAGAAATGGCGAAATAGTTGGCAAATTTCAATTAGGAACTTGTAATGAACGCAGAGAAAAACGGGTTCGATGTTCCACGGCGAATGATCAGGTAGTAACCAACACCTGGTTTAAAGAACACCCACGACGTATATGGATATTGAGAAACCCGGAGAGATAAACAAAAAACAAATCGACTATATAATTATCAACAAGATATACCTGAATGCGGTTTTACACTGTAAGACACACCCAAGTGCCGACTAGAGCACTTTGAGTAAAAAGACGGAAACTGAAGCTGACCAAGGCAGCATACACATTTGCTATAAGACAGATGCCTGAATGATCCGAATATGAAAGAAGAAATATATGGACAGCGTTAAACGCAGATACAATGAAGAAAATGAGAATGGAAACTCGAAGTGGGGTATATTAAGGGAATCTTTAGTAACATCAACAATCGAGATCATCCTAAAGAAACCTAGAGAAAGAAAAAAATGGAATGGATAACACATGAAATTCTAGAGATGATGAACAAAAGACATAAATTCAATGACAAGGTACGACGCAAACATAGGACATTGCACAAAGAAATTAGGAACGAATGCAAGCGGTCAAAAGAGAAATGATTCAACAAAAAGTGATCCAACATAGAATAAATATTACAGATAAAGCAGATATTCATAAAAATAAGAGAACTAATAGGACACAAGTCAAGCTTATCAACAGGATGCATAAAATCCAATAGTAAGAGAAAAATACTTCAGAAATGGAACGGACATATTGGAGACACTTCCAGAGCGAAAGACAGTAATCTGCAATACATATGGAAGAATAGACAAGAAAAATTAAAATCTGAAGTGAAATAGGTATTGGCCAAATTGAACAGAAACAAAGCTGCAGAGCGAGACGGAATTGTAAGAAAGATACGTGCAACCTAGGATAATTCTGGTATTAACAAAATTGGGATGATTTCGGCATTGACAAGATTACAGACATAATAAATTAAATTATACAACAGTGGGGATATACCGGAAGACCTAAATAGAGCCATTTTCATAGCATTGTCTAAGAAACCAGAGGCAAATGAATATGAACTCCATCCGGCATTTAGCTTAATGCATCACATAAAACTTATCGGAATTCTGATGAATAGCGCGCGCAGCAGAATTTGAACGGAAATAGGACAACAACAATACTGTTTCGTTAAAGACACTGGAAAAAAGAATGAAGTAATTATTCTCAGAATAATATCATTAAAAGCGATACAAATGCAAAAGGATGTATAGTTATGTTTTTATAGATGATGCAAAAACGTTTTATAATGTACGCTATTTGGCAAATATATTATTAATAATCCTGAACCTATACTGGTTGCAAAGCACCTACATACGGTTAGAAAATGAATTCAGTAAATATTAAAATTGAAAGTGATATCTTTTCCCGGAGTTATTAAAACCTATTCAGTGACCTTATTATGAGAGAATTAGGAATCCTACTAGGATTCATTAATGGCGGTCACAATCTTACCAGCATAAGATATACAAATGACACAGTAGTGATAGCAGACACAGAAAGTAAACTACAATAGGCCCTACAGAAGATAGTAAAGAAAAACGCAAAGATGGGATGACATATCTTTTTCAAGAGGACAGAATGCATCTTTGTCAGCAAAAGAAACAGCCCAACATACAAATTACAAATTGGAGGTACCAAAATAAAGCAAGTCTATCAATTGAAATGTCTGGGAAATGTTTTAGCAGAAGA
>OZ010577.1:59503062-59540562 GCA_963932145.1 Acanthosepion lycidas
TATATATATATATATATATATATATATATATATATATATATATATATATATATATATATATATATATATATATATATATATATATATAAAGGCATGTTTAAAAACATAGGTTTATGCACATATACTTGCATGTACGTATATATTTATCCAGGTGGTAGAAAAAAGTGTTCAATTTTTTATAGATGTGTTATTAGGTATATATTAGTCAATACACATAATATCCCGCGGCGATCGCACTCCTCGGGGTTTCATGCGTCTACACAATCTTCAGTTGCTGTATACTGAACATTAAGCGTTGCACGTAAGTGAATGTATTTATGTAATGAAGTTGTCTGGTATTCGAACTCAGCTTCCTGATTACTCAGTCTGTGCTGCAATCTATTTGTCTCTGCCTCCTAGAATGATTTACATGAACACAAAGGCATTAGTTGCTCACAGTAAGGAGTTTAACAATTTTGATTTAAAATTCTACTTTAATTAAAAGTGAGTGGAATTTACTAAGATGAAGGCGTACACAGAGTGCTTTAATCGCATGATCGCTCACAGTAAACTAGCGTCAAATATACAGTTCACCTTTCTTGTTTGAAGTTCTATTATTACAATGTAGTCTACTTATCAATACAGATACAATTTTTAAAAAAACAAGAAATATTTTAAAATTATCTATACTATATATATGTATGTGTATGTCTGTGTGTGTATTTCCACAACCTAATTACGAATATATTTATTTTACACGATAAATATATCGAACATAATCCTTTTCTTTGTCAGTAAATTTTATTCAATGATGAATATTTGCAACATTACTCCAACATTTTAATGTGTAAATTTCAGATGAAATCTCGAGTCATACTTGTATAAACATTCATATATCTAATCAATACAGACAAGTGGAATGTAGGTGTGATGTGCGGGTAGTTCAATTTAATAAATGCTCTTGATAAATGCATAAATCATTTCTTATCCTTCAAACTATGAGGTTGGTGCAAAAAATAATGTCGTTTTCTCACATAGTAACATATTTATAGGCATTTAGCCTTGGTTGGCAGCCAGTGTATGAGATGACAACTCTGACATCAAAGTTAGGTGATGAGAAATCAGACAATCTTTCCCAAGATGTCCTGGCTATTTACAGGGAAACAGACGAGTCATAAGCATCAATTGCTTTCCTTGCCTTTTCAGATCCTGATAGACATTAATACGAATCACGAGCGAAAGCACTAACACTGATATGAGACAAACATTTTTAATGTACATCTATAACTAAACCTTATAAAATATGAATATTTCTTAAAAGTTCCAACACATAACATTATATTGCTTCATATAATGTTTTCTAAATTATTGTTTTGTGTTACAAGAAAACATAGACACTTAGTTGATGTCATAATGTGCATGTGGATTTCTTCTGGCTAAATAATGAGAGATAAAGGAGACTAATTGGGGATAGATTGATAACCAAGTGGATACATATTTTAAAGTACATGAATGTAATGTAAGTTGGAGTAGTATCATCTATCAAGTGTTTGGTATCCTCAATATTATCTAAAGCAAACTCGCTACCATTTTTCCCGCAGAGCAAGCATACAGAATTAGTGAGAATGACAAGGAGCGATGGCAAATAGCCAAATATTGACAAGGAGATCGATACACTTATTAAAATTGCGGTGTATTCCCACAATAAATCGGTGTGTAGATAGATAGATAGATGGATAGATAGATAGATAGATAGATAGATAGATAGATAGATAGATAGATAGATAGATATCAAATATGATGGATAGAATTACTATTGAATTAGAAGTCCAGAGCACTCATATCAGACAATCAGTCAGACAGTCTATCAATCTTTGATCTCTGCACGTTGATGGCCATCACCGGTCTAAACTTTTGCAAACTTTTAGCGTGATTTCGGCGTATGAAATCCTAAAATTACCCCTGACAAGACTCACTACTTTAAAAGCATATGTTTTCGCATTGCTAGATGGAAAGAGGAAATCCATCTTTGCAAAGTTCGATGTACATTATCCAAGAGATCGATCCCACAGGCACAATTTTCTCCAGCCATGTTATGATTCCTTTCCTTAGTGTGTGATTTTTTTTTCCTTACTTTTATTTATTCACTTATTTCTATTTTGCCGTTCATTCTTTCTCTTCCGTTCTCGTTATTTGTCGAGTTATTTTTTATTTATCATGTAATATTTTTCTCATTCATTTCTTCGTATCTTTCATTTCGTTTTTCTTTTGCTTTCCTTTCTGTCGGTTTGTTTTTCTTTATGTCTTATGTTATTTTTTATGCCCTGCTTCTTTCATTTCTTCTTTCTCTTTCCATAGATTTCGATTTTTGTTTTGATTTCCTTTTTGGCTTCTTTTTCTTTCTTTCTTCGTTCATTTGCTCGCTTTATTTCCCTTTACTTCGATTTCTTTACTCCCTTCCTTCCTCTGAGTTTTGTCATTATCTTTATTTTCTATATTCTTTTCCCTTGATTTTTTTTTTTATTTCTTCGTTATCTTTTTTTTATTTATTTAGAGATCATTTCTTTGTGTGATCTTATTCTTTCTTGTTTTAAAATTCATTTCTTACTCAGGTTTTCTTTAATTTTTTCTTTGATTCTTATGTCATTTTTCTTTTTCGTTTCGGTTTCCTTTTTTTATTTCCGGTTTCATATTTTTTGTCTTTCTTGCGCTATTTTTCTTTCTGCTTTATTCATTTCTTTTTCATCTTTCATTCATGTTTTATTCAGTTTTTCTTATTTATTCCTTCTATTTTGATTTTTGTTATTTTCTTTTTAGATTTTTTTCTTCCCTCCTTTCTTCCTTTGCTATCGTACCTTTTCTTTCTTTCTATTTTCCTTCGCTATCGTTCTTTTTCTTCCCTTGTCTTCCTTCGCTATCGTTCTTTTTCTTTCTTTCGATTTCTTTTTACCTTTGTTCTTGCGCATTCATTTGTTTTCTACTTACCAGTTTTCTTCCGTTTTTCTTTGGCAAATACATTTTTTACGCTCATCCATTTTAACATTCCTTTTCTTTTTTTATCTCCCATTCTCCTTCAATATTTTTATAGTTTGCGTTTTCCTCGAAATCTTTAATATTCACGTTGCTTTTCTTCACATTAGTTCAAACTGTTTAGTTTAACCAGTGTCAAAATTATAGTCAGTATCCAAAATACTTTAAAAGCATTTATTTTGCACCCAAAATGTCTTTCTTTTAACATAATCTTCCTTTTTGTAAGACACTTAATTCTGTTGTGAATGTTGATTATATCATACAGTGGAAATTTCAAATAAACATTCCGCTACACATACGTCAGTCTACATATTTATTGATCCAACCATTCGTTAAAATTTATTTTTCTTTCATTTCATTTAATCTCTATCTTTTTACGTATCTCAACCTGTTTATCACTTGATTTTTTATTGATTGATCCGAGATTGAGTCTGTTTCTTTTTAAGTAATCGATATTTGAACCAAATAAAAGGCGTTGCAATAAGAGTCTGTTACCTTTTTGAAAAATTGTCACCACAATATGTCGATCTTCTTCCATTGAACAAATTTGTGTAAATTTAAAGATAAAAATATTTACGCGTTATAAAATTCTATTTCGCAGCAATTAATTGATGATTGACGCTTTGTTGTCAAAATATTTACAGGTTTGACTATGGCACCAACCATTTCCCTTCGGGACGTGAGCGATTATTGCTCTCCACAACTTCCAGTTCCTTGTGGTTCTAAGCAATGTTCAACACTTTACTATCCGTCCTTGTCTTTGCTATTAGTTCACACAAACTCATTAGATAATTTGTTCGCTGTTTCCCCTCTATCCTTCCTTCCCTGTATAATGCTGGGAGAATTAAGAATTAATCCATCCAAGAAATTTTAACTGCTTCTTTCTGATTTAAAATGTGAATCTCTTTTTAGTTTACATTTTCTTGTGAAGCTCCTTGTTCTCCATATGTTCTGTCAATGGTATTCTAAATGCTATTGTCAGTATTTGTAGAATTACGTCTGTTGATTCGTTTCTTTTCATCATGAAAAGAAACGAATCAACAGACGTAATCAACGAATCAACATTAAGGAAATTATCAAAAAATTAATGTGAAAATGCAATAGGCTAATTTTCCGGAAATACTGAGAAGTTCAAACTCCCAGAAAAAAAAAGCACATAAAATAAACCTGAGCTGAAACTGGCACAATAGCGCGCAGGCTAATCAAAAAGGGTGGCGACATTTCATGGCTAAAAAAGCAAAATGGCTAGAACAGAGCCGTATCGGCAACTGAGCATCGGATCAACCAAAATGACTTAGCCTGGATTCAGATTTTTTGTTTAAGTTCTTGTTGTAAGAAGAAAAAAGGGAAAAATTTGATTCTGAGTAAAAGGTGCGTAAGTAAAGACTGAGAAAACTTTAAGATGACTATGGATTTCCTATTTTGATATTCATTGAAATCATTTTCAGAAGAATAAAGCCGGAAGGGCTGTATCGATCTTTCACTTATAAATAACGAAGATATAATAATAATAATAATAATAATAATAATAATTGCAAAAAGGAAAAACAAAAAAAAAAGAATGACTACTTTTAAAAAAAAATTGAATGATTACGTTGCTTTTTATTAGTCTATGAATTTGTTTATTGTACTTGACTTTTTGATAATAGCAAATAGTACTCTTAAATAGTCCTGCAGTGCATTATCAGATTTAGTGCCTAGGATTTTCAAACATTCCCTTTGAAATATAGATTTATCATTGTTCTTAATGTGCTTATATATTATTGCAAGTTATCTTTCTGGTTTTTAAGGGATAAATAAAAATGAGGAAAAAAATCATTTTTATTTCGAAAACTTGAATACCAATATTAAAAAATGAATTTATAATTTTCAAAAGTTCCAGTATACAAAAATACGTTTCATTTTAATTTAAGTGTGATCTTCTAAAACAGTTTACGATCGATCTGACCCCTCTTCAAAATGATTTTTGTGGGGCGGGTATGTTTCAAGAAATGAACAATAAAGTTATTTTAAACTTTACATCCGTTTCTACTGCAATTATTAACAAAAGAAAAATTAAAACATAAATGTCACTTAAATATTAAATATATATCCCAGATATTTGTTTCAAGAAAAATAATAAATGTAAGTCTCAATTGATTAGACTTTTGGAAAAATATAACATTTTTATTAAAATATATTTTTCTACAATAGTGTTCCTACTTTACAAAATTCCCGCAAAAACAAATCGAATCAAATACGGAAAACCAAGATCTAAAACATTCGTCTGAAGAAAATTTGTCTAAGAAATACAGGTCTAAAGAATATTGGTCAAAGGAACACTCGTCTAAGAATTTTGGTCTAAGGAACACTCGTCTAAGCAATATTGGTTTAAGGAACACTCGTCTATAGAATATTGGTCTTAGAAATATCCGTCTAAGGAACACTCGTCTAAGAAATATTGGTCTAAAGAACACTCTTTTAAGGAATATTAGTCGAAAGAACACTAAGGATGATACATCTTAGAAACACACGTCTAAGGAATATTGGTCTAAGAAACACTCGTCTAACGAATAGTGGTCTAAGAAATACTTGTCTAAGGAATATTCGTCTAAGGAATATTGGTCTTAGAAATAGTAGTCTAAGTAATATTGGTCTAAGAAATAATCTTCCGAAGAATATTGATTTAAGGAACACTCATCTAAGACATATTGGTCTAAGGAACACTCATCAAAGGAATATTGGGCGAAAGAACACTCGTCTAAGCAATATTGGTTTAAGGAACACTCGTCTATAGAATATTGGTCTTAGAAATATCCGTCTAAGGAACACTCGTCTAAGAAATATTGGTCTAAAGAACACTCTTTTAAGGAATATTAGTCGAAAGAACACTAAGGATGATACATCTTAGAAACACACGTCTAAGGAATATTGGTCTAAGAAACACTCGTCTAACGAATAGTGGTCTAAGAAATACTTGTCTAAGGAATATTCGTCTAAGGAATATTGGTCTTAGAAATAGTAGTCTAAGTAATATTGGTCTAAGAAATAATCTTCCGAAGAATATTGATTTAAGGAACACTCATCTAAGACATATTGGTCTAAGGAACACTCATCTAAGAAATATTGGTCTAAGGAACACTAGTCTAAGGAATATTGGTCTAAGAAACACACGTATAAGAAATTTTGGTCTAAGAAACACACGTCTAAGGAATATTGATAATTAGAAATTCTAGAGTAAGGAATATTGCTCGAAGGGACACTCATCTAAACAATATTAGTCTTAGAAATATTCGTCTAAGGAATATTGGTTTAAGGAACACTTGTCTATGGAACATTGGTAGAATGAATACTCGTCTAAGGAATATTGGTTTAAGGAAAATTCGTCTATGGAATATTGGTCTAAGGAACACTCGTCTATGGAATATTGGTCGAAGGAAAACTCGTCTAAGGAATATTGGTTTAAGGAGCACTCATATAAGGAATATTGGCCTAAGATATACTCGTCTAAGGTATATTGGACTAGGGAACAGTCGTCAAACGAATATTGGTGTAAGGAACACTCGTCTAAGGAATATTGGTCAAAGGCAAACTCGACTAAAGAATATTGGTCTAAGAAACACTCGCCTATGGAATATTAGTCGAAGGAAAACTCGTCTAAGTAATGTTACTTAGACGAGTTTTCCTTCGACTAATATTCTTGTCTAAGGAGCATTCGCGTAAGGAATATTGGTCTAAGGATCACTCGCCTAAGGATTATTAATCTAAGGTACACTCATCTATTGGTCTAAGCAATACTAGTCTTATGAATATATATCTAGGAAATATTCGTCTAGAGAATTATAGTCTAAAGTGGTTTGTATTGAAATACTAATAATTCATGCCAATAAATGCTTATAAACCACATCTCCCATCAGTAATTAACGTTGCTATAAGTGTCTTAAATATTGTTCTGTAATATAGTGAATATCAATAAAATTGAGCATTTTGTACATGAATAAAGTTTAATTTTATTAAAAAATATAATTATTAATATATTATTATTAATTCATTGAAAATATTATATTAGACGTGTATTCTATAGACTAATGTCCTTAGATGAGTGTTCCTTAGACAAATGTCCTTAGATGAGTATTCATTAGACAAATGTCCTTAGACGAGTATTATTTAGAAAAAAGTCCTTAGAAGCGTATTCCTTAAATAAATGTCCTGATACGAGTATTCCTTTGTCGAGTATTATTTGACAGGTTTCTCTTAGACCAAATATTCTTTAGATGAAAATCATCGAAAACCATATCTACGGCAATCAAGAAAGTTCTTTTCTTTGAAGATGAAATGAAATTTTTGAATATTTAAATTTGAACAACTTTATTTTTTATTACTATCAAAAAGAACAAAAAATAAGGTAGAGATATATTAAAAAAAGATATTTTGTCCTCATAAAAATCATCTTTTGACAATTTTATTAACTATTGATGTCGATATTCCATTTTATTTGAGTAAGCCCTTTTAATTAGTTTCATATGAAAATTTATTAAAATAAAAACTAGAAAAAATAATAAAGAAATTATTACATCATTTTGGTTCCGGAAATGTTTTAATAATGAAAAAAATGCAGAATTTGATTTCTGATTTTCCTTTTTTGATGAAGAAAAAGAAATCACACAGCTCTAAAATGAAAAAAAAAAACTAGAAAAGGGCATTAAATTTATGTTTTCGATGCTTCAAAAACAAATTTATTCATTATCAAGTTTATCAACAACAACTAAGATCTGAAAGAATTTTTCAAATCGTAATATAAAAATACAAGTCGATTTTTCACAAACAAATATACAACACAGAATCTGTTCCTGTCAAAACAAAAATATGCAGTGATTTTCTTAAATTTTAGTATGAAAAGTTTTTCACAAAAAATATTTTAGTTTTCTTAAATTCTTTCGGGTCAGATTTTCAATGTGTTCACAGCGTCTGTCCAATGATCCCCATAAGTTTTAGGAACTTTATGGTTGATACAGCAACAACCCCACCCCCTATATTCAATCTCCACTAGACAAATGCTCATTTTTCATCTTTGACGCAAATTCTGTACATCGCAGCTTCTTCCTTTCATAGGCCTCTTGCATAGACTCTCCCCAGGAAACTATTAATTCCATCGCTTTTGCCCTACGTTCTTACTTATTATCTTTGGTACTACAGTTAAACGTTGGCGAAAATTCCCTATCATCTGCAAATCCCGTGCTGCTTCCAGGAGTTCATACCTGATGCGTGACGAAATAGCACGAGGTTTTGTTGGTTTCCTTCAAAGTGTTAAATATAATGTAGTTGAAATAGAATTCATAAATTATTTTTTTATGGTTGAGTAAGGAGTATTAAATAATAGTTGCAGACTATTATTATTTGTAGCAGTGTCTTTTAGCTCAGACATGCTGAGGCTGATCTTACAGGTCAGATGGTAGACAAAATAGGGAAGTCGATTTTGATTGACTGAGCCGAACGTGGGAATAAGTCATAGATTAAGGTTTTTACGGGAGTTGCTGTTTGGACGTTAGGTTAACTAGATGTGATACGTTATGGTTGTGTAACCCCCACCCAGTGAGGAAGGGTCTTTTAAGAGTTGGTGGTTACACGTCAAAGGAAATTGATATTTCTTGTTTAAAAGCGGTTCCCCAATAGGGGGTGTAGTAAACCCCACTTGATAGAAGATGTACACGTTGACGTGGCTAATATATTAATAGTTAAGTTAAAAGATCTCTTTGTTGATGCTTTTCGTCTGTGAACCCAAAGAACATTTCGCGACACCGACCAAGAGAAGAAGCGGATTGAACTGAAACTACCAGCGGATCAGCGGCCAGACGAGATGAGACCAACCAACAAGGAATCAAGGGTGTACAAAATAATTTGGGGCAGTGATAGAAGCTCTCCTGATCTCCATAGTTACCGTGTCGCCAAGTGTATCGTCCCTGAAAGACGCTTACTTTGAATCCGGTTAATCGCTTCTTTCACATTATCAAGTTAGAAATTGCTGCCCGGATAGATTTCTCCTTTGTATATGTCTCACTTTAGCGCATTTAAACTGTTATGTGAGACTAGAAAGAGACAGCTGAAGCGTACAGGGGCCGTCTTTATCAGGCATCATGGAACACGTAACTATTTTCTAACGTTGGAGATGACGGTTTTCTCTATTTTTCCTTATTTCTGAGGGAGATGTCACATGTGGTTAACAGCCACACAAGACGAGGGTAATAAAGCAAAGTGAATGCACCAGATTTCCAGCTTACTGGGCAGCATGGTCCGATCGATACTTTGAAGTCCCTTAATAATTTCCTAGATCCTTAATGTCCTATTTCTGTCATTTAATTTTATGTTGTACCACTCCCCCAAGTTACTGATTGTATTGTTTTCCGATACTATTGTTATAGATTCCTCATTAATGAAAACTCTATGTTCTTTCATTTTCCTTTTACTAATAGAGACTCCTGATTTAATTCCCCAAAGCACTAGTTCTCTCCTTGATGCAATCTCAATATTCTTAACATATAGTTGTCACCTTCTTTCAAACAACGAACACAGACCTGGGGTCTTTTTCGTTCGTTTCTTGATTAGTTTACCTTTTCGTTCCGGGGACAGTAAACAAAAATCTGTCTGGGAATCAAGGTGTATTTTCTTTATTTTAATTCGAAATTGAAATGAACTGAATCTATTCAAATCTAACGACTCTTATTTCCAAATTTAAGTTTTGTCATTCTGTCGGGGCTGATATAAAATATGTATTAATATACCTAATATTACTAGTAGCATAAAGCTCTGTTAGAACTGCTAAGAAAATTTATTTGGGAAAAATATTAAAATAGTCCAAAACTATTATAATACTTGAGAAAAATTGCCTGCACGCATATAGAAAATTGTGTAAAAAATATGCATCTTCTCACCGGATATATTTTACCTTTACCGAGAGGTAATACTAAGAGAACTAGAGGTATTACCAGGATTTAATATCTCGGGGCACAACATAAATAAAAATGCGACATATAACGCCTAGGCAAGGTAGTAAAGGAAAGCAAGAAGAAACGACTAAGCATCAGTTGCAAGAAGACAAAGGGTATAACAATAGTTTTTAGTAAGAGAAACAACCTAATGTGCGAGCTTCGGAATGGAGATGTCAAAATTAAGCAAGTCTAAAGTCTGAAAAGTGTTTTAACAGATGGAGGAAACCGTAACACTGAAATTCGAAGACTAATTAAAATAGCAAAAGTTGTCTTGTAAAAGAAACAGAAAAAAAAGCATTAGAAACAAATAAAATAGTGCTGAATTAATACCAGTTCTTCGACATGGCAGTGAATGCTGAATAATGTCTTTACGGGTGTAGAGGCAGCATGAAATGACAATGATGTGGTTCTACAGAAGGATGCTCAGAATACCATGGCGAGAACATGTAAACGGGAATGTCTTAAGTAAAATAGAAACAAGAATGACACTTATACTTAGACACAGAAAGAAACAGCTGAATTTGGTAACAAGAATAATGAGGAAAGAAGGCTTGAAAATAGGTTACTTACAGGATATATTGAAGGTAATAGTCCTTATTAACACCGAGTAACTTACCTAACAAGCTTATATGAATGGATGTCCAAACAGGAAGTGAGAAGGATGGTAAAAGATAAACATTATTCAGAGATACAAAGGATAGGAAGTTATGGAGAATCATAATCACCCATATCCTAAAGGGCCACGGGACGTAGAAGAAAAAGAATTGATAAAATATAAAAAGTGGGATCAGTATCAAATATTTAGATATATCTCTATCTCTATATAGGAGGCACGGTGGAGTAATGGATAGCGGATTGGGCTGAGAGCCGAGTTCGAATTCCAGTCTGATTCATTACATTCATGAAGAGGATTAATATCTTGGGAAAGGTATGAATTCACTTCTTCTCTCAAGTATGGGTAAATAGCAAGACAGATTGGGTTCTATAGCTGTGGGTGGGAACCAGTCTCGGAGAAGGTAATTGAGAATTCAAAACCGGCCTGGAGGGTGTTGGGCTCTGTCAGGCTATCTTGCCCAAGAATACCACTTTTACTGCAGGCATATGTGGTGTCCCTACAACCCTAATGGGTCACGTGATACTCCATCGCGCTATCTCTCTCTCTCTTCCCTCCCTCCCTCTCTGTCTCTTTCTCTCTCCCCTCTCTGTCTCTCTCTGTCTCTGTCTCTCTCTCTCTCTCTCTCTCTCTCTCTCTCTATATATATATATATATATATATATATATATATATATAAATGGTAATACTTGTTTGGAAAACCTCGGATAGCTCAACTTGTAGTAGAACAAATCGGTGCGCGAGGAAAAAATTGTAAATAAATAAAGAAAGAACCAAGAAGATCGACACAATACGAAACCAATAGTCATGTGATTAAGCTCCAAGTCCAAAGAAAAAAAAAACAAACGAGTAGAAAGACTGGCGCCTTAGGATTTTTCCTAGTATATATATATATATATATATATATATATATATATATATATATATATATATATATATGGTGCATCGAAAATACTTTTACAAACTTTGTGGGGTGGGTTTCTTACATAAAAAGCACAAAATTCCATATAAACACACGTCGGCAAAGCTTTCGTTTTTGATCTATTGAGTTTAAAGACAGTATTACGGTAAATGGCGCTGTGTTGCTAATTAGACAAGGCTACATTTGACATTCGTGTACATTTGGGGCTAGTGTGTAGTGTAGTAGTGAGCTAACTGAAAACTCTTCCGTTTAACAATTGCAGAATTTTCGTATTGTGAACAGGCTGAAAGATTTGTACATACGGCTGCGCGAATGCTAAAGGAAGCGAAGCTGCACTATCAGATTGCGATTCCAGACCAAAGGCAGCCGAATCATAAAACTTTTTCTGTTGTTTATTGGCGCGTTGCTGAGACAGGATCCTTGGCCCCACAAACTATGGATCGAGGAAGACCGAGATCCGCTCTCGAAAAACACATTCTATAGTCTGTCAGTGACGATCCAGATGTCAGCATACGTCAAGTGGCCCTAGCATGTCGTACATCATATAGTACCGTATGGAGGGTACTTCCTGCATACATATCATTTGCAACGTGTGCAGAGTCTTTCGCCCTCTGATCTCTCACCATGGGAGAACTTCTGCCGATGGTTTATTGCACAAACTCCGATCCGAATTTGTCTCTTCAGTCTTGTTTACAGATGAAGCAACATTTGGAAGAGATGGAATAACAAATTTACACAACCAGCATTTGTGGGGGGATAGAAATCCCCATAGCATAATACAGCTAGATACTGGCATCAGTTTCCTATTAATATGTGGAATGGAATTGTAGATAAATTTCTGGTAGGTCCATATATTCTCCCAGCAACTCTTACAGGAGATGTCTACAGGGAATTTATTTCGAACATGACTTCCAGACCTGCTAAAGGATGTACACCTATAAATACGAAGACACATGTGGTTCATGCATGATGTCGCTCCAGCACATTTTAGTCACATTGTTCACGATGCACTGGCTGACATCTACCATGAAAGATGGATAAGTAGAGGAGGACCGGTTCCTTGGCCTACAGGTTGCCCAACCTCAATCCTTTGGATATTTATCTCTGGGGACACCTAGAACAATTGGTTTATGCATCAGACAATAATAATGCATGAACATCAACGTGTCATGGGGGCCTGGGAAACCATTCGGGACCATGTGGGTGCATTTGAAAGAGTCCGTGAGTTAATGATCCGACAAGTGCACGCGTGTGTAGACGCAAGCAAAGGACATTTTGAACATTTGTTATCGACTGCTATGTTGCGGTACAACGATGGCCCTTTGAACATGTTTATATAGACATTTTACTTTGCTTTGGTGTCAGGAAGCCAGAGTTTGTAAAAGTATTTTTGATAAACCGTATATATATATATATATATATATATATATATATATATATATATATATATATATACGCACACACACACACACACATATATATATATATATATATATATATATATATATATATATATGTATATGGTGCGATGGATAAATTATCGTCATTTTATATTTCTAATTGCGTGCATGCGGGTTGCTTGGTTTTGAGTTTATCGACTGCACAGTATAGTTGGGCCAGTTGGGTACCGTCAATGAGAAACAGAGAACCATGACGCAATTCATTCCCCCAGAAATTTGGAAACGACATGCTGTACTGCTTGGCATTCGCACCGCGAGCTACAATACGAACATTTCAGAGTATTTGGGTGTCAATCTGAGAACAGTGCAAAGGATCTGGAAAGAGTTGGATGAATGGTGATCCCGAAGTTCCAGCAGCTCGGAAAACTCACTCTGATCATTCCGATAAAGGAGATTCTGGATTTGTTAGTGAGGGCCTCAGACTCAACAGGGAGACTTACATCAAATGCCTTGAGGAGGTAGTGCTGCGCTGCGCAAGATCGTGTGTCTGGCAACAGTGCTCTGCACCATGCCACCCATAAAGGAGAACCTAGTCATGGCTGTCAGAGAATTTCTTTGGCCATATCACCCCTTATATCTGGCTACTTAACTCCACAGACTGCAAACGTCTTGGTTATTTTGTGTAGGACGCAATTGAGCGAGAGAATAACAAAACATCCTAAGATAAACTGAAATCAAGAATTGTGACAGCATTCACCAACTAAATCGAGAAGATCGTCCAAAGGAGTTGTAAGAGATTCCGAAGTTGTCTGGATGCCTAGTTGACAACAAAGGCAATTTTACTGAATACATTTCCTCATTAGTAATTCAAGAAATTTTTGCGCTATTTTGGCTAATATATCTGTTAAAAAGAGATGTCACTCTTATTTTTATTTTTATGCAATTTACACAATCTCTCACACACACACTCTCACTCTCACTCTCTCTCTCTCTCTCTCTATATATATATATATATATATATATATATATATGTGTGTGTGTGTGTGTGTGTGTGTGTGTGTATATATATATGAATTGGGGAGAGAGAAACGAGAGAGTAAGTTTGGAAAAAGCAGAAAAAAATTATTCATTTTCTTCAGGTTTCGATAATCATAGCATATGAACTTATGTTTATCTTAAAATTCAAACATCAAACAAACGCTACATTGGCTATCAGTAAACTTTCTATCTTCTTCGTTTGAAAACGATAGTCGAAAGTAATCAGAACATCACTTCGGTAAGATCCATAAAACTTAATAGACATTTCGTTTGTCTGATTTAAACGAATTTGGATTTGGAACTCGGCTCTCTAATTGACAATTCTACGCCATTATCCATTAAACCATCCACGCATTCAAGCTTACAGCACCTGGTATTCCCATCTATGTTCTGACCAAGGCTCGACGTTGCTTAACTTCACTTATCGTACGGGAACAGTTGTTTCTAAATGATATGATAATAAGCCTATGTGTGTGTGTGTGTGTTTTAATATTTTTTAAGAAATACACACATGCACGTTGCTGTATTCTATAAAGCAATCTGCCACCATTTTTAATTTTGTGAGTGTGTTGTACTGCTAGCTAGCTGAGGCTAGTGGCCAGCCACAAAATCTAGGTAGGCAGCGGGCATTTAAATGACCTTTTAAATATATTTGAAACTCAAAAGTAAATCTTGCTATCTAAACATACTCAAACCTGTTTTATAATCTGTTAAATAACTACATTTTTGGCTCATCTTTTCCGGCATTCGACCAATTCTGAGGGATATTTTATGCATAAACCATTATCATTTGAGTCATTAATCAGTTCTTGACTTATATATTATTCATTCTACATCCATATATAACATTGTCTCAGCATCCCTCATATGTAGTTATGCACGTGGCTCGAAATTGTGTTTGCTGATCACGGTCGTTGCTCTGCAGTAATCTGAATAGCTTGTAACGCTACGTTAGTTTCCAGGGTTGGCTTCAGACAAATCCACCCAAATTTGCAACATATCTGCCGCTTATTGGAAATCAAATAAAAGTATTTTTTCTTAGTATGAAACAGCACAATGCATATGGTCTATATTGACTAATTTTATTGTCCCCTGTAGAAAAAATTTTTGGCGAACACGTCTCAATGAAGGAGAGTGAGAAGTCAGAGAGAAAGACACTTCCCAATCCTTGAACGATTTCCTACAAAGCGAACATTCTCATTAAAGAATTTAGCTAATTGCTGATATTTAAATTCACAGAACAATGAAGAAGCACCGCCATATCCTTTTTCATTTTCGTTTTTTTACTGGACTTTTGATCGTCAACTGACCCTACCATATATACCGTATTTAAAAAATACGATATATTTTCAACAAACTTTGCAGCTGTTTTTTTGTTAGGATATTTTTACCTCCTAATCTTTAACCATAACTTATTTTCTTCTATTTTACACAATGTTAGATATCTAGTGAGATCACTACGTAGCCATCATCTTTTCGTTCAGATATATCGACCGATATATTTCAAGTTAATGTCATAAAAATCCAACTAAATATATATATATATTCATCGGCGTTTTTGTCAATGTGGCTACTCTACGACCTAATATATATATATATATATATATATATATATATATATATATATATATATATATATATATATATATATGTGTGTGTGTGTGTGTGTGTGTGTGTGTGCGCGCACGTATGTGTGTGTGTGTATGTGCGTGTGTTTGTGTGTGTTTGCTATTTTCTTTTGTTTCTGCTGTTTTTGAAAGCATCTTGATGTAAAACATTAATCTAAAAGAGTGAACTGGTTTTAGCATACTTTCGACTTTGGCACAGTAAATCTATTTAAAACTACCTGGAAAATGAGAGCTCCCTAAATCAAGTGAGCGTTATTTAGAAAATCTACATATGGCTGATTGCTTCTCTCTTCAGCTGCGTTTCGTTTTCTCTGTATTTCGACCACCACTGAATCCATCGCCAGTCCGAAATGAGAAAGTTATAAATAAACATTTTCGTCTTTTCAAAACGCCCCGCTTATCCTTTTTATAGGTTATGCTTAGAAACAAATCGATGGGAAGCAACTTCTCCGTCAGAAATTAAAAATAATTCCATGCCAGCGATTTAGAGTAAGAAATAAATCATACAACCTTGCAAATACAGAGATGACTGTTGTATTTTTCCGAGACGTTTATTTCTAACAATATTTACCGATGGTGGTTCCTTATTATAATCTGATTATCGTTATAAGACATAAATTGTCTACTTCTGTGTAAGTAAAGGTTGGTGACTATATAAAATCGTCAAAATATGAGATCCTTAAGTTCAAACTATAAAAATAAACCACAGTTGGTTTATCAGGAAAAAAAAAGATTCAACTGACTCAAAATTTCATTTCCACATTCTTTTCATTTCATCTTATTTTTAGTCCTTATTTCTTTTTCTTTGTTCTTCGCCTTCCATTTTTTTGCCTTTATTTTGTACTTTTCTTTTTCTGACAGAATTTCTACGATAAGGATTTATCATTATTTACATGCGGACTATTGTCCTCAGATCTGTTGTTGTTATCACAACGTTATGGCCGTTGTATTCTCCGGCCTTCATCTGGTGTGTTTCGATCCGGGTAACCACTTTTGTCTTCGTTATTTTATCTCCGTTTATTTTTTCGTTCATAATTTCTTCCTGAAATGTTATTCTTTCTCCTACTCATTTCCTTTTCTCTTGTCATAGAGTTTATGCTTTTATTTTTACCGATTAATTCATTTTTTCTGTAGTATCTGATTCACTCCAGATGATGCCTTTATATATTTTGCAAACAATGATGGCGATTGACAAGGCATGTGCATCGGTAAGTTTACTCTATACATGATCTTCAAGGCACCAATTGCAGATTCGCACCTTACATAATTAGTTAGTAACTGATCCTAACAGGTGAACACGTGATAGAACCAGCAGCGCCTAGAATGGTCACGCGTAGGGGAGAAACGCCGACAAGAAGATATATAAACACACACCTCAGAGGGAAGAGATGATTTCCTACGCCCAGACGAGAAAGTAGGGTCTAAATCACATACTCACTGGCCAACGGTCATTGACGACGTCCAGTTTTAGGTGGTCAGTAATGTCAGTTCTCTGGTTGTTGCGGGATGACTTTCGTTTTCGTGTGTGTGTTTTCGTATTTGTTATTATGTCTAAATGAGTGCGTGTTTGTGGGCGTGCTTGTGGGATAATCCCGCAATTATTTCGTCCAGTTAACTGATGTTTCTGCCACATTTAGGCATTGTGGGTTTTTTATTACTAACCCTGTTTTGTTTTGTTTTATGTAAATAGTGTTAAATCATATTGTAAATAATCATTGGGGTTTATTTAAATTGTTGTTTTAGCCCCTCTCCACCACAGACTTGGAAATGTACATATGGGGACTAGTTAGGATTTCATAGAGAATTTGAGGTATTATGGTGGACGTAGTAAGAAAGGTAGGAGTGAATGTGTTGTTTTGGTAATAGGAATATTGTTGGTATGTTTGGGTCTGTGACTAGCTAACTTTAGAATTAAGACAGAAGACCGTCCTTCACCAACCCCCTTTTTGGCCTTGTGCCACATTTTGTACAAACGTACAAATAAATAATAAACACTAATGTTATGTGAAATCTAGTCTCTTGTATTTGTTCGTAATGTACGACTACGACGTTATTTTTTTTATTGATGTCATAAAACCTTATGAAGATGGCAATGGAAAAGATTCAAAATCACGTGGGAACACTGAGCAGATGGATTCATAATTCTGTTGTAAACGCGTCATTTTTTCAAACTGTTTCATTACATTTCTATAATGTTTTATTTTCAAGTAATTCAGCTACGAATGAATTAAATATATTTGAGTTGAAGGGTATCTACTTTATCTCTTTGCTTAGTTTTCTTACAGGGGGGAATATGTCATATGTAAATAAACTATCAGAAACATTGATTTTAATGCGTATTTTAACAAGAATAATTAATTTATTCGTTCGAATTTAAAAATAAAAAAATAGTAAAAATCTTACTAGACAACCTTTTTCAAATAAACGCACAGAAAAAATATAGATAATATAATCTATAACTTTCAGAAACGTCACTAATATATCCAACAAGAATAGATTTGAATGTACGCATAATATTATATATATATATATATATATATATATATATATATATATATATATATATATATATCGGGGTTTTAATATTTTTTTGTTTCTTTAGTAGGGTACAATATAAACTTATATAAGCTTTGAAGTGACTAGTTCTGGACATGAACTCAGTAGGATATTAGGAATTATTTTTTCAGGTGAAAAAAATAGCTAAAGAATGAATTACCTATTTTATTGCTCTTTTCCCAAGCAAGGCAATAATACCACTAAGACGCAAGAGATGTGTGGAAGAGAACGAGAAGGCCTTATCGAAGAGAAAGTACACTAAAAGAAGAGAACTCAAGAAGACTTAAGATGGCGATTGACGTTTCATTTAAATTTTTGAAGATTGTAGGAGACAGGAAAACAAGAAATCGAAATATATTTTCACGGGTGAGAAGTGTGACAAAACTGTTAGACTATAACTTACGGTCACATCTAGCTATTTCAGCAGTAAAACAATGATACCTAGTAGCCAATCTAATAGTACGCTTAAATTTCTTAGATCAAGATACCAAGGAGGAGAGCTTATTAGAACAATTGCCATGAAAATATTTATAGAAAAGACAGAGGAAAGACATGGCGGTGGGAAAGTACCTTAAGTTGAGATGCCAGGTCAGAATCAATAACATTCTTAACATTCAATAACTTCTTTGGATTTTTTAATATAGAGATATATAGCCGGAGCATCATATCAGATCTGGCAGCAATATTCAATGCACGGACGAATGGTAAATTTATAAATGGGTAAAATGGATTCTGACGTGAAAAACAGCCTAGCACGACACAGTGAACTAACTTTCCGATCAGCAGAACGAGCAACTGATTCAATATAATCACTCCACTTCATGTCAATAGAAAACGTGAAACCAAGAAGAGAGATGAGTTTCTCTCCTGGAGGTCAGTAGCAGCATTCCCTATGATGATTAATGGATAGCAGTTTCATTGTGGAGGTATTCACATTTACAAGCCTTTTCTTGCCTTAGTTACATGATCGGGAGCAGCTGACAGTTTTATTTTATCGGACCTATCATACTTAATATTAAGACATGAGTAAATAAAACGCGTCAGACAATTCGTTGCCTATTTTCCATTTCTGAAAATGATCGGTGTTCAAGCCCATGTCAACCATTATATCAATTATTGTTTTTCAGACCGGGCGGCCATCTTTGCAGACAAGAGGAACATATCCTTGTCATCCTCTAGTTACCCATTTCGGCTTATGCTGTACTAAGCTAAGCTTACGAAATACCAATAATTTTTTATTGCAGGTTTAAACGAATAACTAAAAACAGAGTCAGATCACAGGAAACTGGAGTTGCCACTTCAAGGTGTTAAAACTTTGGCGCATACTATGTAAAAAAAATGTTTTCATTGAATTTCAAAGCAACATCAAAAAATCATTGGTAAATCTTTGGGATAATTAATTTCAGCAAAAATTTAATTAGTCGTAAGAGCATTTAAGAATAAACTTTCGTGTTAGTTCCGCTAAGGAAACGGAGATAACTAAATACAATTACTTAAGAAACAGGACTTAAAAAACTTTATATTTAAAGCAACCACTGATTAAAATTATTTGTTGGTGTGAGATCCCAATAATAAACTACTTGAAAAAGAGCAGTGAATCATTTTGAAATCAATAAAGTTGTAACTTTCCTTTGTGAAAAAATTGAATATTAAGTTTATATTTGGGGAACAATGAACAACAATATTTTTTACAAGTTCAGAAATTAGACGAAGCTTATTTTGCATTTTACAAACAGGGCGGATGGTAAATTCTCTACTCACTTCAATGCGTTTAATGGTTAACAAGCTCGTTCTCGCTAAATAATTTACAACTGAAAAGTTAGTTCGAAACTCGCTGGGTGCCCTATACTTTCAGCTTTGTGCCACATCGAAGCCACGCTTAGAAAATCATCATAAATTAATGTCTTATCTAAATTTCTGGAATTAAGATTTATCAAACTTATATGCTCATCTCTGTTGTTATTATCAAAACGTTTCGGCTGTTCAGATGTCTGTGGATCCAGGTAACCTTCAGCAACTTTTGAACTGGACCGATTATTTAATCTACAGGGGTAGATTGTTCTCATTCCGCTGTTCAAGAAATATCTGGGATTCCTCTTTTATAGTACTGTTTAGTTATCGCTTGCCCTATTTCCTCCGAATCTAAGTCCAAGGATTGAATTCACAGTTACTGTAAAACAAAATTTACTACCTTCTAGTTTAGAGGACTAAAAAAGAAAGCCGGTCGGAAGAACTGTCTATTCGTTGTCATAATAACAACGGAGATGCGGACATTATTCCGTCTATAAAAGAAGTAAATATGAACATAAAGTAGTTCAAATATTCGAATAAAGAACTTAATAAGATTTGTAATTTTCAATAATGCTTTAGGGTATCGCCTTGATTAAGATCCATATTATACTCAGTGCTGCGTTATTTTATTAGGTTCGTGCAAAAATAATGTCGTTTTCTCACATATGTTACTATGTGAGAAAACCACATTATTTTTGCACCAACCTAATAATAAAGACTCTATTCTCTTATATGGACATATCGTTAGAACGTCCACTTTCTGGCCATGAGACCTGGGTTCGAATCTCACCATTGTCCATTTGTCAGAAAGGTGACTTCTTGATGTTATCGGTCTAGGGGAGGCGACCACACCATGCGGCACCTTTGGAAAGTGACTGTAAACATGTTGATCCGAGCCTTAAGAGTGAAATTGGGTAGACAGTATTCTTGTCGATGTTTGTGCTAGCACGAAGTCACAAGTCATTGTGACCGAGGTTTTGGGCATGCTGACCTGGTTCAGACTGTTGAACAAGCTAGATAAACGCACCCTCCAGAAAACTGTAACTAAGGTCTGCTCAGCATTGTTGTATTATAAACCACAGGTGGCCTCTGTGGGTGTTGGACAAACACAAATGTACCTGATCAGTGATTGGCTAGCCGCCCTCGTAGATAGGCTACGAGTGACCAGGCATTTTTTTTTTTACTTATATTCCTTCAGTGTTACTATTCGATTCTGCTTTATTTTTAACCGTTATATTTCGTACTTCTTATAAAGCTGCAAAATATTGACAAGACTATTTTAAAATTGCGGAAAAATCGTATTTAGGTATTGAATGCCAACAAGGCAATACCTTCATGAGAAGTTAGGTATCAGTATTGACAGTAGAGTCGATGCGTTTTTGAAGAGGAAATTGATAGTTGATACCTACTGGGAGAAATGCGGGTCGTAAGATTGAGTTGCGTCATCCTTTCAGCTTTAGAAGATGTTCTTACCTCGGAAATCAGCATTAGAATTACTACCACTTTACAAACTGATTGGAAATAAACCTCAAGTCAAATGGCGTACTTTAAGTCAGTTTGATACAAACACTGAATTCGACGAACCCATTAATCGGCTTTTCAGTTCAGTTTCTGCCTTCTCACTCAAAATTTGTATGGGAGGCATTCAAAAGAATATTATTATCTTTGAATTCATAAACAATCTGTATTATGTGTGTCACTTGAATGATAGTAGTTCTTTAAGCAGGCATGTGTGAGTAAACATTCAGATTCAGGTTTGAATCTATGTCCATGTGTTCAGAACTGAAGAACTTTTGATTGATTTGTTTTTTACAGCTTATCAAACTTTAGCAGATTATTTAAGGCTGGAAAATATTTTTTGTATTGTAAGAATTTTGCGGGAGATAATTATGATTTACTGATAAAAGTCTTACTAATTAATCCATAGCTGGGAGAGAAGAGTTGGATTGATACCTTTTCCCAATGATATTTGCGCGTAAGTGAATATAACGAACCCAACTATAATTGGAACTCGGCTCTCGGATTAACAATTCCGAATCTTTATTCATTACACTACCGCACATCCAAGCTTACATTATCTGTTATTTCCAAGCGGTCACCTATTTAGACACTGACCAGGCTCAACGTTGCTTAACTTCGGTGAGCGTATCTGTGTTCCAGAACTGAAGAAAATTTTTTAATATCAGAATGAAGACATAAGAATAATAAAAAAAGAAACTACATAGAGTCAATTCGGCATGGGATCGATTTAGGTCTGATACGTCACTCGATTAGAACTTATGAGATCAATATCTGCCTCTCTCTTGCCCATTCTTTCCCTCACTGTGAGTGCGTGCATGCATACTTCTTGCGTTATAGTGCTCGTGGTGAATTATATACATACATATATATATACATATATATATATATATATATATATATATATATATTATATTTTTATTATAATAAAAACATTTTACATCGCTACACAAAAGCTTCCATGTTTCAATACTATGATTGTTCTTCCTCGGACGATGGTAGATAACTTGTGATAAAAATGATTTATTAGTTAGTTTATCAGGACATGAAAAAACAACCCACACACCTCCACCCTTTGACTTTATTTTTTTAATTTAGCGTATATATATATATATATATATATATATATATATATATATATATATATATATATATATATAGTAATATATATATATAGTAATATATATATATATATATATATATATATAATATATATATATATATATATATATATATATATATAGTAATAATCCTCTAAATTAAGTTATAGTTGTATTGATAATCCAGAAAAAATAGAAAAAATGCATAATAATAAAATTTTAAATAAACACTTAGCCCTAATTAAAAATAATAGTAATTCCAAAACGGAAATCAATAATTTTGAAAATAAATTACGTCATTGTAGAAATCCCATAAAGTGTCCTTCACAAAATAAATGTCTTACTGAATCTATTGTTTATCATTTTGCGTACATCTGACTTTTAATTGGTTTATCAATGCACTATTTCATTTAATAAAACCCAGATGTTAAGATATTATTATATTGGTAGCACAAAAACTCTTTTAAATTTATATGGTACCACATATTTCTTCCTTTTAAAACAATACGTTCCTTCACCGAACATCACTATGTAAACATTTTTGGTATTTAAGAGAAATCAATAAAACACCCACAGTAAAAATTTAAAAAAAAAACAGGAATTTGAAAGTCCTTAAATGACCTATGACCCTTGTTTCTACATCAAAAACTGCATATTATTAAGTTAAAATCTATGTATTACAAATTGTATATCCATTATTTTATTATATATATATAATAGTACATGAAATATTGATTTAATTCCTTGACGTTTTATTTGAATTAAAGCCCATTAAATATGTATTGGATTTTAGGTTTAAAATTATATAAAAATGATTTAATCCTACCAGAGCCTCGTTCAAGATAGTTCTAAAATGTATAAAAATAATTTTTAAAGAAACAAAAATTAACCTATTATTAGAGATATACTTATCGCTCAAATTATTTCTTCGTAACTTAAATGAATATTCTTAACCGGAAGTATGAGGTCGTATCTTAATAAGACAGTTCCCCGAGATATGTATGAATACCCACAACATCTAACCTATATGTTTAACTATTCTTCGTTAGCTCTGACCTGTTTTTGATTAGTCAAAAGATTTTAAAATCTGGTTCGCCCCTCCTACTTAACTCTTTATATTTTAATTATAAAGTTCCTTTTTCTTTCCATTTCCCTTAATTTCCACATTGCTCACTGCTTCCGTCCATACTATTCGCAGTATTCTTCTGTTATACATTTACGTTGCCTCAAGTCGTCGCTGTATCTACGAGGAAATTATCCAGCATTAACTACCATATAGGAGGTTTAAAATTACATCGCAGTTCAACAATCTTTTGTTTTATTATTAGGAAAGTTCTTTGTTTCTTAATAGTTTGTTTAGCTTTTGGAAGACATTTTTTGCTATTCCACTATATCTTCGAACTGAGGTGTCGCATTTTCCATCTTATGTTAAAACACTTTCTAGAGATTCAAATTTATATTACTTGTTTGATATTGAAATTATAGTTCACATCTTAGATTTTTTTTCTCTTACTGACAAAACTAAACCCTCTCTTCTTTCAGTTGATGGTTGTCCCTTTCTCCTCGTTTTCATTAGGATCTTGTCTAGGTGTTTCTGCAGTTTTATTTCAGTGTTTGTCATGATGTCATCTGCTTATCTGATGCTGTTAAGATTGTGCTAACAGATAATACATCAGTAGGATTTCTAGTACTCTTAGGATCGCCCCGCTGAATAGGTTAAATAAACCTGGTTACTTTCATCATTAAGTGAAGAATTACGTCTTTATTTTTCCTTTTAGTTGTATTTTTACGTTTCCATATATCCCAAACACAATATGTTGAAAATGTTGATTCTATTCCATCTTTAATCTTAGAAGCAATATACAAAAAATCTGCACTTTATTATATTTAAAAAAAAAATCCGTCCAATTAAGCAAACATCAGAGTTTTGTGATAGGGTTTCATTTTAGGACCTAAAAGTTTTCAATACCATCTCTTACAAATTTTCAATATTTTCTCTTTTGCTCCACAGAATATTTTGTTTCTGATTGTGACTCGTATAGGTGGATCAGCTAATCAGAAGCCTCCCATATATTATACCAGTGGATTTTCTGTAGTTGCACTTTTACCTTTCATAATATTAAAAAGTAAAATATACAAGAACAGTATTTAATTATTTTCAGTCTCAAGTGACACTGAAATCCGTAAGCGCATTGTGAAAGATGTCTTCCAAAAGTTAAGCAAAGTATTTAGAAACAAGAAACTTTCATTGGAGACAAAGAAAGAAGTGCTGAACTGTTATGTATTATCGGTACTCCTATACACCTGTGAATGATGGACTATCTCATCACAAATTGAGAAGAGACTTGAGGCAAAAGAAATATTGTTCTATAGAATGCTGCATCGACAAAACACGTGACCAACGAAATTCTAGAGAAAATGGAAACAAAAAGGACAGTTATACATAACATCAGAAATAGTTGAAATTTCTATCGCAAATAATGAGGAGGACAGGTTGAGGGTAATAGGAACAGAGGAAAACAACGCATAACATACCTAACGAATTTGTGCAAATGGATGGCGGAATAGGGTTTAAGGGAGACAACAAAAAGACGATATTTATTAAGCGCTACAAAGGAAAAGCACATTGTGTAGAGACATGATCAACAACGTCTGGAAGAGACACGATATATAGAGGAAATAGAATGTTATTTCCGATAAACATAAATACTCTGATCTTGACAATTGTTAAATGGACGCTAATATGAGAGGTTTTAAAATATAATCAAATGATCTTAATACCATTTGACAAAAATAACAATGACATTTCTGGCGACCCTTTACGTTACAAAGTAGGGATCGTTTCTGTTAATTCACCCCAAAATATTAACTCACCTCAAAATAAAAAAAGAATGTATATTTACTAAAATTGACACCAAATTCTCCCAGAGCGAGGCCCTTCCATTGCACTATCGTTGGGTTGTTCTTGGCGATTGCCCCAAATGTGAGCGACAAGGGCGTGCTATTTCTAACTGGGCTTTCTACTCAACCCGATAAACAAGCCAAAAACTTTTTTTTAATGGAATTTTTCCTCGTAATTATCTCAAATATCATTTTTCCTCGTAATTATCTCAAATATCATCCACACTTATGAAATGGGAATAACTCCCTAAGTTTTGGTAATTTTTCATTCTGCGGGTTGGATTTGTTGCGAAGCTAAACAAACTTTGATTTGAAGTTTATAATTTTTGTGGGGAATTGATATTTCCAGTATTTTGCATAATTTGTGGTGAATTAATAGAAAAGACCCTAAGATAGACAATTATGCAGTATTTCACAGACATTCAGAAAGTTGCAAAAGGGTTATTCCTTTTGATTTTGACTGATAACAATACTCGATTATATTTTTTCTCAAATCTTTTGATGTACGCATGGTTATATATATATATATATATATATATATATATATATATATATATATATATATATATATATATATACATATATATATTCGCCTTTTTAGATGATACAGTAGATCCATTTGCTGACAATTCAAACATGTTATCTGTCAATTTAAAGTTTCTCCAAAGTCAAATAGTTTACTACGAAAATCTACAATTCCAAATCCGCATGTCCCATGGACGGTTAATGTGTCAATGCGTCATTTTATAAGCAAATAGAAAGTTCCAATTAAAAAAAATAAAACTGGAAATAAAATTTTAAATGAAATTTGACAGCTCGATGTGTTTCATATATTTATTTATATTTGTCCAAATAGAATTGAAGTATGAATAATATCTAGTGACATTCTACCTCCCCACCACCGTCAAAATAAAAAAAAAAGATTCTTCTGCCAATAGAAGCTATTTCTATCACAATTATATCTATAGTACATATATGCATTTAAATCTGTCAGGATTTTAAATTGATATATTCTCTTTTTCCTATTATTGTTGGCAAGTATACAAAAATACATATGGATTGCCACATGTTATCACATTTACATCACTGTCAGCCTTCCGCTATCTGCTACCAGCACATCCATTCAAATACATTTCTAACGAGTTAATGGATTTTATTTGTAATCAGACATTATTTATTTACTTTAAACGTTACACTTAGCGGATACACGTGTTTAAGTAGACATCCTTGATGTTTTCAAATGCACGTCTATCGGTCTGAGCACTCAAGAGTCTTAATAAAGGAAATGTACCTTCCAACAGGTTTCAAATCTGCATCTCTCTTGTAGGGGAAATCATCGTAAAGTTCGGTGTTCTTTAAACCAGTCACTAAGCATTCTGCTTCTGAGCTGCCTGAAGCACACCAGGATTTAAGGTGGGTTCTCTTACAAGGGAGACACGGAATCGAGACCTGTCGAAAGGCATATTTCGTTTATTAACACTTTCGAGTGCACAGACCGGCAGACGTAAATTTACACTGTTTAAACAACGGCGATGTCAACTCAAACACGAGCATCTACTAAATATAATGATTAAAGTGATAGCAAATTCACACACATATACATATATAGAAAGATAATTTACCCATGTCGATAAGCCAAGAGAGACCAAACCTGGTACGTCTAAGACAGCGCATTAATATCTTCCAAATAAAACAATACACACTCCTAATGTTAGATCGTCCGGTTTCCACTCCTTTCCGATCTTTTGAATAGGAGTAGAGGTTTATCCCTTCTTTCCTGTTTAGAATTGGGTTTCCGGTTCCATCGAAAGTCTTTTCATGCTCCCTCAGTCCTAGTAGCACCTTGCAATCTTAGTGGCATTATCGTCTTGCTTTGGGTGAATTGATTGATTTAAAAAAGATTTTTCTCCTGTTAGGATATCCATATACCTAAATTCTTCTTTTATTTATTGTTTCCCTTTAGGTCTTGGGCAATCATGGCTCTTCATAACTTAAATATTTTTTTCCTCTTACTATCCTCCCACTTCCTGTTGTGCCATCGTTTTACACCATTTCTTATGTATGTTACTTCCTGTTTCTTTCTGCTTTCAATATTTCCTGTTAGTATAAATTTCACCAAGCCCTTTTTCCTCGTTATATGATCCAGAAATTCCACATGTCACTCTTGCATATAAGTGCTCTTTTTCTTCATCTTTTTCCCCCTTAAGACTATCTCGTTTGTGACATGTTCCGTCTGTGTCATTCTCGGCTTTTTTTGTAGAAACACATCTCTGTTGCCTCATTTTTCTTTTTCATATTTGAGGAAGTCCTTCATTCATTGCCATTTAGAATTGTAGCATTTCTTTATTTTCAGATCTCTAATTCACAGCCTTTATCTTGATCTTTTCCTTTTGTTGACGACCATACTTTCCATCTTTACAAAAGATGATTAGTCCTTTCTTCCCATTTCAGTATTGTATTTTATTTTTATTTTTGTAATTTGAATTAATATCTATCTGATGCTCTGCCGACTGTTCTTTGCTAGAAAACACAGATACTGTAAAAGTGAATTCCCGTTAGATATTAATTCGTTTATTTGTAAAAGGCATGAATCCATCTTCCCTCAAGCTAGAGGTTAAATGACAGAGACGACTAGGTTCTTTTATCTTGAGATGGCGACCAATCAAAAGAAGGAAAAACCGATTACTAGGCTGTTTGCCAAAGAGACACCACTCGAATATCTGTTGCCCTTATGGCTATAATGTGTGACGGAAGACGTGACATAAATAAAATTATAGAATGGTCTTCACATTTCCTAAACAATCCTTAAATATATTTTGTCACGGTAGATAGATTAATTGATTGTGTTATTGGCATTTAGATAATCTAGTATGGCGTGAAGTTAAATTTCGAATCACAGACTTGCCACAGGATATTCTTCAAGAATTGACATTAAACTGACAAAGAGTATATCAAAATAAAAATAAATCCCTGTAATTTAAAAAGATTTAAATTTTCTTTTTCGCGTAGAAAACTCGTAATGTTGGAGAAAATGTTCTACAAAATATTTACCAATGGTTGTGACCGCAGAATATTGGTAAAGTGTAAATAACAAATTGCTAGTGATATCTTGACATGTAATGGGAGACGGATGCGAAATGCCTGTTGAATTCCAGTAAATCTTTATTTCTTACAAGATTTAAAGTTTATTTTTATGAACAGTTAATGCCCAATCCATAACACTTTGTTGAATATTCTCCGATACTGCATAACATGTTAGCATATTTTTATTGTTCAAGTAAACGAAAACCAATTATAAATTGCTTCTTTTTTCTCAATTTCTCTCTCTCGCTCGATATATATATATATATATATATATATATATATATATATATATATATATATATATATATTAATACTAATAATGATAATAAAATTAAGTTTTTTAATCCATACTGTGAGTTTCATCGAAAGTTTTATCGAAGCCTCAGCAGATTTTTTTTAAATGAAATGTGTTACAACTTCAGAAAACATAAATGAAATATTTTCTTTTGATTATGTGTATTCATTTATCATTTGATAATCACTTGATATTGAGCTCTGTATTTCCAAGGAATTCTTGCCCTAACTTTGTGATAGTAAGTGATAACCATGGCCGATGTTATTTTAGGCAAAATACAGTATTATATATAATGAAGTAATATATTGTCTACATACAGTGTGTGAAAGCACTTGCGATATCCATCTCTAGTTAGACCCCAACCAGGGAGGTAACACAGTTTCGGTGGTTACGGTGGTACTGCCACCCCTGGCGCCACTAGCAGCTTTTCCCACCGGACAGGAATTGTTTCTGTATACGTGTTTTGTATATATATATATATATATATATATATATATATATATATATATATATATATATATATATATTCATGAATTATTCATACAAAAAACAAATACAAAGGTTAATGATTTAAATGGCGAGAAATCCATCTTCGCGAACAATTCAAATAATATGCAAAAACCCCGAACCTGTTTAAGAATGAAAAGATCCTTTTTTATAAATTTCAGTTGCATAAGGTCTTATTATTTTTACAAGCTTTCGTCTGTTCCTACAGACATCCTCAGGTATGAAATAGATTTTGTTCTTGTTTTTACTCTCAGTAATAAGTGGACAACGAAAATAGAGTTGTAATCCGAAAAATGCTATGAGAAATGTGCTATTGTTTTGGAACGTGCAGTCGCAACGCTGAGTTTGAATTTAAATTTTAAGGCTCTGCGTTTATGTACAAATATAGTGATAAGAGAATTCTTTTTTACTGGTAGATTTTCCGTCAAAGTGGCATGAACTATATTGTTCAATAATTACAGTAATGTCGCACTTGGATCAGTTATTTTAATTTCAATAAATGTGCAATTAATTTACAAATTCATGAATTATTCATACAAAAAACAAATACAAAGGCGAAGATGGATTTCTCGCCATTTAAATCATTAACCTTTGTATTTGTTTTTTGGATGAATAATTCATGAATTTGTAAATTAATTGCACCTTCATTGAAATATATATATATATATATATATATATATATATATATATATATATATATATAGTTTAAGATTTGTTATATATATATATATATATATATATATATATATATATATATATATATATATGTGTGTGGGCAAAATACTCAAAGAGAAAGTGCATTAGAAGATATAGATAGTGTGAACATAGTAATCAATGCTGCTTGTAACTTTTTATTTTCACATCTCAAGCGTTTCAGATCCCGCTTCAGGTTTTCTTACTCACTATACACTACTTCCACATATGAGTATGTTGTTTGTGTGTGCGTGTGTATGTGTGCCTGCATATATGTATATATTTGTGTTTATGCATGTATGTATGCAAGTATGTAGTTGTGCTTTGGCGTAATGGTTAGCGTGTTGGAATCAGAAATCGGAGAAGTCGTTTGTCGCATTCACAGTTACGCAAATATGATTTGGAAAATATGAACCCATATCTTCAACAAGTAGGACTTGAATAGTAAAGCAAACTGGGCTCTTCAGCCTTGGTTAGTGAATATTATAGAAAATTCAATCCCTGAAATCCCCCCCATAGATAGAGAATCTATCAGCGATGGTCATACTCGTCAACAGCCATTATGCGAAAAAATTATCAAATAAGAAGTGGTACACCAAATATTCTGATGTTTTGTCATTTGGTTAGATTTTGAAATCTATGTCTGTGTGGGGGGGGGGAGTTTGTGTGTGAGTGTGAGCACGCGTGCAAGTGACTTGAGCCGTGTAATTGTTAGCCGCAAAAACCAATATATTTAATTAAAAATGAGGTCCTTTACATCTTTATGGGATATTTTAGGAATGCTGAGAAATGATTAACAGCACTTTTGTGTAACCTAATAGATCATATGAAGTCAAATCTGTTTCTGTGTAGGAGGATTTGCGCCCTCTCTGTTATCAAATGGGCAGTACTGCAAACATTTTGACCGTGTCTAGATAGTTTGCTAATATCTGTGGATTGCACTACAGAGGGCAAACAAATCTAATGCGAATAACGCTGTCTCTCTCTCCTTCTCTCTCACGCACACACACGCATTCACACACACACACGCATTCACACACACACGCATTCACACACACACACACACTATATATATATATATATATATATATATATATATATATTAGTAGTAGTAGTAGTAGTAGTAGTAGTAATCTTATAAGTATAATTTCTTATACTTATAATGAAAATCATTTTTGTTTAAGTATTCTGTTCTTTTGTTACCTTTTTAGCCAGCCTTCCCTGACGATCCGCTTAGGTGAAACCTTGGTAGGTTTGTCTGGCTCTCTAGGTTTAACTAACTCTGCTCTACTTACTGTATTGAGCACTTTATTTAGTTATTTTGCCTACTCATATCGTTTTTTTTTTTCTTTGGGCTTTGGGCTTTGGACTTGCATGCTAAACGATTATTTTTGGCTAACGTACATGTTCTTGGTTCTTTCTTTTTTATTCCTTTTTTTATTTTTAAATCAAGACACCGAAGGTTTTCCATTTTTGTTTATTGATTTTTTTGTTTAAAGAATTAAATTAATTAAGAATTTAAAAAAAATTGAAAATAATATAAGTAGGTAACTTATTTGATGTTTTTAATTTAAAAAAAAAAAGTTAGATAGATAGTACCCCTCATGTATATGTATGTATGTGTATGTGTGTGTATGTTCATGCGCGCACGTGTTAGTGTGAGTATTTGTGTGAGATCGCGCGCTTGTGTATGTAGGTTTGTATCTAAAAAAACGTTCTGAAATCAATAATTTCGTAAGATAATGATGATAAAAACATTATTTTACAAGATAAATATTTGATTCGCAATATATTTTCTTTGTTAAGACGTTCAGCACAATGATTTTGCATTAATCATCGGATATCACATTAAAGTTTCAGATAAAAATTACTCACTGTCAAGTTACAGTTATATTAAGCACTTTCACGTGTGTATATATATATATATATATATATATATATATATATGTGTGTGTGTGTGTGTGTGTGTGTGTGTGTGTTGATAAATAGATAGACAGACACATATATACGTAGATAGATAATGAGGAGACTAAAATAGATAATGAAGAGCATGAGATACGTAATTAAGAGACTGTTTGATAGATAGATAGATAGATAGATAGATAGATAGATAGATAGATAGATAGATAGATAGATAGATAGATAGATGCTGTGGAGTAAATATTACACTACCGCTAACTCACATGATCTGGGAAAGACAACTTAAATAAAGAACTCAAATTTTGTCATGAAAAGCACGCCGCAGTTTATCCCAGGTTTGCGTCATGACAAGATCTCCTTCTTCGGGCTGAGGGTGACTCAATCTGGATTTTGTCATTGGATAGCGACTCGCTTGCGAAAAACAAACGACTACTGTACACGATCCCGCATTTGCGGGGTCTGCTTAAATTTTTGCCAGTGGCCCGAATGGAAACACTTGATGGAAACGCTCACTTTCCCCACAATAAACTTGACCATGTGTCGCATCTAGTCCGCAGTGGGGCGACCGGTAAATACCAGTCTGTTGCAACCAATCCCTGGCTCGCCACAAAACATGACCTCTGTCTTCGTGCAGAGGGTGACAATATTTCCGTTTTTACGTGGAGGATGACTCAGTCGGGGTTTTGTCTTAGGATAAAGATTCGGATGAGAAACACAGACAAGTTGGAGTCAGGCAGTTTACGGTCTGGCTTGCGACAGACATGAACTCCGTTTTCGGACCGAGGGTGACCCAGTCGGGGCTCTGTCTTCAAATAGAGCTTAGGCTGAGAAGAACAGACTAGTACTGTAACGCAAGTGAACAATTGATCAAAACAAAAACAAAAAAAAACTATTTGAAATTTTAAAGAAAGAATTGAAAAAATGTTTTCTGGATGTTCTGTCAGATGACTTGTTTCGGTGTTCCAAAGTCAAACGAAATTTCAAGTGAAAAAAAGCTCGGTGCCAATATTTAAACCGAAACGTAGTGTAACGCTTGCAGTATTGGACCAAGTCAACGAAGAACTAGGTAGACTTGAAAAATAGGTGTAATTGAAAAGATTGACCCTTCAAAATGGGCAGTACCTGCAATGTATATAAAGGAAAAAAATAAAATTCGTGTTTGTGCTGATTTTTCGACAAGGTTAAGCAAATGTTTAGAACCCCATAACTACCCATTAACAAGTCTAAAGGATTTTTTTGCGAATTTAAACAGTGGAATTTTTTCGAGGCTGAATCTTTCTAAAGCATATTTGCAAATACACGTTGAAGAAAAATGTTCAGAGTTAGTAACCATAAATATGCACAAGTAATTGTATACGTTCAAACGACTTTCTTTTGGGATAAAAGTGGCTCCAGCTGTATTTCAAGAAGTTATGGATACTAAGCTTGCAGATTGTGATTTCAGAATTGCTTATCTGGACCATATAGTAATTAAAAGTGTATCTAAACAACAACATATCGGATATGTGAAAAGAAATTTTGACAAAACTTTTATAAAAATGGTCGTCAACCAGATCCGTCGAGGGCAAGTGCAATTAAGTATATGCCTCCTCCAACAAACCTTACTAGATTACTAGCATTTCTTGGAATAGCAAACTATTATCAAATCTATATACCTAATATGCAGAATATTTGATTAAAAGGGTATAAAGTGGAACTAATATGCAAAACAATTTGTTTAAAAATGTGTAAAGTAGAACTGGACTGATAAATGTCAGAAGGCGTTTGAAGAAATACTCATGTCAGACTTTAGTGCAGTAAGCAGAAATCGTATTGGCTTCAGATGCGAGTGACTATGGTATAAGAGCAGTAATTTTATATAAAGTTGATGACGTTAAAATGAAAATTGTCGCACATGCTTCGCGTTCGCTGCTACCGGCAGAAAAAAGAACTACAGCCAGATCGAAAAGGAGATTACAACCTTGGCCAAAGACAGATACTCTGTGATCACGAGTGCACATAGATTTCGCAGGTCCAATAAACAGATCACATTATCTTGTGGTAGCGGATAGCTTTACTAAGTGGCCTGAAATTTGTATGTGCAAAAAAAAAAATCCACGGTTAGACTGAATTCTTTTCACGAACTTTTTGCAAGATATGGCATTCAGGATGCTATAGTCACGGATAACAGTACAAAATTCACTGCTTACGAAATTAAAGAATTTTGTAAAATGTTCTCGATTGAACATAATACTGCCACGCCGTATCACTCAAGGTCAAACGAATAAGCTGAACCTTTATGGGTACTCTTTTAAAAGAGCTTTGAAAAAAAGCAATTAATGAAAAAGTGAGCGAAGTAGCACTACATTGTTGAGAATAACGCCAATCTCAAGACACCGTCAGGCATGTCAGCACCAGAATTGATGCTCACAAGAAAAATTAAATCAGTGATCGACAAGTTATTACCAGGTAAAAAAATAAAAACAGATAATAAAAAGGACAAATGAATTGTCAAAATTGTCAAATTAGTGATTTTGAGAGTATATAAAAATGAATGAGAAATGTCGGAAGACGGCAGGTAAAATTGTAAAAATTATATATATGGTAAATGGAAAAAAATGGGAACACAAAAGGCAGTGGAATCAGTTACAGAAAAGGTTCACTGAAGAAAAGCCTGGAAGACCATATACACATACTGTATATGTTTGACATACCAACTCCACAAGATTTAGTTGAAGGTACAAGTATGATTACTAGAAAAAGGAAACACACTGAAAACTACAACTAGAACAAATGTTCACTGATCATGTCTCTACATTGAATTACACAGAGATTACATCCACTCATCAGGAGAATCCTTTTTAAAATTCAACAATAAATGAATATTTAAAGACATATATATATATATATATATATATATATATATATATATATATATATATATATATATATATATATATATATGGATAGTGGTGCGGATGGAGGAATCGGAGAGCCCAGGTCGAATTCCAGTCTGTGCCATTACATTCGTTTACGTGCTAATACCCTTGGGAAAGGTATGAATCCTCCTCTTCTCCGCCAACTACGAATAAATAGCATGACAGACTGGAGTATACACACACGCATGCACACACGCGCGCTCACACACACACACACACAGAGACACACACATATGTGCTTGTGTGTATGTTAGATATACTCCGCTTTGTATATATATATATGTGTGTGTGTGTGTGTGTGTATATTCGATATATATACTAAGTCATATATATATATATGCTATTTTATATATATATCCATATGTGTGTGTATATATATATATATATATATATATATATATATATATATATATATATATATATATATATATAGGATTCATATCATTAAAAGTTTGTCAGCTGATTGATGTCACCTTCAGTATCCCGACCGACTCCAGAGTTTCATAGTCGGACGTGTCCGTCCACTCTTCAGAGGATATCAGCAATCAGCTAAGTCACAAATGTTTACTTTTAATGTTCTATCTTTGATATCGAGAACATTATTGCAAAGACTACTTGCCTTAAATGACTTTTCTCTCAATATCGCATTGATTGTCAGCATTAAGAGAGTATTATGAAGATGAGTAGGATAGATATTGGTTGACCCTGGATTTAAAGTGACCAAGAGTGTAGTTTTCAGAGAAGCATCCACTCGGGAGTTCCTCGAAGTAACAGTTCTGGGAAACATACCATCAGTGTGGAATTTGCTCCTTATCCAAGAAACACGATCGGAATTGGGATGGTCTGCCACCGAGAACACGGCGTGGCTATCCTTGCTCTGAAGTACAGAGCTGGTAGCATCAAAAACTGTAATTCGCCCTGACCCCTGCCATAGCAACAGAAATATGGCAGTGAAAGTTTGAGAAAGTTTCGTCTGTGGCATTCCTGGGTGGAGAATAATTAGTCACCCACACGGCCGCGTAAGCAATTTTGAACTCTGCTGAGGCTGGACAATGAGCACTAGCTCAAATATGGAAGCATTATTCCATTATTGATCTGTAAAGACAGAGCAGCAGGAGTTAGTTATTTTCTGGAGCGATACAATGAACCGACCATTCTTCCTGATATACTTATATACGTTTCTTACTGATAGATCATTGAATACAAGACCCATGGGTGACACAAGGTACAAGGTTATTGAGTTATATTGTAAGGAAGGAGGATGTAAAAGGGTATTATGAAGATGAGTAGAAAAGATATCGGTTGATCGTGGATTTAAAGTGACCAAGAGTGTTGTTTTCAAGGAAGCATCCCCTAGGGAGTTTGTTCCTCAAAGTAACAGTTATGGAGGAAGATGCTGTTGGAGTGGAATTTGATTTTTATCAAATGAACACGAAGTAAATGGGAATGGTCTGCCACCGTGAACATGGTATGGCGAATCCTTGCTGTGAAGTTCAGAGCTGGTGGCACTATGGAGTGTAATTCGCCCGAACCTTTGCCATAGTAATAGCCATATCGATGTCAAAGGCCAGCGACGTAACATCTGAGGAATAACGGCTGCAGGGTGGAGACTAATTAATCAATCACAAGTCCGCGTAAGCGCTTTTAAACTCTGTCTATACTGGGCAGTGAGAACTAGGCAGCACCAGCCCAGATTTGGCAGCAATATACCATTCTTCGTTTGATGGAGCTATTTTAAAGGTAGAGCATGGCAGAAGGAGTTAGGTATATTCCGGAGTGTGGGAGGGATTTGGATTTATAGAGGGCCGTTAGCAATATTGATATTCTAAGATTTAAGATTACTTACTGGCTGTTAATCTCTAATCTAAATGCTAAGTTTGGTATCACAGAACAGAAGTTGTTTTATTTGAATAAGTAAGCAATTTAAATAGGAAAGTCGATCAGAATTCATCTGTTTATTCACTTGGAAATACGAATATAGGAACTACAGCAATTCTCTTGGGTAGAATAAGTGTTCAGCTACAAAATAACATTTTCCCGCATAGTCAACATCATTGGCTGTGAATTTTAGTGTAGCTTTTCATTTTGTTCGCTGACAACTGCAGAAAGCCGCATTACACGTAGTCACAGGGATCACCGGAGGGAATACTGAAATGCATTACCCGCCACTTAATTGTGATTACATTCACTGATTGCTTTCCGAACAGATTCGTTGTATCCCTGAAGAGGTTACAAACAGACAAACGTTGTACTCGAGAGAAGGAACATGAACACACGAGTAAATAGAAGAAGAGAGATTCGTTGTGAAAGACAGGGAATCGGATGGCAGGTTAGTAATTCCTGAAGCAAAGATATTTGCCAACTGCCCCACGCAGTCAGATGTGGCACAAGGCCGAATTTAACGTGAGGTATCCGAGCCCGTAGGCTCGGGCAAAATTTCCTCGTAGACCCCGTAAAAAAAATGGGGTCGAGTAGCTGTTTACCACCCTAGACGAGACTCTGCCTCTCGGCTGAGCTACGTCTGGGTTCCTCTCTGCCCGAAGGCAGAGTTCGACCAGCTCAGCTGGAGACGAATCTGCAACTAATTCCCGAAGCAAGACGCAAGGTATATCCTGTGCTCACTACATATAGCTACTAATGTC
>OZ010577.1:59545562-59560562 GCA_963932145.1 Acanthosepion lycidas
TATAGAATCAAACTTCAAGTACTTTCTGAAATGAATATTTTTGGAATCAATACATTCTGGAATCAGTCTTCTAGTTCAAGTACATTCTGGAATCGATCAATAAGTTCTGAAATCTATCAATATGTTCTAGATTCAATCTTTTGGTTCAAGTACTTTCTGGAATCAATCACTACTTTCTAGAATCAAAACTTTCTGGAATAAATGTTCTGGTTCAAGTACTTTCTGTAATCTGTCTTTCGGGAATTAATCCATAATTTCTGGAACCAATCTTCTAATTCAAGAGCTTTCTGGAATCAACCTTTCTGGAATCAATCAATAATTTCTGGAATCGATCTTCTAGTTCAATTTCTTTCTGGATTCCATCCTTCCTGAAATCAATCTAATAGTTCAAGTAATATGTGGAATCAATCTTTTCTGGAATCAATGTTCTTTCAACTGTTTCGGTACGTAAGCAAAAGCAGAACAAAATATGAACTTTCGAATAATTTTCGTTCCTATGTACATCTTATTCAATAGGTGAATTTGACAAAGTATTTTTGTACATATATATATATATATATATATATATATGTATGTGTGTGTGTGTCTATGCGCGTGTGCGTATGCATGTATGTACATGCATATATATATATATATATATATATATATATATAATATTTTTTGTTTAAAAATATGATTCCTTCGCTACATAAGAGTTCTCATATTTAAAAAATGAGAGCTGAAACCATCCAAATAATTATTAAAATTAAGTTGGATTGAGGTGTTTAGTCCCGTTTCATCTTCAAGCGAAATTTTAGGAATAAGCTATCTCTTAATGATGTGTAAAAATACACATCATAAAGTTTCTAAAAATTGAAAAATTATTAAACCATAGGCAGGAGTTAACGGTTTTTTACCGACATCAACAAATTTTCGCATTACATAATTAGCATTAAAAAAAATCCCATAGTTTAATAAAAGTCTTAAAAGCTTAGCCAAATCATTAAATAGGAAAAACCCTTTCTCTAGTCGTCAAAAAACAAATTGAAATTCAGTGCAATACGGTTTGTATATAAAACACCCACTTGAATAAACAAATAAATAAATAATCAGATAGACAATAATAAAACAATCCTCCCGACACATAACGACTTGTAGGCGCGCCATAAAAATATCCCTTACTGGGAACGAACTAGAGGATGACCGCCAACATTAGCCTTGAAATAGATACCCTACCTAACCTGAACAAAACGTCTCAGATGATGATGAATCTATAGATAAGAATTAACTCTCTGACCACTTAAAGAAGAAAACTAGCCTAGTCATTCCCACAATAACGAATTTTATCACGGACCATGCCTAAAAACACATGTAAACCAAGAGATAGCTTATTCCTAAAATTTCGCTTGAAGATGAAACGGGACAAAACACCTCAATTTAACTTAATTTTAATTATTATTTGGATGGTTTCGGCTCTCGTTTTAGAAACATGAGAACTCTTATGTAGCGAAGGAATCATATTTTTAAACAAAAAAATATTATAATAAAGCGCTACTTCTGTATAGAGCATTGTCTTCTTAAAAATAAAAACAAAATACTAAGGAACTCCGGATTATGCACCCAACGTATTCTTTTCTATTTTCTGCATACCTGCGCACTTATACATATATATATATATATATATATATATATATATATATATATATATATATATATATGCTTAGAGGTTTACATAAAAAAACAGCCAATACTACAAATATAAATAGTATAAATTGTGTAAATAAAAAACAACACTTAACAGCCCCAACTATAGCCGCAAAGAAAATCTACTTCCAGTTTTCGAGAATATCCCTATAGCTCAACTTATCTATCTCAAATAGCGCGGCCCAAGTCTTGGGAAGTGGCCAATAGATTAGCCGAAAGCGCATGGGGCAAGCAATCATTTGGGCATTTTCTAAATACAAAAGAGAATGCTTTTGTTCACATACAATAAAAAAATTACAGAAATATTTGTCAGTCAGTGTTAATAAATTATTGATTTAGGTGAGGCATTGGTTTCTAAATACATACATACATACATACATACATACATACATACATACATACATATATATATATATATATATATATATATATATATATCAAGAATTCAAGACTCATAAGAAGCTCTCTGGCACCAACAGGACACCCATGTTCGTCACCGACGGTGCCAACGTTGTCAAGGAAAACTCCAGAAAATAGCTTAAGAAACGGTCTCCAGTTGACAAAAAATCGGGTGTATTGTCAAGTGAGACTTGAATTATGAAACATGTGTGCTCAAGACGCGCCAATTGCTCACCGTGCAACAGGTCGACCGACTTATTCCACCTCCCCTCATCGCTAGGCTGCAATCCTATCGACTATTTCGCATGGATGTCTTGGAGGAAGTGGTGAACAGCAGGCTCCACAACACCAGGGAAGCTCTCAAAGCAGCCATCAAGGACGCCAATGGCCAAAATGGACAGGGTCACCAACGCCAAAGTCTGCTTACGATGTCATACACACATCACTTCACGCCTTTTGATTCAATTTGATTTTGACCCGATTTTGAAATCAAATAATTATTTAACATTAGAAATCAGGGCAACTATTTAACTTACATGTATATCCTTGTGGTGAGTGTACTGTAATATATTTATACCGAGACATTCGTGCAACCATTGAATATTGCTGTTACATCTAGTCTGTTCCGCCTGCTATGTATTTAACACACATATCTGGTCTAGTGCTTTTCGTTTATATCAATAGATTCTTGATAAAATACAAAGCAGAATCTGAAATGTTATTGGTCCTGACCTGACATCTCGGCTTGAGCCACTTTTCCACGACCATAACGTAGCGTATCTGTGTGTTTCATATAAATATTTTCGTGTTGTTCTGATGAGCTTTCTTCTTTGGTAGTAAGAGTTTAGGAATTTAAGCGCAGTGCTAGATCAGCGGCAAGGTCTCGTCATTTTACTCTTGAAATGGCTAGATATAACCATAAATTCTATACTAACAGTTTCTTCTATTGCACTTATCGCTTGTGGAACTCTCATTCGGCTTCTTGCTTTACAGTCAACTCTTCAAAAATTTAAATGCAATGCCAATCGTTATCTTCTGTCTTCTTATTTCCTGTTCTTTCTTTGTCCTCTCCTTAATAATGTTTTTCTCATGGCCTCTCACGCTTAGTAATTCCTTGCGTGTTAGTGGCTTGGTTTAATGATTAAAAATGTGTACGACAAAATACAAATGGGCTTCAAACTTACAGAAAGATCATTGAATCAGAATTCGAACACTTCCTCTTATTACTGCTTCAAATGTACGGAAACTTTAGCACGAAGTGTGTCAACTGAGCATTTCTGAATATATGAAGGATCAACCAAACTGTAGCCTGACAAGTACTTAATAACTAAATCTTGATCCGATATTTTCAATGTATAATGCTCGATTTGGTTGATTAACTATTGAATGAGATTATGTTGAAAGATAAACATTTTTATAGAATAAATGATTTTCAACATTAGTTTCGGACACAATGATGTACCTAAAACTTTTTCATTTGTTCTTTGACTCACTAACTCACACACATAAACTCACTCTCTCACCCCTATTTATTTCTTATACAGACGCACACATACTATGTGCTTGTGTATATATTATGTGGATATGCGCATACTGTATTCTGATTGGTTCACATGCGGAAATGAAACATGTTCGAAATAGATTAACGTTAGAAATAGCTATTTATTTATTTCATTACATTCTATCAGGATGAGCTTATCGCTCTTTTAGAAAAAAATATCTTCCAGTTATTTGACCGCTTGTTATCGTAGTTATTAGGTTGGTGCAAAAATAATGTCGTTTTTCTTTTGAAGTTGAACGTCAAAAAACGACGTTATTTTTGCACCAACCTAATAAATTGTCGTACGAAATGATTTGAATCTTGTTAGCATTATTTGGTTTTACAAGTAGCAAATTAACAATCACTTTTAATTAAATTAATTGTATATTGTCTTCTATTAATGCCTGTAAAATAGCATTGTTAATAGAATCGTTAAATATGGTTTATTCATGGGGAAATCTGAAGTTAAATCTTTATTTAAGTATATAAACGATGCATTAACTTCATTTTACTTTAAATGTCACTATGTGTAATATGAATGTTTCTTATATTCGGGAAAACATTAACTGTATAAAAGTATTTTCTTGAAATTACAGCTCGAGAAAAATATATAGAAAAAAGATATAAAAAAGACAATTGAAGCTGAACTGCATTAATATATATATTAGAACAAATCATATATATATATATATATATATATATATATATATATATATATATGTGTGTGTGTGTGTGTGTGATAAAAATATATTTTTCAGATATGCTATATTTATGGGTAAAATGCTCAATATTAAGAATAGACCTTATTTATATACTGAACGCAATCATCAGGTCTAAAAACTGTGTTCAAGCATTGAACAAACTGTCACCAATCGGCGTTTATCTCAGTGTCGGAAAAGGCTATGGAAGTAAACACAGACAAAAAATCTGTCAACACTGACTAACTTCTGGCTACATTTGCACCGAAGCCGGTCTCAAATACCCTGTTTATCGTTGGATCGTGTCGATTGGGCAGAAAGTTTTCTGTACAGCGCACAGCCTACATGTACTATCGCCCTGGTCTGCGACCTAATAGAGGTTACTCCTGACTCACCACCAAAGGACTGAGTTTGGCCCATACCATTATTACGGATACCTACTACAACTTTTAAACGATGAGATTTCCTGATCATATCGGTCTGGGTTAACTTTGGGAATTGCCTGAAAAACATGCTATTAGTTTGGTGCAAAAATAATGACGTTTTTTGACGTATTTTTAACGTCAAAAAACGACATTATTTTTGCACCAACCTAATACATGTCGATCTAAGGCTTGTGAGCGAAAGTGGCTAACTGTAACTGTTCGGAATCCATTGAGTGCTGTGTTACCATAAGGTCACATGTAATCGTGACCGAGTCCTTGTTCAAGTGCTGACCCCACTAGAACCAACATAAATAAAGTCTGAATAACATAGTTGCAATATAAACTACAGAGTAACTCGGTGAGTTCTGAAGAAACACAAATGTGTCTGAGTAAGAGTCTGTAATACGATTAGCTAACCACTCTAGAGTATTCGAAAATGAGCAGTCAATCATTATATATATATATATATATATATATATATATATATATATATATATATATATATATAATGTAATGAAAAACAAACCACTTTAATGTACCATTACGATAATTTATTTCACCTAAATTTATTTCTCCTATGAGCGATATAAAATTAACCCCTCCCTATACTTTATATTGTCTGTTTAACTACCACTCTCAACCCCCTCTATTAAATTACAAAAATTACACTACCCACCAATTTCTAATCCCATTTTTTTTTCTCAATTCGTTGTTGGAAGATTTACCTGATGATCCTGAATCCTTAAAAAAGGATTTAGGTGAAATACATTATCGTAATGGTACATTAAAGTGGTTTGTTTTTCATTACATATTAGCTCTGTCCTAACATTGAGCTCTCAGGATTTCATCCTCTTTGGATTTACCAATTCGGTTTACCAAGTTCCTTATAACTTAATTATATATATATATATATATATATATATATATATATGTGTGTGTGTGTGTGTGTGTGTGTGTGTGTGTATGTGTGTGTGTGTATGTGTGTGTGTATACATATACGTTTCATTAAAAACAAATGACAAGGTACTGCGATTAGGCTATCAATTTCATTTTTCTTGTGTTCGTATAATTGTTTTCTTTTCTGGGTATGAAGTGCGTTAAAATTGTGCAAATGTTCTGCATATCCGAATGGTTTTAGGCTATTCTTTTAGCCATTATCGATGATGATTTTTATTTTTAACTGAATGTATACATTCTTTTTTGTATTTATCCAGAGTTATGGGGACGTTTTATTTGCCAAACACGGTCAGCACACTGTGACCGTTGATTTTTCCTGAATGTTGGCTTTTTCTTTTATTATTAGTGCTTCCATTATTTTTAGTCATTTGTTACATGTAGATGAGGTTAATATCCTTCTATTTTCTACAAGTATGTTGCGGATCGATTGCAGATTAAATTTTATTGTTGGTTTGAATTGTTTTATATAAAGAGCCTACAGTCGGCACTCAAGCTCTCTTAATGGTATTTGAAAAGAAAAGCCTTTGACAGCACGAGAAATTGCATAACAATTCAATACAAATAAGTAATAGATAGATAGATAGATAGATAGATAGATAGATAGATAGATAGATATTGCTTTCAACAGTTTCTTGGTATTTACATAGATATGAAATAAAAATCTGATAGTATTATGTAAAATCACATTGTAAATCCTGAAAAGCACTCGAGAAAAGCACTCCAACTAGCCCTGCAATTTTCTCATTACTCTGATGCTGAAAAGAAAGTCTTGTCACCATTAAAATTTTAATGTTGTTTTGAATTACATGTTATATTATTCTTCTACGACGTAGGTCATCATGGTTCTCCACAACGTCCTATTCTTTGTAGCTTTTAGCCCTCTTAAAATTCCGTTAAATACCTTTTTTGTCAGCTATTTACAAAGTTCGTTTCCCTTTTTGTCCAGTGAGTGTCATATTCTCTAAGCCTTCATTAGATGGCTCTTTCTGAGTCTAAGTATAATTTTCCTTTTTATTCTCATTTTCCTTAAAATTTTCTTCTTCTTCCACGGTATTATCAGTACTCTTCTGCAGAACCAGAACTCTGCTGCCTCAAAGTCTTCTCTTCATCTCTGAAGAAATTGCCTCGCATATATAACTTTGCGTTCTGATCTTTCCTTAAAGGAATATTTAATGTCAAGTCGAATAATTTTCGAATTGATGTATCTCATAAAAGTAAGTGTAGCTGAGACCAATTTGAAATCCTGCATGCATAACGAGTTTAAAAGGGGTCCGTCGTCGTCAAAAGTGTCGATGAATATTTGAGCAGTCGATAGAAATAAAAGTTTTGATGTGTCAGGAAATGCCAGTGATGGTTTATTCAGTTTCTCTGGTGGAATATTACCTTAAAATCTCCCCTTGTTCTGGACGATCGACTTCAGTCGGCAGTCAAGCTCTCTTAATGGTAATTGAATAAAATCCTAAGCTGACAGTACGAGAAATGACATAACAGTTCAATACAACGCCCATCCAACAATCGTATCCCACCTCCATCACTTCGGTAAAGTGTCATAACATGGCCAATGGGTTTTACATAATCTGGCCAGTCCTCAAACTAATCAGAGAGTCAGCATCTGTTCATCATGTAGAACAAGACACACTATCAAATTAATTCTGGAAAGGACCATGAAAATTAAGAAAATGTGATTTATAATCATATTTAGCGAAAACTACAATAGTTACAAAACAAGGAAATATCTTATGCTTATATGGAGATAATACTCTCTGTTAGGTTTGTGTCGTCTTTCATGAACTATTGAATTTGAATGAAACAGTCTTTTCTGAGATATATCATCTTCACGAAGTACTTCTTTAGTTGTTGTTAAAAACGAGCTGTACTGATCGACACTTCACATCATTTTGATGATTACATTAAAAATCAAGGAATATTGACTGAATTTCTAATTGATCATCAAATATAAGTAAATTATATCTCAACAAAGAAGTGACAGGACTTCGTTCCCAACTTAATATTAAGGCTTATGCTCATAATGAAGTGATGTTTTGGGAGGGATATTTTGAAAATAGAATACATTAATATATGAAAGTTGCTTTTTTACTCAAAAAAAGCAACGAATGCTTACTTTCAGACCTTCCTCAGAATCCCTCATTTTTTTGCATACAAAGAATTTATTTAAATTAAATCTATAAAGCCAGTATATGTCAATGTGTAGGCGCATGCGTATGTCTGTACTTCCGGAGTTTCGCCAGGAAATACGGTATAACAAAAATATTTATTTTCCCTCCCCTCCCCACCAAGAAAAAAAACATAATCTCCTTCCTTGTCAATGCACTTAACGCAACACTTCTCTATAATCATATAAATCAAATATTATACATTAAAAAGTTCAAATCAAAATTGATCTGTGTATAAATACGGACTCTATCCTCTTACATATTTCCATATATCCGCCATACCCATGACACATTGTACGTTTATATACGCGCGCATATCACTGTGTGTGTGTGTGTGTGTGTGTGTGTGCGTGGGATGGTGTTCACCAGGTTCAACTTTCAGCACCTTTTCTTCCCATCCCTTTCGCAACGTCTAATCTGACACTTACCCTTTTACGGACAAGCTTTAAGTCTCAAGACAACCAGACCACCAGAGAAGAATTCAAAATAGAAAGCGGGGTATTTCGACTAAATTGAGGCAAACACTGAATTTATTTACTATAACCTGAAATATTGACAATAAAAGACACCATGATACTTCTAATATTTCTTGTATTTTTACTCTGCCATTAGCCTTCTTTCACAGCTTTTTGCATATTTATTGAAATAAACCATCTATAGAATTTGCCTATAAGACAAAACGAGGAAATATTTTAAAATTGGTAATAATTGTATAAGAGTGTATGCGTTTATGTATCAACTGTTATCTTTAAATGAAACCGTTTACCCCCAGTATATATGCATATATCTATTTATAAAAAATATATGTAAATATCAAACGTCTATGTATGTATATTTTTATAACACATATTTATAGCACATCCACATACACACAAACACACACACACACACACACACAAACACATATATATATATATATATATATATATATATATATATTGAATAAATTACAAATATTATGCCTGCTTATTTTTATCATAATCCTTTCATATTCACCAATATTTTCAGTATATTACAACTGAATAAGGCAAGAGATACACTGTAACTTGAATTATTCAATTATAATATACGGAAAAATATTCGTGAATATGAAAGGATTATGATAAAAATTAGCAGACATAATGTTTGTAATTTATTCAATCAGACATGCCTAACGGAGAATTTGCTGCCTAAATATACAAATATATATATATATATATATATATATATATATATATATATATATATATATATATATATATGTATGTATGTATGTATGTATGTATATATATATATATCACATATATGTATATATAACATATATATATGTGTAACACTCAGATACAAACACACAGACATATATATATATATATATATATATATATATATATATATATATATATATGTCAGATATCTTACCTCTAGGCTATCGTCGCACGGCAGAATGGAAGGAAATTTTAAAGTTTTTCTCTATACGAATTACGCCAAGGGTCGCAGAACTCAATTCATAGTTGAAGAGTATATATATATATATATATATATATATATATATATATATATATTTAAATTATGAAGAACTTGATAATCCGTATGGGTAATCCCAAGGAGGATATATATATATATATATATATATATATATATATATATATATATATATATATATATATATATATATATATGTACAAAGTGTAAAACCTTTTCTTGTTCCGCGTTTCGTCCATTAGAACTTAATCTGACTAAATTGAGGTTTACATTGACGTAATTAGACGTACTCATGAACGCTAATATTTTAAATAAAGATTTTAACTTTCTTTTTTAAATATGTTTTTGGGTGATAATAGTTTTATATTATCACTATATATATTATTAACATATTCTTATATTATCACTATATTATAATATAAATTATACAATATATATTGTTGTATTATCGCTATATATGTTGTATATAGCGATAATAAACATTGTAATTATAGGAGAAAATTGTAGATAAATGTATATTTCCATATTCATATTCTTAATCCATGTATAGGTGGAAACACATGCACATACACACATATGTAGGCACACAGTATACATTAGCCGGGGATGTATGCGCGTATGTGCGATACAAAGTATTTATGGCAGCATGTATGCATAAATAATAATTCAAAATAAAAATCACTAAATTAACTTGAAGAATATCAGGGAGGAAATTATCTCATATAAAAATAAGAATCAATGCTAAATAAATTGTACGATTTTCATGAAAGAATGTGCAGTTGATATGAATAAAGATATATAGTTCAGTATAAGAGAATCTATGTAAATATCCGCTTTTACATAGGAAAACTGATAAACAGAAGATTTTCTGTTTTTATAGAAAAGGATTCATATATTTAAATTCTTAAACCCTGCTTGCTCAATCTTTGGGGCTCCAGCTATGTTTACTAGATAACTTAGAAGTAAAATACGTATTTTCAATTTTTTCTAATAGATTCAAGTCTTAATAATCAATTTTGACCTGTTTCTTTATAAATAAATATATAAATGATAAATTATAAATAAATGCAATAATAATTAACATTCTTTTTAATTAAATAGGTTGCAAAATATGTCTACTAATTTAATTCAAACCTACTGTCGTGTCATTTCTTGTTATTCATGAAACATATTTTGCTTGTTGGTGAAATTAATGGCATTGTCTGAACATAAATTTATACTTTCACACCACGAAATAGAATTTACCACGGTAAAGTTATTTGAACTGTCATAGTATAAATTTATAAACTTTCATACTATGAAATAGATTTTTCCATGGTAAAATTATTAGGTTGGTGCAAAAATAATGTCGTTTTCTCACATAGTAACATAGGTGAGAAAACGACATTATTTTTGCACCAACCTAATATTGGCATTGTCTAAATATAAATGTATATAATTTCACACTATTTAAAACGATAGTGATTTTATCAGACAGAAAAGAAAAACTGTTTTGTAATTATCAGTTTGCCCAGATAAAAATTATTAATACTTAAAATTAAGCATTTTGATCGCCTTCAATGAAAAATAATAATGATTTTTAATTAAAAATATATACAACATCTTTTTTTTTCTTTTTTTAGGGGATCGAAACTCGACTATTTACACGCCAGTTATCAATTAACTTATAAATTATCTTCCATAAACGTCCCGAGAAGCAAATAGTCATTTTATGGGAACAAGAAAGAATCAAATGCACACACAAGAAATGCAAACTATGATATCCTCGTATAATGTATTCTACACTTGGGGTCCTTCCTTCTGTAAAAATAAATTAAAAACACAAAAACTATTTTGTTCTAATAGAAACAATAGCTAAATATATTATTTAGCAGCGGTTATTTTTTTCAATATCAGACTCAGAATAGAAATTTATAGATTTTAGGCGGGAGATTCAGCGAAAACTTTCATAATTATTGAAGGATATTTTAAAAAAATATTTCTAAAAAATCCCTATCTAAGAGATCTATTACACGCTATTATTGTTATATTAAATGCATAAAACGCACAAGAAAATAGACTAGGCAACAATGAAATTAGCATAGATGCTAAAATGCTTCTGGAAAGTTTAAGGACTATATGTCAAGTGAATATATCAACGCAGTTTCATTAGTCTCGTCTGAAATGTGTAAATTGTTTTGTGGATGAAATCAATAGACCTATGCGAAACAGCTTGCTTTCCCTTGATAGAAATTCATTACACACACACGCGAGCACACACACAGACACACACACACACGTGTGTGTGTGTGCGTCTGTAAAATAGATAGCTAGGTTAATAAAACAAGGGCAAATGAAAGGGTACCACCGTGATCAGTACGAAAAATATTTATTGAATATTAATTATTGACCACAAGACAAAAATGAATCAAGGTAATTAAAGTTTTAAGTCCGGAATATTCGGACACGCCTGTGTCCTTCATCAGCGGCGCGAGAAATAAACAGAGAAATGGGAATACTCACCAACTGTTATCCTTGTGGCTGGTGTGATTTCTAATTATATATATACATATATATATATATATATATGTGTGTGTGTGTGTGTGTGTGAAAACGATATATAATTTTTTATATATCAATAACAATTATATATATATATATATATATATATATATATATATATATATATATATATATATATATACTCTAAATTGATGAGACATTGCTGCCAATCTAGTACTGAACTTAAATTCATAGAGTTTAAGTACAATAGAGGTAAGTGCTTCAGAACAATTAGCATGAATGTATTTATAGAAGATACAGGGAACATACGTTATATAATATGACAAAACATATATTTAAAATACATACACACACATACATACACACACATACATACACACACATACATACACACACACATATAACAAGTCATATATTTAGAAGAATCAGAAAAAATATTTAAATTATCAGTTATTAAATTATTAGGGCGCATGCGTAGTCGCATACACGATATATATATATGTATGTATGTATGTATGTATATATATATATATATATATATATATATATATATATATATATATATATATATATATATATATCGTGTTGCGAGATAGAGAGAGAGAGAGAGAAATAGATTGATAGTTAGCCAGAAAGAGATAGATATTATATTATATTATATTATAACATAATATATATACTTATAAGTGTGTGTTTGTGCGCACGCGCCTGCATGAAGATGCTGAATATTTCTCAGCCCGATCGACTTTCTGAGATGAGCAAATGACCTAACATGAGATTTTGGTAGTGAAGTGCTTCTTGGTTTCAGCAGCCCCTTGTAATGCACTTGTTTAATTACGAAATCTGTTTCATTTGTTTTTTTGTTTGTTTTTTTGCAGTGGTGGGTTTTTTTGTTTGTTTTTTTGCAGTGGTGCTTAAAAGCAAATATCAAAGCAATCTGTATTGTTGATAAAGAGAATATTTCAGAAAAGCAAAATGATTACTGAAACAAAAGACCACTCATTTAGATGTAATCCAAAGAGAAATGATCACTCATTTTTTTCCTCCATCATCAAACAAGGCACAAATACAAAAAGATCCCTTGTGTACGTTCATAGAAAAGAAACCCATTGCGTTTGAAATTGAAATATTCTCACTAATAAAAAAAGGAACGATTTCAAGAATTCTCCTTTTGATAACAACGATAAAGAGAGACATATTGATGACTTTCTGAAACATGTCCTTACGTTTTCTATTTTTGTTTTATAAGAAAAGAGTCCATTATTTACACGCGGATTATTGTCCTCATCTTTGTTGTTGTTATCACAACGTTTCGAGCTTCATCAGGTGCTTGTCAATCCGGATAACCTTCAGAGAATTTCGAACTGAACATTTTATTTAATCTACGAGGTAAATTGTTTTCGTTCCGCTCTCTCTGTATGTGGATATCTTGCAGTGCTTTTATTTATTATTGTTCAGTTACTTCTCGTCTTGTTTCCACTGAGTCTATGTCTACAATACCCGACCCAGAGATTGAACTCACCATTACTATATCACCAAATCCATTAAAAAACGTTTGAATCTACTATACATGAGGAAGGCCAAAAGTCACAACAGCCGAAACGTTGTGATAATAAAGATGAGGAGAATATAAATGTCAATAATGGTAACTCTTCGTTCCAGAAATGAGATAGAAATATATTTATTTTTTGTATTATGAATTTGCATTTCAACTGAAATTATTTGGTAAAATACTATTATTCCAGGAATAATAGGAACTAGTATCCTTATGATTGCGTTTTCGACCCCAGTATTTTTCTGGCACAATTTCCTGTAATTCTTGGATATATATTGTGTCCACTACTTCCGGAACACGCTGAACAAAATCTTTTACCATTTTCACAAATTATATGCAGATATAGAGAGAATCACGATCAAATGTAAGAGATAGACTTACTTGTCTATATAATTTATTTGCATTTGCTGTGATGTTTCCACTAATTTCTATTATAATGACTAAACTCAACATTCCACGATTAGAGAATTAATACTCATTAGATAATGAAGGTCAAGTTAAAAAGAAAACATTCTTGTCACTTGTATATGTTTATCGGCTGCATAAAAAAAAAACAAAGAAATGTTGGAATGGGGCCATCTCAGACCTAAAAAGCAATTAACTAAAAATATATATTTGACTTACAAAATAATCGGCATATTTACTGATCATTATATTCTCTAACTTCAGATGCAGCTATTTTGCTGGCTTCTATTTCCCCAGGGTTTAACTTTTTAGTAGAAAATATTTAACTTTCTACGAGAAAGATTTTTAAAACATTTTTGTTACCCGGCGAACATTTTTCTAATTTCATTTTAATACTATGTGGAAGTATTAAGTTGGTGCAAAAATAATGACGTAATAATGTCGTTTTTTTTACCTTAAAAATACGTCAAAAAACGACATGATTACGTCATTATTTTTGCACCAACCTAATATATATATATATTATTTTAGTTCTTTTTAAGTATATTATCGATAAAATAATCCAATTAATGCTCATCTGTTACCAAAAAATATGCTCCACTTAGAGAACAATGGGCACTAAATGGTGAAGGGAATAGAGAATTGTTGAAGTCTAGTTATCTCGAATTCTAAACAAAATAAAATTAACAAACATGCAAGATGAATATTTCTTTTTCTCGACATGAGTTTAAGAAGGTAATACACTTTGTTAGGCGCTTTTGTCTAATTGCAATATCGTCCTGGGTATGATGATAAATTACATCCGGCAGCAAGGACTCTGATTGAGAAGTTTTGACAAGTGTGGAACCACCTCTTAATTGCTTTTTTGAACCAGAGTGGTGAGCTATGGGCAAATAGTGAACGTCCAAACTAGGTTCAGAAAACTAATGAAAGTATAAAAATATATATCCAGTAATAGATTTTAATAGTAAAAAAAAATAACCAAAATTTCCCAAGAAAATTAAATTCCGGCATTAAATGACCCATAAGGAGTTGATATGCCACTAAACAAACCAAAACAAACTAATTGTAATAAACCAGTCATCTGTGAAAAATTGTCAATTTGAAAGCACTCCTCTCGTTGTTGTTTACTGACTGATCAAGGTTTCACATTGCAACACGCCCAAAGGAAAAGATTTTGACTCCTTATATAGAATCTTTA
>OZ010577.1:59565562-59568062 GCA_963932145.1 Acanthosepion lycidas
CTCTAAGTTTTTGAAACAATAATGTTGCCAGCTCTAAGTTTTTGAAACAATAATGTTGCCAGCTATACGTTTTTTATTCTATACAAAATAGGCATTTAAAATTCATATAAACTGGATTTGGCATTAAATAACCCACAGTGGTTGATATGCCATAAAACCCAAACAAACAAAAGAACAAACAAACAAACAATATTTCTGCGTGTATGTGCGTGTGTACTTAATAGACACTACATATTTTTTTCCAATAAAGCACATTCTAAAGTAATATTGGCTTTTGAATTATTTCCAGAGTCGACACTTAGTACCTAAAATATCTGTTCTCGGCGAAAGAAAGGCAGGTTCAAGAAAACTTCAACACCAAAGAAAGTAAAGACAAATTGTAAAATATGTTATAACCACGTGAAATTAAAGCAAATATCATCATAACTTGATTACAAATTGGTGTACGTTTGTGTTTTTAATAATCATTCACCTCAGCAAACAGAGTTAACAAATTTATCAGCTTTCTTTTCTGTTCGAAATAATTGGAATTATCCTTACATATTTCAATCATCACTTATCCTGAGTTGAAAATCTTATTATATACAAGATTATATAATCTTGTAATCCTGTAATCCCCAGAAGCAATTGTTTGTACGAATCTCCTTGATTGTATTACCATTTTCGAGTTAAAGTATTTGTAGATATGTCATTGAGAAGTGGTACGAAGAAATATTTCTTGTTTAGCAGTAACTTTAAAAAAAAATCCACCAAATATTTGTTTTAGAAACAACAGCCAACCTGCAAAAAATACAAAAGTATAGAAAGAAACTGAAAAAGAAAATATGTGCATGACTATATTGAACCGCTGAAATTACCAACAACACGTTCCTTGAAAAATAATACAAAATCCTGAAAAAGAAATGATATTCTAATCATGTCATGAAAACTTAATATGCAAAAGTAACTTTAAGATTTCTCTTCAGACAGAAACCAAGAGTGAGTGGCTCTACTCATTAATAGAATAGTTAATTATGTAATTAATAAAGTTATTGTAAATTAGAGTTTATAAGTAGAAATCAAAACCTTCAAACATTTGAACGCTTTTATCATTTTTTGATAAAAATGTTCCTTATTTTGGCTGAAATATTTATGTTTAATTAAAGTAAATGCTGGCAAATTACATTAGCATATTAGTAAATACAAACGTACACACATACACATACGAAGACGCATATATATATAATATTTGAATACATATATATAAAGAGAGATAATATATATATATATATATATATATATATATATATATATATATATATATGTATTCTATGTATGCTCCATGTATGGGTTAAAGTGCTCAATATAAGGGATAGTGTATATAAATGTGGACACTGAAATCAACACAAAGGCAACAGTCTGTTTCATTTTAAATGCAATTGTTGAAACTTATATATATATATATATATATATATATATATATATATATATATATATAGATAGATAGATAGATAGATAGATAGATAGATAGAGAGAGAGAGAGAGAGAGAGACAATTAATGGATTTTTAATCCTACACATTTCTTACTACTATACGCGTTATATTTAATGAGTACACGTGTTTGAGTAGATTTAGTTATATTTTTGTTTTCTTCAATACTGACTTCAATATCTGCCAAGAGATCAAAAGTCTTATTAAAGAAAATGCAGTCTCCTGACTGGAATCGAAATTATAATCTCTTGTCAATCTGGAAAATCACTTTCAATGCAAGCGTACTTTAGCATTAAGTTTTGCTGATATGGCTTCTCATAGTTTAATGGTAAAAGACGTTTGTTTTGAAAGTAGTTTTCTAGATTATTGAAGAAATACAGGCCCGTTTCCTGTCGGGAGGGACATTTTTAAGGATTTTGATTTCTATGCTGCTTGACATTCATTTTACTGTCTAAAAATACGGATATCTACTCAAAGATATCTGTCGTATAAATATAATATTTATAGTAATAATAATAACAATGATATTAATAATGCATATATATATATATGTGTGTGTGTGTGTAATATGATTGGCTTTCCCTTACACACAGGAACACATATACATATATATGCATATGTGCATATGCCCATAATATATACATACATCTTTATTTCAATATATATATATATATATATATATATATATATATATATATATATATATATATATATATATATATATATATATATATATATATGTGCGTGTGTGTGTGTGTATGATACATCGCACATATACTGCTGGTGTTAATAAAACAGTGTTCCATGTAATATAATAGACTTGTTAAGTATGTATATATATATATATATATATATATATATATATTATCACTCATCTATCGGTGACGGATGATATATATATATATATATATATGTGTGTGTGTGTGTGTGTGTATGTGTATGTTATACATCGCACATATACTGCTGGTGTTAATAAAACAGTGTTTCATGTGATATAACAGACTTATTAAGTATATATTCATATATATAT
>OZ010577.1:59573062-59643062 GCA_963932145.1 Acanthosepion lycidas
TTCCCTCGATGTCCAATAAGCGATCCTCATCATCAGAAGAGGATGAAGAACAATTGATTGGGCCAAGTTCTCCGTTCGCTTTCGCCTTGTTACGTTGGTGAATCGGGTGGATCAGGCGATTATGGTGACGGTGGTGGTGCTGAGAATGCTGGAGAAGGTTGTCCAGGGCGGCGGGTAAAGGTGACGGAGAAGAATTGGATATTTTAGAAACCACCGATTTTTCGCCCCCCACCAAAGCATCGGATAAAGCCGCCACTCCTGTCTCTATGATCGTGCCACCTCGTCTGGGACCTCTCCCTTGTACTCCTTCTTCCGTTCCTTCGGCTTCTTCGTCGTTCGAAAATGTGGCTTGACGCGTGGCGGTAATGTTCGTGGTGACGTTGCTTGGTAAAACTGTAATGTTGCTGTTGGTGGAGTTTGGAGTAACCCTGATTCCAGGTGGCGGTGATGCGATAGCTGATTTAGTGCTAGTACTTGCCACTGAAATGTTTGTTTTTAATTGGAGATCTTGGAATATATGTGTGTTGCTTTCCGTTAGAGTAAGTAAAGGGTTGACGGGTTTCACTTTACCAGTGATGTCTAGATTTTTGGATTGCTTGTTTTCGAACTCTCGTTGATGTTTTGATGTTTGTTTCTTTTGAGATTTTTTTTTGCTTCTTTTTTTTTCTTTTTGATTCTGTAATTCCTTTATTTGGTGCTTCTGGTTCTTTGAATCAGAAAATCTATTCTTATTACCGATATCGTAGATTTTAGCGTAATTCTTTTTCGCGTTGTCCGTGTCGCTATCAGTGGTATTAATTCTGTTTTTAACGATTTCCAAACTATTGAACACTTCTTCGTTATCGTCGTCGTCGTCGTCGTCGCGATACTTGTGGCCGTTATTATTATTATTTATGGAAATATCACAGCGTTCGTTGTTGTTGTTGTTGTTGCTACTGCTGCTGCTACTGCTGCTGCTGCTGCTGCTGGAATCATCCCAGTTCCAACGGCCACCACTCTCGCCACTGCGACTGTTAACGTCAATGGCTTTTGTAGTCCAACCACCTGAGCCAATCCCGGAACTACTACGCCTTTCCGTTGTAGCACTTAAAAGATTGTTTTGGCTGGCATTATCCTCGCTTTTTCTTTTGCGTTTCGTAACACCAGCGGCGATAATCCCTGTGTTATCTATTGCAATACACTCTCTTCCAACACTTTTGGTATTTCTCCGATAAGTGGGGTCGTTGGTGGAATTTTCGCTATTAATTGTCAAACGGGCTGTTAAATTAAAATCATTAGAATCCACACTTATTTTCTTATTGACAACAATTGAAGAGGCTGCATCAGAGTTGTTATCAACGGGCGAAATGGTATTAGTCGTACTTGTTTGCAAGTTATTGACGAGGGTAGAGGAAGAGGGGGGAGGGATACTGTGGGTATTGTCGATGTGTGTACGGGTGCTGGTAGCGGTGGTTGCAGAGTTGACAACGCTTTTAACTCCCACTTTTTGGTTATTTTTATGGGAGGAGGATGTTTCCGACCGGCGCTTGTTATTGTTAAAAAATAGGGTAGTAGTCACAGTGGTGGTGTCGGTATCTGTGTTCCTCTTGTCTTGGTTGGGGACTGAATTTTCTGCTAGCGAATTCCGAGAAAGATTCACGGCTCCCTGCCGTCTGTCCTGTTTATACCGGTTGTTATAGCGAGTGACTCTGTTGTGAGACGAAACTGCTTTGCTGCTTGCAAATTGGCTTCTTCTGTTCATTGCACACGAAATTGGTTTAGATTCCTATCAGATTTGCTTTTTTTTTTTATCCCCCCACTTTCTGTAGTTTTTTTTAATCCGTTTTTGTTTACTTTTTGTTCCTTTTTTTTGTCTTTTATTATTTCGTTAAAAAACAGTTCCTGTATGTTTTTCTGTAAATCCGATCCAGTATGCCTATGTGTTTTATATTCTCTGTTCATGAAAATGTTTTTTTATGGATATACTTTTAAAAAGAAGTGTTTAAATTTTTCAGCTGTTATATATATATATATATATATATATATATATAAAGTTGGTGTTAGTCTGCGCGTAAAGCGTCTTTTACTCTACGCTTAAAAAAGATAATCCAATTTATATGAGTGAGAATGAATGTCTGCACGTATGAGCAAGTTTCGTTTTATTTCAGATTGTATCTGTATATGCGTGTATATATATATATATATATATATATATATATATATATATATATATATATATATATATATATATATATATATATATATATATATTGTAAATTCACTGTTTTTTATTCATTTTAATTATGTGTACAAAATTTTATATTGAATATGCGTGCCTGCTTTGGTTCGTTACCTATTGAATCCGTGTGTGTATTACGTTTCAGGTGTTTATATAACGATTAATATTTATAAGTTATATACATTGGAGCACACATATGAGCAAGTATTTTAAGCCTTTTTTTATTTAGATAATCAGATTATAAATCAATGAGTTTGCAATTCAAATAATAGAATTAAAATAAAAAACGACTCTTCATGAAGGAGAGAATTTTTTTTTAAATATATATAATAAGATTAGCTTTAACACAAATACATATTGGAACTTGATATATACCGCAACGATTGTACTGTCAGTCGTATCTAATTTACAGAAGATTTCTTTGCGCAAATATCGTCGCGTCCTGTAATAAGTCACGTGTTTGCCAAGTACCGCGAGGATAAAATGGCTACTTAATCCTCTTCGCAACAATTCATCATTACATGTAATCAATCAACAGATACCAAGCAACGATTACAATACTGTCTTTTTTTTCTTAAATTTATTATTAGACAGTGATCATTATCTCCGATCTATAATTTATACGCTTATGTCACTGTCATAATTTTCGCATTAATTTACTTTAATTAATATTTACCAACATCAAATGGAGTACGGAGTTGTTGTTGTTGTTATTATTATTATTATTATTATTATTATTATTATTATTATTATTGCTATACAATGATTCAAACTGACGAATTTTGTATTAACTCATTGGCATCATTATTACTTTTTCTTGGGGGTTATGGTGGTATCTTTGATTACTGAATGTTTTATTTGAAGTTGAGTAATAATGAATATTTCATTAAGTTCGCAATATAATACACTTAATATGACAGTAATAATGGTATAAAAAGTATCATTTTTAGGGTTATTTTTATGAGTATTTCTTATAGTAATTTTGTTATTTTATCTATTTTGATTTTTATATCATAGCTACTGTTTGGAAATCAACATTTTGAAGAAATTGATGTTATGTTTATGATACAATTTTTATTTAAATTTTAAATTAATAGACGTTAAAATGAAAGCAAATAAAAGTGTGGTTGTTCTAAAACTACGAGCGGTCAGCGTCTCTGAATGTTTCTAAGTTCGTAACTGACTGCAATCATGGATAAAAAGCTTTAATATCTAAAAAGAATTTTATCCGGTCAAGTAGTCATAGAGAGTAAAGAAAAGCTTCACTCAGCAATCATAATTTGTGTTGTATAACACACGATTACAAGACAATTAATAAAAATGAACTAGAATTTTTTTGAAACCACACAACCTATAGATATGAACAAAATAAAGTAGCGAAATAATATCTAATATATTTTACGTGTATACCGGTGTGTTAATAACTTCGGCCGCATATACTTAGCTGTATATTGTATTATATGAATACTTTACTTAGACAAGCACAATGTATATTTTTAAAGACGATATGTTTCGCGACGAAAAGATTTGAATTAATAATGTCATGTTAGTTTTAGATTGATAATATTCGAAATAATTTAAATAATGCATTTATTGATCTTATTCACTATGTAGCACTCTTTTTTACCGTGTCTGGTTTGTTACTTTATAAAATCCTTAAAAAGCATTTAGTGGATTAATGACAAAGGCACTTTTTGTTTTATATTTCTAAAATATGAGATATGGATTAATATTTTTCTTCACACTTTGACATTACTAAAGTTAGTTAACTGCTTCCATTCACATACGAAAACTACAAATTCTAATATTTTTACTATACACACACACATATATATATATATATATATATTCGTGTAGGTAGGTGTTAAGTTTACCATATGATTCACTGTGTTGTAATATATGATTTTTTATGAATATTTATCTTCTATATTTGAGGACGCATATGTTGTATGTCTATATGCAAAATGAAAAGAAATATAGAGAAAGTAGAATGTATTAATAAACATTCAGAAAAATTATTTTTCTTTTACTCAGTTTCGTCTTTAAAGCGATAATGATGAGTTTTGTGAATGTTTGTATGCATGAATGTGTGTACGTGTGAATGAACATTAATCACTATGTGCATGGGCTTGGACTAAATACAGATTAATGATGATTTCTGTTTGTGATTTAATGTCGGTTAAATTCTGTCATTTTTTTTCTTTTTTGCATTTTTTTTAACCTTCGGAGTACCTTGATTAAATTCGTAAGTAAACGCATGTGATTTCCAGTAAAAGAAAAATAAATAAATAATTCTAGATGACGAATAAAAAAATAATCTTGTAAATTCTCCTAAAACAAAATTTCTGAAATGTCGATAAATAGTTACAATGATGTATATTTTCACATTTTACGCATTGATGTCGGAATTAAAAGAATAATTAAATGAATATGAGTTAGGCGTGATTAACCATGCGATGCAGACGACTCTTCTCTCTTTTGATGTTATATTATATTGTTCTCTAATTTGACGTATGAGATTTTAAAACATTATTATATAAATGTTTTCCGTTACTTTTATAAGATAATCTGAGAGAGAAGACTAAAGAAAATACAAGCGCTTATTTACAGTATTTTACATACATTTAAATAATCATTCGTGTATTAAACGCGTACTAGCTGTATATATTATTATTATTATTAATAATAATAATAATAATAATAATAATAATAATAATAATAATAATAATAATGATAATATAAAAATCCGCTACTCAGTGTTTATAAGCTCTGTCGGCATGTCCTCTGTTTAAGTTTTTAGGTTATTTTAAGCTTCAGCTCATATTCTTACTATTTAGATAGATAGATAGATAGATAGATAGATAGATAAGTAAAAGATATGTTTAAGTTTGTTCATCGAGCGCGTTAAAGAACATGATTGCGTATATTTAAAAATGCATCTCGATGATTGTTTTGGGGTATATGTACGACCCTATATAACTATAAGTATACATACATATATATGTATACATAACACTTTTTTTTTCAACAAGCTGATAATTATGTTATTAAAATTCAATATTTTAATATACCAACCATATTATAGATAATTTTATTCTATATGATTATATATGTGTAGTGGAGGTACGAATTTTACTGTGTTTATATTTAAGCGTGCATAAATGCGTACATATGATATTTCTGCTGAAATGTGTATTGATCTCAATGTATCTACATGTGCTGTGTGTTTATACTCACATCTGATTGAATGTTGAGGGCATTTACTTTAAGATCGCTACTTAAGAATGTGTGTATCATTTTACATTTGAAGGCTGTACAAGCGAATATATACGTCTGTACAACATCTGTGAGTGAATCTCTCTCTATATATATAACAGCAATAGCGAATGAGTATACTAAATGGTTGCACGTGCATGTCTGTACTTGCTGTAATGTATATGCATTCAATGTGAGTGTGTGTGTGCTTGTGCGCATGTGTGTGTGTTTGTTTAAAAGTCAGATTCTGAAAGCGAACGAAAGAAACATAGAATAAAAGAAAAAGAATGGACAGAAATACTGTGCTAAAGTAAAAGGAATTAAAATTGAAAACCCGAAAAGTACAGAGTATGAAAGAGTCAATTGTTTAATATTAAATTATAAACTTTCTAATTATCAAAGTTATCAAGTACACACAATATATTCCGCCACTCTCTAGTCAATAGATAATTATTTTTACGTCTACTCTTGAAAGTCTACGGAAATGTGGCTCCTTTTATTTATTTTTACAGAGAAACAACGTCCGCAAGTGATGAAATATATTAAGTTTTTATTTTCTTTAAACGGGTGTTTGCCTGTCTGTTAAAACAATTTCAAGTCTATAATTGTGTACGTGTTTCTGTAAGTGAATTTGAATGAATGCGTATGTTTGTGCAAATTTGCGATTCTAAGTTTACAAGGACGGTGTATGTTGTCGAGAAGACGTTGATATAATTATTTTTTTTAATTCATAGACACCTCAATTGTTTTTTGTTCATTTTCTATCTACGTGCACCGATTCATTATTATTATTATTATTATTATTATTATTATTATTATTATTATTATTATTATTATTATTATTATTTAGTAAAATTTCAATTACTGTTTTCAACGTGAGTTCATATATGTTGACTTTCTGAATGCGTGCCTGTACGTACGCCTGTGTTGTCTTATGTGTGCATGTCACTATATTTGTATAAAATAAACGATATATTTTATAATTGAATACTATTCACAAATGTCTATGCTGTCAAAGATTTTACATACATACATACATACATACATACATACATACATATATATATATATATATATATATATATATATATATATATATATATATATATATATATATATATATATGCGTGTGTGTGCGAAGATATGTAAGTTTGTACTTTATGGTAAGAAGTGTTTTTTACTTAAAAAAACTATTACTATTTCTTACGTTTATTTTTTTTACATAAATGTTTCTATTTGCTTACGCTGGTATATTTTTGAGTGTTTTTAAAACAAAAAAAAAACAGACTCCTTTGTATTATCAGTGTGCTCGTCTAATTATTATGAACTTTAGACAATTAAGACAATGCTCAAATCTCACATAATAACAAAACAGATGTATGTATATATGTGTGTACGTATGTATGTATAGAAGCCAGTTAAATTTTTGCCTTAAATTATTCCGATGTAGATTTAGAAATCGATAAAATACGTTTATTTCAACGTAATAATTTTACTTGACTGCATGCTTGACATCGATACTGGAAATGTATTTTTCTACTTTTATTATTGTTGTTACCACTATTATTATTATTATTATTATTATTATTATTATTATTATTATTATTATAAATGGACTTTCAGCGATAATGCTATGAATTATTTCAACAGCAGATATTCAAGATATTCTTCATAATTCTATATAATATAATAAAGTTAATTTTGAAGTACTGTATGGTTTTCCAAACGTGTATCTAAACATGTCAGTAATGTTCAATATGATTATTTGTGCTTACTATTAAGGATTGTTTTGAACTAATAGTGTATCATTAGAATTTAAACCCCTTTTAAAGTGAGCGTCAAATGAACATTATATGAAAGTATGAATGAAAATCTCTCGATAATGTTCAGATGGAAGTAAATCGAAATCGAAATGCAACAATTATAATTACCAAAAAAAAATAAATAAATATAATTTTCAAGAAATCAAATCGACAACGTTCAATAAATGACTTAAGTTACAACAAATACATATAGAAATTCTCATCATGTACAGATGCATTTATTACTACGGGTTTGAATAGATGTGTATCACCAGATATGTTAACTTTGTCTATTATGTCTGTGCACTCGCACCTCTTTACGTTTTTGATTGCACAATTTATACAATCCTCTTCTTTTCCACTATCTTTATATATATGTGTGTGTGTCTGCGTCTGTTTGTGTGTGTATGTGTGTGCGTGCGCGTGCCCGTGTGTGAATTGTGTGTGTGTGTACGCATGCGTTTGTGTATGTGTGCTCGCACGCGTGTTTCTGGGTATGATCACATGCATGAGTATATAAGGAGTAGATTTGAGGTTTGTTTGCCCATGTTGGTTTATATTCCTGTGTATTCCTATGTATTTTTACCACCGGCAGAAGATGTAAAAAAAAAAAGAAGCAATTTTTAAAATGGCACGGGAATATATATAATATATACACACACTTACACACACACAGATAGATAGATAGATAGATAGATAGATAGATAGATAGATAGATAGATAGATAGATAGATAGATAGATAGATAGATCAAGTAAGAGAGTGATGAGATATTTGCTTTGTGGTAGAAATTCACTCGTTAATGTATACAAACCAAACACATTTTTTAGAGAAGTTTTTTGTATCAATTAATATGTATTTATATTTTGTATGTATGCACTAGTTTATGAAGAAAATGTGTTTGATTTTCAATTTGGTAAATTCCATATATATATATATGTGTGTGTGTGTGTGTAAAAATTAATTAGTCGGAAAATCTTTTCATCAGCTGTAAGTTTCAACTTCCTGTTTATAAATGCGCATGTACTGTTTTTGATATTTCAGAATAACGAAGAAAAATGAGATCACAATTCTATGTATTTAGATTTTTTCCATAGATATTTATACGTGTATGCGGTTGTGTTATTATGAATCTCTATATGCAGTTATATATTTAAATATTATTCATTTTTATGTAGATGGGATTACATTATCAAATATTTACATTATCTAAGTGCGTATTTTTTTATACATGTTCATTGATAGTATGTGTGTGTGTAATATGTATCAATGTTTTTAAATGGATAACAAATAAAATCCTCAGTTTTATAAATACGTATGTGCATATATATATATATATATATATATATATATATATATATATATATAGTTGTGCTTATAATTGTTTTATATGCGTGTGTGAGGAATGTGTCAATATCTGTTTGTTGTTATTTCTATATAAGCGTTATCGCACAGTGTGTTTACGTTGAATTATATATGTATATATTTACACAGTGCGCCTATATTTGTACACGTGCTTAAAGAGGTCAAATATCCATCTGCATGTATTGATATATGCAAATATTTTTAGTGGTGAAATATTTATCGTTTTCAGTCTGAACATACTTTATAAGGCCGTTTATCAACCATTATAAACAATTGAATATCCTTTTGTAGTTATCTAATTACCTGTGTTTGCCAGGCATTTTTCATAGTTTCACAAATAGATAAATATTTACTTGAAAGTATGATTTCTGAAATTTGTTAACGTATAAGTATTTGTATTTCAGTCTAGTTCCTTATAACTGTAATGATATATGCGTTAATGTACATTTATGTGCGGGTGTAACTGAATGTTTGTGTGTATAAATGATTTACAGAATACCCAAAAAATATTTAGAAGCGAACTAAACCCGTATAACTGTCAGTTAGGCATCCATCCATCCAACCGGTACGTACCATATTCTTTGCCGTTAATGCAGGCGTCATCGCTTTAAAAGTGACATCACCATATCAGTATATCGACAACCACCACCACCACCAGCACCACCAAGATACGATCACTGCCACTAACCGGCAGTAAACATTTAAGGTATTATTGTCTTGGAAAAAGCAAACAGAAACGAAAGAGCGAGAAAGAAGAAAAAAAATAGTGTAAAGAATCCACTAACTGTGGCAGCAGAGTTCTTATTGTAGCAGACACTGCTTCCAGGGTGGAGCTATTTGGGATAACAACTTGAGTTTGGTGTGGTTTACAGGATGCCGTGTCGAGTCCATCTTTTCACGGTGAGAACGGAACTATCAGACGGAAGAAAAGCAATACTCAGAGACAGAGAGACAAATGAACTTGCAGACAGGCAAGCAAGCACGTAGGAGACAAAAATGAATGAAATAGAATGCGAAGTTCAAAATGTATTTGTCGTGGTTATAGAGATTAATTGGGTTGATGTGTGTAAGGATGGAGTAACACAGTTGGTTAAAAATCTGAGAAATAATATTAAATGAGAAAACAAGGAAGAAAGGTGTAATTGACTAAGGATGAGCTTGTTGGCGTGGAGAATGAGAACGCGTAAAAGATGGAGGGGGGTTGCAGGCTGTGGAAAGACGCTAGCAGAGCAAGGGATTAGAGGGGCTAAAATGAAGAAGAGAGGCCTGATGAAATGGCATGTAGACGGAAAGAAATAACGGGAAAGCGGGAAGAAAAATGCTTAAAAAGAGAGAAAGAGAAACCATTCCGAATCAAAGATAGGGAAAAAAAAAAGTATGAAATTTTCAGTTGTGAGGGAGAAAGAAAGAAAGTAAAAGGAAAGTGAAAGGGGATAACCAGAATAGATCTGCAATTAAGGCGTGACAAAGAAAATCAATCAAACAGAAGAAAAAAGAAAAGAGAAGAGAAAGGAAAGGAGAAAAGGAAAGAAAATTGTAGAAATTAATTCAAAATTTGAATGAAAATATCTGTTTAGATATGTAATAAACCGGGAAGATATAAATAAAACAATAAAATATAGGAAAAAAAATTTAAAACAAAGGTGAGTAGTGAAAAAAAAGAGGAGCTAAAGGAATGGGAAGTGTCGATCTGAGTTAATTTTAAAGGAGGGAGAAAATGCAGAGGCAAAAAGTAAAAGACGATAGGAAAAGGAGAGAAATGAAAGAATAAAATTAACAAAGTGTGAAAACAAACTTTAGAAGAAAATAAAGAATTGGACGGTGAATCTTAAAGGATCACAGAACCATGGGAAAATGGAAGGTTGACAAAACAAGTGGTAAAAAATTTTTGAGGAAGAAAGAATAAGAAAAGTTGAAAGAAAAAAATAAATTAAAAAAAGGAAAGATTGGAGTCAGTTGAACAGAGAACAGCTGAGAAGAAGGAAATATTTTTAAAATGAAAAGAAAAAGAAAGGATAATAGGGAGGTAGTGAGATATTTCGAAAACGAAGCAAAAAAGACAAAAATAAATAAATAAATAAACACGTGAACAGAAAAGGGGAAAAAAACGAAAATTCACAAAGAAATAGGGTTAATGAAAACAGAACGAATAAAAGGCAAACATTAAAAGAAAAGGATGGAAATTGTTTTTAAAAAATAGATAGGAGGTAAAATAAGTATGAAAAAGAAAAGAAAATCAGAGGATGGCAATAAAACATTTAGAGTAGCCAGAGATAAAATGAAGATGAAATGAGTAAAATAACGGATAAATAGAAGGAGATGTTTCAATGTAGAAACGTAAGGAAGAAGAAGTATAAACGAAAGCTACTCATAAAAGGCTTGAATGAATGAGAGAAATATGAATGAAGCTATACAAGGGGAAATAGGGAAGGTTAAAAACAAATAAAAAAGAAAATTATTTTTCTCGCACTGCAAGGAGAATAACTATGAAATTAAGATATTTGCAAATGTCGTCATTGGATTTGACTTGGCAGTGATGATGTCGATAGTAATTGGGGAGGAGCAGTAGCCGGTGAATGGAGGCGTGGGGACAGAATGGTAGAAGTTGAAGGAAAATGATATTAAAGTTACTTTTTTTTAATAGTCCGGGATTTCAAATGTTCAGCTTGAAGGCCCCTAATTTTTGTTTATTTTTACCTGCCAGAAGGAGAATGTTTATTATTAATTGAAGAAGAGACACTGATTAAAATATTCGATATATTTATTGCAGAATTGTAGTATGTTATGTATACAGCTATATTACCTAACTGCTAGCTCCGATTAGAGATCAAACAACATCAAGCGTCCTCAATACTTCAACAGTATTATTATTATTATTATTGTTGTTGTTATTATCATTATTATTATTATTATTATTATTATTATTATTATTATTATTTGTGTTAATTGTCATATTATTATTATCAATATTATTCATGTAATTGCATTTTTCGCGACAGGTGTCTGACAGTTGTTGTAGGTGATCAAGTGACAGCAAATCTCCTCAGAACTCTCGTTATTGCTATTCTTATATTTAGCATAGTTTATGTTATAATTGTCTGTTATAACGTACACTATTATGATGACCAATATTATGTACAATTTTAATATTATTATTATTTAAGTTAATAATAATATTAATTGCAATAACAATAACAATAATAATTATTATTATTATTACTTCCTTTGATTTTTGTTATATATATATATATATATATATATATATATATATATATATATATATATATATATATATATATATATATATCCGGTTCTCAGAGACAAAAGGTCAAAAATGGGTTCATTAAATTTTTCACTGATTATTTTTGTAAAATAATAATATTATTATTATTATTATTATTATTATTATTATTAGTATTATTATTATTATTTATTCGCTGTATCTTTAACCCAATAATAACTAGTAGCTAACACAGGAAATTAAGTTAGCTCAAATCTTCTTACTGCCGTCTGCAACATAACGACACTTTAGGCTTCAATAAGAACAGGGTTTCATTTCCTTCACTTTCATAAACTCCCGGCAAAATCGAAGTACTTGGCTCTGTCGTCTGTCAGAAGTCGAACATCTGACGTGTCTTCTTCCTTACGATTTCTAGATCCAGTGAACTGGCCAGGATTGGGTGATTCGTCTGAATCTCAAGATGCCACGCGATTTCCTGTTTCATTTTCTTAAACAGATTTTGGTCGGTACCAACCAATATCCTATTGCTTGCACAATTTACCAGTAAAACACATTTCCTACTTAGTCATGCCTCTTCCTGTCTTCTTTTTGGGTTAATTTGTTGCACTAATAGTTTGATTGATTTTCTTTTTTTATAAACGGTCTACATTCTCTTTTATTATTATTATTATTATTATTATTATTATTATTATTATTATTATTATTATTATTATTTCAAGCCAGTAGTAAAAGGTGGCTTTCAATGAAAATAAAACAATGACTAATATCCGCACTACTCCAGGACATCTCTCAGTATTCTCGCTCATTTTGGTAATGCTGTCATTTGAATTATTTCAATTCCTTTTGAAATGTTCGTATCTTCTGAAATCTCTTCAGTGTTCTTCCAGGCTGTTTGAAGTATGCCTGCAATGATGAGTATGAGTATCAACCCCATGTGCTAGAATTAATTTAAACATTCATTGAGTTTTCATTCCAGGGGCAAATGGTAGGTAACACTGGAGATCAAATGGCAGTAAATCAATTATTATTATTATTATTATTATTATTATTATTATTATTATTATTATTATTGCTATTGTTGTTGTTTTCAGTTTTCCTGAGATACTCCTACAACAAATCTTTTTATCTCTGAACAGACATAATACATTTAAAGAGTGTTTTTTTTTTTTTATGAGTGTGTGTTTTTTCTAACAAGAAGTTTTGTTGTATTTCGAACTGTGATAGGCTTCCTGGGATTTTCTTAATGTTTTGTGTCTGTCAGTTTACCTTTTTTTTATTTTTTTTTTTTAAATATAATTCTCAGTGCTCCTTTTTCCTGTTATCAGTGAAATTATTCATTTCTTTCTTGTTTCAGTCCCATGACCGAGTGTATCCGTAGGATCTGAGCATTTGACTAATTCCTTCCACGTATCTGGGTTGAAAGTCGAAGAGTATCCAATCATGCATAGCGTGTTTTGAACAAGTAGATCTGGCAGAACCTACCCTCTCAGAGTCAAACCACATAAAAGAAAAGATAGAAAGAGGGAGAGAGAATGACATATTGATGGAGAGACAAGTGAATGATGGAAGAGAGTAAAACATGTAATAATTCGTTATATGCAAGGTTTTATGGGGTACGTTCGCATTTGCGTCTATGCATACGTGTACATACGGGTGAAAGACTACCTGTGTACATCTCCACGCGCGTTCGTATCAGTGTGAAGAGGGTATATACCGGTTAAACTCATGATTTTATGCTCATGTATGTAGGTGCATGTGTAGATAAATAAAATGTTATGCATGTTAGATTTTTTGATCAAATTTCTTTTATTGGTCGTAAAGTGTTCCCATTAATCATGCCCTGTATATGTAAATATAATATTCAATGCCTATATTTGTATAATCATGTTCGCAATAAAGCGAATACTCTTTTATTTTATGAAATTACCCCACATTTCTGCTAAATAACTTGTTCTAACAACACTAATTGTAGTTACCAAAAACAATATATATATATATATATATATATATATATATATATATATGTATATATATATATATATATATATATATATATATATATATATATATATATATGTATGTAAGCAAATATATGGATATAGATCCGACAGTATGAAGAAAAATATACGGAAAAAACAAACAAAAATCCTTATATGCAATTATGCTGTATTAATGTTAATATAATGTCAACGTCTGACGTTTCGGTCTAATAAACCATCTTCAGGACATATTCATAAAATATAATTAACATTATCAATTGAACATGACAAAGACGATGGACATAAGAACAAAAAAAAAAAGAAACCTTTCAGTTATCTGCTTGGATAAGTCTTGTTCTTATGTCCATCGTCTTTGTCATGTTGAACTGATAATGTTAATTATATTTTATGAATATGTTCTGAAGATGGTTTATTAGACCGAAACGTCCGACGTTGACATATTAACATTAAAACACCATAATTGCATATAAGGATTTTTGTTTGTTTTTTCCGTATATTTTTCTTCATATATATATATATATATATATATATATATATATATATATATATATGCGACTGTCAGTGTGTCACACATTTTTAACTTTACTACGTAGCTCAACATATCATACCATTTTAGAATCAGGCCGAATCCATGAACAAATTAGAAATAGCCGGTGGTCCTCGATCCGGACCCACAATCTTGAAATTTTGGAATCGCAAGTTTTCAGAACTGCAAAAAAAAAAAAGATATAATTATTATTATATTTTATCTTTTTTTTTTTTTTTTGCGACGAATTTTATGTGCGATAAGAATTTTTATAACTTGGAAATAAATTTGGGAATAATCCAAATTAATTGCGAAATTCAACGAAAGTCACCCATGAAAATAAAAATTGTTTGTACGGAAAGTAAGGACCTACGTACATCAAATTGTATTTAAATTCAGTGGCAGCAGAAGCATTATCGTTGAACGTTTACAAATGTATGCTTAAATATTAATGCAGTAATTAAATGCAGGGATGAATTTTGAGTTCTGTAATTTATTGTTGCCTGTTGAATACGGCAGCAGTATGCCTCGCAAAAAGAAATCTCCGCTAACAGACGATTAGATTGTAATCAAAACAGCCAAGGCTACAGCGAAGAAAAGAAAGTCCCGCGCAAATGAACACCCAGATCAAACGGCATCGGCAGAATTTTAGTCCCGAATAAACAAAGAGGCAAATGTACTGTACAGATATGTGCAAATGACTACATCTCTTAATTGCGGGATATTGTCAAGAATCTCAGTTTCAAATTAAGTTTTCTAATATTTACGATAAATTTTTAAATGCTACGCAGGTGTACCGATGATAAATTTCAAATTCGTTTAGTGAAATATATAGGTGCGCTTATAATATGAACGGAATTACGTATTTAGTGTTTAGATTAGCCCTGAATACTCTCTCTGGGTCTCTGGGTTAGAATGAAAGAAAGTCAACAGTGTGTATGAGGAATGCGTTGGGATCTCTGAGGTTAAGTGGGGACCATAAATACCTGTGGGCATATATATGTGTGTGTGCGCGCGCGCACGTGTGTGTGTGTGTGTGTGTGATTCGCAGACAATACTGTTTCAGCTCTTCAGTGCGACTAGACATCCGAATGCCTCAAGCCTGAATCAAAACCCAACCGATTTGGTGTCAATCAGAGTTTCTACCACTAAGTAATCTTCATTCGACAGAGAGAAACAGCTAAATCTAGCGTCTTGCTTTTACGAATGTAAACAAATTCCAATCATCGGGATATATATGTATATATGTGTGTGTATATATATATATATATATATATATATATATATATATATATATATATATATATGCACACACACACACACATACAGTGTGTTTGATGAATAAAGCAACAATGAAAATGACACTACCATCTACTTTAAACAGATATTTTTTACAAAATTACACAAAAATATCTTCAAATATGAAAGTGTAAATTTATTCAACAAAATTGCAATTGGCCTCAACCAAACGATATCGGAATCTCTTGCAAATCTTCTGAACGGTTTCCTTGATTAAGTTGTTGAATGCTGCCATTATCCTTGCCTTCAGTTCCTCTTTGGTGTTACAAGGAGTTTTGTTGGTCTCTCGCTCAACTTTGCCCCCACATAATAATCAAGTGGTTGCAGTCTGGGGAGTTAGGCAGCCAGATTTAAGGGTGATGTGGTCACAAAAAATGTCTGACAGCCATGACTGAGTTCTCCTGCTTGTGTGCAGTGTCATGTTATCAGACATAGGGCCCTCCAGCACCTACCCTCTTGACCCAAGGTAGCATTACTTTTTCAAGTCACTTAATGTTGTGGATTCTGAGACCCTGTGGGAAGATGATGGAGGCATAACGTCGTCTTCACTAGTGATCACTCCAAACACCTCCTTCATAACCATTGGACTCATACAAGTCTTTCCGAATCCTCTGCACTGTCTTCAGATTGACATCCAAACACTCTGAAATGTTCGTATTGAAGCATCCAGCGCGACTGCCAAGCAGTACAGAATGCTGTTTCCAAATTTCTGGCAGACGGTGCCCAATTGCCCCTACTCTGCTGAGCAGTCGACAAAATCAAAAGGATACAAAGCGCATACACCAAATTAAAAATATAAAATGACGACAATTTACCCATTGCACCCTGATATATGCTGACCAACGGGGCATTTTTGGAGACAAGGGTTGGTATTTCCAGTTTATTGTATTATTCCAACGGTTATTGTGTTGGCAGCAAGAGTTATATTTCAACTTATTCTAAAGGCCGAGTAGAAATAATTGTGAGTCAGAATCCAGTTATTTGTTGCTAGTCTACAGCGTTGTTTGATAACTTTTCACTCATTATCTATTATTGATCACGTAGGTATTGGGAATTTATTATAAGTATTTATTGTTGATTATTATTATTATTATTAAATTTACTTACATGTGGTTGGGCGGGAATTCACACTTGTTTATTAACTATGTAAACAGTGGTGCTACCACACATGGCCTGGAGATTGCATTCGAGCATGAAAAAGACTGTCGCACTCGATGTTGATCTCAGCGTCGACTCTTATATTTACACATGCTCTATACCTGATAGTGAGTACATTTGCCTATAAATATAGCAGAACTTAAATTATATAGATAGATTGACAAAATGTAAACGTATATATACATATATATATATATATATATATATATATATATATATATATATAGTTATGGGTATGACAATAATATATGTATAAGCACAATACGTAGGTGTACGCACGTACATATATATTTTTCTCAGGTGTTATTAAAAGAGTGCTCAATGTTATATAACAGAGCTGTTCAATATACATTAATGAATATGCATATTATTCCACGTCGATAGCACGACTCATGCTGATACGCAATCTTCAAATGCAGGATAGAAAATCTTCCCGTGCAGTATACGCAATCTTCTGATGAGTATCCTGCCCCTGAAGATTGCGTATCTGCATGAAACTACACGTCGTGCTATGGAATAATATATATATATTTATATATATATATATATATATATATATATATATATATATATATATATATATATATATATATATACTAGCAGCATAGCCCGGCGTTGCCCGTGCTTGATTCAAAAGTCGTACGACTCATACAGCAATCGCTATCACTTGACTTAAAATATTTTTGCCCTTCCTTGCCTTTAAAGGAGTGCCCTTTGCCGTGCTGATGTTGCTACATGCCTTACTTCTTGCCTATCTCACACTGCGAATTTTTTCTAAGCTCTATACTAAACATTAAATCTGTTACGAAAAAAGAACTAAACAAAATGAACACAAAACGATCAGCTAGTAACACTGTGTAATCTGCATATCTAATGTTAAGACTGTGGCTGCCAATAAGGAATCCTGGTAGGACTTCTAATTCTCTCAAGATTACTTCACCGTAAAGGCTAAATAAGTCTGATGAGAAAACGCATCATTGTCTTAAGTCCCTTTCTATTATTGAATTCATTTTCTATCCACATTCAGGGGATTTGCTTCTAGTATAAATTCTGGATTATTTTAATACCTCTCCCAAATAAATCAAACAGGTGACATGCTTAATAAAATCAAACAGGTGACATGCTAAATAAATCAAACAGGTGACATGCTTAATAAAACATTTTTGCATATTCTATAAAACATAGATATGCATCCACTTGCATCTGTATTCCTCTTTCTGATATCATTCTGAGTAAAGTATTCCTTGTTCCAGTGGCTTTAATGAAACCGCACTGTTCGTATCCTATTTCCGATCAATTCTACTTCGCACTCTATTCTAATAAGTTTTGTTATGTAGCTTATTAGGCTGATTGTCTGATAGAATTTCCCTTCATTTGCACCTGGCTTCTTGGTTAGGGCTATGAAAATAGATATATTTAGGTCTTCCGGTATATCACCATTGTCGTAAGTTTAATTTATATCTGTAATTTTGTTAATGCTGGAATTATCTAAAGCTGTCAGTGTCTCTATTGCAATTCCATCTGGTCCTATTGTTTTAATCTTGTTCATTTTGTTCACTACTGGTTTCATACCAGACTTTAATATTTCTGATCATTCGATGTTTCTGTGTATTGGAGATTTCAGCTTTAGCATTTTCCCTCCTTTGCTATGGAAGAGTTCTCCAATGTATTCCTTTCATCTCTGAAGTATTTTTCTTTTTCTATTATCAGTATTCGGTCCTTGGATTTTATGCATCCTGTAAAAAACGTATATTTTAATTATCATCTAAATGGTTATGTAATATTTGGTAGAATTTATCATTGTTATACTGAATCCCTATTTACTCTTCTTAATCTTTCGTCGACTTCTAGTTTTTGGTCTTTTTTTGTTTTTGGGTACTTTTGTTTTGTTTTTGGTTTTTCAGATTTTGTCTCTTTGCCGCCAATGGATGACACATTTGGACTGTAGTCATTCAAGTACTTACAACGCTGAATTGTCATACCCGCTGAATTGTCATATAAGGAGTTATAGGTAACCGAACGGTTAAGAATTGGCGAACACCGACTAGATCAGTTGGCTTTTATTTTGCAGTAATACCATTTTAAAAGGCATGAATCCTCTTCTCCTCATAGTAGTTGGTAAAACCTTTAGTCATGTAAAGATAATCCAACTTAGCCGTTTGTTTAAAGGTTAGGTCAATGATCGTTCCTTGTTACTTGTTCCATTTCCCAATCACGAGTCTTTTTGAGGTGCCGTGGCAGCAATAATAGTAGGATAGACTGATTGATGTAATTTCAGGGGTATTTTTAATACCATTTTCTTTCAGAACTTTCCAGAGATTCCTTTTATTAGCGCGGTTTCACGGTTTTGATTTCAGTTTTCCTTCTTGTAGACCGACTGCCACCCAAGGTAAGAGAACCGCGTCTTCCCTGATATTTAACCCATAGGAAGAGAGATTGGTGCCTTTACAAAAGGCGCTGGTGCGAAGTAAACGAAATAGACATGTTCTGAATTAGAACTCGGTAAATCGATTCAAATTTCGGCACCGCTAACCTTTAATCTACCTGCACATCATGTCATATGCGACAGGTTGTACTGTCGAGATAGAAGATCATCACCAAGTGACACCATTTGCCATGTGGAATGTCATGAAAGTGAATTATTCAGTATGGAATACCAAATGGGTCATGGAAAACATCACCGTCCATATGCATACAAATTTGCATGTCGGAATATCGGTGGGTGTGAGAAAATTAATTACATTTAATTATCTATTTTGGCATAATTTAATCACCATTTTGTCTGTTGATTTGCTTCGATCGAATGGTTGATTGTCTGATCAACTAATGGACTTTTGCGTATGAATATGAGATAGATAGATAGATAGATAGATAGAGAGAGAGAGAGAGAGAGAGAGAGAAAGAGAAAGGTTCGAGCATTTGTGCATGAGACAGAAAAGAGAGCATTAAAGCTAGTTTTGTCACGTATGCGTCTGTGTGCTTGTCTGCGTCTGTGTGTCTTTAAAAGAAAGCAAACGAGAAATGTGGTCAGTGTGCACCATCGAGTGAAAGCGAGTCTGCATCTGACAGAATGAGAGAGATATAGATAGAAAGTGAGTCTGTGGGTGCTTATGTATGCGTAAAAGAGATAATCTGGTGACACTCTGTGTATGAGAGATAGATAGTAAATTCATGTCTGCGAGTGTACGTATGTGTGAGAGAGGTATGAAGTGCATATGTGTGTGTTCGTGTGTATGCGCGCGCGTGTGTGTGTGTGTGCACGCGTGTGTATGTGTGCGTGTGTGTGAGAGAGAGATAAGTAGAAAGAGAATGTTGGTGTGAGAATGACAGGGAGAAAGAGAAAATGCGAATGAATCGGAGACTCCGTATGTGTGTGTGAGTGTGTGTGTGTGCGCGCGCGCGCGTGTGTGCGTGTGTCTGTGTGTGTCTCTCTGTGTGTTTTCCTAATTGACACTATGCAAAAGAATTAAAGTGCGTTAGTTAATACAAACGAATGTGGAGGGGTAGGTCTAATGGAAAAGAGAGCGTGCAAGTGAGAGAGAGAAAGAGAGTAAATAAACGAACTTATGAATTACTATGAGGTAAGTCAGACAAATGGAAACGATATAGAGAGTGTGAAACCGACAAAAATGGCAAGAGAATAGAAAAAAGAGCGGGAAAAACACTAAAAAGAAGAAAATTGGAAGTTGCCGTAAAAAGAAGAATAAAAAGAAGGTAATTGAAAACAGAAGAATAAATAAGACAAAATGAGTGAAGAAAAGAAGAGAAAGAAATGTTACGTTGAAGTGAGTGTATAATGAAATGACAAAGCAAGAGAAATTGGCGGAAAGAAGAGAAAGAAGGAAGAGATAGAGAGAAAAGAAATGGTAAAAAAAAAAAATTAGAAGAGTTGCAATAATAAAGATGAATGGAAAGACGTTAAAAGAAAATAATCTACGAAAACAAAAGAAAGAAAGAAAGAAAGAAAGAAAGAGGACAGGAGAGGAGGGAAAATAGATGAAAGAAAATTGGAAGAAAGATGAGAATTCTAAAAGAAAGACAGCGATAAGAAAGAAAGAAAGAAAGAAAGAAAGAGGAGAAACAGAAAAAGTGAATGAAAATGAGGAAAAAAGATGAGAATGTTAAAAAATACCAAGAATTTCAATGATAAATAAAGAGAAATAGACGTAAAAAAGCAATAAAAATGCAACAGTAAAGGAAAGAAAGAAAGAAAGAAAGAAAGAAAGAAAGAAAGAAAGAAAGAAAGAAAGAACTGATGTCACATAAACTTGAAGGAGGGGTCGCGAAAAATCAAATAGAAAAAAGGTGGAGCTACAAATACCAAGAATAATAGAAAATAAAAAAGATCGATAAATGTGTTGAGAGAAACAGAACACAAACAAAAAGAAGAAAGACACGTGAGTGACGTAAGAGAAGGCGGGAAAATCAAGCTTTTGGGGCGGGTATTTTGCCTGCCTGACTGCTTTTTGTGTTTTGCTGGCCAGAGCCTTTAAAGAAACTGATGCGAAGGAGAGAAAGTGAAAGAGAGAAAGGAATAGGAGATAAATTCAGTGTAAAAGGGTGGCGACGTCGCTGCCTGCCAATGTTTCTACTTTCAATGGCGTTATGGAGAGTTGTAAACAACATCGGTCGGTCGGTCGTCGCTTCATATTGGGAGCTGACTGAGCAGCCTCCTAACACGATTGCTGCAGCCGCTGTCATCAAGTTTCTCTTTTTTTTTTTTAAAGGCTGACAGTTAAAAGAGATGTTTTTTTTCTTGAGTATTCTGTTGATAATAAGACTCACGTATCTTTACTCATTACACAAAGAGAATCTAAGTTGTAAGTAACCAGGTGATGTTGATCAGGTTATTGAGGTTTCTCTTATGATTCAGATCACTGAAAACCAATGTTAACAAATAGTTTCTCTTGGTTGCTAAGTAGTTTATTTTTTAAATTGATATCTTTTACATTGTAATGTATCAGGATGTTACCTTTATGTTTTCTCTGGTTAGACATTTAATAAACAAAATATTAATTCCAAATAAATGATTTTTTTTTCAAAATAACTATTCGAAAAATATTCAAAATTGATATATCTGGTCTGATTTTATAAACAGTAATCGCAACAGAAAAGTTTAATTTTTTTGTCAACGACGTTCTGTTTAAATATTCTAATCGGCAATTCAAAAATAAGAGTTTTTCATCCTTTATTTAAATTAAAGGTGACTCTTTAAGTATAATCTATGCTTGCAATATTCTAAATAAAATTAAATATTAATTATTTTTGTTTATTGAAAATTATATTTAACTTTTTCGAGAGTAGTGCATTTTTGGTGCCAGACATGATAAACACTTGTACATAATCATGTCTCTTTTTGATTCATGATTGTCTTACACGAAAATTTCCCGCGATAGGATGCCGTTACTTTCTGTGGTTGACTGGTTGCTAGCCAAGGCTAAATGATCGGTCTATCCTGTTATTTAACCGATAGTGGCCGGTAGAGGCGATGGATGTATACCATTCCAAGGTTATTTGCGTGTAAGTAAAGGTAACAAACCCGACAACTCTGTTTTCTCATTCCATACCGTTATCCATCACCCCACATAAACATTCCAAGCTTACAGCACCTGGCATTGCCAAGCGGTCATTCATCTCACCAGATTGAACGTTGTGAAGAATGCAACGCGCAAATTATTCCCATGACGTTGACGTCTTGAGATCAAATTTACATCAGGAAAAGAATTCATATGTAAAAGTTTATTTGTTTACAATATTATTACATGTAAATACCTTGAGATATGTTCAACTTTTGTCAGCTAATTATTATATTTTCTCCGATTTTAATCATGATTCTATGACTGATACGTAATCGCATTCACTGACACAATCAAATACGCACATCTAGAGATCGACCATGCAGAGTTTTGTTAGATAAAGGACTAAATTTTGAAAAAATTAGCATGCCAATATTGCAAGTCATATTCGATGCATGGACGAATGGTAGATCTATAAATGTGCAAAATAGATTCTGATGAGAATAAACTGTCTATCGCAACACAGTAAACCAACTTTCCTAGCAGTAGACCTAGCAAGTGATTCAATATAATCTTTCCAGTTCATGTCAGCGGAAAATGCTATCGAGAAAGCGCAATGGGTCACTCCCCTGGATGTTAGCATCAGGCCTACTGATTGAAAAGGCAGATAAGGTTTACTCAGACGATTAAAATGTAGCAGATACGAAGCGTTTAAATTGACACACCATTCCTTGATTCAATTAACAACAGATTTTAGGTCATTTTTGAGATCAGTTGCCAATTTGACCTTCTCGAACTGATCAGACTTAGCATTAAGATAGGAGTAAATAGCTGTGTCATCAGCATAGATACCGCCTTGAGAAGTGAAGACATTAGGAAGGTCGTTGATGAAAATTAGGAACGACTTATGTTAAAGATAGAGCTCTTTGGGGACGCCTGCATTAATTCAAAAGATCTAGAAGAGTGGCTGTTCAAGAAGTTTAATTTCGAAATTTACGAAAGAAGACTGAATCTCTTAAAAACATGCGTCCAAAAATAGCATAACCTTTCAACTTGTGAAGAAAAACAGCATTTCAAACCCTGTCAAATGCCTTCTAAATATCTAAAGTAACAGCCCGAGCTTTACTATTCTTATCTAAAGTATGATAGTTTCTTTCAGCAATAATCGTTAAAACATCAGTAGTAGACCTAGAAAATCTAAAGTCATATTACCTATCTGAAAGAAGACCCTACGAGATGAGATCCTTAACCAATCCCACGTTGATTAGAGCTTCTAGTAATTTACCAAATAGCGGTAGAAGACTAATAAGCCGACAGTTAAAAAGATCAGACGGTTTACCTGAGTTCTTAAAGAGGATTTCCAACAAAAAGGAAAACAATATGTAGCAAGGAATTTATGTTAGAGTTTAGAGAGAACAGGGGTCAGTTCAGAAGCACATTTTTTATGGTCAATTGTAGAGATACCATCAAGTTCACATGCTTTGTGGGGATACAGTTTAGAGATGATAGTAGAAACCATGGATGGAGTTATATACAGGTCAGTCTAATATGGACTAACGGCTAAGTGTAAAGTCAGACAAAAATACTTCAGATGAGTCAAGATTAGAAATTGAAGAAAATTTACAAGCAAAACATTCTTCTTTACCAGCAGATATTACCACCCCAAATTGAGTGATGAGAGAAGGAATAGAAGATTTGCTCTTATTTAAAACACTATTACAGAGCCGCCAGGAGTCACGAGAACCAAACGTTATAAACTATATAGTGTCTCGTTCTATCAGCAAACAAAAACTTAACTTCTTTGATGAAACTTTTACAATTATTACGAGAAGACTCAAAGAGACGTCTGTAGTGATTGGAACTATCACGCTGGTATAGCCAGAAAAAGTGATTCCTATGGGCTCTAGCGGTTGAACGGACAGGTATGAACAAAGGAGAAGTCAGTGGTTTCACGTCGTATTTCTGGTACAATGCTAGCTTTAAGCTAAAAAAAGAAAGAAAAAACCTTGAAGCACAATTCTCAATAGAAATTTTAAAGATATATCAATATAAGTGACGTCTCGAAAAAGTCACGAAACGAATCCCGATCATTACGATGGCAACAGAAAGAAATCTTGATTAAATGGTTCCTGCCTAATAGACGACTCAAAAGAAATAAAAGCAGATACCCCAGCTTGATGTGAATAGCCAAGAAATGAGAGTTGTGATACTCAACAATTGCTAGGAGAGGAGGTAAGGAACAATCAGCTAAAGAAGAAGGTTGCTCACAATTATTAGCGTATCAAAATAATTTCTCTGAACATCTTAATATTTGTAAAAAAAAAAAAGTAATGGATTGGTGTATAATTATCAGGCGTTTTTCAACAATCTTTATTTTGACAAAAAGGAAACATAACAAAATCAGCAATAACATTTTTAAATGATTATTCAGGAGTGTATGATTATCGACAAACATTTTTATAACTCGAAAATAAAATATTTTTATTAAAAAAGTAAACAAAACAGAATTTTTTATTAACAAATAACTTGCCTGAAAACGCCTGATAATTATGCACCAACCCAATAAATATCTTTTTTATTTTGTTACACTTCATGCCTGTCTGCGTTTTTGGTCGAAAGCCGAATGAGTAGAACAGATACTACTTCTACGTGCCGTGTCCCTTCAGAACGTAGACGGTCTTGGCTCTCCCCAACTTTCTGTCCTTTGTGTGTTTCTCCAATCGCCGGGACTACACATCCAGTTTTCAAAAGTTCATTTTTTATGAAAATTAAATTATTTTCGTTAGACCTTCCAATATAAAAGGTAGAAACATCCTCACACTTTTGAGGAGATTATTGTATTTTGCAATATCCTTTATATATTGATTAGTCTTGTCAAGTGAAGAAATTGTTAAAAATGTAAAAGAAATAAAATTGTTCTGAAAAATAAATTTTGCAACTCAGACTAGAGGGTTACTTTCAAAATGGTTATGATCTATGAGGTGTGATATGAACAAAAGAGGTGGTAGGAAGTGAAGGATAGATAATCCCTTTCCCTTGACTTGAAGAGGTTAAGACTGCAGGTAAGTATCCGCCCAATTCTTTAGAAGAGAAAAAAAAATTAGTAGAACTTTCTCCTTACATTTATAATTCGGTGGAAATGAGGGTGATTTGACTAGCGTCTCCTAGCAATAAAGGTTTGAACTGGTGGAACCAAAGAATGTAGCTCATTTTAACATTTGTCATGGATATCGCAATAAAGTGGCGATAGTCTTACTACGTTGCGTCTGCAGGAAAGAGGCTGCCGAGTAGAGATTACGGCTTCACCCAACAGACCGCGTAAATGATTTTAAACTCTAACAAGGGTAGAAAGTATGGATCGAGCAGCTCCAGCCCGTTTTTCGTATAATCTGATTCTTATACGAGAAATTTCAGATTAATTGGTTTGAAATACCAGAGACATTTAATCAGACATACACGTCTTTATTAGGATTCTTATTATCAGATTGTTATGTATTCTTAAAATTTTAATTATTTTGCCTAATTTATATTGTTGACTAATGGTAATCTTTGGGTTGGCGGATTTTAAAATTTTAGGTAATCTCTTCTCTAAAAAAAGAAAAAAAGTGGACGCCATGCTCTAATGCGTCAGTATTTTAGACTCAGTATTTTAGTTTAATAGTACATTATACCAAATTACTTACTAATTACTAAATCCAGAAGATGAACCAAAAATCCATGCCTATAATATATCGGAGTTGAGGTGCTGAATATACCATCAGTTCACTAAATGACACATTTTATATTTGTATTAATCCTATATATATTTGGACTAATCATGTATATATATATATATATATATATATATAGAGAGAGAGAGAGAGAGAGAAAGAGAGAGAGGGGGAGGGAGGGAGAATTAATACAAATATCAAGTTTGTAACTTAGTTGATTGGTCACACTGGACAGTGAAAACAACACCAAGATGCGACAGTCTGTTTCATGCTCTTTTTCTAGGTGTTGGCTTTAATAGTCCCCTTTTATATGTACATACGCTCTATCCCTGATACTGATCACTTTAACAATAGCATACCTTAAAACTATAACTTATCATATATATATATATATATATATATATATATATATATATATATATGTATATACGTAGTATTTTTTTAATAATCTTCACGCATCCGGAACATCAGTTTTCTCAATTGTTTTTGTACTGGCGAATCCACCATTATTATCGTTTTTATTTTCATTTTTATTTTTGAGACATTCTTCAAGAGAGTTTTCCCTTATTCTTACAAGTCCAATTCTTTCAATTCTTTTTTGTTTTTTGATTGTTCTGTTTTCTTTGTTCCTCTTTCGTGCAATTTCCAAACTTCTGTTCCGATCATTCATTATCATTAATATGTCTTGTTTCCCTTTTAGACTACATATCTTTCATGTAACTGTTGGAAATTGTTATGTATCAGGCATTAAAAATAAAATATCAATAAATATATTCATACTTATAAATTTATTTGCAATATGACAAACAACCATCTAATTGCATAATAAAATCTGACAACACTAAACATTTTATTCTCAACGTTTTTAATAAAAAATGTTATAGGCTAAAATTTCCTTGGAATAATTATCATATAAATATAAGTACACCGGAACATTTTACCAATGTTTGATACAAATTTTATTTGTAAAAATACTGAATTGAATAAAAACCTCCCTCTCTCTCTCTCTCTCTCTCTCTCTCTCTCTCTCTCTATATATATATATATATATATATATATATATATATATATATATATATATGCACTGACTATACATAAATTCAAATATATGTCTTTCTGAATCCTGTCCTTTTATTGTCTTGTATCCTCAATAACGTCTTCTCATTTTCTTTCACTCTCTGGAATAACTTGGTTTTTAGTGACGTTATCTCGATGGTTGAGGCGAAAGGTTTAATATATTACATTCAATATACATAAATACATACATAATATATATATATATATATATAGAGAGAGAGAGAGAGAGAGAGAGAGAGGGGGGGGAGGGAGGGGAATCAGACAGACAGAGAGTGTGTATTTCAGAAGCAGTTTTTGTATTCATGCAGACGGAAATTTATTCAAGAGTGTTTAATTTAATATTTCTACAACACTCGCAACACAAATTTCTTTCATAATAGCTTATGAAAATATTCAGAAAAGATTGGAAAACTCATGAACAACTTTTCCACGGAAATCAGAGAAAATGGTAAAAACCTTAGAAAAATTAAATAAAAAAATTCCAAAATTTAATTTGACTTCAACCAAAGCTGCATATCTGCATCTCTCTCTCTCTCTCTCTCCATATATATATATATATATATATATATATATATATATATATATATATATATATATATATATATATTAGGTTGGTGCAAAAATAATGACGTAATAATGTCGTTTTTGACGTATTTTTTAACGTCAAAAAACGGCATTATTACGTCACTATTTTTGCACCAACCTAATATATATATATATATATATATATTCCCTTTATTTCTTTTTTCGAGGGTGTACTTATTTATAGGATATTTAAATACTGTTTATAACGTTATTATTCTTATTATCCATCCACTGTCTCAGTTCCTTTCATTGGTATATTCTCTCTATTTTGGGCATTTCATTTTGTCTCATTCCTTTTCTACCATTAAATTCGACCTTTTCTTTCCGCTTCTAACTCACTTCACGTCGACTACATCCCTTATGCTCGTTTTAGCTTTTCTATTTATTCCATCTCCAATTACATCGGCTTTCAATTTAAACTTCCAAATCCTCCTCTTTTTCTATTTTTCTATTTTTTTCTTTCTTCTGATTTCTCTTTTACAACTCATCTTTCTCTTTCTCTCTTTCCCTTTTTCTCACGGTGTTTCTCTGTCCATTTTAGTTTCAATAATATATATCTTTCTTTGTCACTTTTTCTGCACTTTCTCTCGTCTTTCGCTGATTCCTTATATTCTCTCCCTGCCCTTCTAATTTCACTCTACCCCCATTCCTTTCTACCTAGCTTTTGCATTCGCACCCCATTTTTTTTTTTCATTGCACAGGAGTTGAATTTCCTTATTCACCCATGCATTTATAGAAATGTTATTTTTACACCATTTATTTATTTATTATTATTTTTTTTTATTTTAACCAGAAAAAAATCTATCCAAAGCGATAAATATACAAAAGCATAAAGTGCGAAATACGTTTTGAATTTTATATTCCCCCTGTTTTATAATCCGGATTGAGCCATGAAATTCTCTGGTGCTCATTGCTCAAAATCTATTCGCTGTTCTTTTTATGACATTCAATGACTGCAGATCAGTTTTACCAATAAATAATAGCCTAAATTTATTAGTGCCTTTATACGGCCGTGGAATGAGTTTTAAAAAATCTGTTTGTCATAATTTCTTCTGCAAACTTTTATTCTTATGTTAAATCACTCCCGCATTTCGAGACGTTAAATTTTGCCTTAGACGCGAACACAAGTAAACACAGGCAAAAGCACACACGCGCACACACGTCTACTGAATCATGTGTATGTTTATGTGTGTATGTTCACACGTCCTCAGAGAAATAATTTGTCTCCACATGGTATGTTTTTTCTATGTAAATTGTCTCACTTGGATTTTATATTTTCATATTTATGCGTCGCATGCTTGCTTGCTATCTATCTATCTATCTATCTGTATATCTATCTAAGGCTGTTCATTATATATTTACCTATCTATCATTATCTATCTATCTATCTATCTATTTATCTATCTCTCTCTCTCTCTCTATATATATATATATATATATATATATATATATATATATATACATGCTATTTACATTATTTACTCGTGTATAATGGTCCCCATCTTTGTTGTTGTTATCATAAAGATTTGGCCGTTGTGCTCTCTGCCCTTCTTCAAGTGATTGTCAATCCAGGGAACCTTTAGGGAATTTCGAACTGAACCCATTATTGGTGGTAGGTTTTTTCTTATTCCACTGCCCATATCTAGGGATATATCGTCTTGTTCTTATTTAGTATTATTCGGTTATTACTCTCCCCGTTTCTACTGAATCCAAGTACGCACTGCCCAGCCCAAAGATTGAACTCGCAATTAGTATGTCACCATATCCACGAAATAATGTTTTAATCCATGATGTTATTATCCTAGATGAAGGCAGAAACATTGTGATAACAACAAAGATGCGGATAATTTTCACGTGTGAATAATGTAAATAATGATAATCCCAGAATTTCAGAAAAATGCATGATTCTTTCTGTCTATGCGTAAAGTGTGTGTTGTGTGTGCGTGCGTGAGTGTGTGTGTGTGTGTGTTTGTGCGTGCGTGAGTGTGTGTTTGTGTGTGCGTGTGTGAGTGTGTGTTGTGTGTGCGTGAGTGTGTGTTGTGTGTGCGTGCGTGCGTGAGTGTGTGTTTGTGTGCGTGCGTGCGTGAGTGTGTGTTTGTGTGTCCGTGCGTGAGTGTGCGTTTGTGTGTGCGTGCGTGAGTGTGTGTTGTGTGTGCGTACGTGAGTGAGTGTGCGTTTGCGTGTGCGTGCGTGAGTGTGTGTTTGTGTTTGTGTATGTTTATAGCGATTGACTTTTCGAAATTTTTATCGCAACTAAATTACATAAGCATATATTTATTAGGTTGGTGCAAAAAATTTGTCGGTTTTTGACGTAATTTTTAACGTCAAAAACCTACATTATTTTTGCACCAACCTAATACCATTTTCTTTCATAATTCTTGAAATTGATCTTCCGTTATTTACTTGACCATTTTTTATTTATATGTTTGAATTTCGTTTCTTCTGACTCTTTTCTTTTGCGAGTAAACTTGTCCTAAAATTTAGGCATTAAAAGTACTTTTTCTATTTTCAAGAAAATTTATATTCTTTGGTTGAACATTATTTGAATGTATTTACAGTCACTCTTCAATTAACGACCGGATTCCGTAGTAAAACTAGATGGTCACTAAGTGAGAAGTTGTATCTGACCGCTATTTCAGAACACGTGTAATCGGTTCGTGTCAATCAGCTTCAGATAGCTTGAAATGCGACATTTGTAACCTTCAGAATTTAATTCAAGGTGTTCTGTTTTTTTTTTAATTCTTATATGAGAAAACAACTTGAGGAATTTCTGTTTATAAAACTATAAAAATATTTGTTATTAACACCCAGTTTGTAAAATGTTTTCACCATGTGTCACTGATCGAAAATATTTCCAGATATTTTTAATAAAATAATCTATTCAGTATAAAATTTATTCATTAATGAATAAGTACTGAAAATAACATTTAATTCTGATAATTGCTTAATTTTTGGAATTATTTTAAAACAGAGGGTAGCTTTTTGTTTTCATTTAGAAAAACGCGTGTATATTGGCGACACTTATACAATACTAACTGATTGGATATTTTTAAATTAATTTAGATTTTATATTTGTTCGTAAGTATGGGTCGTTAAGCAAGTAAGTCGTTAAGTGCGAAGTTGCCATATTGAGGTAAAATAGTGCGTAATATTTTATTGGTGTCCGACGAAATGTTATTTTATCAATGTAATCGCCGAATTCATCATTCCTATATATATAATATATTTATATTCCTATACATTAAATTCATGCGAATATGATAATTAAAACATTATTTTCTTTATATACTTCGCCATTTATTTTCAAAATCATTGTTCAATATTTCGCTCGCGTCATCTTTATTTTTATTTTATATTCCTTAACATTAGATTAGTGTTGAATTAGTTATAAAGTTCAATACTTTTACTAGACAAATTGCTTATTCAGATATGTTTTGGCATGCAGAAACAATAGACAATATAAAATTGTTTTGCATTCGTGAAAGTGTGAAGCTAAAACAGCGTATTCATATATGAAAGATTTTACTTGTTGACTGGTTTAATTGGATCTACTTCACTCCTTAATGTTTAAATTGGTTTCCTCTAATTCAGCAGTTTTTGTTTTGTTTTTCCGATCGCCTTATCCCCAAAGCGGGCAATGTACACAATTTGATAGATAAACAGATAAATACTCAGCTATACTTGAATGTAGTCCAACGCATATCCGCCAGCTTTTTTCTCCCTCAGTTCATTAAATCAGGAGAAAGAATATGGGAAAGTGGGAAAAGAAAAGAAATAAAAAATAATGAAATCAGCAAAATTGATTTTATATTCAAGAAACTTGACCCAAACGACATAGAGTTAATATACTCTACCAGAGCCGATACACATAACGAAAAAGTCATCAACACTGAAAGAAAAAAATAAAATTAACACAATAAAAAAAATGAACAGAAAGTTCAATCTGCTTCTTTTAATTTAGTGTTTTCCAAATGGTACATCGGGGCGCACTCGGTGCCTGGATTGATGTTACGTGAGTCGAGAAAAAGAAAGATTATATTTCAAAATGTGAAAAATAAAAATTGAAGTTCATAATAAAATATATATATAACTGTCAGCTGCAAGTGGAGAGGAAGTGTGGTTATATGTACGGTGTTGTTAGGTTTATGTGTGTGTGTGTGTGTATGGTGGAGTAACAAGTACATGAAGTCTGAGCGGAGAGTCTACAGTTGACCGCGAATTGGTTTATGGATAATGTGCACGAAAATATCTTTACATATTCTGAAGTTCGCCGTAAGCAAGACAATTCTCTACTGAGAATTTCAAAGGAAAGCAGAAAATATCGAAAACGGAAGGTTATATGTAGAGAAAACCCGAGAAGGAAAACAATATGTTTTATTGTTACAATCTAGATCAGTGTTTCTCAATCTTTTTATCCTTGCGTAATCCTTAAAATAAATTACATGTCTCAAGGAACTCCTGTGCAAAAATAAAATTATAGACCATATCTTTCTCATTTTATTTCCATCATAGTTCACGTGGTAAATATCATAGTATATATTTTTGAATAACTGGTTTTAGGAAAAATTAACACTTCTTTAGATAATGTTAAATAAAATTCATACTGTTCCTTTATAATACTTCATCAGGGAGTTTTGATTTACACACAAAAAATTCTAAACTCAATTGTAAAAAATAAACATAAGTAACCTGTATCATATACCTATAATATAAATATAAACAGAAAGAAAACAGATAATTGCTCCATCAGTGTTTGTTTTTTTAAATTTTTTCTACTTTACTAGCAATGTTGAAAAGAAATAAGGTAAATTAAGGCAAAATGCCTTGTGAACCTATAAATGGGCTAAGAAAATGTTACTTTTAGAGCCATTTGATAAACATGCTTCTCTAATATGAAGTCTGTGCTCGTCTTTTGTTACACAAATGCTTAATTCGAGGTCGAACTTTAGATAAACACACACGGATTTTATTCTCAATTGAGAGAAGACGATTTCTGTCTTTGCTCTTGATACTTGTAGATAAGAAAAGGCTTGCTCACACATGACTAAGAATATATTGTGTGTTTAATAATATTACGTATATGAAATTAAGTAAAAAGTCAAAAGTGCATTAGCTTATCTCACCTGTTCTCGAGGAAGCCTTGCGGACCGTTTGCGGAACCTTAGGGTCCCGGCGAACCCCGGTTGAGAAACGCTGGTCGAGATTAAAGGATAGACTACATAAAAAAGACACTGATAAAACAGAAAAACAGTAAAAAAATAAAATCATCTATTGAAGAATTATGCGACAATAAAATGGTTCAAAAGTGAATGAAGTAAGATGTGTCAGGAGGAAGCAACAGTGGGAATTCAGCGAAGAATATGCTATCGACCATAGTGTCAGAACAAAGCGGGGCCTCTCGTAGAAAATAGAAAGAATAAAATGCATACCGACCGATACCGCCACCCACATCCACCGCTCTAAGAAAACTAGATTTGATAGCTATGAAGAATGAAAAAAAAATGGCCTACCACAAAGAAAGAAACTTGACCGGGTTTTACAAAATGTTTGAAGCGCGAAGGTTATGCGCCGTGCTTCTAATAACTGACACACTTTGGAATAATTTCAGCATTCAGACTGAGGGGGAAATCCAGGCAAATCGACTAAACATAATTGTGAAAAAATCATGCTGAAAACACCTGTTTTCTGATAGATGCTGCAGCGCCAGCCGACAAAAACACATCTTTGAAAATGGTTTTGAGAAACTAAGTAAATATAAGGAACAAGAAATGGAAACCAGTAGAATGTGGCATCTGAAGACAACATTACGTATTTTTTATTGGGATTCTTGTAATGATATCAAAAGAAGCAAACAAACATGGGGATCAAATCTGATTCATATGTACATTTTGCGTAGATTTCTTTCCATGCAATGATCCTAATCACATTTTTTCTAATTGTATAGTACCTTACTTATTTGCATTTTCTGATGAAAAATTTGTACTTTAATTTCTAATGACGTAATAATGTTGTTTTTTGACGTTAAAAAATACGTCAAAAAACGACATTATTACGTCATTATTTTTGCACCAGCCTAATAGTACTAAACAAAAGAAGCAAATAATAATAATAATAATAATAATAATAATAATAATATCAGAATACTAAAGAGTAGTAGTGAGGAGTTTTGTCACTTGATCTTCTGTGAAAGTCACCCGATACTATTAATTGAAAAAAAGTCAAAGTGTACAATTTAGAATAACATAAATTATCAATTTATAAAAAGTCTGAAGTAATTTTTTTAATATAAATATTACTCAAAATCAGAGAATTTACCAAATTATTTTTAAAATGAACGACTTAGATGAAGAGAACAACATTTACATGTAAAATGCTAATCTAGAATCATCAAGTAACAAAAGAATCCGCAACATACTTTTTGTGATGTCAACGAACACTCGTTGCCACTTTTGTAATATCAATGAATACTTGTTGTCACTTTCGTAATGCTCGTTGTAGTAGAGACATTGTAATCGCAGATACAACTATAGTACGCCATTGAACAATACTGGTGTTAGACGCCTTCGAATAACACTCGCACTAATAGTACTTGCTCGATAATACTCGCTCGAAAAGTAACCACCGAATAGTGATCTGAATAGTAATCCGTATAGTGAATAGTATAGAGAATAGCAATCCGTATAGTAATAGAGGATAGACTAGAAATAGTGATCAATTAGACGCCACGCTAATTCCCATATATACATTTCCTTTACTATCACGTGATCTACTTATTTCAAGTGGGATTGCCCGTGTTTGCTCTCTGGTGATCTGTGTTCAAACCCAAGTGTCGGCAGCGACACTTTATTCCTATATAACAATTCCTTAATAGATTCGTCCAAGTTGAAGAGAAAATGCAATAATAGAAAATAGAGAAGAGGAAAATTATTCAAATCCAAAAAATCGTCGAAAAGAGATCGAAGAAATTAAAATCTGTTTACCCGAAGTGGGGAAACTTGCCGAGTCTGTGATGAATTAATGGCAAAATGACTTGACCGCGATGGCTAAAGGAAAATATAAAAAAACAAAAGAAAATGCGTTGCAATAGCAGTCTCAACATAAAGATAAATTATATAAAATATAAACAAAATTCGGCATAATTAAGTGTTCCGTTTTGTTGAAGAAAAAAAAAACGGTTTATCATATTTCTTACTAGTATCCACGCAATATTAGGCTCAAGAGTCACTCAAAGTAGAGGATTACTGAATTTAATAGTAAGAAGTAGATAGTATGAATTCTGTTGAGATTTAGGATAGGGATGAGTTAACAGTTTGAAAATGTTAAACTGTAGCGTTCAGGAAAACATCCACGCGGGAGTATGTTCCATAAATCAGTAGGTCCCACGTAAATGACTCCTGGAATGCTGATGAAATGTTGGCGATTAAAATCCGTAGAAGAAGCATAATAGAAGTTTAATAGCTGAACAGATGGAGATAAAGAATGGAACTTACGCGTACATATGCCATAGAAATAACAATAGTGTGACGAGAGGCTTGAAACGCCGCGTCTAAGGGAAACAAGGTTCAGGGTAGAAATATGCCTTTTCTCATAAGGCGGCGTATACGATTTTAGACGGGTACAGTGGAAAAAATACGTGATTTCCCTAAACTCACCTAGGGAAATATAAAACAAGCATGGTTATATGTGGAGAGCTAGTCCTTCAGAATTGGGCAATTGACTTAGATAAGGTCAAATACTTTCCAGTGAGGTAAACAGAATAATCACTCCGAAGTAAGAGAAAAGAATTAAAAAAAAGAAATGGTAGCATTAATATTTAAAGAGAAATGCGAAAACTGTAGAACATGAGAGTTAATGTACGGCCCTCCATAATTAACATACTTGAAATTATTACAGAAGCTTATTTCAAAATATTTAGTAATCTGAAAATCTGGAAGATTTAATATAACCGAAGCTCTACCAAAAATTGCGAGAATATTGATGAGTCTCTTGACAATATGAAGAAACTTGATGTCATTCTATATTGACAATATCAAGAAACTTGATGTCTTTCGATCTCTACTGATAGCCAATAGATAATCTAGGTGTAAATTACAAAAAAAAAAGAAGGCATAAACCAGAAAGAATGCAAAAAAATAAAAACATGAATTTCCATGAGATTTTGAAGCCGAAATGGAAGTCAAAAAGTCGCTATTATGACTAATAATAACACTAGACGCTGTCAAAATGTGTATAAGTGCTAACACTTAGTTTCGTTAAGTTGAAATATATTTTTTGATAAACCAACGTATAAAACATTATTAGACATTTTGAATCTATTTTAGAAAATGTAAAAATTTACTGAATTCAATCGAAACATAACCGTGTTTTACAGTTTGTCTGTTTTTGTTCTTTTTTTCATGTGTCACAGATGATAAACATTTTCCTGTTTAAAAACTATTTGTTTTAATTCAAGGAAAGTACAATATATTTTTAAAAGAACATTAAAAACTTCAATCAATTCCAAAATAATTCCGGAGATGTCTCTAAATAAAAACACCGATTTTGACAATAGAAATCAATTTTGTATTCCGATTGTACATCCATCCGAGACGGTTCCGCTTTGGAGAAAGTCATGAAACCGAAGAACATACGCTATGAACTTAAGGTTTACTTATTGTCTTTTATGTTTTTAGATTATGGTTATTCCTATTTTGTTACTTAATGATAATATGCTATTTAAAGTGGAACATAAAGTCAATACTGAGATGAATTCAATGACCCGAAGTCTGAATGGTTTTAGATTATTGCAAATTATTATCAATGCTGTTATTGGTATTTTCTTCTTTTTTATGGTGTGTGATGGAGACGAATTTTTATACTAAATTTTAGCAATAAAAAACGAAGAGATTTTTGATAAAATCAGATCTTTTTTGTTTGGCTAACTACTCTTCTTCAATTTTTTTTTTTTTTAATTTAAGCATTTAAAATAGGAAAGCAATGTCTCACATATTTTTATGCAAAATGTGAGCTTTGTGTAATAAAACAAATAAGCACGCTATAAATTTGATGCAAAATATAAAAAAAAATTGTGTAAATGAAGTCAACATAAGAAATATCTACAAACGCAATACTTAACTATTGCTGCTTTCCCGCAACTTGAAGTTAGATGTGGGAGCTCACTTTGTTATACAGCGGTCTCACAATCTTCAGGTGGTTCAAAGAACAAGATACTGAATTCTATATTAAATGATATTCTAATTATAAAATAGCGGATCTTGTTCTTTGAACCGCTGAAGATTATTATGATACATGAGCTCGTGGGAAAGCAGCAATATCTGAATATCGTTATTGTTATATATATATATATATATATATATATATATATATATATATATATATATATATATATATATATATATATATATATAATTGTTATATATATATATTATTGTTATATATATATATATATATATATATATATATTATTGTTATATATATATATATATATATATATATGTGTGTGTGTGTGTGTGTGTGCGTGCGAAAGGAAATTAATGTCAGTTAATATGTTTGTTTTACATTTTCTCGTTTGTTATTGATTATTTTGCATGGAGACGATATTTCTAAACAATTAATCCATTTTATTTTTTTAATCCGCCCTATTTTTATTAGTTCATTATTTTTAGTGGATTCACGTATTTGAGTAGACGCTTCGTTTATTTGAACCAGTATTTATTTCGTCTAATGTTTTGGGTACTTGAGAAAACTTAATAGAGGAAATCAGGACACATTTCTACAGTACGCAAACAAAATAACTACTATTTAAAAAAGACAGAATGTCTGCTCGAATAAGGGTATAAAATAATAATAACGTTTGAAGCGATGGAGAAGATATCAAATATGCTCTATTAAGTTATTTTTAATGTATCTTTGTGAACATTTACTATTGTGATTAGGAAAGTTTGAGTTTCATTTTGTTTATTTCAAAAAGGAATTTTTTTAATTATAATTATTTGAATAAATTAGTTCAAGAAGTGGAACTCGAGAACCACCAAGAAAATGCGCTACATAGCTACAGACACAATTTTATACACAAAAAATATCTTTGATAATAGTATATAAAAATCGCAAATGCTTAAAAGACATTGGAAAATATATGGTCAAATTTTGCGCCCAAAGCAGGAAAATGGTTCAGAATGAAGAAATTCTTTTTTTAAAAAAGACGTCAGTGTGCAAAAGACCACATTCACGTCCACACACAAAAAGCTAACGCGTTGTTAAACTACATGTAGTCTCTTCTTTCCTTCTCTGTTTGCACGAGTTGGTAAGGAAAATAATGATATAATCAAGATTATTATATGCTTTATACATTATCCTAAACAAAAGGTTAGAAAGGAAACATCAATTAATACTAGAAAGAGCGATAACAGTTCGTGGACGCCAGTTTTCATAAAAAAATGTTTTAAGAGAAAAGGTATATAAATTTCAACCGTTAGAAACATTAACTATTCTATCAATGAATATTTCCTGCATGGAAACGGTTAATCTCAATAGTAACATTGTTATTTATATATACCATTCAGAATTTTCGTTCTTTCAACAACAATCGGTTGATTTTTCTATGTGATTTCATAATACTTGAATTTAAATGTAGTGATTATTTCAAACCATGATGGTGTCATTCATTTCTAGTACATAATATAATAAATCACTTAGGTATATTTTGCGCATAGTCAGTTTAGTAACAAAACCCAGAAAGATTTTAAAAAATTGACTATGTATGTATTAAATAGCGTTCGTACATCCATGCTTGTCCACATGTATGTCTAAAGTGAAATTTAAATATTTTTGTCTGTATGATTCAAAGAAAACGAATTTATGTCGTTTAAAGAGTGAAATGAATAATAAATTCTCATCCTACAAGCATACTGTATTCCTTAGAATAAAAAGAAAAAAAAACTTATTTCTTTTTTGTGGCTAATATATGCTGAGTATATAAAATCCAAAGACAAGCAATATAAGATATCAATAGTTTCTGAGATTAAATAAATACGGTCTGTGAATTGACTTTAATGCATTGAAGTGGACTTGCTCCAGTCTGCGAAGAGAAAAAGAACATCCGCTTTAAAACCACAAGGGGATTTAAAACTCCAACCCAACATTGAGATATCAAAACATTTTTATGCATTTATATTCCCATAGTATATAAACGTTTGCATTGAGGATAAGCTCCAGATTCAAGTCGATTCATAAGAATAGAAAATTTAAAAGCCCGATAGTCTAAGAAAATTCAAGACTCGAATGAAATGATATTAGATGTTTAATACAAACACCAAAACAAATTTATCATCCATTTTTAAGTTAATATTACTTATAAAAAAAATCATGCAATTTTATATATTTTTATGACTAGGAAACAAAATGTTTTGTGTGTAAAATTCTTCAATAAAATACATAAAGTATAAATTTTCTTATCAGAGACTTTATATAAGTACTCAACGGTACTTAATCTTAAAAGTTAAGGACGAAAGATCTTACATTTCTCTTTCTCTCTCCTTCTCTCTTCCTCTATCTCCCTCCCTCTCTCTCTATATATATATATGAATAAAGACAAAAGGAAAAACTATTTTTAACGACGCGTTTCCTCTTCTGATGGACAATATCAAGGTAAATGTAAAGATTTGACCTTGCAACATGTATTTATAAATAGAAGTAAATGTCGTTAGGTTTTTTCAAAATTTTTAAATTTAATAACACTAACTTCAGGATAACTGTGAAAGTCAATGTAAACTATGGAGGATGCTAACTGATGTAATTTAATGTCTGATAAATGAAAGTGGGTAAATGTTGTTCTAAAAACGTTTTTCTTTTATTTGTTAGAATGTCACACTTAAACTAACTTGTTTAGACGGAAAATACTTGAGAGTGCCATTATCGAATCTTGTATAAATGTAAATCTGCGAACCGATTTTTTCAAAATATCTTTTCTCGTCCTCCTTATCATATATGAACATAGAAATATTAAAATATTAAACGAAAAAAGGTTAAATCAAAACCTATTATTTAAAATAGATAAATAAATAAATAAATAAATTATCAAATTAACATAAAATAATAAATAAAAAATACCTTAATAAAAATATATATAATAAATAAAACAAAATTTCAACAACACTATTTTCTTTTAAATATCACGTTCATGCAGGACGTAGGAGATGATGGCTCTCCATAGATTCCTTTCATTCATTATTTGTGAATTGCTATGACTTCTTGGCAAATATAGTGCCGTGTTCTCCAGTTGACTTCGCGGTTCTTAATTCAAAATTTTTCTTCTCTTAGACTGGATAACATTCAAGGCTGGAGAATTCTGTCTACCATGCTATTTAGCAAATAATTTCGGGTGGAGAAGTGAGGGTTACACTGTATCGTTAAGGCCATAGTGCAAAAGGGTACAAAAAAAAAACAAGAGTTTGAACTTGGATCGCCAATTCTACCCCAATAAAAGATACGTCAACCACACGTCCCATTCTCCTTTTCTCTCTCTGACATCCTGAAAATTCCCTTGTAGAGTATATTTACCCGAAATCCCTACTAAGGCTGGATGTGACACAAGGTTGTATTAACGTGGGGAGTGCTATACACATACTTATGCATATAGGCCAAGGAAAAAAAAAAGTTTTTTGCCCAGCCCCCGCAACCACTATCATACTGGCATCGCTATTACACCGGTCCAATCTCTTTAGTGCGATGAGGAAGTTGCTACGGCGGAGTTGGAATGCCAGGGGTTGAGAAACTTCTACCATCTAAAATGTGGATGATCATAGCTCCACTTACAGCACAGGTATGTTAACTACGTCTCAGTAAACTCTCATTGACAATGGTTAATTCCTGTGCTTGTTAAGTCTCATAATGCAAACAGCTTCACAACGCTAGGTAGTAGTATTGCAGGTTTTGTAGCTCGTAGATTTTCATAGGGTAGAATTGCCATCCCCATGATCAATCAATTTTGAATTCAGAATTGTCATCTACCTATAATGATTACTAGCCAAGGCTAAAGAACTCAGTCTGGTCGGCTAGTGGTAGGGCTTGTGGAGAGATCTCGACCGGAATTTGAACTCGGCTCACCTACTTCACTTTCTACGTTTCCACGCCAATAATCGTTACTCTGCTCGTTTAGAGTTAAACAACGAAAACAAGACACAGAAATACATCAGATCTGAGAACGAAAAGTTTCAAGAATCTCCAAAATTCTTAGAAATAATTTTCAGGAAGATATATTTTACTTGATTGATACTGATAAATATACATGAAAAAAATAAAATACGTTTGATACAATTAAATTATTGCACTTTTCTTTTCATATTTGCATAAAGAATTAGATTTCACTGTGGTCTTATTTCTCTAAGTCATTCTTTTTACATATGAATATAAGTAGATTCTAGATAGAACATTTAAAATTAGAATGGCCTTTCATTCTTTTAGAGAAACAGATTTACTTATATTATGGGAAAAAATGAGAAAGGCGTCAGATTTATGGTTTTGTATTAAGATTTATTTTCATTTTTAATCTCCTCCACCAAACATTAAGTAATGCAACAGAAAAGTTTCCAGTGGACAGAGGCCCACACATACACAGAAACAATTTTATTAATATAGGTTCGCGTGCACACACCCAACACGCACACCCAACACGCACACCCAATACACGTGTGAGTGTGTGTATGTGTATGTATATATATATATATATATAAAATCAAATGCTTTCAAAGTTATGGAGACAGCTTCAAAATCATTATTGTAATTGACCTTGTACAGGTACACAATATTACTCAAGAAATTTCAGCTAAAACAATTCCTATCATTTTTTTTTCTTTCATTTTTTCATATTTCGCTTCCATCAAATATTTTCTACTTAAATACCGACAAAAATGAAGAAAGAAAATATATTTCAAATTTTTTCTTCATTTAAATTTTTAGTCCAAGTCACGGACCAAAGTAAACAACAATTGTACTTCGAACCACAAATACAAACTCGATGGTTAGAACTTAGGATCATATGATAGTGGGCTCATTTACAAGCACAGGATGTCCTCGGGTTACGTTGGACCTGATATACAGCGTTTCGTGTTTACAACGCCATCTACCATAATATAATATAATATGTAGTCAAGCTGCGCTACTTATGGAAGATGGCGTTGTTTCTTCACCTGCTGTGCGCCATATTGGATTGTGCTACATTCCCTATCTCTCCTTGGTGTCGATTTTTTCTTTCTTTTTTACTTTTTGCCCTTCATTATGGCTCCCAGGTGTAAAGCATACTCGTGGGTATCTGAGTTCCGAAAATCATGTTCCGTCGTCCCATTGAAACGGATCTTCAATATATCTTTGTGCTACGAAGAAACATGTCGATAATATAAGACTAAAGACCTACCTTTTAAAAGTACAGTGTAACCCGGATATAAGAGAGTTGTCGGGACCAGAGAAGAAGTATCTTATTTCCGGGTTTCTCTTATATCCGGGGGTTTCTCTTACATCCGGGGTTTCTCTTATATCCGGGTTTTGTCTATTTTGTTTAGGTAAATATGGCTCTGATTTGGGACCAGATAAAATTTCTCTTATATCCGGGTTTCTCTTATATCCGGGTTTCTCTTATATTCGGCCTCTTATATCCGGGTTACTCTGTATATTCCATCATTGAGTCAATGATATTCATTAATACTGATTACTATGGTATTTTTATATTAATATTTATTGCCGTAGATGGGGGGAGCGTTTTGGTTGCCCCGCGTTGAAGTTCCGTCTTAATCTGTGGTGTTCATTTTTTTATTAGTTACCTCTTTTCTTTCTCTTGTTAAATATCACAGTATACCACGCCCTCTAGTTTTAGGTGCCACCAAGTTTAGAAGAGGAAATACAAATTTAAATGACAGGAGATTGCAACAGAACATTACACAACTATTTTCCGCAAGAGTTATGGAAATTCACAGATAATAAAGAAAAGGATACTATAGAAAGATATGATCGCCTGAGACCTGAAGAAACATTGAATAAAAGAAAGTTATCGATAATATATATATATATATATATATATATATATATATATATATATATATATATATATATATATATATATATATATTGTGATTTGTCCCTGAATATAATCTCGGAAAAGATTTAAAGTACTTGGGTTAGAAAAAGACTACGGCACCGTTCTTGATGAAATTCAGCTTAACATCATGAAACTGAGTAGAGAACTGTAAAGGATCAATATAAAAATAAACACAATTATTCAGTGTTATATTATTCATATGTTCTTACATATATATATATATATATATATATATATATATATATATATATATATATAAAACCTTTGATCCAGAAATCTTGTCATGAGCCGTTACATTCATACAATAATATCTCTGAATCTCATTTTTTTAAAAAAGTAATAAAAATCGTCTGATGATACTATAAGGTTGAAACCAAGATATGAAAACAACTGATCTCCAAATTAATGTTAAAAGCTCTACATGTTATTTTTTTACACGCATATCGAGCACTTTTTAATACTACTGTTCCCTGATCTAATTCAAACATGGCCATTAACCTTATATATATATATATATATATATATATATATATATATATATATATATAAAGTGGACTCTGAGGTCAACACCGAGTGGTGACAGTCTGTTTCATGCTCATTTTCAGAGTATGAAACAGACTGTCATCACTCGGTGTTAGCTTCAGTGACCATTTTTATATTTACATGCACTCTATCTCTGATATTGTGTACTTTTACCCTTAAATATAACATACTTTAAAATTGTATTTTTATCATATATAAAGAGGAAGAAAAAATCAAGGTTGGCTTCTCGTGGGGGGAATCTCAATCGTAATTTTGAATTTAGATTTTTCAAGCTCCGTTCTTGTTAGACTTTTCAGATATTGTCTCGCTGCATTGGTAATAAATCCCAACAATTTCAACGAAATACATTGTCCTCGGAAAGAATTCACCCTATTTTTGATTTTTTCAATTTATTTCTTTATATTTTGTTTTGTCTTTTTTTTTTTAGTGGGGCTTGCTTTTTTCTTATTATTTGATTATGTTAACTTTTGTTTTAATTTTTAATGTTAGGACTAAATTCTATCAAACTCAAATAAAATGTCACTCGGAGAAAAATGCTGATAAACATTTGCGTTCAGCGCCGAGAGCTTCCATAAGTTACTTGAAAAAAGTCTAATTTTTAAAATATTTTTTTCTATATTTCTAATTTAAGCACATTTATTTGAATATTATTAAATTTCTAAGACATAAAGATGTAAAATTCACTCTGTTAATTGGCAACCAGAATTTTAGACTAATTTTTTCTACGCTTCATATCCCCGCCTGTCATCATTCCTTGCCTCGAAGTAACAATGAGACACAAAGGTTCATTTTGTAGAAAAGATTTAGTTCCAGTGATAAATACCTATCTTTAAAGAAGTTTGAGGACACAAGAAATTAATTATGCAATAACTGTTTATCCGTATATTAAAGACCATCAAATGTCTATAATCGATCTGATTATGATTTCTCCCGTTTGTGTCCCATTGTGCTCTCATTGTGCCTCATAATAAGAGCAAATTTCCTACTCAATTCAAGAGTATTATTTAAATATAGATTAACTGAATCGAAGATAATATTTTTTTCCTTGATGTTGATCAACTTTCTCTTAATTTATAGGGTCTAGGAAAATGTAGACGATTATCAGTCTGTTGAATAAACTTACAATGTTTTGATCAATTATTCCTAAATGTTAGCAATATTTTGCAACTTTCATATATATATATATATATATATATATATATATATATATATCATGAAAGCAATTATTAATCATTCGCTGCTTATCACAACACTGAATCGATACACTCTTCATTTTTGCTATTATTTTATTACTATCACTCTACTCTGACTACATACATTCTTCGTAATTATTGTTATTTTAATACTAACATCATACCATCTTATCTTATTATTTTATCACAACAGAATGCGTCATCTATCATTTATAATTGTTATTAGTATATTTCTAATTTCATGCCATCTTTTTTTATTACTTTTTGTCCCAACTCTGACTTTATTCTCTATTCATTTATAATTATAATATTTTATTACTAATTACACTGTATGTTGCTATTGAGGAGATTTTTTAGCACAATTCTTTGGCCCTATTTGCTATAATCATATTATTTTGTTATTATGTTCACTCCATTCTGATGAGCTTTCCTCTTTCATACCTAGAGATGATGCATTTAGGCGCAGTACAAGATTGACAGCAAGGTCTCATCATCTTACCGCTAAAATGTCGAAATGTAACCGTAAGTTCTACGCTAACAGTTTCTTCCACTTCTCGCTTATGGAATAATTTTTCCGCCTTTCCGATTAACTTTGATATTCAAAATTGTAAATTCATTGTCAATCATTAAATTATGTATTATTAATTCCTGTTCTTTTATTGTTTTCGCTCCTTATTAGTGTTTTTTTTTCTTCATATTGCCTCACACTCAATAACCCATGCTCCTTAATGACGTTATTTTCTTTCTTATTAGAAATATAATTTGTATTTTTTTTTCATCGCAACAATAAGTGTATATAATCTTCCTAATTACTGTTATTTTATTAGTGGCTTCACTCCATCTTAATATTAGTGCTTTTTATCATAACACTGTGAGTTGATAAACTTCCGATCCACAGAGCAAATAGCGGAAATTAAATTATATCTTACGGTATGACTGATCTCCCAACCTCCACCTCCGAAGTCTGTCTTTGTGGACGTAGTCTTAATCACTTAAGTCACGGAAACAAAACGGATTAAGCAAAGCAACATTTTTAATCACTCTGACGTTGCCTTTGCGCTGTTTAATCTCACAGTCAAAGAATTTATCGATGCGGTGTGTTGTAATAATATCAGCTGATGAGAATAACCTTTAGTAAAATGTTTTTTGTATCGTTTCGTTTTCACATATTTCCTCACACACTCGTTCAGATATAACAGCATATATAAGCAATAATTGAATGCAATGTTTCTTGAATTTTGTAACCTTTACTTGAAGGTAACATTTTCAGTATTTTAAACCAGTGGTAATTTTCATTAAGGAATATCATACGTGTAAACATTTTAGCTACGCAAAAGGCGATTATTTCCCTTTATTTGTGATGAACTCACGTGGGTCACCTGACGGCCACTTAGTGACGTCAGTTCATAGATCCACACAAAAGATGTCAGTGTTTAGTTAGCTACCAAAAGTTAAAACGAGCGCGGCAAGACCTTTGACCGAGCCAGTTGCCATGGGGCAGCACATGAGCCCATAAAGCCGTTTCCCCGATGGGAGAAATACATCCTCCCCAGAGACATAGAAGATGAATTCAGCCCGCTTGAGTTTTAGAAAATATTCCGGCTCGCAGTTTTCTCATTGGGAAATAGCGATGACTCGCCGTTTTCCAGGTGGGAAATATGTCTTAACCAGAGATATATATCTCCGGTCTACTAGAATTACTGTTAGGAAATAGAAATACGGTTTCTCCAGAAATAATAATAGAATAATCCCTCATCAGTTCGAATTCCCGTTTGAAATTATGCCAAAACTCTATATCCTTTAGTTATATTCACATTGTTTGCTGTTGTATGCATGTGTTATAGTTTCTCTGTGTGGGATAAGTTAAATATTTGTATATAATTGTGTGTACGGCTTAGTAGTATAAAGATATATTTGAGAATATTGCATGTTTATTATTACTTTTATTTCAGTTATTCTTTTCCTTCCGTATATTAATGTATTACAATATCATGGATATAATAATTTACGTAGGAAATATTCCTCATTTGTATAGAACAGCCATTAAAATCTTTTGCTTTAGAAACAAGAAAGGTCCTTTTTCTTTTTTTGGAGATGAAATATATTTTTTCTAATTTTTTTTTTAGTCAAATTAGAAACAAATTACATGGAATCCGATTAGAAATACCTTTAGGTTGATCAACCCATTCTGCTCACCGTGTGTTATTCCTACTTACATCAATGATAATATTATACCAAGAATTCAATTTCTTAATTACAGAAAAATATCTTCAAAAAAAAAAACTTCAGGTCAGGTGGTTCTCTGTATTGGCTTTTGTAGTGAAAATAGACTAGGTTTCTTCAACAGTAAATTACCTTGAAATATTTAGTGAATATTTTTTAGATATAATGCCATATCTAATGCGGGCCACAACTCAAAAAAGGCTGCCGTAAATATTCACGCCCGATTTCAAAATTATGCATAAATTTCATTGTACAAATATAAAGTTAATATTTGTCTTGCAAAATTTTTACCCATGAAAATCATCGAAAAAGAAAGTGAGTTTGAAAACTGCATGTCAATGATATTTGATTAGGAAACCAAAATATAATGGATATTGATTACTATTTAATATTTACTCATATAATCTGAAATTTAGCATTCTGATGGTGATATAAATGATATAAATTTCACCAAAATTTGTTTTTCATCAAATATTACAATATATTTCGTTTTACTTACATCTATTGCTATATCGCATGTTAATGTTGGACAATTTCTTCACAGATGCAGAGAAGACTTGAGGCAACAGAAATATTGTTCTACAGAAGGATGTTGAGAATACGATGCACAGTGCGTGGTAGCAACGAAGAAATTTTCAGGAAAATTGAAAGAAAAAGGACATATACTTAAAATCAGAAAGAGATAGCTGACTTTTTTTGTCACACATAATGAGGAATGAGGGCTTAGAAAATTTGTTACTCAAAGGACATATCCAAATTAAAAGGGACAGATGGAGGCAGAGGATAACCTACCTGGTGACCTTATGTGAATGTATATAAGAAATATGAGTGGGATGGATGATGAAAAGGAAAACAAGAAATACAAAGGCTAGAAATTTGTGGAGAGCACAGACCCCACCGATATCCTGAAGGGACACGGCACGAAGAAGAAAAAGATTAGTGCAAAGAGACATAGACATACGTACACGATATCAAAAAATCCTTCTTCTCAAATAAATTCGCACATAGCGGCGGGGAAAAATAAATTCATATAAGCACAAACTCACAAATGTCCTTTCAGACAAACTATTATTTATCGCATTTATAATCACTGTTTGTGTCCGCCTTCCTTTCTTTCACTAAACACAAACATATCCACCCTCTCGTTTTCGTGACGCTCACCACAAACAGTTATCTAACTATGTCTTGTTCCTATTTATCCCACTACTTCAATGCGATCGTGCGTCTAATCTTTGCGATGGGCACGAGAATCGGTTTTACGGTCCGTCGCTTGCCGGGCTCAATTACAAAAAGGTGTAGGACATTAGACCCCAACAACTAAAAGTTCCACCACCATAATCAACCCATCCCACCTAGCAAAGACTCGCGCCATGCGCGCGTTGCCCGAGCGGCCAACCGGCCGACACCACTGCAGCGTGACAATGGCGTGTCACTCTATAAACCTCCGTCTGTTTTCCCGCACTGTCTTTTCTCTTTTTCTTTCAGATTTTATTTCATTCTCTTTGCTCTTTTATTGTCAGTCCTTTTGGAGTTATTTACTTTTTAATTCATTGCTTTTTAACAATAACCAATCATTTCATTCTTATTTGCTATTCTTTTTAAATATTTGTTCTCATATTAAGTATATTCAATACTAAAATTATTATTATTTTTATTATTATTATTATTATTATTATTATTATCATTATTATTATTATCTAGTGAGTAAGTCATCAAAGTGACGCTTGAGCCCAAATATACAAATTTCAATGTACCGTGATACCACCATGTCTGATAAGGGTATAAGAAGCACACGCATCACAGCCAAATATGCATGATATGGTGACAGGTTTTGATAAAAACAACGCATAACATTGGTGACCATTTCGAAATACCTTCAAGATGGGCAACCCATTCTGCTCAGACAGTCTATGCTTTAGGTTGTTCCCAAGTATCTAAATATGGCTCCCAATTTGCCTTGGCTACCTCATCCTTTCCTATTTTACAAATTTTCTCCTTTTTTTCTTCTTCCTTTTACTTTTATTCTTCATTTACGTCTTTTTACTTCCAGACATTTCTCTTTATTTTTAAATTTTACTGACTAATCTTCGTTCATCCATTTTTCGATCATACTTTCAGAACTACTTAAACAGACTGGTCCAATCGTAAAAAAATAGGAAATTTTTTCGAGGAATAATTTTTGTCGAGTATTACTCCTTAAACTTTCTTCAAACCGCAAAATTTGTTAGAATCGAAGAATATTGATCTTTTATCAATTTAGATTCAAACCTGACATTTCAATATAACGTAAGTACACATAACTCTGCAGAAAGTCAAAATCGATTTTACACTGCATTTGTTATGAAGAGTTCCCCTTCTAATTAGATAAAAGAAATCAATATTTTTCGATTCTGACGAATGTCGCTCTTTGAAGAACGTCTAATAAGTGCAAAATCCACAAAAATTATCCAGCCCCAAATGTCCTCTAATTTTTAAAAGAGGACTAGTCTATTTAAGTAGAGCGATAATTTCTTTTTTCATTAATTTCTATTTCCAATTGCTTCTGGGCCTTTTGGTTGAGATCAAATCGTAGTATCTGTTCTCTGCTTATTAGAGATCGAAGAAGGCTTTCGCTTTCGGGAATTCCAATCCTGCAGCAGCACCTTTCTCATTGAACTAAGGGAGGTTGGGTCGATGTAATATTGATGCCAGCCCGGGCACAAGGCATTTTTTGTTCCTGTCCCATATGCATATCTATGTATTTCCCAACGTTAAAAACGAATTGCTGTTACATCCTGCGTCAGTGGGGAAGTGAGGTAAATAATCACTCCTTTTCGCTCTTCATTTTTTTTATATTTTTTTCAATTAAATTATTTCGCCCTAATACTTACACATCTTGGCAATCCATCACCTTTTGATAAATTTGGCAGTTGCTTCGTATAGCGGGGGACGTTCTCTACCCGAACCGCTGGCAAAGTGACCAACCATCTTTTCTTTTTTGAGGCTTTTTTGGTCGTGCCTAGAAGTTTTAGGCAGACACTTGTAGAACTTGCAAAACGTTGAGTTTTATTTTTTGAAAGCTGTCCGTTTATACACACACACACACACACATATATATATATATATATATATATATATATATATATATAAATGAGGAAATGGTAAAAATTCTGTGTAGTCCGATTAAAAGAGAATCTCTTTCTTTCGCTCTGCCTCTCTCTCTACACCTATATATATATATATATATATATATATATATATATATATAGATAGATAGATAGATATCCGCCTATCTATCTATCTATCTATCTATCTATATATATATATATATATATATATATATATATAAAGAATGAACAGAGATAGGAAAATAAATAGCAAAGTGTAAAATATATATGTAAAAGATTCCAACTTCTAGAATATATATATATATATATATACATAGATATCCGCCTACTATCTCTCTCTCTCTCTCTCTCTCTCTCTCTATATATATATATATATATATATATATATATATATATATATATATATATATATATATATAAAGAATGAACAGAGATAGGAAAATAAATAGCAAAGTGTAAAATATATATGTAAAAGGTTCCAACTCCTAGAATATATATATATATGTGTGCGTGTGTGTCTGTGGTGTGTAATTGTGTGTGTGTCTCTTTGTATGTCTGTGTGCGTGCGTGATTTTGATTTTTTTCAGAGTTCAGTATAAGTAACTAGTGGAGAATCGTGTAGTAAAGTGCATGGAAGAGAAGATTATTTTTGAAAAAATATTTGTCGCATGAATTAAATGGTACTTCATCATATTACGCTACCAACTTATTGATTTATCTGCGTACGTGTGTGCGTACGTGTGTGCGTACATCCATATATGTATACATAAAAGTTTTGTCAAATTCAACCGGCAATGTCGTCTGCTTCGTCTTTTTAGCCTACTTTTCCAATTTTCGAATATTCATATTGAGAGAAAATATTGTGGATAAGTGTTAACAATTCTCGTTTTATCCTGTTTTCTTCAAGTACTTTCGACCGTTTCAATCATGATCAAAAACTGTGCGTCATAGGTTTTGGTGGATAAGATTTTGTTGGCTACATCTTTAGACCGCTGGAATTCAAATCAATTCAAAGTGACGTCATGTCTAACGATCAAATATAGCTAGATCGCGACAGGAAAGCACATATCAAATATATTTTCATTTGTTTGTTTTTTCCTCATTTTTCCACAAGCAAGACAATAAAGCCACTAAGATTCAAAGGGCGGGGGTGATGAGTGTGAAAGAGTATGAGAAAAAGTAAAACATTACTACGGAGAGAAAATAGAACAGGAATTAAGACAGAAAATAACAACTGAAATTCAATTTTTTTTAAGATCAAAATTGACTGGAAAGCAAGAAGCCAGTAAAAAGCTCCGCAAGCAAGAAGCCAGTAAAGAGCTCCGCAAGCGAGAAGTCTGAGATGAAGAAACTGTTATTATAGAACTTACAGTTGCATCTTGCAATTTAAACTGTAAAACGATGAGACCTCGCTGCCAATCCCTTACAACGCTTACATTTGTAAAGTCTAGGTAGCAAAGAGGAAAAAGTACTGCGGTTAAATTCATAAAATCTAGCTACCATAGCGAAGAGCTCATCAGAACAATTACCATGAAATCATTTATAGAAAAGCACAGGGAAGCTACGTTACGGCGGTGGGAAAGTGACTGATGCCGAGATGCCAGGTCAGGACCAGTAACATTAAAGATTATTCTTTGGATTTTATCAAGAATCTCTAAATACACAGCTGAAGCATCCAACCAGATTTGCTAGCAATATTCAAGGCATGTACGAATGACAAAATGTGTAAGATAGATTCTGGCGTGACAAATTGTCTTACACGACACCGTAAACCAATTTTCCTTCCAGCAGACGAAGCAATTGATTCAATATAATCTTTCCACTTCATATCAGCGAAAACGTTAACCCGAGATGGCATAATGAGTCACTTTTCTGGAGTTTACCAACAGTCATTATTATTTTTTATGTATATTTACTATTTTATACACACTTCAAGACACTCTATACTGCAGTGAGAAATATTTTATTTAATGTTGTAGTGTCTTTGTATAAAAATGAATTTCAGAATTTTGAGTTTTTTCTTGGAGTGAGTGCTCTATATTATTTTGGTATTATTTACTCATATTTACCTTATGCTGATAGTGTATATATATATATATATATATATATATATATATATATATATATATATATATATATATATATATATATATATTAAAGACATTTTTATGTTTAACGTTATAGATACAAGTATTTAAGTAAATGCTCTGTTTATAATAAACAGTATTAAATAACATTTACCGGCCTGAATGTCCGAGAAATTTTCATAGAAAATATTCGTTCTTTGACAGGATTTTTCTATGAAAATTTCTCGGACATTCAGGCCGGTAAATGTTATTTAATACTGTTTATTATAAACAGAGCAATTACTTAAATACTTGTATCTATAACGTTAAACATAAAAATGTCTTTAATAAATAAATTGTCGGACTTTGTCCATTTCGTAATATATATATATATATATATATATATATATATATATACGCGTACACGATGCAAATCTTAAATTTTTATTCTTTATTAAGTTTTACAATGAAGTTAGGCTTAACCAATCGATATTTGGTAAACATTCAGGATATTTATATGAGTCAAATATCATGTGATTTTTATATGTAGTTTGCCTTTAGTAATTTGTTAACGTTTTTGGCGGAGCGTCGAGTAGGCAAATAAACTAATAGTAGCATATATTTTTATTTATAAATTAATTTAAAAAATATAGGCCACAGAATCGTATATTTGAGAAAACACAATATCCTATATAGATAAATAAATTATTTTGCATATAAATATGGGCTCCTTCGTATTCTATACGGTTCAGCCATTTATCTATTTAACTTTTCAACGTTAACAGTACTTGCAATATTTTTTTTCTTTTTTGCTTGAATATCGTTTTCCATTCTAATAGAAATCTATGTTTAATGATGGATTGCAATATTTCTATTGGATTAATATTGGGAAAGGCTAGGAACTTTTAATATCTTTCAAAATGTCTTTTGAAATGGGGTAATAGCTTTGCAAAATACAAAGGTGAATTTTCTTATATGAATGTACTATTTTGCTTAATAATTTTAGATGTGATCTGCACTGGTCAAACAACATGTTGTCCAAAAAACTTTCAATAATTATTGTGACGTTATCAACGTCTTTCAAGGGACCATTAATGTTATTAATTTCTTACTTATCATTTTAAATTTTCACAAATCTCTTTTTGGAACATAAACACATTTTGTCTTATCAATGTTTTCAATTTCTTTTTTGATTGTCATGTAATATCTTCAAATATTTTTCATAATTACCAAAGTTGTCTTATCAGCAGCCAACAATTTGAAGGCGCATTGGTATAGCGAGAGACTTTCCAAAAGAAACAGGAAAATCTTGCTAGAAACATAAAAAATAAAAAATATACTGAATTGTTATGCAATATTGGTCGTCATATATGGCAGAGTATGTTAACTGTTCCCCTAACAGATTAAGAATAAACGTATGGCAGCAACACTATGGTTCTATGGAAGGATGCTGAGAATCCCATGGACTGAACACGTGAGTAACGACGAAGTTTTAATGTAAATGGAAACAAAAAGGACGCTTATACATAGAATCAGAGAGTTGAAATTTCTAAGACACATATGGAAAGATGGCTAGGAGTATTTGGCACTTACATGATATGCAGAAGTTAAAAGAGGCAGAGGGAAACATCGAGGGGCCTACCTAACGAGGTTTATGTAAATGGATGGCATAACCCCATCTGGGAGGGATGTTGAAAAAACAAACTTTACTAAGAGCTACAAAGGATAGTTATGTAGATCTTTCACGTCCTAAAAGGTTACGACACGTAGAAAAAGTTCACGATTTATATTCATTACATATATAAACCTACCCTGAAAAATGTACCAATATTTTTGCTTCATGACATTTTATTGTGAAAACATTGACTTGCATAATAGCCTATCGTCCGGTTTACACTCTTCTCCGTTCTTTTGAAGAGGAGTAGAGGTTTATCCCTTGTTTCCTGTTTAGGATTGGGTTTCATGTTCTTTCTAAAATCGTTTTCATCCTCCTACACTTCCAGTAGCTCCTTGCATCTTAGTGGCATTATCGCCTTGCTTGGGATGAATAGATTTAAAAAATTCATTTGACTAAATCATTAATTCTCTTCTTTTTCTGTCCAAAAACATTTCTCATCGTGGGTCAGACCGAAAGGTGGAAACATCGGTTCATCTTTAATCTTGAAAGTAAAGCAGTATTGTGCCTCGTTAGTATTTAGATGTGGGGAAGCGTTTGAACACAGAGTACTGTTTGCAACCTCCTACAATTTGAAGTATGTTTCAGGCTCTGAAGGGCCCACAAAGGGTTAATAAGAATAAACATGAATTATGTTTCAGGCTCTAAATGACCCCAAATAAGAAAATCAATCAATTCCTTAGCGGGTTTCAGTAAACATTCCTTTAATCATCGACGTCATGACAAGCATGTATTTATATCATTTATCTCTTATTTTAAAGTTTTATCTTTTTTTAAACTTTGCAGTCGCTATATTTTCCCTTGTCTTTCCTTATCTATCTTTATCTTATTTGCGTCCTGGGGAAGACGCTAAACTACGTCCAACAGCAAGGCCTCTGATTACAAGCAATACATTTTTGAAGAAAAAATATTACCAGAAATAGATTTTTGAAGGAAAAAAAATTACCAACAATATACATGAAAAAAAAAAATACTACCAGGAATAAAAAATCTTGTTGGCATTAAATACCCCATTGAGGTTGATATGCCGTAAAACAAACCAAACCAAACCAAAACAAATTTTTATCTTATTTACACGATTTGCATTTTTCGGATTGTCGTTCTCGTCTTTTTTTTTTCCATTTTCATGACGTTTCGGCCGTTGTACGTTCCGGCCTTCTTTAGGTGATTAGAATTTCGAACTGAACCCTTTATTTCGTCCACTGGGATAGAATGTTCTAGTTCCATGTGCCACGCCTCTTCCGGATATCTCCGTTATCTCTCTTTAACTCATGCTTTTATCCCTGGGCCATGTATCCTGGAGGAGTTGAATTTTAAGGACTTATAAGCTTAATGTCTCAGTAACCGATTTTACCAGAGCTCATATTACAATTTTTTGTTGTTATTGCTTTTTTCATTGTTGTCATTGCCACTCATTTCTATGCTTGGCGTACTTAGGAAATTTTGTGGCCTAACATATGTGCTGTTTCCTTAATTTTTAATATTTTCCAGTGATATTCTCTGCCTATTATTTCAATCTCATCATACGGGGGTGGGGCGGTGATCTCCCTTTTATCTAGATATGTAGTCAGCTACGGCTGATTTTTCTATTTACCTTCGTGTTACGGATTTAAGTTCTTGCGCCTAAAGGGAGCGGCCTATTTCTCCTTTATACTTACCACAGCTGCACGGGATAGCGTACACCAGCTTAGTTATGTTCTCCTCTATGGGCGGGGGGGGGGTAATTACTTAGAAATGGTGTCTGCGAAGTGTTGAACCACTTTTGAAGGTCGTCCTGTTTCTTTATATTTCTCTTTCTCTTTTTATCTTCTCATCTCTCTCCTTCTCTTTCTCTGTTTCTATTTTATCTCTCTTTTTATATTCCCCGTCTATTTATTATTTTTGCTAATTGTTTCTTCTAAGATTACACTCTCTTCTTATTTCGCGACTTTATACTTTCTTTCATTTTTCTTTTCTTTCTTTTTTTTTTCTGTTTTTGCTCTCCCCGCTCCCACTCTCGCTTTCTCTTTCCCCTTATCTCCGCCTTCCACTCAGGATTATTTTCCTTTTACCACACTTCAATGTATTTCCTTCTTTCCTTGTCAATGTTTATATGTTTTTTTTTCAGCTTATTTTATTCATTTTGTCAACTTTTTCATACTCCTTTTTTTCTGTCGCTATCTTTTTAGTTTCCATTTATTTTCCCTTTCTTTTACTTATTTTTTTTTATTACTCATTCATGTGCTTTTATTTTTTTTTAACTTTTATTTCAGATTTCACTAACCCTTTCGCTTTTCGACTATATTTTTTTCCTCATACCACTTGTTTTCACAGACTCTTTATTTTATTTAATTCTCTACAACAATTGTTTTGAACTCCTTCTCAACCTCAAAAATATCATCTTATATGTCATTTTTTCGACTGTTCCGCATCGCTTATCCCAATATTTACAGCGTTTCTCACTTTAGTTTTTATGCTTCTGCTCTTCAAGTCCCAATTTTTCTTAGTGATCAGAAGAGAGGACGAGTAATCAAAAACTTTGAGACTTCACACCACAGGTTCACCTCCTCTACGAAATAATCTCGCTATAGTTTTGCTTCAATTACTTTTCTTTTAGAACGAATTTCTCCATTATCTTTCTTTGTCTCTTTCCTGTTCACTCTCTTCGTCTTTTTTTTTCTTTCTCTATCCTTGTTCTTCTTTTCTCTTTATCTTTCATCCGTTTGCCTCTTTTAATTCTATAAGCTTCCCTTTCTTTCCTGGTTACATTTTTGATTATTTTTCTTTCGTAATTACATTCTCATTTTCCTCCCCACCACAATGCTTTTCTTTTTCTCTTTCTCTTTCTTTTTGCTTTTCTTTTTTCCCCTTTCTTTAAAAAAAAATATCTTTCGCTTTCTTCTGAATTATCCTTCCTCTTTTCTCGCTTCTACTCTTGTACCTTTCTCTCTTCTCTCTATCATTTAACACCTTCTCTTTTTTCCTTCCCTCTCCCTACTATTCCTCTCTAATTCTCTTTACTTCACCTCTCTGTTGTTTCCTTTCTATTCTTTCTATTTCAATGACTTCTTCGTTTCGAGCCTCCCCGCTCCTCTTCTCCTTTTATTTTCCTTCTCTTTCTTTTACATTTCATTCTTCCATCTGCTCTCTCCCTCTTTCATTTTTAATTTCTGTAATTCCCTCTTTCTTTCACATTTTTATGTTTCTGTTTCTCCTTCACTATCATTTCATTCACACTTTCTACCTCTTTCGTCGCTGTCTCGTTATGGTTTTGTCTTTCTTTCCAACCCATTAAGATCTTAACCAACTACCTCATTCCCTTTCAAACCAACCAATACACAAAATCTGTAATGTCTCATTGTCGCTGTTGAAGCTTAGGAAGCGATCGGAATGCGTCGGACCATGGAAAATTTCTCATAGATCAAAGGCGCCGACTGACACCAGTTCACTGGAATGTTGGTCACAGTTTACAATTAGTTGCCGGCTGACCAGTGACCCACGGTAACCCGTCCCTTTGTGCGCCTGTTCGCTGAGCACGCCTCCAGAAGTGAGGGGTAGTAGAGGATAGCAAGTTTGTGAGATGGCTAGGAAGTTAAAAATAAGAGTTGGGCGGATTTTATGTATGGAGTGCGATATGGTGTGTGGTCGTGATAGAAAATGTGTTCTTGAAGGCAAAAGTTTGGTGGAGTGTGGAAAAAGATGGTCCATCAATGAGACCCAACAAACCCACACACGACTGTCGTAAAAATCGAAAATTACCGTCAATGTGGACAATGATATACTTAGTAATAAATGTGATATATAATGTATATAATAGCTTATGAATGTATAAAACTGGTGTATATATATATATATATATATATATATATATATATATATATATATATAGAGAGAGAGAGAGAGAGAGAGAGAGAGAGAACGAGCTTATAAATATATAAAAATGATGTCTATATGTGTTTGTGTATATATATATATATATATATATATATATATATATATATATATATATATATAGAGAGAGAGAGAGAGAGAGAGATAGATAATAGATAGATAGATATTAGGTTGGTGCAAAAATAATTTCGTTTTCTAACACATGTTACTATGTAAGAAAACGAAATTATTTTTGCACCAACCTAATAGATAGATAGATTGTATATAGAGTGCATATACATAATACATGCTTACACACATAATATATATATATATATATATATATATATATATATATATAGATAGATAGATAGATAGATAGATAGATAGATAGATAACTAGACTCGTTTCGAAAAACCCTCGAATTTTTGATTTGCAAATGATCAAATCAATCTCGAGGGAAAAAAAGGTTTTAAAAAAAGAAAGAGCTACAAACATGAACTGCTGCCGAAAAAAATCGCACAGTTGCAGGTCTGAAGCCCAAAGAAAAAAACCCGATAGGAGTAAACAACTAACTAACAAAAGAGCTCAATACAACCGTAGAGCAGACCTAGATACACCTAGTGAACCAGACAAACCTACCTAAACGGATCGTCAGGGAAAGTACGTACTTTCCCTGACGATCCGTTTAGGTGAAACCTAGGTAGGTTTGTCTGGCTCACTAGGTGTATCTATCTATCTATCTCTCTCTCTCTCTCTCTCTCTCTCTCTCTCTATATATATATATATATATATATATATATATATATATATATATATATATATATATATGCAAATATGCATATATACGCACATGAAGGTTTATGAAGAAATGAATAGATTAAACTAGAGAATGGTATGTATAAATATCCCATGCCTAGTTTTATATTAAATTTTATGTCATGGACATATGAAATATGTAATATATTATCTGTATATATAATAGATAATTTATAATAATCCAAGCGTGCTTAAGTTGTGATGTTTCGATAGTAAATTCACACAATTATTAATCTTCTAAAAGTCAAAACAAAATTATACTTTTATTTGTATTGATGCCTCCATATAAATGTAGATAAGGTTATCGATACAAATATCGTTGAAGCCAAATATTTAAACACAACGCAATAACTTTTTGATTTCATTTGTATTTTGAAATGTTTTTTAAAAATGTACAAACGCAGCTGCTTCAATAGCTATAAAATGTGAAATCTATGAAAATGCAAATATGTGTTGAACAGTTTGTACAATAATGTACATAAAACTTAAAAAGTAGCGGTCATAAATATTTGAAAGTCATTCTTGTGTGTCTTTGCATTTTTTACTGCTATTACAACCACAAAGCGCTTTTTTTTTTGTAAGTTATAATCAGTCAGTTATGTGCCATACGTGATACACGCTTAAGCGATCATGTATCTTTTGATACATGACTGACGAGGCAGATTTATTTCCCGCGGCAGGTTTCCATTTCTTTTTGCGGTAGACCAGTTGCCTTCCAAGGCTATAGAACCCGGCCTGTCCTGCTATTTACCAATAGCTGGCGGGGGTGTGAGGGGAGAGAGAGATTTCATACCTTTCCCATTGTAAGTGAATGTAATGTAATGGATTCGACAGGAATTCGAACTAAGTATCCGGAACTTTTTCAGGAGCAATTTATGTCTATTTTCTGAGTAAACTTTTAATAACTATCTGATATTTGTTCGTTTTGTAAAATGAACACGGCTCTTCAACAACTTCCACGTGCAATTTTGCTTTTGAAGATTAGATAAAGACTGTGATGGCCACACGTAGAGAATATTCAATTTATTCCAATCCAGTCTGTTTTAAAATGTATTATATCTTTGCCTTGCTGAAAGAACAATTTCGAATATTTTAAAGACAACAGAATTATCCTCACGACCTTCATATTTCTTCTCATTTCTCTAATCTGATAAAGAAAACCACTAAAATTGAGAGTCAGAGATCCCGACAGCTCAGTGTTTTATTACCGCGACGCCATCCGATTGGCTTATAGGCGTCGCCAAGTTTTCGGAGCATATATAGTATCTGGGAAAAGTTCGGAAATTTACTCGCCTTTCCACAGTCGTAGGGTGTGACACAAGTTTTTTTTTTTGTTTGTTTGTTTTTTAACTTGAGGTACCCATACCCTTCGACTGGTATCATGCTGGAGTTGTTGACCTTCCCTCTTTTGGGACAATGAGGTAGGTCCTGCCCCTGGATTGGAATTCCTGCAATTGGGCATCCCTCATAGATTTAAGAAGATAAATCATATACTAGACTTTGATCCTAGCTCGAAGGTCGGGAACTGAAGCATCAATAAAGCCAAAAATAATGAAAATGACTTTTTTTCAATTCAAAAATATAGCATTCTTTAACTGGGAGCAAAAACGTAAAAATTACCGCAAGGTCTCTCGATCGGAGACTTGCTGTCGATGTTTCCTACTTAGCGCGACGAGCAAGAGAAGGTGATACGTAATGAGTATGGCGTCTATAGTCTTAAAAGATGGAATTCAGAAGAAATAGTAAAATTTGAAATTTACTTTTAGTTTTACATTTATCCTTTTATTAGTTCATTAGAAAACGGTTATATATGTTGTTAAGCAGTTGGTTCGTGCAATAAACTTCCCAGAGACTCACCTGACTTTTATTTTTCAAATATAGGGCAGAAATGTAGTTTTGAGAAGACGCAGCTATTACAAAGGATTAAGTCCGGTTAAGTAAAATTTGGTTTCATAAAACGGTCGAAAATAGATTAAAATAAGTCTAACTACACGTCAGTCAAAGGTCTTTTACATGATATGTTCCTTCAGAAAGGGGATGATCATACCTCTCCACAACTTTCTATCTCTTGTCGGTTTAAGCAATGTTTGTCCTCGTACTATCTCTTCTACTCCCCTCTTTTGGGAGTCATTTACAGACGCTAGCTCCACTTTAATTATGTGTTCCAGAAATTTCAACAATCACTTTCTGATTCTAAGAACCGTATTACGCTATTTTATAAGACTAGTTGATGCATTAGACGCCCTGCAAATATTTTGAAGGAAGAAATTGAAAAAAAAATTCCTTGTGCTTTATAGTCCTCCCCACTATCCCCAGTTTTAACCACTGAATCGCATATTTCAGTATGAAAAGTTGACTAATCAGAACAAATTCGTGACACAAAAAGTACTAAATTTATGCTAATTATTTAGAATGTAATAAGTAGAACAGAAGTCTTTACTAATCGCTCAGTCCACACCCCAAACTTATTCCTGTCACCGATTTTTGATGTATAGTATGCATTGTGGTTTTTAGAGATATTTTATAGGAAAAAGATGCGTCTTATCAGCAGCAAATTACAGTAGGTGTCCTTTTTGCTTCCTTCCTCGTTATTCGCACACACTGTTCATTGTATTCTCAGCATCTTTCTGTAGTCTCAAGCTTCCTCTTCACCTGTGAGGAAATTGTTCAGTATTCACTCCACGCCAGAAAGGACAGAAATCTTTTTAATATTAATTTAATGTTACCTATGTTAAAAAAAAAATTTCTGACGTTTTTTCATAAAACAAGCAATTTTTGAGACTAATTGGCTTAGCTTGGAAATGAACGAGATTTCGTCAATTCCTAGATAGCGACTCAGAATAAGAAATTGGAGATCTGAGTTCGAATTTCAGTGACTTGAACATATGTGCATATATCATTGGGAAAGTCATGAATCCATATTTTTTGTCTCTCCAGCTATAGGTTAAATAGTAGGACAGACTGCGCTTTGTAGTGCTGGTAGTAACCAATCGAGGAGAAGGAGAACTCTGAATTCAAGAACGTATGCAATCCTGATGAAGACACAGGCGATGCAGCTAAGAAAAGGATCGTGGAGTTCACATTAATTAAATTATCCCGATTATAGTCGGCCTCATTATACATGCGCATAACTATGCCTCCATAGTATTTACGTCTCCTATATGCGTATATATATATATATATATATATATATATATATATATATATATATATATATATATATACATATATATATATGCATGTGTGTGTGTCTGTTTGTCTGTGTCTGTGTTTGTATGTATTTGGTCTTTGGACATAATTGTAGAAATTGTCCAAATGATTGTTCGTTCCGAGTGTTTTCGGTTCATCTATTAGCCATTTTCAGAGATTTGGATTGTGCTATCACAAATGTGTGTAAATACTATTGTAAACGGTGTACAATATGTTGAAAGGCATACATATTCTACATCCCGAATACGGCTACTACATTGTGGCCATGTACATACCCGAAATTATTAAGGGTTTTTGTTTGTTTGTTTTTGTGTGTGTTTTTTTTTTTTTTTTGGCGGGGATATTTATTTATTTTTAAAGAGCTTCCACTAGTTATTGATGCTTTTTTGCCGTTGAAGGTGCACATCACATGTATTATTAAATATACTTTGCTACACAGAGTTTATCAAAAACGGATAAAGCAGTATATATACATGCTGAAACGAGACACTGTTAAATGTCATGTTTGGTTGAAATCAGTCTAGGCATATTTGCTAAGTATCCTTCAAATGTGAATGCGTCTTATTATTAATATATGAAAAAAAAAAACAAGAAAAAAGGGATGAAAAAATAGAAAAAGTAAAGCATTTAAACTTCTTTTTCTTTTTCTTTTCCTTTTATTTTTATAGTCTTTTACTGCATTTTATTTAACTGTTCTTTTGCTCACTTCCCTCATCACACGCTCTCTGATTTCGGAACGGTCTTGTCCTTCCTGTTCCGCCCATCGCCCATTTTCCTCTTCTAGCTTCTTCCCGCCTATCGCAGAGGCGCGTGTTCTTCTGAAATAACAGATTGTTACAATCTCTATTATGTTCTCCACTTGATCAATACAGTGGCATCATGTTTATCTTGTGTCACTTTTATTGTAGTTTTAGGCGCAAGACGGGCAAACGTAACTGTTATTGATGTTATAGCTTGGTGGCGATGTTATTACTTTCTATATATGTTTAATGGTCATTGCTAAAATGAGAAGAGTGGAGAAATAATGCTGAATGTGATGATGGCAGGGATAGAGGCCTGGGTGGAAAGATTCGAACTTTGAAAATAAGGAAGACGACTTCGACGAAAAAGAGGAGCCGGAAGAAAGTTGTCGGAAAGAGGGGAGCAAAATGATGATAGCGAATTAGAAGAGGAAGATGGTTGGTAAGGAAGGGGGGTGGTCAAATAAACGTGACAAAGTGTAAAAAAGTATAAGAAAAATGATGATGATGATGATGATGATGATGATTTATGGAGAATGTGGAAAGGAAAGGTATAAGAAGAAGTTATTAGCAGAAAACCAGGAAAAGGCTAATGTAATGTTTTAAATTCCTCATAAAAATCACATATTGATTCGAAACAAACTGTAAAAGATTTTTTAATGTGTTCGCGTTTGCAATAAAAAAATAAGGAAACTATATAAAGAAAAAAATGAATACTTATTCCTGCCTGTCCAAGTATAAAATGCATAAAACGCAATAATGTATATGTTACTATTTCTGAATTTAGGATGAGCCTTCAAAAAGCTGAAGTTAGAGAGAAAAGGAAGCAGAGATTTTAAGAATTATTTGATTTTGTTGGATAATAATTAAATGGCGTTGTATTCACTGTCTAGTTAAATTAATGTAAAAAATCGCTTACCTCCACAAAAATCTATTTAAAATATGCGCGCCATGTTTTTTGAATATTATTTCGAAAGAATAAAGGAAGAAAAAATTATTTTAATATTACCTGACAAAACTTTAAAAGGATACAGGTGAATCGTTTTTACAATGTTGTATATAATGCTTTGAATATTGCTGTCACATCTGGTCTGGTGCCCCTGCTATATATTAGGGTGGTGCAAAAATAATTTCGTTTTCTAACACATGTTACTATGTGAGAAAACGAAATTATTTTTGCACCAACCTAATATTTAGACATCCTTGATAAAATCAAAAGAAGAATTTGCAATGTTATTGGTCGTGACATGGCATCTCAGCGTCAATCACTTTCCTATTGACGTAATATAGCTTCCCTGTGCCTTTTCTATAAATTATTTCATGGTAATTGTTCTGATGAACTTTCCTCTATGGTACCGAACTTAATGAATTTAAGCGCAGCACTAGAATGGCGTCATGGTTAGTTTACAGTTACAATAGCTAGATGCAATCGTAAGTTCTATACTAACAGTTTCTTCTATCTCTCTTCTCATTTACGGAACTCATATCCGCCTCCATGCATTTCATTTAACTTTAATCTTTAAAAAATTGAAATGCAATGTCAATCGTTATCTTCTATTTTTTTTTTAAATTTCTGTTTATTTATTGTTATCGCTCCTTAATAACGTTTTTCTTTTTCTAATATTCTTTCATACTCAGTAAACCGCAGCGTTTTAGTGGCTTCGTTGATTTGCTTGGGGTGAAATTATAGAAAAGTATAAAGTTTGCGATTTTGAAATGGATTTCCAATTTTAACCAACCTTCTAGACACCCAGTGTTTATTATAGGATCGTACTTTTTCTTATAAAACTTTATTTGCACATTATTGTATACGAGAGAAATCTTTTTTTTATGAGATTCTTTTGTACCCAATAATATTCATCCTATATCAGGACGAAGAGCCACCCGATGTATAGTGTTAAATAGGAAGAAGTAAAATTTATGAAGATATGTGGGGAAGATAATGGTTAACTCTAGGCTTGAACAAGTTAAGATTGTAGTGATCAGGGAAGCATTCTCTTTGGAATCTGTTCCACAAAGTAGCGGTTTGGAGGAAGGGACTGTTAGAGTGGAACTTACATCTCACCAATGGAATACGAAGGGAATGGGGGTGATTCGCAACCATGTGGCGGGTCTTAGCCGTGAAGGTTAGACCTAGTAGAACGAAGGAATGTAGTTTGAATACTTTCCATGGAAATATCGATAGAATAGCGAAAAGCTTGCAACGTTTTGTCTATTAGAAAGGGGTTGTAAGGCTGAAAATAATGAATCACTCACAAGGCCGTGTAGATGCTTTTGAACTCTACTGAGACTGGTAAGTGATGACAGGGAAGCACCTACCCATATATGGCAGTATTAAACTATTTGCTGTATTATCTGGCTCTTGTGAAATGTAGAGAATAGCAGGAGGAGTCAGGTACTTACTGAGGCGGTACAAAAAACCGAGTTTTGTTCCAACATCTTTAGTATGTAAGAGTTTGACTTGATGTCTGGGGTGATCTTAAGTCACAATAGACGCTCAAGGCTTGGAGCCTCACTAAGAGATCAACCGTTCATCGCGATAAACGAACATTCAGGGTGCGCCCGGTGGTGATAGAACGTTTCGCATTGAATGTGACCAGCCACTTTTTTTTTCCACAGAGCATGTAGACCCGATGGTATCCCTGTAATAGTCATTAAGAAAGGTGCTCCTGAACTGGCTCCTATTCTCTCTAAACTGTATAATAAATGCATCAATGTCTCTTGCTTTCCTGCTTGCTGGAAGTCATCGTCTGTTGTTCCAGTTTTTAAGAACTCTGGCGAACTGTCAGACGCTTCCAACTATTGGCCTTTTAGCCTTCTACCTCTTTTTTGGGTAACTCCTAGAGACCCTAATCAATGATGAATTGGTTCATCATCCCTCATTGTAGGGCCTTGAGTCTATCATTCTCTAAATAAAGACAGTAAAGCTCGGATTTTAGCATTGGACATCTTGAAAGCCTTTGACAGGTCTAGCATACAGGTCTTCTCCACAAGCTGAAAAGTTACGGTGACTCCGGACACATATTTCAGTCTTTCCTATCAAATTGTGCAATGAAAGTTATCCTGAACGGCCACTCGTCTACATCCTTTCGTACTAACGCGGGTGTGACCTTCCCGATGACATCAGCTCCCAATATGGTATCTACGCTAACGAACGACACAACAGTTTACTCCTGACTCGATAGTAAGGCTGACAAAAACAAAATGGGAGCTGATGTCTAGTACGACTTCAAGTATGTCGTTAACTGGGGCCAAAGATGGCTTGTCAATTTTAACGCCTCCAAAATTAAACTTCTCTCCATTAATCATCTCTGCCTTCCATTAGCATGGCTGATGCTAACCTCCAAGGATGTGACTTGTTGGGCTTTCTCGGTCTAACGTTCTCAGCTGACATTAAGAGGAAAGACACTATTGAATCTAGTGATAGGTCAGTGATAGGTCAACTGCTAAGAAAGTTGGTTCACTGTGTCGTACGAAACAATTTTTCTCTACGGAATCTATCTTACATATGTATATGTCTGCCATTCGTCCATGCTTAGAATATTGCTGCCACATATTGTCCGGTGACGCTGCTGTTTACCTTTATCTCCTTGATAAGATACAAAGAAGAATCTGCAATACTATTGGTCCTGTTGTCAAGGCTTCAGTCACATTCCCACCAACCTAAAGTTACCTCTCTGTGCCTTTTTCATAAATACTTTCATGGTAATTGTTCGGATGAGCTCTTCGTTATTCTACCTAGATGTTTTAAATTTAAGCGCAGTATTTGACTGGCAACGAAATCTCGCCAATTTACTGTTGAGTTGGCTAGATGTAGCCGTAAGTTCTATGCTAACAGTTTCTTTTCTCATACTTCTCGCTTGTGGAACTGAATTCCGGCTCCATGCTTTCCAGGCAATTTTAATCTTTAAAAAATCATATGCAAAGTCAATCGCTTTTTACTCCCCCTCCTGGTTACTTCTCATGTGTTCCCAATCCTTAGTAATGTTTCTGCTTCTAATTATTTCACATCCAGTAACCCCTTGTGTCATAATGACCTTACTGCCTTGCTTGGGGCGAAGTCGATTAAAAAATGTATATTTCTTTAGAGAAGACAAACATTAGCTTCAAAATTATGTGTCATTATAAAACAAAATAATGATACAGAAAAAGAAATGGTATGAGGTGTGGATTCAGCCCTTTTCAATTTTTCCTTATTCTTCTTTTATTCTCAGTGACTCTAAAGGATGTTTGTGAACATGGATCACCACAACTTCCTATCCTTTGTAGCTCTAAGTAAAGTTTATCCATTTACTACCCATCTCAGTCCCTGCTTTGCCATCCACTTACACAGCTTCTTTAGGTAACTCGCTGTACCCCTTTGTCTCCCTTGTCTTCAATATACCTTGTGAGTATCAAAGTTTTTCTTCTTCATTATTTTTCATAGAAATATCAGCTCTCTTTTTCTGCATCTACACTTTTTGTCTTCATTTTCCATAAAGCTTCCACGTTATAAAAACCACATAAAAAAAATTGCACAGAATTTAATTTTAGGTTAAATTTAATTGTTACAAATTATAACGTGTTAGTTGCATAAAAAAGTAGAAGTTAATGGGGGAAAGCTGTTCGAGTGAAATTTACATCTCACAAATGGAATACGAACGGAAATTATATAAATTTAATAAGCGTAGCTTAGATGCAACACAAGGCCAAACTATGGAGCACTCAGTGAGTATCGAAGTCACTACTCAGTCGTAATACGTAGTCTAAATATAGAGGTGCGTATTATATCCGGGTGCTTGTTATACATAAAAAATTACGGTATGAAGCATATAAATATTTTATTGATAACATTTTTTGTATACAATAACAATAATGAAAACAGAAAAAAATGTAACTGAGAGCTTTTAAACGGTTTTTATTAAAATCCACCACCACTGTAAAATAAAAAAGTAGCAAGCAAATTGTTAATTCAGATGTTATGTTTCGGGCAAACTGTCTGCATGCAATTATAAAACTTATTTATTTAATCATTACAGCGAGTCTATCCTAAAGGAGCTGAAAACGACCAAAGGGTCCCCCATCTATATATATATATATATATATATATATATATATATATAGTAATTAGGCATCACTTGTTCCTTCAAGCATGTCTTATTAAAGAATATATTTAATATTGTCTGCCTATGTGCCATTAACTTTGTCCATCTTTGCCTCCAAATTGCGTATGATCCTTTCACAAAAACGGAAGTCGTTGATGTACGAAATTAGCAAAACTTTTATACTGTTAGTGTTGAAACTTTTGACTCTTGTGCATATGTAAAAAACGGTAATAGTCGTAAGTAGCGAATTTAGTGCAATATTATATTTAAATTTAGTAGAACAAATCCAAAACGTCGCGAGTCCAACCCGTCACCTATCACGACAGAAGACGGAGAGAATGTGTAATGATAGTATTTAATATCTGAAAGGAGTAATTGTTAACATACTTATTATTACTTGTTATTATTTTCGAAATACTTTTGTCATTTTGATTGATGTAGATGTTATTATAGACACAACGTTTCACAACAAAATGAGAAAATAGTTTGAAATAATATGCATACTGAAAATTTCTCATTTCGGAAATGAAATACTAAATTATGAAAGGGTTTTACGTACCCACCGTCATAATCAAATCTAAAAAAAAATTAGCATTGTATATGAAGCATAAAAACGTGAAATAATGTCCCCTCCCTGACAGTAACATCGTGGATATAGCAGATTATATATGGATTACTGTTATTTAATGGTCGTGAGTTCAATCGACAGACATCCCATATAAGCCACACAATAGACACATAATGATGACCAGAGCGTACTTGGCCGAAATATTGTGTCTATAATAAAATCTATATCAACCAGGGAGAGAAAAATGGTTCAAAATTATATAAGTATGTATGCGATGACGTATTTTTATAGGCAAAGAAGAGAGCTAATTTGAAAACTAATTATTTTTTGGTTGTTTTTGTTTGATGTAGATGACTTCAATAATTCTTAGTCTATTTTTGCTATTGGATCTCAGCTGTTTAATGATACTGTTTCTTATCGTGCTTATCAATGGGCGGTTTGACAGGATCTCGTAATACGTACGTGAGTCTTCGGGAATGAGTAGCTCTTGTGTAACCTACATAAGACATAAGGTTTAATATATATATATATATTTATATATTATATTTTTATTTCTTTTTCATAGTTTTTATAATTGTGGTGCTTTTGATTTTTCTAGTATAGGTTAATAGTATTATTATTAAACATATCTTGAGAACTAATGTTTATATTAAAATTATTATTGTGTAAGGAAAATCTAATTTTATAATCAACAATGTAATTAGGGAAACCATTATTAATAACTGTTTTGTCTTAATTTTATGAGAAAAATTGTTTCATGCGAGGAGATCAGTTTAGCCCTTTGGATTAAATTGTTTTGTGACAGTAAATATATATCTTTACGTAACAGTAATAGAAGAAATTATGAGATTAAAAGCAGATAAAACTGACAAAATATAACAAATGAAAAACGCTGATCAAACTAAATAGAAGTGATTATGGGAAATATTATCAAAATGAAATTTTGTCTAGAGTCAGAAAAATGAAAGAAGTAGGAAATAAATGCAATTTTCTTTTCTCTTTTATGTCACCGATACGAATTGAAAATTCACAAGACTTAATTTCCTTTTTGGTTAGCTATATTTCACCCCTTTTCTTTACATTATACTTGTTGATTTTTCTATTGGTTTGTTTTATAATAAATTTTTTTTTCTTAGTTCATTTTTCTATTATAAATATCCCTAAATATTTCACTTTACACCAACATTGCTATCGCAGATAGTGAAGTCTTGTTATATGACCTCCATCTATCTATGTATGTATGTATGTATGTATGTATGTATGTATGTATGTATGTATGTATCTATCTATCTATCTATCTATCTATCTAAATATATATATATATATATATATATATATATATATATATATATATAGATAGATAGATAGATAGATAGATAGATAGATAGATTAAATGAGAAAAGGGAAAAAAAATTCTGCAGACATTTCTTTTCAATCAGTTACGATTTTCGAACTGGTGAAATTTATTTTTATTGAAATTATATATATATATGCATATATATATATATATATATATATATATATATATATATATATATATATATATATATATATATATATGCATACATACATGCACACACACACACATATATATAGCAAGTTATTTTGTAGTTATTAATGAATATCACTTGATAAATATATATATATATATATATATATATGTATTGAGAGAGACAGACAGGCTGATTAATAGTATGTGTCACATAGATGCGAAAATAAGAAATTGAACTGAGACAATGCTGATATATATATATATATATATATATATATATATATAGATAGATAGATAGATAGATAGATAGATAGATAGATCAAATTATGTAATGCGTCATACATGAGCTGAAAGAAAGAAAGAAAGAAAGAAAGAAAGAAAGAAAGAATAAAATAAATTAGGAATTTATTAGCGAAAGAAAATGCGGATGAAAAGAGTCAAAGAAATTGAGAGAACGAGAAAATCAAAATGAAAATAATAAACAAAATATTAATAGTATGTGAAAGAAAAGGACGAGATAAGGAATGAAGAAAGGAGACGTAGCTTGATAACTTTCTCGCGTTCTCCTCTCCTCTGACCACAAGCGACTTTG
>OZ010577.1:59648062-59675562 GCA_963932145.1 Acanthosepion lycidas
TTTTGTTGGTAGATTTTCCGTCAACGCTCAGTTAGAGGTCATCATTGGTTCCATTTAGCACAATGTCTGATAATGGTAATGCGTTATTAGTTTCAGTTTCAAAAGTAAAATCTATTGTAGGTTCTACGCTATATAATCTATTTCTGAATACCGTTGTCAAATGTTGCCTAAGAATTTATACCGACAGAAACACAACTTCAAATTGTGTATCCGTCAGTTTAAATTTTGATATGTTTTGTATAAGATCCTTTTGCCGGCTTTTGACCAATTATTGTTTGAACATAATGGGTTTAATTTGTTTTCTTATTTCTGAATTTGTTTATTGCTTGTATTATTGATACTTTAATTTAGTACATTTAGACTCTAGCTGTGTTAAAGATCATTTTCAACTTTGATTCCCTTTCCAAAATTGATTAATTCTTTTTCTCTTAATTCTTCGACAGAGAATGAATGTGTAGGTAGTGTGGTAGCGGCTCGGAAGACGTAATCAAAAAGCCGTATTCCAGTCGTTATATTCACTTACACCATTGGAAAAAGTATGAATCCATCTCCCCCCCACCAGTTATAGTAAAACAGTAGAATTTGCATTAGGAACAAATCATTGTTATTATTAAAAAGGTTAATAATGCAATATTCACTCGCAAAAAAAAAAAGAATTATTCTTACACTCCAAAATAGGAATTGACTTTAAATAACCGACAAACCGTAAAAAAAATATATCAAACACCAAACAAGAATTCCTGCACAAATATACAGAGAAGATGTGATGTGATGTGATGATCTAAATAGTTTGTGTGAGCTCCGAGGAATCACTTTTCTGTAATGAAATTTTTAACGAAAGCTTGTCCGTATTTATGGAAAGGGAAATATATTAATGGATTTTTTTAAACTTATTAACTATACGTTTTTGTTTTTATATGCTGACACTGTGTAAAAATTAAGATAAAAATGAATATATCTATAAAAACTGTAATGCTCAAAAACAAAAATGATCATAGAAACATTAGTTCTGTAGCAGACATATTGAAGGTCAAACTATATCAGTCTTTTCTTAAAATTATGGGTGAAACTTCCAGAAAACTAGACAAAACCATCTAATGTACAGAAAAAGATCTCCTACATAATAATTTATCCAATGCATTAGTTATACACAGAAATAATTTCAACCACAAATTTCGGTCTCAATATCCTTATCCTTATCAAGAAGGAAAATTACTTACTAAAACAAAAAATTCTCACAGGTATAGTAATAAAAAATACGCCCTGAATTTTTTCAAATATGTCCTTTCTTAAGAGAAAGGTTCATTTATCACTCCAACATATTTAAGTACAACAATAAAACATTGAAATACTAAAGGACAAGGATTAACTCGTTGCTCAAATATAATAATATATTGTAATATATTCTATGGAAAATTCCAGAAACTTACTTATGAACACACAAAAAAAAATACCTCATACATAATAATTAATTTATGCATTATCTATACACCGAAATAATTTTAACCACATTTTCTCTGATGAATATGACAAAAAACCCGCCATAGCCGACGACGACTAATCATATAGTAATTTTGTCATAATTTGTTCCAAAAACGTGTTCTTTGTAAGGTCAAATTATACTTATTAAATTTACTTATATGTGTATTGAATTTAGGTAATAATGGCACCGATAAAAATAGCATCGTAAAAAAATGGCATAAGTGGAAAAATAGAAAAATATCTTCATCTGAAGGTAGTTGATTTTATAATATGTTTTGTATATATGCAAGATATTAAATTACAAAATCATCCTTCAGAAGATGTTAAGTATCTGGTCGTTCAATATTAAATTGATGAATCATATAAACAAAATATATCGAAAAATAAATAAAAAATATATATCTTTGAAACATTTATTCTACTTTGGTACTATGTCATCAACTCTTTTCTTAAAAACTCTTCAGCTGAAGAACTGATAAATTCATTGAAAGCTTCTTTATTTTCCTTATGAATGGAAAATTCCTTGTCTAAGAAAATGTCCCAATGCTTGAAAAATGGTAGTCTTCACCAAATGATTTAACCATGATATCGTCATTTTAGCAACGTGATGACCGAAAAATGAAATACTACCAAGTTAGACACTGTATATTTGAAGTTTGAATAATACGTATACGCATTAATTGATTGGTCCCTTTAAAGAAAGTAGCTAAGTATGAAACATTGTTCCTTTCATGAGTGAAAACTATGCGAGTTGGAGTTTCGAATTCTCGCATGCATCCAGCCACTGGGCAAGTATTTCGTTAATATACAAAAATCTTTCATATTCATTTAAACGACCATCAGAGAACAACACAGAAAATAAAAAATAAACTGTAAGATTCAAACTCGAATTCCTTTTCTTTCAGGAATTCTGGATAAGTAATGTACAAGTTTCTGTAGTTAAATATGAATATCTGTAAAAGTTGGCTCGAGTAACTCAAATAATACAGCAACTGTTATAAATTGTAGGGCTTTCATAAGATAAAAAGAGTTCGAGTTTGCCTAAAATGTATGTTTATTTCTGATCTGCAGCTTTTACTATTTGACGTAGAATGACGATCAGAGATAAGAAACTGAAAATTAGATGAAAAAAGATATATCCAAAAGTAAAAGGAAACAATGAAGGAAATCTAAATGGATAAAACTTTCTGTCAAAAATGCTGATTACTATTGCATTATTTTACTCTGTAAGATTTATAAAACGCTCTTATAGACATACGCACATGACACCCATACATAAATATGGATGAATGTACTGAAAAGTTCTCGGTACGACCAAAAATCCCTTTAAAAAATTTCGTTTCAATTGGTCAGATTTTGTGAAGTGGGTCGGGAAAGATCTCGACACTGGATTTAGAAATATTTATCTAAAGAATATTGATCTAAGGAATATTGCTCTAAAGAATATCGGTCTAATGGAAACCCATGCGAGGACATTTGTCTATGGAATACCCGTCGAAGGACCATTGGTCTATAATAATATCTTTTAATAAATTAATATTTTATTCATGTACAAAATACACAATTTTATTAATATTCACTATATTACAGAATAATATTTAAGACACTTATAGCAACGTTAATTACTGATGGCAGATGTGGCTTATAAGCATTTATTGTCATGCATTGTTTGTATATCAATACAAACCACATTAGACTGTAATTCTCTTGACGAATATTTCTTAGATATATATTCCTTAGACTAGTATTCCTTCAACCAATATTCTATGACTAATATTTCTTAGACAAATATTTCTTAGACCAGTTTTCCTTAGACGAATGTTCTTTAGATTAATATTCCTTAGACAAATGTTCTGGATCGGCTAAGAGCATTTGTTGAAAAATTCTCGACTCAGCCATATTCTAAAAATTTGACAAAATGGCCAAATATAAGAATTCTTTCGGAAACCTTTCAGCAACTGTCGTATTTATTGGAAAAATAATCGAAAAGCCTTTGATTTGAACTGCTAAGAATGTATTGCTATTTTTTTGGTATGATTAAAATTACTTGACTGTTTTGCCTATTGTACTACGTAAGAAGTCGCAGAAATTAGGAAAGATATTTCACGCTTCAAGTGCAATCATCAGTTCTTCTTCAGAAAGAGCTATACCTTTATCTTTGCACAATTCAACATTATTCTTACATGAGATTTTTATTTGTATTTCTATATTTAAACCTACTAGAGATATAGCAATCTCTGTATATTAGCTTTCAGATATCTTTTTTTCAAATGAATTTCGAACCTATCAGTTATTCTAACCGCAGAAGTATGTTGTTCTGTATCTATACTGAATGATATTACAAATAATTAAGATGAAATAAATACTATAAATAATAGTATTTGAACGTCTAAAGTTTACTAAATGTAAGAGGTGCCAATAAATGGATCTAAAAAAATTGTGATTATTCCCAAATTCTTTAGGATCCTTCATCCCTAGGGAGAGAAAAAAATGATAAAAGAATGCTATTATAATATTTCATGCAAATATAACAAGGAAGCCAGTCAGACTCGAGGGATAAAAAACAACTTATCTTAAGAAAGAGTCATGTAGAAAGATCTGAAAAAAATACATTATCCTTTCTGAAATTAAATTCAGATAACTGACAAGAAACGCCACTGGGGAGAGAGAAAATTGATAGAAGCAGCCCATATCAGATTGTTGGTTTGTTGATTTAAGCATTTCATTATAGTATTGTTTTCTTAACCAGCAGAAGGAGGTGTACTTGTGTTTTATAGATTATGCAAAAGCGTTTGATAAAGTACATCGCAAATATTTGTTGGAACTGCAAGGTAACTCTGACATATTCGGCAAGTGTAGTAGAACAATCCAGAACCTAAACTGGCAGTAACCCGACCGCATACAAATAGAAAATGAATTCAGTAAATATACAAAAATTGAAAACGGTGAAAGACAAGGATGTGTCTTTTTACCAGACTTATTCAACCTATACAGTGAGACGATTCTGAGGGAAATTGAATCCCTGCCAGCATTCATTATTATCAGCTACAATCACGCGATATGCAGATGACATAGCGATTATAGCAGACACAGAAAAGAAACTGCAAGAACTCCGGCAGAAGGTAGTGAAGAAAGCAAGATGAAAGGAATAAAATCAATTGCAAGAAAACAGAATGTATGGTTGTTAGCAAAAGAAGCAGAACAACATGAGAATTAAAATACCCAAATCAAGCAAGTACAATAATTTAAACATCTGAGAAGTGTTTTAACCTAGGGCAGAAATTGTGACACTGAAATCCGAAGGTGCATTTGGATGGCGAAATATGCTTTCCAAAATGCTAAGAAAATTATTAAGAAACGAAAACTTCGTTATAAAGAGAGAATAGAGTACTAAAATGTTATGTAATATCAGCCCTCCTATATGACAGTGAATGCTGAATAATCTTCTCATAGAAGAAGAGACTTGAAGTAACAGAAATTTAGTTCTACAGTAGAATGCTGAGAATACCATGGACTAAACAAACGAGCAACGGCGAAGTTCTAGAGACAATGGAAACAAAAAGGTTAAACATAATTAACATCAGGAAGAAAATTTTGAAATTTTTAGAGCACATAATGAGGAATGAGGGCTTGGAAAATTTGATAATCACAAGAGATTAAATGCAATAGGGACATAGGAAAAACAACGCATAACCTACCTGGGGAGTTTAAGAGCTACAAAAGACAGGAAATTATGGAGAGCCATAATCGGTAATATCTTGAAGTCAGGCGGCACAGAAAAGAATTGTTTTTTTCATTTATCAACAAAGGAAGGAATATCACTGGTGCAGAATTAGAGTCCTCTATATTATATCGTTATGTAATTGCTTAACAAGAAATTGAGTCAAGCATAGAAATATGTCTTATAACCTAATTTTTGTGTACTGATTTCCTTTACAATATTTATTTTCACTCATGAACTCTATCTAACCTTGTGATATACATGTGTACATATACGTACATATATACAGGTAACACCAAAAGAATTAAATCTTTCGATAATAAACACTATATAACTACGTGTTTAAGTTCAATTTATGGATGCTGAATTTAAATTAATTCTTTGACAAGCTGATGACATGCCAAAATATCCTTTTCTTAAAAATTAAAATGTCTATTTCTACCAGTCGTACAATGTCCGATACCTATATACAACCATTTTATATGCTACATTCATCTTTATATTATATATGACGTAACTCTATATATTTCTGTGAGCAGTTACATATATATACAATGGAGTCACAGAATATTTTTCGTTTTGTTATATATGTAGGGATTTCATGACTGTTGCACAGCACCAAACAATTACTTGTCACTCAAGAACCGGAAGGGAACATTTCATCAACGACTCAACACCGCCGACCTGGCTGTCATAATGTGCCCAGCTCTTAGATCAGCTTTGAGTCGTAGAGATTTTAAAAGTTTGGCTGTTTTTCATAGTTATTTATTAGTTACAACAGCAATTTCGCTGACTGGTGTTTAATTTTCAAACTTTTCATCACACCGAAAATGGAAATTCTTAATAGATTACTTTTATCCGGTTTTAAAAAGTTATGTTTTAAAAACGATCCTTAATAAATTTTCAACGAAAAAATTTCATAGTTTGCAAGTTGTTGAGACGGTGTTGTTGAGTTGGTGGTGTTGAGTCGGCGGCGTTGTTTTGGCAGTAATGTGTTATTCTGCACCCCACTGAGAATTACATCTTGTCAATATTTTGACTGTAAACTTGGAGATCAGGACCTGGGTTCCATACATCTGATGTAAACCTTGTTACATGGATTAACTGCATAGTTTAATTGCTAGAAAGTAGCCCTCGACTTTGCTGTCCGAATGATTAGGAGAGGAACCACAAAGTCATATCGATAATTGTTATTGTTGTCCAACAAATATAACCAGTTACAGTCTTTCTTTCAGAAAAAATCAAATATCACAAATTTCCCTCAGCTATGAGAACTGTTTCCCTCTCAGATGATCTCTCTCTCACCACCCCCGCCCCGATAAAATAAGGATCTCATCAAAGGAGGAAATGCCCTTTGACGAGGTTCATGTTAAGTCGGTCTCTTCTGATTAAATTGTCTCTGTTTATTCTACGAGCTAGTTGCAGTGTGCCTCATTTGATCATCCAGGAATACCTGAATGTCTTTGTCCGTGATTTCTACCTCTCTAGTCAGCAATCAGAGCTCCTGACATGACGACTGAAATAGTGGAACCTGAAGAAAGTAGATATAAGGATCAGCAGGATATAAAACAATGAGTTTGTCTCATTCTCCAACAGGGAAAATGGGTTGTGCCAAAATGTCTCTAGTTTGTTCTTCTCATACAACCCCTCAGATTGACAAATTTTGTAGACTCTGCCGAGCAAAGCCTGAAGACTGTGACTTGGCTCATAGGAAGGTGTCCTTTGAAAATATGGAGCTCCTTTGGGAAGCTATCAAGTACGAGCAATACCAGTGTCTCTTTGGGAACGTCAAAATCATTGGGCTCCTTATGGATAAGCACGAGGGCTTCACGAAATACTGTTCCTTTGACTGTGTCTGAGTAAGTTGAGTTGTGTCCAAACACTACAAACAGAGTCTAGGAACACTTTCTTATATGGAGAACACAGTGCTCAAGAAAATCCTTTGACGGACATGGACAAGGTGCTTCTCCTCACTCTTCATGCCAAGCTTGATCTAATGAAGAATTTCATAAAGGCCATGGACAAGAAAGTGGCAATCTACCATCAACTGGGCACTATGTTCTCTGCTATGTTCTCTGCTAAGAGCAGATCCTCTTCGTCGGACCTCAGATCCGAGAGGTGCTGAAGGATAAGGAATTTGAGTGTTTTTCTTACCTTGAAGGAACTGAGAGCATGGGAAACAAGTTAGTTTGCTATGGTTTCGTTGATAATATACGGGTACTAGATTACCAAATGTATGTCGAGAAGTTGTTACAGGATATGGCATCCTATGTCCTTGTGAGAATATGGGGTACGGTATGTCACTCACGATTCACTTTCTCCATTCCCATATCAATTTCTTCCTTCCGAACCTCGGAGCTGTAAGTGATGAAGCTATTGCAAAGATGTAAAACAAGTATCAGGTCAAGTGTGACCGCGGCATGATGGAGGACATCCGCTGGATGCTTCTGAGCGACATCCCGGGGGCAAAGTGCAAGAGATCGACCCCCAAATCTCATTTCTGGCTCCCTAATGTACTATGATGTTTGTATATTGTAATAGACAAATAATAGTAGTATTTCGTTCTGTCAGCGCTCTGTATCTATGGTATGTTTTTCCTGTAATATGCCTTTTTAATATTGTATGAAATAAACACATTGTCTTCTGATCATATGTGTTATAGTAAAAGTTCAATAAGTGCAAGCGAAAAAATAAATCCGATACAGAGAAACTGTTTGGAAATTTGTTACAAAATTAGTCAAAACATCTAGTCTCATGTTTGCCTCAGGACAATATTTTTCTAAATAATGTAATTAAGAATATCGTTGTTGCTACATATTTATGGGAAACTGTTTCGACGTTTTAGGTAACCATTAAAAAAATTGATTCTCCATTCAGTTTATACATCTGAAGAGCGATACAGACCAGATTGCCTGGAACATACCCGAAACTGAAACAAGGTATTTTTAAGCAATAAATATTTAATCTGTCATTCTGCTAAAAATGATATATTTAGTGGATACACGTGTTTAAGTAATAATTCATTACTTTGAAAATAAAATTAATATTTACTAACCTAGAGAACGAAAATTTTTCGAAAGTAAAAAAGAACCACTCGAGAGGAATCTAACTTACAATCCTTCCAAATCTGGGAAACCACTTTCTAGCAAATCTCCTCAAACCATAGTTATACTTCGCAAAGATGGCTTTAAGTCGGTTTTATGGTGCTTGCCCTCCAATAGCATTGACATTTCGGAGATCTTTTGGGGATCTAATATTGAGTCTAAATGACATACACACATATATTTGAGCGGCTGATTTAATACACGTAAGCCTATGAAATAATTTTAAGCGCAATAACTAATACGATTAGCCTTGATTTACATTGGACCAAAGGAAGATTGTAATGCTTTTGCCTTTCAATGAGCCAGGGGCTAATGTCTGCCATAAAAAGCAGCATACAATGTACACAAAATACACGCGTATATATATATATATATATATATATATATATATATATAAAGAACGTATAAACATAAAAAAAGTCTTAAAATATAAACATATGTAGAGTTATTAGATATACTAAAATTGTTATTCAAACGTTATTTTTAGTGGATGCCTGTATTTGAAATATCGAGTTCGCAGACTGATTACACACTGGCTTTAAACCAATGGTTAAAATGAAAATGTTGTGCTTATTTCAAAAACAGTTAACGACTAAGAATTTGAAGTAATATATATATATATATATATATATATATATATAGATAGATAGATAGATAGATAGATAGATAGATAGATAGATAGATAGATATTAGGTTGGTGCAAAAATAATGTCGTTTTTTGACGTTAAAAATACGTCAAAACCGACATTATTTTTGCACCAACCTAATAGATACTTGAGCAAAATAGTTTGTACTTGAAATAAATGTGTCTATCTGAAAGTTTATCGAAAAGACTTCATCTGATTTTATTATATTCTTAATACCGTATTAATATCTTTATTACTACGATGTTCTGAACAAAATGATCCATCGTCATGTTCACTTGGATGGAATCAAGAAATAAATTCTCTTCATCTGATTAAGTAGAAAACACTGACAACAATCGAAATAACAACTCCAATCAATGAATGCCTTTTCGAAGAAATCAAGTTGTTTTGGTTTTGTTTTTATTTTTCTCCCTCTAATTGATTGTTCTTCAATGGCCTGAGGCAGTATAAGAAACAAGATTTCAAATTATTGGGAATATCCATTTTCGGTAAATGCTCTTAGGATTATTCCAAACATATTGTGGACGCTGTTTCTCACGCTTTGTCAGCTTTTCTTCAAGATTCAAATTAAAAATACAAAATTGAACACAACGAAATTTTCAGAAAATAAACAAGTTTCTAATTCACTGGTTAAAATCAAAATCCTCTTTTAATCGATTACAGAAACGATTTTTTTTCGGATAGTACGATTTCATTTTTTTAACAGATTTTATAATCTCTTTGAATCTATGTTATCAAATATTAAATATTTTTGTCGAAAAATAAGCGCTATATCCGTTGCAATATTATGGTTCATTTACGTATGAAACTTCAGATTTCATCTTATTTTTCTTCCTCTCACAATCGTTACATCTATTTACATTTCATCAATGATTTCGTCCATTTTGTCGCCCTCTTTATTTTCACTTTCTTCGATTCCTGTTTCCCTTCTCTTTTTCTTTTTTTTATCCTTTCTCACGTTTTACTTTTTTTCTATTTCTTCTTAATATCATTCTTATGTTTTTGTACCTGTACTTCTATAACAATATGTAATTTCTTTTTTCTTTCGTGTAACGCCTCATATTCCCTCCTCTCTCAGTGTTTCCTCTTCCTCTTTCTTTCCTTTGACTGTTCTTGATAAACTTCATTGAACCACTGATGCGCGTATCTATGCATTTTATATAAATTGCTGCATCCAATAAAATGTTATATCGTTGTTTTATTTGATTCTTATTCGTCGTCATCATCATCATCAAAATCATCATGATCTTCATCATCATCAAGTAATACTGATATGATCTTATTTTCTGATATTTTATATCAACTGCATTATTCTGTTTTGAATTGTATAATTCCCTCTTGCGACAATTCGTGGAGCTGCTGTTGCCTGAAGCGGGTCATCATCGAAAATTTAAGCGGGAAATTTGATGACAATAAAAAAAAAACATGTATTTAAATAACAGTCTTTCTAATCAAGTATTGTTTTGCATCAGGCAATGCCATCTAGTCTGTTTATACGGGAATTGAAACGATGCATACGTTTCAGATGTAACGCAAAGTTTGATAAACCAGTGGCAAAGCAATAAATATCATTTCTTTTGTTGCTTCTGCTTCAAGACACTTTAGCTTGTTTTATTTCTCAATTTTCTGCATTACAAATCCATCTACTCCATCATCTTTGTTTTCTTTTTCTTTCTTTTATTTTCAATTATTTAATTATTAGATATTTATTTCTGTATGTGTTCCTTTAGTGAACTAATTTTTATTTTTCCCTTTCCTTTTCTTATTTTACTTACATTTCCATTCAGTTATAAATATTTTTCTTACTGGTGTACATTTTACTTTATTAATTCTGTCTTCTCGTGAAAATCTTATAGTTTTTGTTTTTCCTCCATCTTCATTTTTATTCCGCTTGCTTTTTCTTTAAAACATTTTTATTCCTTATTTCTTTGCGTATTAATTTTTTTTTATCTTTCGTTTTCTGACATTAACTCATTTTTATCAATCGCCTTCATTCTTCTCGTATCTAAGTCGATGGGTATCTATTTTCTTTCATCTTAAATTCCCTTTTATATTTATATGACTAGACTTTTTTTCTCGTTTCTTCAACCATGCATTCTTTCTTTAGCCATCCTCTCTCTTCCTTTGACTTTTGTTTTTATTAATTCTTCATTGAATAAATCTTTTTTCATTTTTACTTCATACGTTCCTCCTGTGATTTTTAATCGCATCATCTGTTACTAATGTTAAATTTAAAAATACAAATCAATTGTATTACATGTGCTTATTCACGAAAATATCTACAAAAGTACGTAACTAAACACTAAACACGTATTTAAATATTAAGATTTAAATACGAAACTTCCTCTGGCTGAAATCCAAGTCGGATGCGTTTTCACGAAAACAACAAAACTGACATAAAACTTTATTTTCTCTAATGCGAATATTCTCGTACATATTTATCGTTTGTAACTTAGTGCACGTTTTATAGCAATCGTTTACAGATCATTTCAAGTAGAGTATCTGACAATCTATTCACACATGATGAGGACACTCGAAGCGACATGTGATTCTACTGACAAACGCTGGCATAGACAGAACAAGTGAGTAAAGGGGAAATTAGATCTATAAATAAAAGTATACTTACAATCAGAAAGAGATAGGCATAATATGAGTGGTTAGGTTCACAATCTTCCGGTTCACATTCCTCTCCATTCTTTTAAACAGGAGGAGAGATGTATCCCTTGTTTTCTGTCCATGATTGAATTTCCGCTTTCTTCTTATTATCTCTAAAACTTCTCTCTGTTAAATTTCAATCCCCCACCTTCTCTCGTCTGTTACCCCTCTCTATAGCTCTAACATTCGCCCCACACTCTCATACTTACACTCTCTCTGAATTTTATTTTTTATTTCCGGAATTGTTTTTTCTGTTTTCTTTTTGAATTTTTAGGTCTGATGAATTGGATCGTATTTACGATTCGAATGGAATAAATTATGACCATAGAATATTAGTGTTTAAGCCTTTATATATATATATATATATATATATATATATATATATATATATATATATATATATATATATATATATATATATATATACTTGACTGGAATTCGAATCTCACCATGGTCAATTTGTCAAGCAAAGTGACTTCTTGATAATATCCACATGGGTAGACAACTGAGAAATGTCTGAAAACTACACTCAAGGTTTGCGAGTTAAATTTTGTAGATTATACTATTCAGGAGACGTTGATTGCTTTGGTAGTATGAAGTCACAAATCATCGTGTCAGAGGGTTTGAACGTACTGATCGCGCAAATTTATATGCTTTCTCCTAGAAACGATAACTAATGTCTGCTCAGAATATAACAATGCTTAGAATATTGTTGCCACATATGGTACGGTGTCCCTTCTATTTACCTTGAGCTGCTTGATAATATTCAAAAAAGTATCTGCAATATCAGCCGTAAATTCTATGCTGACACGTTCTTCTCTTTCATTTCCCGCTTGTGGAACCCCCTTTCAACTCCATGCTTTCCAGACAATATTATTGTGCATAATTGTAAATACAATGTCAATCGCTATCTACTGTTCACCTGGTTACTGTCTTCTCTTTCTACTCATTAATGTTTCTGCGACCCCTTGTATTTTTATGGCATTACTGTCTTTCATGGGGCCATATCGATGAAAAAAAAAGAAAGAGAATAACCTGAGTATAAATTATAGGTTGTCGAAGTAACGCAAATATATCTGAGTGGGTGTCTGCAACAGGGATTATCTAAACACTCTAGCGAATGGATATATCCGGAAACGAGCAGCCAGCTATTAACTACATGAAGTAATAAAGTGAGTATGAAATTAATGTTTCTAGATAAATGTCGCGTACAAATAAATGTACATATCGATAGATTATGGTAATTTTGTTATGCATTATTTTAATTGTCCATTCGAATACACTCTCTTTATATGGAAAAAATGTTCGGCCCCTTATACCACTATATAGAGTATCAGAATCCTTCAGTCATTCTTTATCTTTAAAAAATTTAGATCAGACCAAATATGGAGTAGTGCTACCATATCTGGGAGAGTTCAAAATCATTTACACCGGACTTGTAGATGATAACTTTGTTTTCCACTCAACAACCTCTTTCCCTCCAGATGCAAAGTCGCAAGCCTATCGTTATTCTATCGCAATTTTACTATGTTAAATACTCAGACAAGCTCCACTCTCCACCAGCCCAGACCTTTAGAGTTAAGTCTCGACATTTTACCCCACGGGGTTGTATCATCCTGGCTTCATTGGTAAAAGGGATATTCGACTGTGAAAGCTTCTTCCCAAGAAACTTTACTTTGTGGAACAGACTTCCCGAACACCAAAATCTTAACTTTTATCAACCCTGCATATATTCATAAACTTCAATTTATTCTTCTTGCTCTTACGTTCGTATTACGCGCATCATTTAGCAACACTCTACAGTTGTGAAACAGGTTCCCGCCTGGATGCTTCCCCGAACATTACAATCTTAACCTCAGTCATTTTCTATCCTCTATATCCTCACGGTTTTCACATGATTCTTCCTTCTTTTACTTTAATATCACACATCTCAGTAAATAAACCTCTACATTTGTGGAATATACTACCGTGTGTATGCTTTCCTTACACTAAAATCTTAACTTCTTCAAGTCTATTGTTAATCGATTTCTGTCGTCTATATCCACACAGTTTTCCCTACCTACTCCCTCCACTTATGTCCATATCGCGCGTTTCATTTAGTAAGCCTCTACCTTCGAAGAACAAACTCCCACTTGAATGCTTTCCTTAACACTATAATATTAACCACTTCAAGTCTTCAGACAAATCTATCTTTCTACACTCCATACTTTCACAATATTCACTTACATTCCTATCACACACTTCATTTAGAAACACTTAAATTTAAATGGCTCTCGAGCCTTGTATTATGTGAGTATTACTTTTTAAAATATTATATTTCTTCATAACTAATTTTGATAAATCACAACAGAATAAGTTGAAAATTCAAATTAAAAAGTAATAAATTCTCATGTCGCCTATCTAAAATGTTTAGTAACTGATATTTGATATTCTCTTGACAACATATGAACAATATATAACTTTCGATAATAAGCCAAACAACTTTTGGAAGACAGGCATTGTACATTATGGCAAGTTTTCACCTTTTAAGGCTATCAACATTGCACTTAATGATGGAACTGTGATGTGATGTGTCACACCAAAAAGTAAATTCATAGCTTTTAACAATTTTGGTGCATTTAGATTTAAATATACAGAAATACCTAATGTCCGCAAGTTTCTGCTTACAAACTTCAAAATTTTACTATTTCCAGAATAAATCCAAATAAAGTTGATATATTTGGTATTATATACATTGAATGGAAAATATATTCAAACCAGAATTCTAATTATGAATGACCAGGAGCAAAATATGCAATTCGATAAGTGAAAACTGTAAAAATTATAAATTTATTTGGATTTCATTTTGTGAAAGGTCAATGAATTTATTTTGGATTTCATTTTGTGAAAGGTCAATGAATTTATTTTGGATTTCGTTTTGTGAAAGGTCAATGAATTTATTTTGGATTTCATTTTGTGAAAGGTCAATCATATTTGACCATTATGTCGCCTCAGAGTTGATGAATGTATTTTTAAACCTTTTCTTTGGTGGTTCATTATTTCTGAAACAAAAAATTATTTTTATTATAAAATATATCCATATTTGGTTATATTTTTTTATTTAATTTGAATTAAATTTTAAAATTTGTCTTGAAAATTACATAACTAATCATGTATGAATAAATGTTTATTTATCTAATGGACAATTTTTTATATCCTCTTCCATTACTTCCAGTTCATCCAACTTCGAAATTGAGAAACTATTTTTTTCTGGAAGCAAGTCAAAAGCATTGAGCTGTAATTTTTTTAATGCAACATTCTGTATAGACGCTTGCTTTATTATCTGGATCATTTTGAAGATATAAAGTTGTTGATTATGTAATTTATTATCCCTATTAATTTCAAGCCATCTAAATACATATATTTCAATTATGAATTTTATATGTCTGTGCTGTAAGGCTTTGAGTGATCACTGGAATTAAAGGCCAACATTCCAATTTTGAACCTAAACTTAATCTTTAAACTCATTTCCTCAAACAAGAAAATAAATATATGGAAAACAATTGTCTGTGTCATTATTTATCATGTCAAACCCAAACTTTCCAATTGAGTGCCGCAGCAGAGTTTGAGAAATGATCTGCACATACTGCACATACTTCAATCAAGAAAAACGTAAAAATAAATACGCCATTGAAACAAAACTGTACCTATAAGTTTAAATGTTATCAAAGTAAAATACAAACCCTCAGACTAATGACAAATTAACAGCGTGTGTCAATAGCATTCCCCTCCTTCGCCACCCTCTTAAATGCAACGAACAGAGAATTACATTTCAATAAACAGATAACTACATATATTAGTTGTGCAAAACAAAATTTGGAATTCCGACAGAAGATAGTGAAGGAAAGCGAGAAAAATATGACTAAACATCAATTGCAAGAATACCAAATACATGGTTGTTAACAAAATGAAGAGATCCATCATGTAAATTACAAATAGGAAGTACCAAAATCAAACAATTACAACAATTCAAATAACTAGGAAGTATTTTAACAGAGGACGGAAAGTGCGACACTGAAATCCAATGACGTATTGAGGCAGCAAATTATGTTTTCCAAAAGCTAAGGGAAGTATTAAGAAACAGAAAAATCGTTAGAAACAACGAAAGGAATGCTGAACTCTTATGTAATATCAATCTTCCTATATGGTGGTGAATGCTGAATAATCTCTCAGAAAAAGACGAGACTTGAAGCAAGAGAAATTTGGTTCTGCAGAATGATGCTGAGAATTCAATGGACCTAACATGTCAGCAACATCGAAGTTTTAGAGAAAATGGAAACAAAAGTTTCACTTACATTTAACATCAGAAATAGTTGATATTTCTAGGGCACATAACGAAGAAAGGGGACTTGGAAAATTTGATGCCCACATGACAGACTGAAGGCAAGATGGATAGAGGAAAACGACGAATAACTTACCTAGCGAGCTTGAGTACATGGATGGCGAAACAAGGTTTAGGAGAGATAAAAAGAACACAATTTATTAAAGACTACAAAGAAAAGGAAATTATGGAGAGACATGAGCACCAATATCCTGAAGGAACACGTCAAGAAGAAGAAGAAATATGAATTTTAAGTCAATAAATATTAATAAAAAGTCCAAATAACCACAGTTTCATATAGATTGTAACAACTCAAGTCACTAGTTTCATCGTCCTTATACTGTGAAACCAGTCAACCTCCCAGCAACATCTAGTATGACTATGTTCGGGTGACGAATGACTCGAACTGTCCATTTTTGAAGAGATCACAATATTCCACTTGAATGCTACAGTATAATGGGCGCCACCACATATTCATTTATATGCATCCCGTTACATTTTCTGTATTTTTCCCTCGTCAATCGTCCCTGGTCACCCGGGCGTTAAATTGTATCTACATTAGAACAGTCTTTGCTGAACAATTCTTCGATGAAACATGAGATAGGATTTTATTTTTCTATTGTTCTTTTGTTTCTTCTTTTCTCTATCTTGCTTACTATCAGCGGCCGACATTTCTGTCCATTAGTATCATTATCCATTAGATTTTGTCTTCCTATCAATACAAGCACCATTTTATAAAACATTTTTACTTTTGTTGGCATGAAACCGTTCTATGTATTTTATTGTCGTCTGATTAGCTTTTTTTATTATTTTTTGGTTATTTCTAAACTTTTTAGTCACTTGTCATGAACAGAATACATCTATAGGTTTTTCTCGTATTTTATTTATCATATATTCATTTAATCCGTATTTATATTTGACTATATGAATATATGTATATGTGTGCGCGTGTGTGTATGGCTTTATAACAAAGAACCTTTGTGCATGTGCTGCAATTACACATATATATATACATGATTAATTTTTCATTTATACCCATATCTTATCAATTAGAGTTTTTATTATTTCACTTTTCTTTCCGTTTTTTTTTTTTAGAAGGAGGCGTGAGAACTTCATTACTTGACGCTTTTCTCTTATTCAACCCCAATATTTCATACTATATATGCATATACAGAAACATAATATATAGATGCAGCACAATCAACCTCATATATATATATATATATATATTCATACATAGAGATTTACACACACAGATACATATATATATATATATATATATATATATATATATATATATATATATATCAAAAGAAAGCTTTAATTTCGACGAAATGACTTAATTCTAACATGTTTGCGACCCGGATATCTTTTTTACTTTTTTTCTTTTTGGCAATAGAAGAAAACAATGAATCTCGAGAAAATTTCGTTTTATGAGAAACATGAAACCAAATTGCAAAACCAATAAATAATAGACTACTCTTTACACACACACACATATAAATACATATATACGCACTGTGATATACGTACACACACACACATACACTCATAAACATGCATAAAGAACTATACAAAATCTATTGAAGATAAAGACAGCCTGAATACGAAACTAATATCTTCACCCTAATCAAGTCTGTGATTCCAGTGTTCTCTGATTGTGACGGAATGAAAACTGAAGGAAGAATGAATAAAACACCGAACAGTGAAGAGCTTATTAGTTGCGCCTATTCTGTTATTATTCTATGCCGTTACGAATCGTTCGTTTTTACCTTTTGTCTCGTCCAATGCCATCTCCATCCATATTCTGTTCGTTGACCTCTTCGCTGTTATTCTCAGTTCCATAAGAACAGACACACACCCAAACTCACTCATTCATCATCTAAATTGTGTGCGCTCTGTTAGGACGTTGAAAATGGCGGAAAACGCAATGGAATAAAGTCTGTAAAAGAGTCTTTCTTTGCTTCCTTTTGAGAATGTTGTAGTAATCACAAGTCAAAAATGGGTTATTGTCTGGAAGCGCTTAGGAATAAATTCGATACCATCTTATTTTATTCAAAAGTGTGTGCGCTGGGGGAAAAGCCTATAGAGTGAAAAGTGATAAAAAAAAGCGAATCACTTGCTGTAATATTCCAATGAAATAATGTGGTATAAATTATATATATTTATATAACTGATCTCGTATTCCAACAATGCATTTTTAATGTTTTACTTTATTTTCTTGATTAAAGTCAAGTCATTTTTACAAACATTTTCTCATGAAACTAAACCCACTACTGAGTTTGCAACCTTTAAAATGTGATATTCATTTTCTTTTTATCAGGATTTAAGAAACTAAACCAAACTCTTGACTTTATATGCGAAGACTGTTTTCACTTCCGTAATATATAACGCACTTATAACATTCTTGTAATATAAATTCCCTCATTCAAATTCTTTGAAAGTTTAAAGCGTTTGGTAAAAACAGATACGTCGCTTGTTATTGCCTGAGAGGTAATATTTTAAAATCATGCCGTTAATTCATTAGCTGGTTACTAGTTGTTTAACATAAAACATCCAAGATTATCTCTGCGACAGTTCGAAAACATTTTCATGCAAAACAAGATTTGATACTATCCTATTACAGCTTTTTTTTTTTTCATTAAATGATTAAAATAACCAAAACTTGTTTTGTTTTTTCTTCAGAATATCTTCCCTGCGGCCTCCAGAATTTCAGCTGTAATTAATTTATTGATGTTTTGGAAAAAATTGTTTAATAATCTAACATAATCCCTTACTTAAAAGAAATTGTTGTCAATAATAGTAAAGTACGCCGAATTTTTTATTAAATTATGTTTGTTCTGCATGGGATCTTGGATGACATTTTTGATTTCGTTTATGTTTGTATTAGGTTGTCGTTTTATCACATAGTATCATATGTGAGAAAACGACATTATTTTTGCACCAACATAATAATTATAGCCTACTATACAATTCTACACTTGTCTGAATGCATTCGCAGTCAAAGATTAAATTTGCAATTACTTATATCCCAGTATACCATTTATAAGTTCTTATAAGTATTAAAGTAATACTTACTAAATTTTTAACCACTTTTAAATAATAATTCAATCAATGTGTCACCAAAGAGGTCATACAAAATTTTAGTAAATCATAGAATTTGGTAATTTTAAAACCGTTATTATTATTATTTTTCTTTTTTTAAAAATAATTATAATTTTTTGTAAATTATATTTTTGTAAATTATGAACTGAATTATGTAAGTATTTCATAACAACAGTTAATTAGGTGATGCGGTGTATCTGGTGACTGTGGCGCCCGACTCGGATAATTTACCGCTACTCTAACAATATTCCGAAACTGGAAAATATCTACAAAATATAAAGAACGATTACAATTACGGTCATTTATTTTACTTTGATTGCAAACAAAAATAAATAAATAAAAACGCAGTAATTTTAAAAGTTAATTCATCTGAAATTCCTCTCCACAAAATCTTGAATCCCAAAGTCCCCAAATAAATGCCCAAAAGATGAACCAAAAAGTGAATTTTGGTAAAACTGGCACATATGAAATGGAAGAAAATAGCACAAGTGGAATGAGAGGAAAACATCGAACAAGTAATTTTCATGTGTATTCATTGTACTAATTCACCTAAATGCCAACTCGCAAAACTTGCCTCACGGAGCGGAACACCAACCCGCCTCACGGAGCGGAACACCAACCCGCCTCACGGAGCGGAATACTAACCCGCCTCACGGAGCGGAACACCAACCCGCCACACGGAGCGGAACATCAACCCGCCTCACGGAGCGGAACACCAACCCGTCTCACTTTTAGGTTCGACTTTATTTTGTGACAGAATTATGCAGTTATCTAATTGCTTCATTTAATTAAACTATACAATCTTTTGCTTTAATTATATGATAGAAAAAAGTGTATGCAATTGGCTGACATAACTATGTAATTGAAATTAATGTTTTAATTATGTAATTGTATTACGTAATACAGAAACTGAATTAATTGATTGATGTAACTATAAGAAATATACAGTGCATTATAATTAACATAAAATTAGCGGGTTTTTATTAATTCATTCATTCATTTATTTCATGAGTAAAAATTCAGACAATCAGTTTTGTAATCAAATAGAAATTTGCTCAGTTAAGTTTGAAATTGAAGATATTTATTTGGTCTCCTAGCAGCTAGGGTAAAATGTGATAGCAGATGACACATTCACTCATAACGAGACAGATGGAAGTCTATTTAAAATGCTACTTTTATTATTATTACTACTAATAAAGAGTAGCAAGAAGTAAACTTTGATAAAGACAATTATCAATTTTCATAATAAATTACATTGAGAAATTTAGCTTTATAATTTTATTGTTGACAAAATTTGACTCATTGTAACACACACACATACATACACACGGACAATTACACACATATTCACGCCTACAAATACACGTACACAAACACATACATGCACATATATTAAGTAATATGTATTTTTGAATCTACGAAGGTTTTAAGGAGCTTGGCATCACTTTTTAATTGCTGTTGATCCCAGGTCTAACCTGATCTGGGGTGATAACACCTGTTAGGATTCCAGTTATAGTCAAATAGTGGCCCACACTCCAAGCATAAACAAAACATTATAAATGTATAAAAATACCTCTTTTATAGTAAAATTACAAGCAATACATATTTATAGTAAAATTGTCAACAATAAATTTTATCTCTAGTTGAACACATATAGTTGCGTTCAAAATATTTAGATTTCGGCATTAAATAACCCATAGTGGTTGATATGCTCCTAAATAAAATCAACCAAACAACCAACATGAAAGAACTCTTTCGTGGCATTAATCGCTATAATATCCTACAATTTCTTAAAGAAATCAAACTGTATTCCAAAATATGACTACAACATGCAACACATCTCTAGTAGTTATGTCCATGCAAACATCTATATGCGCAAAAACTGAGTATCATCTATTATGTACTCAATAATGAAAGCACAATAACATATATCATATTTTTATTACTTCAAAGCTCCAAAGGAATTTAAATTTTGGCATTAAATGACCCATAAAGAGTTGATATCTCGTTAAACAAACAAAACAAACATTAAATCTACAACAGGAAAGAATTCTGCTAGTATTTTTTTTGTTTTTGTTTTTGTTTTTTCAAAATGGACATCATTTGAAAGTCGAATGAATATACTCTACAAAAATATCTTTTTGGTGCGTGGAAACGAGGCTTTTTTATTGTTTTATAGTCTTTCTCCTCTGTTTCGATTTTGAGAATTCAGTCTATGCTTCAAGTGTATAGGCTATGAAAATTTTCCTAAAAATATTTAGTTTTCATGATTTTTATAATTATTATTACACTAACATTTATTTGAAATCATGTAATAATGCTTTTTTAAATTTCTAACCTACCTATCGAACTTGAGCGGATAGCGAATAAATTTCTGGAAGAGATAACAAAAAGACAAAATTTATTAAGAAATACAAAGGACAGGATATCGCGGAGAGCCATGACCACCAAAGTTTTGAAGGGACACGGCACACAGAAGAAGTGCCCATTCTTCCACAAATAGAACATATTTTAAGACATTTTTTTTATACCAGACAATATTTTTATCGATAATATACATGGAACAGAGTAAAATACAATATGTTCATACTTGTATTAGGCTTACGGCCACATCACATTGAAACGCCGGTTTTTTTACGATCACCAAAATTAAGCAATGCCGAGCTTGGTCAGTACCTAGATGAGTGACCGCTTAAGAATACCATATGTTGTAAGCTTGGATGTTCTGGTGGTTTAATAGATAATGACTCGGAATTGTAAATCGGAGAGCCGAGTTCTAATTCCCGTTGAGTTCGTTATATTCACTTACGCAGAAATTAGACCCGTTTGCGGGTCTCCCCATAGTTAATTCATCAAGGCAGTAACTTCTAGATAATATCGACCCAAGAGACGAGTCCAGCCTGCGAAGCCAAGCCATGTAAGTGAAACACTTTGGAAGCAGTCGCCGTTGTGCTTATCAACATTTGAGCACTGACCATGTTCCACAAGCTTGATCATGTCTTTGCAGAGGAGGCGGGTATCTGCAACAGGGATTATCTAGCCACATTAACAGATGGATATACTTGAAAAACGATTATCCTGCAACTAATTATTAATTAATTATTATGTAAGAAGTGTGTACTAGGACTTTATATTTTTATACCGTTTCTACTCATTTGTATTCTACCATTTTATTTCCCCGCCGCTTTTCTTTTCTGCTCTTGCTCTTGCACTTATTTTAATTCTTCTGATTGACTGTTATAGCAGACAAACAACACACACACACAAACTAACAGAATACAATGTGAATGCATTCTTATTCTAGCTCTGCTATATATCTCACGATCCTCGATAAAATCCAAAGAAGGTTCTGTAATGTTGTCGGTCCTGAACTGGCATCTCGATTTCAGTCACTTTGATTTGGAATTCCTTGTAACTTTTCCATAAATATCTTCATGGCAATTGTTCTAACAAGATTTCATGCCTTGTACCTCGTATCTGTCTATATTTCTGAGATGAGGTATTATGTACAATATTTACATTATTCGGACTATTGTCCTCAACTTTGTTGCCATATTCATCACAACGTTTCGGCCGTTGTACGCTCCGATATTCTCCAGGAGGTTGGAATGTCGAACTGAGCCCTTTATTTCGTTCGCTGGGGTAGACTGTTTGTACTTCGATTTCATTATTTTAATCACAGTACTAAATCGACAATTAGATCTCATCAGTTTACAGTTGAAATGGCCAAGTATAAGCGTAAGTTCTATTTTATTAGTTCCTTCACTCGTACTTCTCAGCTGTCGAACTCTCTTCCGGTATTTGGCTTCCCTGCCACCTACCTTCAAAAATTTAAATGTAACGTCAATCGCCATCTTCTGCTTTCTTGAATCCTGATCTGTTATTGTCATTTCTCCTTACTAATGTTTTCTTGTGTACCTCGAGGCGGTGTAATGGTTAGCAAGCTTGTCCTGATAGAAAAATTACTACTGAGCAGTGAGTTCGATTATCACTGGGATCTCTATACTTTCGGCCTTGTGCCATATCTAACCTACGCTTGGAAAATCCCCATATCCTTCCGTTGGGCACTTTCATGTGTCGCACTGGTTAGCAAGCTTGTCTCGCTAGACCAATTACGACTGAGCAGTGAGTTCCAACCTCATTGGGTGCCCCCTACTTACGCCACATCTAAGCTACACTTGGAAAATGACTACTAATGTTTTCTTAATTTCTTTAACTCTCAGTAACCCCTTGAATCTTAGTGGTATTGTCACCTTGCTTGGGGTGATATAAAATACACTTGACATTTATTTGTAATTTTTTACATGATTTTCTTTCATCTTATTTCTGTTGCTTTTTTATTCCAAATCACGAGTCATTATTTAATCCCAGTAAACTACAATTCCCCTATGAAATTTAAACGGCAGGATTACAAACGTGAAACCAGGGGATCCTCTAAAATTAAAACTTGAGAAACACCGGGATATTGTAATAGGCAGGTAAATTTTATTTTTTTACGGGGGTTCGTCTAATAAAGGTCCAATCGCCGCGCAAGGTAGATGATTACTGAATGAGGCGTGTGATATGAACTTAAAAGTGGTGTTTGGGGAAGCGTCTGTTTCGCGAACTAGTCGTTCGTGAGAAGGTTTCTGAATGAGACATCATTCTAACCAATGGAATACGTAGAGAATGAGGCTGAGTGTTGCGTGTGTTTGTGGGAAGTTAGGTCTTGGTTCTAAAAGTCTGAACTGATAGCACTAAAGAATGAAGTTCATGTTAGAATTTGCCATGTAAGTAAAGATAGAGTAGCGATAGGCTCGCAATATTGCAGGAAAGAGACAGTAGGGCGGAAAGTAAGTAATCCTCCACAAGAAAGCGTCAATGACTTTGAAATCTGTCAAAGTTAGAAAGTGAGGATTGGGTAGCGCCAAACCAGGTACTGCAGGATTAATGCAGTTTTTGTCTGAGTTTACATTTGCAAAGGTAGAGAATGCCAACAAGAGTTAGGTATAAAAAAGACAACAAGTTTTCTAAAATTTTAGCAATAGCTCTTACATGTAAGTTCTACTTGAAGTCTAACTGATCATGTGGGGAGAGGAATACACCAGCCTTTGTTGAATGAGGTCAAAATAACAGACAATCTGAATCAGTGTTAACTAAGTGAAATGAAAAATCTGCCCACATATTCTGCTAGCTGGTGCAATAAGCAATGCGATGTAATACCATGATACTTCAGGCAACGACCTCAGCTTTGAAGTCATTGCAGGAGAAGCCAAGAAAGAAATGGACGCAAAACTAGACATGGGACAGAGAGACGAGCATCGGCCTACATAACTCTAGAATTCAAACGTCGTCTGAGGAAGACACAGGCCTTGCTTACACTTAGAGAGGAACTTTCAAAACCAAGCTAGTAACGTGACATCATCACCGAGCAGACCGTGAGCCTTCTCTCGTTCTAATGAACGGCTCTACTCTCAGTGAGGCCCCACGCTTGGAACGCCAACTGGAATACATGCTCACACCAAACCTCAAGCGGAACTCGTATATACGATCCATCACTAATGACGCTAGAAAAATGGTCGGATCCCTGTAGCACTCCAGAAAGTACCTGACTTTTTTGTCACCCCCTGTCATTGCAAGTGCCAGATCAGACCAAAAAGATGGGTGATGGATTGTTTTTCATCCTACAACTCCTTTCTCACGGACGAAACATTGCTAGCCTCTCGCTACTCTCACTCTCTCAATTTTCATGGCAGATGTTCAGTGAACAATAGTCTTTGGTTGCACCAGTCCAAGCCTTCACATCTAGGACCCACCATACCACGTATGCTGAGTAGGTCCGTCCTCATTTCCTTCATATTTCATTAGTAAGGAAGAAGTTCAACTCAGAAAACATCTTCCCTAGAACTGTTACGTTGTGGAACAGACTTCCAAAATGATGCCCCTAACCACTGCTATTTTAAACCCTTCAAGTCAAGTCAACCGTTATCAACACACGTCTTCATAATACACACCTCTTGCTCCCTACATATACACCACCTGAAACAATTCCATTTAATAACCCTCTACTTTGAGACTATATAATAAGTATGAAAAAAAACTACCTAGGATAAAACATTTCATATATTAGAATATTAAAAATCATATTCGAACAGAAATGATACGTGTATTTCTCCATTGTGTCACTCAAAATCTATCAATTATAGCTTAGTTTTGGAGTACCCTACCCAAGGATCTCGTGTAGGTCTTTGTTTTTATTAATGATCTGTCTAAGATCATTAGTAAACCTCAGATGATAGCAGAGTTTATGTATCAGATCTGCTCTCATCTGGTCTAGCTGTCTAACCAACTATCTTGTAACTTTCAATACTTCAAAAACCAATCCATTATCGTTTCATCATCACCGATCAGGTTGAGTTTTCTACAGTCATGATGAACTGATACACTCCCAATAAGGTCCCATGATTTGAACATCTATTGGATTTCATATTCACTCCAGGACTCAAGTGGAACTCGTTTATACGCTTCATTGCTAAAAATGTTCGATAAATGTTCGGCTCATTCTGTCACTCCAGAAAGTATCTGACAGATTCAGTCTGGTTTATCATTATAAGAGTATATTAGACCAATCACGTAGTGATGCTGTCATATCTCGGCTGGACTTTCTAGCTTTGTTCAAAATTATTTATGCGGTTTTATGTGTGAAGAATTATTCCCACCTTGCAGCCTTTTTTCTACAGATGCAACGTCGCCAGTCTATCACTGTTCCGTGGCAAATTACAGAGAAAAATATTCCAATGAACCCCATTCTTTAGTTACACCAATTCAGACCTTTACAACTGGAAGAGATCGAAGAACTTTTTCCTTCGAATTCCAAATGATAGACGAAAATTCAACTCAACCAAAAACTGCCTCTTTATAAAACAGTTTCAGCCTGGATTATCCCTTAACCTCTTCAAGGTTAATCGTTACCTATCCTCCTTATCTTATTACCTCCTTTTTAATTCAGAGCAAACAGACCATTCACAGACCATTTTAAGAGTATACATTTTTATCATTTCATCCCAAACATAGTGGAATACCACAAGTACGCAGAGGATTACACGGAGTGAAAGTGAGAGAAAAGACTGAGTATAGGGAGGATTGAGGAAAGGACAAAAGATGAACAGGATTTAAGAAGACGGAAGATGGCAATTGACGTTGCATTTAAATTTTTGAAGATTGTAGTTATCAGGGAAGCAAGTAAGCAGAAGGGAGTTCCAATGTCGGGAAGTGCGAGAAATAAAACTGTTGGAGTGGAAGTGGAGGTTGCATTTAACTTTTCCAACAGTCAAAGGGTGGGAACCATATGCCAATCTAGTACCACACTTAAAAATCAAGTAATCGGGGTACTGGGGATACAAGCTTGTCGGAGCAGTTACCATGAAAATATTCGTAGAATTGACAGAGGGAAGCCACATCTGTGAGAAAGTGACTGAAGTCGAGATGTTAAGTCATGATCAATTGCATTACATATGCTTCTTTGAATTTTGTCAAGAACCTCGAGATGAATAGCAGGCGCACCAGACCAGATATAGCAACAGTATTCAATTCACAGGCGAATGGTAGATTTGTAAATGTGGACTCTGACGGGAAAAAAACTTCTGGCACGACACAGTGACCTAACTTTCCTTGCAGTAAATGCAGCTATTAATTCGATATCGTCGCTCTACTTCAAATCACTTGAAAGCGTGAGGCCAAAGAGACGCAGTGTGTTACCCTCCAGTACTCAAGCATCAGTCATGATTATGGCAGGCAGAAAAATTTATCTCGACTACGAGTGACTCCCGAACCTATTTATTGGGCGAACATCAGTGTAAAAATGGACATAGTCTTTGAAATTTCAAATACTGAAATACCAGATAATAACAATAATGCGAATTGAAACTAAAAACATTTCGTGACGGCAATCTGAATGAATGAAATAATGAATATTGCTATAATGGTGAAAAGTAATAGGGAATAAAATGTTTACAACATCCCTTGTAGGTAAATGGTTTTCATTTATGTGAATCCTGCGTCACAAGTATTCAGTTTAACCAAGGTAGAATGCTGAGCAGTTACAGAATTTGAGGTTTGCGTAAAGTGACTTTAGGGAGAGTGAGGCCCTCAATACTGTGACTGGTGTAGGGTGAGGTTCGGATCGTAGCAATGCTGAAAAATAGGATACTAAACCCAGACAATAAAGTGGGCAACGATAAAACAGAAATAAACTGAGTTTGGGCGGTGTAAAAAAAAAAAAAAGAATTCATGATGATTAAAAAAAAAATGACAGGCTGGAAGGAGGAGGAGCAGAGACCAAAAAATGAAGAAATAGAAGGAGAGAATGGCAAACAGTGTTTTTAAAACGTAATAGAAATCATGAAAGAGAAACGGAAAGGGGTTGAAGATCGTGTAGCAAGTACTTA
>OZ010577.1:59680562-59700562 GCA_963932145.1 Acanthosepion lycidas
ATATATATATATATATATAGAGAGAGAGAGAGAGAGAGAGATAGATAGATATAGATATAAAAGGCTGGATGTGTGTGTGTGTGTGTGTGTGTGTGTGTGTGTGTGTGTGTGTGTGTGTGTGTGTGTGTGTGTGTAACGAATGTACGGCCGCAATTTACGACGGATTTGCACCAAAATTTACATGCTCCAAGTTAGCGGGAAGGCCATGACCGACTTTGCATTTCCCAACTCCCATCGATAGTGGAAATAATCGATTTTTTCATGCTTCAACGCAGTTTTCATGTAGTTTGCGGCCATTTTGTACTGGCCAGAGTGAGAGCCAATAGCTGGTTGCCACGAAGAGGCAGGAAGATTCTATTGGCCAGCGTGAGAGCCAACAGCTGACTGACACGAATGTTAACTACCATGCTAGCATGCAAAAAAATCGATAGCTGCATTCGTCACAAGTGAGAAAAATTTAAATCTGCATGGCTCTTTACTCCAATTGGTTCATTTGTTTGCTTAAACTCAACGTTGATTCTGATTCCGCAGAACTGGGTTGGGTGTATTTGTTGTTAACATTCTTTTTTCATTCGGTTTTTCCAGTTACGAGTCCTTTTTTAAAGTTGATCGTTTTGTGTTCATTTTGTTTAGTTCATTTTTCGTAACAGATTTAATGTTTAGTATGGTGCTTAGAAAAATTCGTAGTGTGAGATACGGAAGAAGTAAGGCATGTAGCAACATCAGCACGGCAAAGGGCACTCCTTTAAAGTCAAGGAAGGGCAAAAATATTTTAAATCAAGTGATAGCGATTGCTGTATGAGTCGTACGATTTTTGAATCAAGCACGGGCAACGCCGGGCCATGCTGCTAGTATATATATATATATATATATATATATATATATATATATATATATATATATATAGTTTATCACATATTTAAATCACCCTAAAATGTCTGTTTAGACTCAGTTTTTCACTCGCTATTTTTATTCATTTACAAATTGTTTATTAAAATCATAAGGATTAGATACATAACAATTTCTGTTTGTAAGAAAAAAACACTTTTCGGCAACAATCAAGTCTGTATTTAAACCATATAGACGAATGCAAGGCTTTGATATGTCGACATGTTTTCCACTGATATAAATGGAACTCATTATTTCCTGTAATTAATTATCATGTTAATTTTAATTAATTGCCTAAAACTTCTTTTGCGTACTTAATTTGTATGTTGGGCTTTGAAAGTCGGGAAAACAAATTTATCAATGTCTAAATTTGGGGGATAAGGATTGATCATTATTTACACTATTTATAATCGGGATAGAAAAACAATCACGGAAATCCACGTTACAGCAATAGGAAAGTTATTGAAATTGAAATGCCAGGTCAGGACCGATAAAATTACAGACAATTCTTTAGATTTTGTTGAGAGTCTCCAAACAGGAACTCCAGACTAGATATAGAAGCAATATTCAATGCACGGACGAATGATTTATAAATCTACAAGATTCATTCTGACGAGAAGAATTATCTGGCACGACACAGTGAAACAGTATTCCTAGCAGCAAGCGCCTAACAATTGTTTCAATATATTCACTCCACTTTTTGTGAATGGAAAACGTAAACAGTGAATGGTAAGAACAGTTTTTGAAAGTTTTTCATCTTATGTCACCAGCTAAGTAGATTCATATTTTCATATTTGTTTTTAAATATCCCCATCAGATTGAAACTTTTATATGAATATCATGCATAGCCTCAAACACGTTTAGAAATATCTAAACTGTCTGCTTTATACAACTGCTTTCTCGGATCAATGGTGAAAAATGGCTTCGAGCGAAGGAAAGCCTGTAAACTCTCAGGCGAGGGCCATTGGTGACTAGCATTACAAAATCCGAAACAAAGATCTGTACCAAATGACAGAAACTTTCGACTGTAACAATTAATAGAAATATTCAACAAAGCAACAACTAAATTGTATATCACATGTGCCTCGAAAGAAAATAATGACGTAAAATTTTAACGCTCGAAACTACTTAAAAAATGTCAGAAAGGAAGCTCCCATCAATACCGATAAGTTCAATAATAATTGGTGAATTTTAGAAACCTATTTTCCTGAAAATTATTTTAAGAGAAAGATTTTATTAATTTCAACCGCTGGTAGCAATGGGGGATCGATCAATGAATGCCGATTGTTTCCTTATTAGGAAACGGCTAATATTGCCTTTATCATTCCATGTAAATGACTCACAAGCATGTTTTTCTTTTACTTTCTCTCTAGTCATAGCTATCAAAATAATTAAACCCTTGACCTTTTCACCCAAGTCTGTTTACTCTCTGGCTATCGCTCTAAGATGAGAGTCGCTCAGAGATTCACAGCCATTTGGGATCTGTTTTCCAATCATACATACATTTTTTTCACTTAAAAGATTATTTGTGGTTAATACTGCAACACCAGGGACATTTCTTTAGCAGTACCCATGCTTTATGTTGTATTCGTGGAGACGAGTATAAATACGTAGCCAACACTATCTATCGCTTTTCTGCTGACTGAAGTAAGCGACATCCCTTCTAAGAATTTCATGTTATTCACTCCTTTTCTCCTGTCTCTCTCCCATAATGCATCTCTTCCCTTTGTCTTCCAGATATTTTCTCACATACTGATACTCTGTTCCAAAAAAATCAATTAATATATCGATCTCTATCTTTTTTTGCCTAAATTATTTATTTTCTGACAGTTTCTCCTTTTTAAACATGTAATTCTTTATTTCTACCTCCCTCTATACTCGTTATCTCCAAGTATCTAATCGCTTTTATTCGCTTCCACATTCTTTCTTAGATTCTCATCATATTTTTCTTTCCATTTTCTCTCTCTTCGCTCACTCTCTTTCGATACCTTTCTTGTACTATCTTATTCTTTTTTCTTTCGAATATTTTTCTATAAACTCTCTTCTTACCCGCCTTTCTTTCTCAATTTTCCCTCTTCTTTTTCAATCTATCGAAGTCAGTCTCCACCCAACAGATCCGTTTTATATTTTAATGCATCATTTACTTCAGCTCTTTGCTCCACATTGTCAAACCGAGGAACGGATTTAAAACTTGTCAAACCTTTGTCAGAGTTCTCTTCTTGATTCGCTTTTCTTTTTCTTTTTTTACTTTTTTTTTTTTCTTCTTGAACTTGTTGTTTGTCATCACAACGATCGTTCGGATCGCAGTCTGTCTCCTTTGACCCTAATCCGTTCTCCACATTTTCCAGACACTTTGAATGTCAACTGCTCACAAACATCTTAATGTATTTGCTGAGGAATTTTTTTCCGAAACGATATTTAACTTTTAAATACGGGGCGTGTGTATGTGTGTGTGTGTGTGTGTGCGTATAAGTACAGAGAACTAGTTCATTGTTTTTTTTTTATTCTAATGAAAATTAGCAGTTAAAAATAAAATAGATAACCATATATGCAGATATATTCAAGGAAAATAGCTGCTTTGTATAAATATGTAGAGTGACAAATCACAAATTTCACGTATACACGCACACACACAAGCACACACGCACATATATATATTTATGCACACACACACACACACGCAAACACACGCAAACACACACACATACGTACATATATATGTGTGTGAGGATGTGCATACACAAACACATATATGCATGCACACACATACAAATATATATATATATGTGTGGGGCGGGTGCATAAACACATACTCCGGCGTAACACCGATGGTTTCATACGTGGTGGAAACTGTTTAAATTTTTTTTAATCATTACCCCAAAGCAAGGCAGTAAAGTCCCTAAGACAAAATGGTTTACTGAGTGTCAAAAAAATAAGAAAAAATAGAAATATAATTAAGGAGAGAGAACAATAAAAGAAGAGTAAATAAAGAGATAGAACAATAAACATTGCATATAAATGTTTGTATATTCAAGTTGGCTGGAAAAGAATTGAGCTGGAGGAAAATTCCACAAGCGAAAGAAGAAACTGTTAGCATAAAACTTACAGTTAAATCTGGCGACTTTAACTGTAAATTGATAAGAAATTGTTGCTAATCTAGTACTGCACTTAAATTCCTAAAGGAAAGTTCATCAAAACAATTATCATGGAAGTATTTATAGAAAAGGCACAGGGAAGCTATATTATTACTACTTTGGAATTCATTGTTATTATTATTATTATTATTATTGACTGCTCTCTCTCCCCTTTTCTCTTTCTCACTCTTTCTTCGTCTAACTCTTTAGCAATCTTTTCCGAGAGTTCCGTCGTGTGTGTTTCAAACATATATATATATATATATATATATATATATATATATATATATATATATATATATATATATGTATGTATGTATGTATGTATGTATGTATATATGTAAACAAATAAATAAATAGATAATCAAATAGACAATAATAAAAGACAATTCTCCAGACACATAACGATTGTAGGCGCGCCATAAAAATATCCTTCACGGGGAACCAACTAAAGGATGACCACAAACATTAGCCTTGAAATAGATACCCTACCCAACCTTAGCAAAACTTCTCAGAGGATGATGAATCTATTGATAAGAATTAACTCCCTGACCACTTAACGAAGGAAAATAGTCTAGCCACTCCCACAATAACAAATTCTGTAACGGACCGTGTCTAAAAATACACGCAAACCGAGAGATAGCTTATTCCTAAAATTTCGCTTGAAGATGAAACGGGACTAAACACCACAATCCAACTTAATTTTAATAATTATTTGGATGATTTCGGCTCTCGTTTTTTGAAACATGAGAACTCTTATGTAGCGAAGGAATCATATTTTTAAACAAAAAATATTATTATAATTATATATATATATATATATATATATATATATATATATATGTATATATATGTATATATATATATGTATATAGATAGATAGATAGATAGATAATATTAGTGGTAAATATACACATAAATATGCAAAATATATAAATATATATACATAGGTGCATACACATACATGTATATTTTTAGAATAAAAAATTCCGAGAGGATAGAATCCAGGTAGAACTCAATGTCCAGGACAGAGTAAGGATATAATAAAAAGGCTTAAACACTAATATTCCATGGTCATAATTTATTCCATTGGAATCGTAAATACGATCCAATTCATCAGATTTACAAATTCAAAAAAAAAAAAACAGAAACGAACAACTGTTATTCTTTTCTGTTTGTTTTTTGAATTTGTAGGTCTGATGAATTGGATAGTATTTACGATTCCAATGGAATAAATTATGACCATGGAATATTAGTGTTTAAGCCTTTTTATTATATATATATATATATATATATATATATATATGTATGTATGTATAAGAATAATTAGGAAAAAAATAAAAATCTATAATCAGTAATACATTTATTTCGATGAATATAACCATATTCTTCTCATCAAACCCACGACATTTTATGAAATGGAATCAAGATTCTTTTCTTTTTTTGAATGCTAGAAGATATTGGACCATTACTAAAATAAGTCCATCATCTCTGTTAAGACCAACCTGTTTAGGATTAATAATCCTAATTGTGTCTAAATCAGCTATTTTAGTGGAGTGATAGCTTTGTAATTTAAACAATAAATATAAAATTTGCTCTATGAGCTGTCATATGGACTGATATGTCCTATTGTGAATAACCACTATCATTTACAATTTAACATCGTATATATATATATATATATATATATATATATATATATATATATATATATACGTGAATACATCTTCTAAGCAATGAATACTGAATAATCTCCCCACAGATGATGCGAAAATTGGAAACAACACAAATAAAGTTCTACAGAAGGATGCTGACTATTCCATGGACGTAACAGTAAGCATCGAGGAAATGTTAAAAAAAATGGTAACGAAAAGAAAACTTATACTCAAAATCAGAAAGATACAGCTGAAATTTGGACACATGATGGGGAAAGAGACCTTGGAAAACTTAACATCTACGGGGTATAGTGAGATAGGGGAAGGTAACATGAAGAATGCTGATGAGCTTGCACGAATGGATGGAAAGGAGGCGGGAGATTTGAAAAAGGGAGAAACACTTTTAAGGACCGCAAGGGATAAAAAGTTTTGGAGGGCAGCCTCCGCCCATGTCCTAAAAATACGCGGCGCTTAGAATAAGATGAAGGCACAGATGTGGCAACCTTAGGCATCTTTTGCTTTAGCAGTACTTAGATAAATGTCGTCTAACGTCGTAATGAAGAAAGATATTCGTTAGTGTCTTGGCTTTAAATTCTGTGAAAATATTGCCACAAAATTTGATCTAACGTGCAAAGAAGCCACGCACAGAGATATATCATTACACGTACATATATAATGACTGGTGACACACCCGACTGTCAACGCGGCTAGCCAATCCCTATTAGAGACCCGACCCCAATGTCCACTGTGGTTTATATCACAATTGTGCTGAGCAGACCTTAGTTAAAGTTTCTCGGAGTGAAGACATATTCTAGTATGATCATTTTTTTTTTTAAACAAGGCCAATACACACAAGCCCTCGATGGTTTCTGAACGTCTACCCAATTTCATTCACAAACAGCATGGTTTTCACGGACTTTCCAAAGGTGCCTCCCCGCACTGATATGATCAAAAAGTCACCTCTCTGGCAAATCGTCCATAGAGAGTTTGCATCCGGGGCCTCATGGCCAGACGGTAAACGTTCTATACATACATACATACAAATATACTAACATCGTGTATAAATAATGAACTGACTGACAAGTTGAAATAGTCTAACAAGAACGTAGTATAAATGAAATCTTTTAATGACTTTTAATACTTCATCAACAAATTCGATTAGGTTGAAACCATCGGGTTGATCGGAAAAGGCTCCGATAGACTCATTGAATAGATCACTGGGAGCCCAAGCCTCAAAGAAATACCAAAAACATGTACTCACAAGTAGAGCTCACACCTTGCGAAGGGCTTTATCTATGTAAAATGTGTGCGAGCTTTTTTTTAAATGCTTAGTGGAAAATGTCATGATGCCATTTCTGACCTTAGGTCTCTGGTTGGGACCCAGAAAGAAATGACTATACAGCAGAAATCAAAGGAATAATAATAATAATAATAATAATAATAATAATAATAATAATAATAATAGATAGATAGATAGATAGATAGATAGATTATTGATGCAGATAATGAATCAATTCAGATAATGAACAGAATGACAAGTTGATTGACAGATATGTATAACAGAGCTTCTTTCACGACTTTTAAATACTCTTGAAGCGAGAGAGAGAGAGAAATTTTTAAGAAATGCATATCTGTCAATGAAATAACTAAACTTTACCCCTCTGTCTCAATAGCAGGTGTGTTTTATTTCTTTCCTAGTTTCAAAATTGAGCTCTATTTGTTGTACATTTTCTTTCTTTCTGCTCTCGTATGCAAACGAATATTTGCACGTATGCTCATCTCTGATCGATGACGTTCTTTGCAAATATGTCTTACATATAAATATCAATACTTGCGAATGTCTATGGAAATGTCAATATATTTTTTCGACATATGCATTCGTAGATGTCAATGTATTTTTCTTATCTGTGAATATATTTTCTGGAGTTCGATTGAACATATAGTCTGGGAGTTGGTTTGAATTCGTACTTTAGATTAACGGTCTATTATACGATTAGGCTTTTCTTTTTGTCTTAAAAGGCAAACAGATAAACAGCCTTATGCTAAACTAGGCATGGCCAACCTTTTTCGAATAGTAGACTGTATGAGGTACAGTACATCATAAGGCGGGACGCACTAATAAAAAAGCTAATTTTTCACTAAAGATACCGCAGCCATTTTCCAAACAAAAGACCTTGCACATAAGCATCTGCTTTAGAAATGAGGAAAAGTCGATTTTTTTCTTTGTAGAAAATATTCTTTCTGTAATAAAAAATCTGTAGACTTATCATAATATTAGGTTGGTGCAAAAATAATGACGTAATAATGTCGTTTTTTAACGTATTTTTAACGCCAAAGAACGACATTATTACGTCATCATTTTTGCACCAACCTAATATTATAAATCTGTAGACTTATCACAATATTATAAATCTGTAGACTTATCATAATATTATAAATCTGTAGACTTATAATATTATAACTGATGACAGCGATTAACGCATAATACTGAGTGTGATTTATTTCTAATTTATTCATTTGCGTATACAAAAATATTTGCAAATTTGGAGAAAAATAATTAACATTGACGTTTCTTGTTTCTGAAGCAAAAAGATGTTTACGTGGACGGCCTTCCTTAGTGAAAGTCACCAATCGTTTAAAATGCTGAAGACCTTATCTTCAACGAAAAGTTACAAAATTCATAAAATATTGCACTAAATCATTGTTTTGTATGTGGTTATGCATGAAAAGATGTGAGTGAATAAATGAGAATGATAGGAAACAAACATTTTAATAAATGTTATTTTCCTTATGAAACTTATTATTCAGAAAGACAATCGGGCCGCATGTGACCCGCGGGTCGCAGTTTACGCATGAATGCACTAAACTTTCGCTTTTGTCCCTATAATATTGAAGTATTTGAGTATACACAGAACCTTTTTAAATCTAAATAAATTTGACGCTCTTTTACTGCTCAAATTATTAGAACAAAGATAACATTTTTTACAAAAAAAAAAACCCAAAAAAAACCGACAACTTGGTTATTTCGGGAATATGCACTTTTTTACGGCAAGCAATATCTTTAATTATAGTGTTTGAAAACAATCATAGTCATAAATAAAATGAGATATTCACTTACATTGTCATTACTCTGACTTACGCGGAGATTGCATTTGTTACGAGACATTATTGTAAAATTGAAATCATATTTTCATAGGATTATATATATACATATATATATATATATATATATATATATATATATATATATATATATATGTATATATATATATATATATATTAGAGAAAATAAATCCGTTGGTATATATTCCAGGTGCATCATAATAATATCAATTATTAAACTGACCAAAAAAAGAGAGCTCAATGTATTTATTATAACAGAGCATATAAATTACACAGCAAAAAAATCCCGAATTAGCATATGTGGGTATAAGTCTATTTCAGCCAACGCTAAATACATTGGGCTTACTCAACCCCGGTAGATGGACAGTCCATCTGCTAAGGTTGAATAAGACCAACGTATTTAGCGCTGACTGAAATAGATTTATACCCACATGAGGTAATTTGGGATTTTTTGCAGTGTAATATATATATATATATATATATATATATATATATATATATATATATATATATATATATATATTGTTACGTTAGACCAATAATTGTACACCCACCTTAGATTTTACAAGTATATTTTTAAGGCCTTACATATATGCGACGAGATATTTCTTTATTTCTTTGAATATGCAGATTATGGAATAATTTTTTTTGTACCCGGTTAAACTAAAGTCAGTTCTTGGAAGAGAACCTTCCCCACTACCTGTCTGGTCTCTGATCGCAGGCCAGACGAACGCTGCTTGTCTGATAAGTACAAGTGACCCTAATAGTGTTCAATGGATAACGCCTACTCACTTTCATATGCCAACACATGACTTAACCCCTAACGGTTTTTTTCGCGCGTGTTGGGATATAACAACTTCACTTAGCTGCTTGCTTTCAGATGAATCGGACGTCACCAACAATCGAATGACCGACTAAAGAATCATGAACGGTATTCTCAAACCCAGTTCGTCTATACTCCTGTGGTTTATCTGCGTATACTACTCGTCCTCGGCAAGGATTGAACGGCGTTAATCAAGGACTTATATCAGGACATAAGCAACTCCACCTTTTTCGCTCGGAGAATTGAATGGACATCTTTTCTTTCGAACTTTATTTCTAATAACAATCGATCGACGTCGATCCCTACAATTTGTAAGTCTTTACATGTTTATATATATATATATAAATATAAAAGTGAACATAGAAGTCAACACTTAGAGGCGACAGTCTGTTTCATGCTATATGCAATCGTCAAGCCACCTGGCTTGACGATTGCATATAGCATGAAACAGACTGTCGCCTCTAAGTGTTGACTTCTATGTTCACTTTTATATTTACACACGCTCTATCTCTGATATTGAGCACTTTATTCCATAAATATAGCACACCTTAAGACTATATTTCTTTATATATATATATATATATATATATATATATATATATATATATATATATATATATTCTATAATCTGCTGTTACTATTTTTGTCTGTATTTCGTCGCATTGATATTTATTTGATCAACTAATTGTCCCCTCATCTCTTTTACTATTTAGTTTTCTTTTCTTTAATTTAGTACACTGTATATTGTATAAATAAAGTATTTTTATTATATGTTCTCGTGTCGTCTTTTCTTGTTCTGTGTCTGCATATTGTTCGTTTTCTCAATGCGTTCACCGACGTCCGGAGTTGGAGAATTCCCCTTCCCATCGTTCTTTTCATCAATTTTACATTGAACCCTGGGATACTCTCGTTTATTTTTTTTATTTTCTCGTTGCGTCCTGGCTATCCTAGTCCCAACGATACCCCGGACGTAACTATATATATATGTATATATATATATATATATATATATATATATATATGTATGTGTGTGTGTATACACACAAAATGGACTAATTCTGACAAGTATTTTAATATATTGATTTTTTATACATTACTTTTTACAGATGCAAACATTTAAGTAAATGTACTGTTTATAATAAATGGTATTAGCAGCATTTCATAGAAAATATGTGTTCTCTGACAGGAATCAAATCTGTATCCTACATGGAACCGTCATATAGCCTGACGTGCTATACCATTTATAGAGGCAGCGTCTGTTTAGCAGTAATTCGACCTTGCTAACCAAACGATTCCTCTGTATACCGTAGAATTATTCTGTTTGGAAATCTCCAATAATTTTATTGATTTTGAAGGATGCTACACCGGCATTATAGGACGTTATGAGTTTGCTGACAGATTTGTCAGTGTTTTTTTTTTTCTTTAATTTTGTGAATTTAGATCGATCACCGGTGAAGTGCTGTAATTTTCCGTAATAATCTAATTTATCCAAAATTACTTAAGTATTGGATATATCACCTCTTTTGATGAAGATATTAGGATTGTTTTTGAGTTATTTAGCAGCAATTTTGAGTTTTGTTGTTGGAATGTTATTGTAGCTATTGTGTGGTGAACCATCATTTAGAGCTTCTGCATTGAGAAGATCTTTGAGGTTTAGATGGTCTTTTATTCATTTGTCATTTTCCAGTTGATTGTGATTGCTTAAATGTTTCCGTGTCTCGCTGAGATCACTTTCGCGATTGGTCAGACGTCTGTTCAGAGAATTTATTGTCTGACCAATGTAATCGTTTACAGTTTTATTGTTGTTGACGCATACACGGTAACCCACGAGAGAGGTGGACTATTAAACGAGGTTGGCGGTTCAGAGTTTAGTTCTAATAGGTAAAGAGTTATTGGCGATTATCAGGTTGGAAGTTTGTAATTTTCTGTAATATATGACATGCCACGAAAACAAAGCCGTATAACTTGTTTATAATTTTATATAATATTGTGTTTCTTTTTTTCAGTGTCGGTGTTTTTTAACAAATATACACGCATATATATATATATATATATATATATATATATATATATATATATATATATATATATATATATAATTGATGGATTTATTTTTTAATCCGACATTTTTATTACTTCAAACGTTATTATAATAGATACGCGTATTTGAAATAGACGACCTATTTTACTTTTATTTTCAATGGTGTGTATTACGTCTATAGGCCTACGCATTCAAGAAATCACAATAAAAGAAATGTCTTCTGTGGCAGGGATCGAATCTTCCTTCCTCTTTTGTAGGAGAAATCACCGTTTGTTCTGACGTGCTTTATCACTCGGCTACAGATAGCGCCACGGTAAAACACACAAAAAATATCTGGAGGAGGAAATGTGCTTTCTTTAACTGGAAAAATAGTGTCTTTCGGAACTGTGACGCTCTCTGTAACGGATCGTAAAACACACCGGATAAAACGGCGTTTCCTTCTGTCGGTGAGCACATTTCCTTTATTAATATTTCTCAAATGCACAGGACGATAGATTTAATACACACTGTTTAAAATAAAAAATAAATGTATATTTCAAATACAAGTATCCTCAATAATAACCTTTGAAGTAACATATATATTATAATTATTTTTAAAAAAATATGATTCCTTCGCTACATAAGAGTTCTCATGTTTCAAAAACGAGAATTAAATTAAAATTAAATTGAATTAATGTAACAAGCCCTGTTTCATCCTCAACGTTTTTGAAACATGAGAACTCATATGTAGCGAAGGAATCACATTTTTAAAAAAATAATTATAATCTAAGCTTTACTTCTGTATGGAGCATTGTTTTTTTTTTTGTTTTTTGTTTTAAATAAAAACAAAAATACTAAAGAACCCTGGATTATTTACCTAACGTGTTCTTTCCTATTTTTCTACAATCCTGCACTCACACACACACACACACACACACACACACACACACACACACACATATATATATATATATATATATATATATATATATATATATATAACCATGAATTTAATTTTTGACAAAACTGATATTCTCTAAAAGAATCTCTAAATTAAAAGTGCGCTCGATACTATTTTCATAGAACGAAAATGAAAGGGCAAATTAATGTGTAAAATATTAGAAACATCATTGTCCTTCTTGCAACGACAGTTTCTGTCGAGATATCTTCATCAGAGATTAGAACAAGGCTTCTAGCAGATCTCTCTTACATACTCGCTCAGACTAAATATCTTCTGGAATTGTGTCTAATATCACCTTTCCTAAGAGCCCTTTTCAACTTCAAATATACAACTCTTTTGATCCCAAAACAATAGCAACCATCAAAAACAAATTTCTCCAGCAAGAGATATTCTCTGTTTCTTTTTCCCAAACACTAATTTCAATAATTTTCAGGTTGTCGTTAACATCCTGCGTTTATGTGTGTGGCGCTTCCCAAGATCATATATATATATATATATATATATATATAAGTATAGGATTGGTGTATACGGAATAAATTCCAATAACCAACAATAATTACTATTCTTAAAATAGTGCTCAATACAGAGTAGAGCAGATATAATTATTTATTTAAAAATTATAACATAAATATGCTATAACATCATCACTTGATAAGACACCGGAGGTGTTGAAACAAAATGGCTATTTTTGTAGTGATTTTATTGCATATTTATGTAATAATTTTTAAATACATAATTATATATATATATATATATATATATATATATATATATACTGTTTTTCACGCTACAACACTTATATTGTTTTAATTTAACCTTATTTGTTACCTTTTTAACCTATGTAATTTTTTCAATTGTCTTTATTTTTTTATCACTTCCTTTGAGCCCACAAATTGTGAGCAGGTGGTTCATTCCGTCTCCCCCTGAATCTTAACCCTATGGATAGCATCGCCGGTATGTACCTTCGTAAACTTTTTCTTTAAGCATTTGTTTCTCTTATTGTATTATCATTTGAACTTTTGTTTAAGCTATTCAATATTTATACATTTCTTTTGCTATTGTCTTTCTGCATATAGACCCCCACCCCTGCTCGACGGGTTGGTCTTTTTACACACTGTTCTCATACGGTAACTTTCTTCTTTTCTGAAAACTTGCACTGCAAACTACTTGCTATATTCTATACGCATTAAGATGATCAATCTAAATTATATTCTGTTTTCGTCATCTGTTACATTTCTCTGTTCCCTGTTTATTATTTTTGTATTTCTTTCTTTTTCTAGTTTCATCCATTGGATTTTAATAAGACTGCTGATAAACACAACTTTATCTTGAAAGTTTTATTGACCAGAAGACGTTGATCTGGCTGCCTCATGTGCGCATGCGTGCGAGACGGACGCGTACCGAGAAGCAGAAAAAAGTTATCTATCTATCTATCTATCTATCTATCTATCTATATATATATATATATATATATATATATATATATATATATATATATATATATAGGGAGAGAGAGAGAGGGAGGAGGGTTATCAAAAAGAAAGAAAGAGTTTATAAATTACAAAAACGTGTTCTATTTTTCATGGTTACCTTTTGGGTATGATTTTCTTTTTTTAACTGTGTGTTATTTTTTCTTCGATAAGGTGTCTTTTTATACGTAATTATCGAATAGAACCTTTAGAGTATGTGTTCATTAGAAAAAGTATTTGTTTCTTAGAAAAAGTCAAAATAAACCAAAAAATCACCAGAAAGTTCTGACGTCATTCTTAAAAAATCATCACTGATTTTTTTGTATTCGCAAATTTAATCATGTTTTTATTTGTGCATATACATATTTCTGTATGAATAGGTTTGCATTTCTGAGAAGTGCGTTTGTTCTTAATTCATAGATATATGTTTACGCACTTTTCTCTGAGAGTGTTTTCATGTATATTTTATTGTTTTTCTTTTGTAAGTATTTTATTTTAAATTTTGAATGTTTTTCGGATGTGAGCATGTTCCTTTGACATGTGCTTTTTAATCATATATTTATATACATTCTATGTTTAAATATGTATAACTGTAGCTTTTCTATTTCGACTTCCATGAATATAAAAAAGCAGTTGAAAAGAATATGGAAAGCAAATAGCAGCTAAAAAGAATCAGAGACTGTGATTTTCCCCAGGGTTCGAGACATCGGCAGTATTGACAAAGCGCCCATATCTCTTGAGCATTGAATCTGGCACATAATTCTGATAACGCCGATGTCTAAATCGGAAACCATTTCCTGAAAAATGCAGCTAATAAACAAGAAAGACGGTCACAGAACTGGGAATACGCCGCTCCTGTGACTCAATCAAAAATGTCTTTTGCTTTCCCTTGTTTCGTTTCGCTTCGTTTCGTCTCATTCTTCTTTTTTTTTTTTTTTTATTCTCCACCCCTCAGGAACATCTCCTTCAGCGCTTAGAATAAGAGTAACTGTGCACGGAGGTGGCCGTGGTAGTACAAAAAAAGAATAAATGAGAGGGGAATTTGTTCGTCTTTTTAAAAAAAATTCCATTCACCCGTATCCCCTCTGCCGACAACTCATATATAATGCCTGAAAGATTGATTTCCGTTAAAAATCAAAACTAGAGAAGACAAAACTAGACGGAAGGAAATTCAAAGAAAAATAGGTTATTTCATGGAAAGAAGAACAAAGCAATCATTAAACAAATCAAAGAGAGAAAATGATGAAAACAGAAGTAATACAAGGAAAAGAATATTAAGAAAAACGATAAGAAATAGATGAGGATAAATGTAGATTAAGAAAATGAAAGAAAGAATAGAATCAAAAAGGAAAGTGAAAGTAGAAGAAAAAAGAGACGAAATATGACTGATGATCATGATGACAACAATTACAATGAACGACAAAGAAAGGGGACCAAAAGGGGAAACAGAAAAAAAAAAGACTATATAAAGTATAAATAGTAAATAATTGGAAAAAACTAAAACAAAGAAGAAAAGAAACGGAGAAAAAAATAGAAAAACTAAGTAGAATGAAAGAATATCAAATAAAAGAAGGAAGAAAGATATAAAATAGGAAAAGAGAAAGAACAAGAAGAAAAGAGGGAGAGGAATAACGATGACAGAAAAAGAATATAATAAAAGTATAAATGAAAGGAAGCGGAAGAGAGAAAGAAATATAAAAAAAATTAACTAAACAGGCCCAGTGAAGACCGAGAAAATATCGAAAATGAAGAAATGTACAAATAATCGATGATATTTAAGCTTCGCGAAATACGGCTATTGTAAACAACAAACCAATTTTCGGCTTATATTTTCCGTTTTATTTTTTATTTTTTCCATAACGGAATCGTTCACTTATTCACAGAGCTTCTTTTCTTTCGCGATTGTAACATTTTAGATGTTTTATTTTTATCTCACTTTTGTTTTTTTCATTTTCTTGCTATTTATTATTATTTAGGAAGCTTTTTGTTCTTTATCAAAAAACAAAAAAAAAAGAGAGACAAATTAAAGAAAAGAGTAAGAGCTGAAATGTCTTTACCGTATCCTTAGAAGAATTTGCATTTATACTTAAAAAAAAAAAAAAAAAACGCCGTCTGGGAAAAAATTGGAAACATTAGCGATTCTATAAGTAACGTTCTGTTTTGACATATCTGCCCTTTAAGCACCTTTCGAGCGACTTTCTCTGACGACTTTCAGAGCGAGAACCCAGAGACTCAGAAAAAAAAAAAAACTTAATCGAATGGAATATACAAGCAAAAGAAAAAAAGAGGCTGGCCAAAGTTAATTCTCAAACAAAAAAAAATGTAACTGAAGCAAATATATAAAAATGTTAAAATATATATATATATATATATATATATATATATCTTTAAACATGAATTTATAAGCATGCTGTCAAAGAATGCTGTTCCGACTCACCCCAACTTATTTTTTGTAAACTGTGAGACAGTCAATACCAATCCATGTTTCTAATACAAGCAACCTACTTTGCTCCACCGACCTGCATCATCATTTGCCCTCATTCAGTTCCTCATCGTTAACCCTTTCCTCTGCTATTAAACCTCGTCATTTCATTTATAACCGCCTTCGATTTCTTTCACCTTAACGTATTAGATTTGATATCCGTAAAGATTTTAAAGTGAATGACGTCATAGTCATTCCTGATCAGTTTAATTAACGGAACGGAATTTTTTCTAGTTTCGTTGTTCGATCTTTATACTGTTTCTCTTCGTTCATTTATTCATTTATTTTCTATTCTACCCAGTCTTTACGCACAATACCCAAGCTTCCTTTTCATTTTCACCTTCCCCACATGTCGAATTCACATTATCGACTTCATCTACCTCGCAGTATATCGGATTACATTCGATCTGCACATGCGCTCGCGGCCATAAACATACACACATAAATATGCATGTTAAAGTATATGCACATTTACAAGCCCACGTGCACACATTGCGAGGTATTTGCACATAGGAGTAAAATCAAAATACATTAAAAACACAAGCTGTACAACATATACAGAAGTGCATGCATAAAAACAATATTCTAAGAAAATGATAAAAATTGAGTTATTTTACATATACACATATTTTTATATTCATCTGCAGATATACTGGCAGCTCTAAAAGTTCGTTTTGGGCACAAGAGTTGGTCATTTGAAATTGGCTGTTCTAGTTACTACAAAAATACGAACAATGAAAAAAGTGAAAATTAAATATTGAATAAACTGTAAAATAAAAAACGTTAAATAAAATTTGTATTAGAATTTCATTTAGGATTCCACCAGGCATACATATTAGAATTAGAATCGTCAATGAAAATAACCTTTGTTCCACAAAAATTCGAAATAATACTATTTGTCATAAATGACACCAGATATAACAGCCTCCCTGCCGCTGCTTTGTTGAGTGATTTTAGAACGTTTACGCTGTTATATATCACACTTTACTTTCAACCGTTCTGACATGCCTGTAAAGAAGACTTTGATGAGATGGCTATTGAAAAGAAAAAAAACAGGGTGGTTTGGTTTCATGCTTTTTCTAAAGATCTTGTAGCGAAAGTGACATTAACAGCCGTCAATATAACAAATCAGCTCCCTGTTTCCGTACTAATAACATTATTTCTTACTACAAAATCAGTTTTGTTCCAACTTTAGAAACATTGATTGGGTCAGAGCCAAACAGACCTAATTATTGACCTGGTAGTTATAAGATCTGTCCAGAAATGAAAAACACTGTAACTCAAACATAGCTCAGTATAAACTCAGAAACTAACTCAAACATAGCTCAGTATAAACCACAGATGAGCTCTGTGGATGTTGAACAAACACAAATGCGCGTGTGTAAGCGTCTACAATAAGGATTGGCTAGCCGCCCTACTAGACAGGTATCCTCGAATACGTGGCCAGCTATACATATTAGGGCGGCTTTTAAAGGAAATTTTAATGGAATTTGTTTAAAAGCGAATTCAGATTTAAGTTACTTGAAAGTATTTTCTGTAGTGATGTAATTTTTAATTTTTATTCAGGAAACTTTATTTTGGAGGGATATTTTTAAAAAATAAAAATATGATGTCAACTAATTATAAGAGTCAATATAGTTTTATTAACGAAACAATATTTACAAAAAGATAATGTTATGTGGTTGCACCTTTTGTCTTCGAAATCTGAACGCCATGGCCTGTTGCCGAGTTTGCTAATTTATCGCGCATATATTAGGGGCAGTTGGCCAAGTAGTTAAAACCTTTACATTCTGACGATGACACTCGGGTTCGAATCACACCATGATTGTCAGGAAGGTGGTTTCCTGATGTTAGAGGTCGATCTGAAAAAATACCATAGCATGGTTGACCCAAGCCTTGTGAGTGAATATTGGGTAGACCGAACACTTGGCGGCCGTCGATGGATATACTAGCACGAAGTAACAAATCATTGTGTTCGAGTCAGCTGGCCGTGTTCAAATTGTTGATCACGCTAGATAACACGCTCTCTCCCAGAAACTGTAACTCAAACATAGCTCAGTATAAACCACAGATGGGCTCTGTGGATGTTGAACAAACACAAATGCGCGTGAGTAAGCGTCTACAATAAGGATTGGCTAGCCGCCCTACTAGACAGGCATCCTCGAATACGTGGCCAGCTATACATATTAGGGCGGCTTTTTTTTTCAAACTGCGGGCCCCTTCAGTGGGTCACGAGATAATTAAATGGGTCGCGACAAGAAAGAAAGAAAAACATACGCAAGTGAGAGCAAAGAGCAGAATATAAACAACTCTAAATGTTGCACAGCAAGAACCCATTGTCACAACTTTTTGAGGATGAGATTTCGATTTCGAAATTGACTTATTTAATTGATATTTTAGAAATTCTTAATGATTTAAACAAGAAACTTCAAGGGAAAATCGGCAGTATATTTCAATATGTTCAATATATTGAAGGGTTTCAGAAAATACTGGAGCTGTGGCAAAGAAGACTTAAAAGTGAACATTCTATGTATTATATTTTTTCGACATTGTTATAACACAATGCTGAGAACATTGTCAGTGGTGACATATTAAGAGTATTAAAACTCGGGATCTTGTCACATCTCACTTTCCTATACCAAAGTTTTAATAACTACCTCTCCGAGGAGAAATTTGAGCCAGTGAAGAAAAACCTTCGGATCAAAAATCCATCTGCTTTCCAAATTACTGAATCAATAATTGAATTAAACTTGTTGCCCGAAGAGGAAGCTGGATTGCTGCATCTTCGTTGTTCCTTCACACTTCCGTCACAGGATTTTGAGAAATTAAATTTGTGCTCATTTTGTGTTAAGAACAAACAGGAAATTCCACTACTGAGTAAAAAAAAAAAAAACTATTTTATTACTATTGCCTTTTACAACTACTTACTTGTGTGAACTGGGATTTTCAACATTAACTCAAATTAAGATTAATCTTTAGGGGTAATTCCCCCATGCATCCATTATATCCTTCAAGAGAGGGATATTGGGTTTTCTTTGAACATATCTCTGGATATCATTCCCCATTTATTGTTAAATATCATTACAAGTGAATACACTGAATTACGAAACAGTTTTCTTTGCTGAATGGCAGCTGACATTATCTTGTCGAACAATCTTCTATATTAGTCGCTTTGGAATCAAGTTGTTTCTTGTTACTTCTTTTCGTATCCAAGTACCGGTAACAATAACATGACATAGCCCACAATTTATAGAATCACCAAGACCATAATTCTACAAATACCAAAATTCCGAACAACCATTTTTGGTGTTTCTGGTTTTACGTTATGCAATTAAGGACGTGGTGTAATTGTTAGCAAGCTTACCTTAGAACAATTATGACTTAGTAGTGAGTTCGATCCTCAATGTGCCTCATATTTTTGGTCTTGTGCCACATCTAGGATACT
>OZ010577.1:59705562-60033062 GCA_963932145.1 Acanthosepion lycidas
CAGTGATCATGTAACATGAATGTCTCTTGAGCCATGTCCTCGATTAACTTTCGTATAATTCCATTCTGTAAATTATCTTGAAATATAACTGTTTGCTCATACTTTTGCTGGTTATATTAATTATCAGACAGGTTTTGCTTGCATCAAAATATTAAAAAAGTAGGTTTTCATCGTTATGTAACAGTTATAATTCCTTACAGATGAAGAATTAGACTTGAAACAAGACAAATGTGTTTCTACAGAAAGATGTTGAGAGTATCATGGAGGGAACATGTAGGCAGCAAGAACGCTTTAAGAAAAACGGGAAACAAAAAAGAACTTTTGATTAGAATAAAAAAGAGACAATTGAAATTTCTAGGGAATATAGTAAGGAAAGAGAACTCGGAGAATCTAACTTTGACAGGATATATCGAAGTCAGGAGTGGCAGAGAGAGACAGCGAGTAAGGAGTTTCTGTAAATGGATGTCAGAAAAGAGAATTAGAGGGATAGCATCTGTACAAACATTCCTTAAGGCTACAACAGATATCAGGTCGTGGAGAGCCATAATCGACAACATTTTGATATGACATATAAAAGAAGTGTCTGTTACAACATGTTGAAAATATTATAATCATACAACCCATCAACCTTTTTGTCCAAGCCAAAAAATTAGCAACAAGTACTGCTAATTCTATCATATGTTGGTGCAAAATCTCACCCACTCATCAAACAGTAGAAATGTATGCGTATGCTAGTATATTTTCCCATATCGATCTGTTATAGACATCATGCAGGTTGAGTTTTGTAAATGTAAACATGTTTTACAGGGGTAAATATTTTCAGCTTTGGTTTCCCAGTTCATGCGTGTTTATCAGTTATTTGTCCTAATAACGCGAGTCGCTCCTATAGTGACCCTTAATCTAATTTTCCTCATAATACTATCGACTACTACACAGGTCTTACAAAAGTGTGTTCATATGCTTATTCTCGAAAATAACTATACAATGTCCATCCAAAAAATGTCCGTCCATTTAATATTATCAAAACATGGACTACATAAAAAATACCACTTTATTTCTCGTTACCGTAATTCTCTTTGGGGTTTTACACTTATCCCAACATTCGTTCCACTTTTCAGAACACTCTTCAAGGTCCTCTTTTGTACCCCGTTTTCTGTCTCATCGCGTTTACCTTAATCTAATCCACGGTTTCAAATATGCTCACATTTAATGGCGTCTTTAGCTTTGAGAAAAGCTAGTAGACCCAAGTAGCCAAATCCGTACTCTAGTGTGGGTATTGACAGACTTGTCTGATTCGATGTTTAGCCCTCACCAAAGAAGAACTGGCACGCAACAAGAAGAATAGATAACAATCGATATATTCAGTGTGGCTGGATACATTCCGGACAGATCGTGGGATCTGTACGTCATTTTCGAAACGTTTCCATGATTGAGGCGTTCAGTATTTTCTATTTGAAATCCGGCTTCATTCATTGCATTCCTGGCCATATTTCAAAATAGTGTATCAACTTTGTACATCCCCGAAAGCTTTCTTACTCTTTCGCATCTTCTTCTAAGGACATTGGGCGATCATACCTCACCACAACTTTATATCTTTTGTTACCCTAAGTCACATTTCTTTACAATTTTTAACCCTTTACAACCACGCCCTTATATTTGTTCTCCCTTCCATTTAAACAAACACGTTCTTTAGTTTACTCGTTGTTTCCCTATACTTACCTTCACTATCATTTTGAAAACTAAATTCTCTTAGCCCTCTTTCTTCGTTATGCGTCCCAGAAATGTCAACTGTCTCTTACTTAGTTGCACTATTTATATTCTTTGGACTATTGTCATATTCATGACGTTTCGGCCTTCTTCAGATGATATGCGTTCGAAATTCGAACTGAACCTTTAATTTGTCCACTGGGTTTGATTGTTCAGTTTTTTTCACGATTTTCTTTTGTTCACCTCTTCTCTGGCCAGCTACTGAACTGACAATTCTCTGGGTTAAGTCACTGGATTACTTTAACCATCGCTTTTGTCAACTGGTCGATGTGTATGATTTTTTTGGACTTGTAAACCTAATACCTCAGTTATCATTTTTACCAAAGCTCATATTAAAAATTGTTGTTTTTAACCCATATTGACCCAAAGCGTTGTAAGTGCAATACTTGGCCACAGCAGACACGAACAAAAAATAAAACTTGGAGAATTGTGTGACTGAAGGGAGACAACTGAAACTGAGATATCTAGAAAAGGCATGGCCCTTGGAATCAAAACACTCTATCCCGGTCGACGAAATAAAGGGCTCGGTATTTCACCTGAAAAAGGCCGGAGTATACTACGGCCGAATCGTCGTGAGTATGACAACTACGATGAGGACAATAGTCCGAACAATAGTCAGAAATATAGACAGATATCCGTTACCGTAAATATTAGATACTTTGTAGTTCCTATTTTCCTTAAGACTTCTTTGTTGTACGTATGTTCTGACCATGGCATTCTTAGCTTTCATCGTTTCAGATCACTTCTTTATCTACATGGATGTTACCTGGCATATACTGCCATTTAAACGACTGGATATTACACAGTAGTTCAGCAATCATTTCTTTTTGTCTTTCCTATATTTCAATACTTTGCTTAGTTTCTGGAAGACATATTTCACTGTTCCTTATAGGCCTTCGAATTCCTGTATCACATTTTCTATCGTCGTTTATTGCACGACTCCGTTAAATTTCTATAACTACTTGCTGATTTCCCTGTGATTGTGACTGTCACACGGTAAGCTAGCTCTCTTAATGAAGTATCACAGTCGAGTGAGTTATTCCCCAAAGTCTGCTCAAGCGTGCGAAATTTATATCTTCACATACAGATATAAATACCTCGATTTGAAGAGTAAAGTTAAACGAATAGAAAAGCTTAAATCCATTCTTTAGATGTATTTCGATAATATTCGTCTTATTTAAGTGCGTGGTTGGTTTTTCTGTGAACTTTATGTAGCATACATCTGTCACGTTAATATAAGCATTGGCATATAACATGTTAATATAGCATGTTAACTTTCATTTATTATTCATATGTACCCGTGAACAGGAAATAAACGTATTTCGTGCATTCACCTATAAGAATTGGCGCTTGGTGGGGCTTTGGAAATGGGTAAGTAATAATGTAAAGAATAACGCATGTGTGAATGTCTTATATTCTATGGAAATGTTCAAATCACTGAGCATGCGCACATTTATCCTAGAATAGTCCTGATCCTCTCTGTGTGTGTGTGTGTGTACCCGCGCGTGCAGACATTCACAAGTAGTTAAAAGAATCACACTCTCTCCATAGATAGATAGATAGATATAACGAGGAATATTGAAAGAGGCAGAGAGGTGTTGAGTGAGGTCTACAAATGGAATTATTTTTAAATATTTAACCCGATGTCTATCCATTTCCAACAGAGTCTAAGTTATTTGTCTAATGTATATGAAAATGGGCAACTTAGCCGGTGATTAAAACATTAACATTACAACCATGAGATCCTGGTTCATATCCCACCATAGTTGATTTTTTTTTTCAGTGAGGTGTCCCTTATAGTACTGACCCGCAGAGACAATTCCAGTATGCGACAACGTTGGGATGTGCATGAAAACCGCACGACAGTTGAACGATCCTTGTAGGTAAAAATGAGAAGATAGAATATTCATAAATAATTTACAAGTCATCCTGATCGAAGTGTTGAGCATACTAGCCTTGTTTAAACATGCCAGGTTATGCTCTCTCCCTCTCTCTCTTTCTCTTTATCTCTCTCTCCCAGAAATTATCACTATGGTCTGCTCAGCACTGTTGCAGTATTAACCACAGGTCAGAGGTTGGCTGTGTAGGTGTTGAAAAGACACAAATGTGACTGAGTAGGCGTTTCCAACAGGAATTAGATAACCAATCTAGAAGAGAGGCACACAAGGATACGAGAGGCCAGTCGTACTATACCATACACGAAATTCCACATCCTATATTCAGTGTTTTATTGATTCGATTGTAACAATTAAAAAGCAAAAAATGGAAAAGATTGTTGGCAGTTTAGGATTAATAAAGTTTCATCTCATATCTCAAATGCTCGGAATTTCTCGTTTCAATTGATTTCTGTGTCAGAAATAAATGAAAACAGAACCATAATAAAACCCGTGATATATAAGCATAAAATCAAATTAATAATTATTTTTATAAAGCATTAATAAGCAATAGTAATAGTATCAGTATTATTAGTAGTAGAATTATCAGAAGCAAATTATAATCTTTCGACATCTGTTTCAGTATCACTGGGTCAGTAAAAATGAATATATATAGTACTAAATACGCATTTATTAAATTAATATATAGTATTAAATACATATTTATTAAATACGTATTTATATCGATTAAAAATAAGATACTTTCTTTTATATGTGACGACGCTTCAGGACGTGAGCGATGATGTCTCTCCACAACTTCCTATCATTTGTAGAGGTTCACCTGTCATCAGGTTCACATACTCCTCTGGGTTTTTGAGCAGGATTATCCTTTGTCTCTTGTTCAAGAATGGGTTTCCGATTCCTTCTAAAGTTTTCTAATTCTCTTTCACACTCTTGCACCATAATGGCATTTTTATTTTGCTTGGGGTTAGTTGATTAAAAAAAATACTATTTACTATAATGTTTGCCGCTTTACTCTCTCTGCCACTCCCTGTTCTGTCATCCATTAAAACAAGTTATTTAGAGAGGTTACTCGATGTTTCCCTCTGCACTGCCCCCTGCTTTAATATGTCCTGGGAGTGTTAAATTCTCCAAGATATTTTCTTCCTCATGTATCCCAGAAATATCAATTGTTTCTTTCTTATGCTTTGTATGATTATCCTTTTTTTGTTCCCTATTACCTTAAAACTTCCTCAGTGTTCAAATGTTCCGCCCATGGTATTCTCAGCATCCTTCTGTAGAACTACATCTCTGGTTCCCCAAGTTTCCATTTCATCTGTGAAGAAATTGTCGCTGCCATATAGAAGGTTTGGTATTACATAGCAATACTGTTTTCGTTTTTTTCTAATGAATTTTTCCTGTTTCTTAATACTTAGCTTAGTATTTGGAAGACATCTTTCTCTACTTGAATGAACATTCGGATTTTTGTGTCATAATTTCTCTTATTCACGCATGTCATGTTTAACTTATTAAAGAATAACTACAAAGGCTGTATACATTAATAGTTTATTCCGAACCTAAGCTGAGATTTAGATAGATAGATAGATAGATAGATAGATAGATAGATAGATAGATAGATAGATAGATAGATAGATCAGTCAGTTACGATTCATGCGTGATACTCGATTAGGTATGCATGTATCTTTTGATACATAACTGACGAGGCGGCAGATTTTTTCCCGCAGTAGGTTGCTATTTCTTTCTGCGATAGAGCTGGTCTGTCCTGCTACTTACCCATAGCTGGGGGAGAAAAGGAGGATTCATACCTTTACCAAGGGTATTAGCACGTAAGTGAATGTAATGAATTCGACTGGAATTCGAACTTAGCTCTCCGATTCCTCAATCCAGGCCGCTATCCGCTACTTCCTGTGCTTCCTGTTAGATAGATAGAAAGAAAGAAAGAATCAGAAATATTTTCTGCTTATGTTTACCAATATTATTCTTCAAAAAATAAACTACTTTTACATTTTATTAAATTATATATCCACTGTTATTTGCAATAACTTATCAGGATTCTCTCCGATATATTTTGAGAAAAAATCCACAGGTTTTGCCGTGGAAATAATTTGCGTCGAAGCTGGTTTTCATTAGATAAAATTTCCTTCATCAAAACATTTTGCAGTGATCGAAAATTGGTGAGTGCAATGTCAGATGAATATGACGAATGGGACCAACTGAGTTTTGAAATATTTTCCTGTCATTTTTCTTGTAGTTGACCTTGCCTTGTCATAAAAGAGAACACCATTTTCATATTGACGAGTACAGGGCAGTTTTCGATCAAAATTTTATGGACACGTTGCAGCTACTGGACTTATAAATGTGCAGTTATTGTTTCATTGCTTTTTAAGAATTCTAAATGAATAATGCACCGACGAACCCACTCCACGCACAACATTACATTCCTTCTATGATGCTAAGCCCTTTAGGGACGTTTGTGGAAATGTATCCATTTTGTGTTGAACATTTTCATATGCAACACATTTTTCATCATTTCCTATGGTATATTTAAGGAACACTTATTTGGGATGATATTTGGTTGGAAGGAAAGTGTTCCAGAATTCTAAACAAATTTATCTTCTACAAATCGCGAGAACTATTATTCCAACCAGATACATTCATCATTACAATTGGGTTTCAAAAACGGAAATTAAATATGACTCTACCAGATAGATAGATAGATAGATAGATAGATAGATAGATAAATAGATAGATAGATAGATAATGAACATACTGCGATAGATAGATATATAGATATGAACAGACTGCAATAGATAGATCAAATGTGTATTTAGATATTAGGTTGGTGCAAAAATAATGACGTAATCATGTCGTTTTTTGACGTTAAAAAATACGTCAAAAAACGACATTATTACGTCATTATTTTTGCACCAACCTAATAAAACAATTTGTTTCCTGCAGCATACTTATTATTTTTATATAGATTCAGGGCTTTTTGAACCAGCACGCTTTTGAAATATTGAAAAATTCACACTAACATGGCTATTCCAGACAGCACTTGTGTTTGGTACTTCAGTTTTATAATGCCAAATATATGGAATTAATGTGGCGTTTCTTAAAATTCATAGGATGTTTTGGTTTAAAGGACAGAGAAGTTATCATAAGATAGAAATGGAACTTAAAGAAAATATCTCCAGAAAATCGATAAAAGAATTAAGTAATCGAGACATCATGAGCAGACATGCTTCTGTAGAAAAGGTTTTTGAAAAATAGACAATAACAGAGATGTTTTAAAAAAAAATTATGTCTTAGGTGAATTTGCACATAAAACGAAGTGAAAAATAATTATAAACTTACGAAAATATCTATGTGTCACTGCCAGTTCAGTACATCTATTATCCCTCACATACATACACACGCACCCACACGCACCCCCATATATATATATATATATATATATATATATATATATACAACGGAAAAATTTTGCAAATAAAAAGCTGAAGAATTATCGATAAGGTTCTCGCATATCTGGGTTGGATGAACAAATATCACATTAAGTATAGAATTAAGAATAGGAATCCTATCATATGCAACGTTGCTTGGCTTAAATTTACGTCCGATAAAAAGAAGAATGACTGAATGAGAATCTTTGTCAATTATTTGAGGAAATTTTGAACGAAGGACTTGTACTTTTATGACCGTGTTGATTTGTTTTGCTGTTGTGTTTTGCTGTATTAAAATATGCATGTATTGGTATACATACATATATATATATATATATATATATATATATATATATATATATATATATATGTGTGTGTGTGTGTGTGTGTGTGTGTATATGTATGTATGTATGTATATATATATATATATATGTATATATATATATATATATATATATATGTATATATATATATATATATATATATATATATATATATATATATCTGTGTGTGTGTAGCTGATACTTCTTTACTCGTAGTGAGTGTTGCGAGTAAATGTGCCTGTTAGTAGGTGTGCAAATGCATACAACTGTAGATTCGAGTAAAATGTGTTATCTTTAAGAAATGGACGCGTATGTTCGTGCACACGTTTGCAGAAGATAATGTTAATATACAACCATTAATGCAAGCATCTAATTTTGTCAGCAAAGCATTCGATTATACTTTTACAAACATGACATGTATCAACCGGCGTCCGCTGCAGAATACATTTTATTTACTACAATTTCCCGAATACGGAGGGAGATAGATGTAATACGCACTGTTTAAAGTAAAACTAAACATGGGGCGACTATTTAAAATGCGAGTATCCACTATAATATCATTTGAAGATATTAAAAATATCGGATCAAAAATAAATTCATTAATTCTTTACACACATATATATATATATATATATATATATATATATATTTGTGTGTGTGCCTGTGTGTCCGCGCGCGCACTGGATCGCGCATATATATATATATATATATATATATATATATATATATATATATATATATATATATATATAAATTCGCTTAAGGATGAAATGGAACTAATGTCTTTAATTTAATTACAAAATTAAATTCGGGGCTTTTAGCTTCCATTTTTGAAACATGGTTGGAACTGTGTAGCGAAAAACCATATTTTAAGTCTATTAATTTATAATATTAATGCTCTGTAAATTTACATTGAGCAGTATTTTGTAAAAAATAAAAATATCTATAAGAACATCGGATTATATATCTTACTGTTCTTTCTTTTTATTCATATACATACATACATACATATATATATATATATATATATATATATATATATATATATATATATATATATGAGTTTAAGATCACATGTAGATCAGATATTGACTAGAATCCTACAAGACACGCGTCACGTGTATACACGCAATGGATAATATGTAGATATGTGTGAGGAATATTTTAGGTGTTAATGTGTATGATAGTGTAAGAGTGTGTAAGTAAAGAAACGATTGTGTGTGTGTCGGTGTATGTAGGACGGTAACGTTAATTCATGTAAGTGTATAAGTGTGTATGTGTGGGAATTCTATAGATGTCACCCACATATCTTGTCAGTGAAATGTAGCGATATGTTGCAAAATAATTTTGTATTTGTTTGAATTTTTATGCCCTCATATATGTATATGCATATATTTGGGGAACGTCTGTGGTCGTCAACTTTGTATGGATTGGTAAAACGAAGTAAGATATTGTAATCATCTTGTTTTGATTAGATTTAACATGCATAATTTTGAAAAAGGGAAATTTCTAAAACCCTCATTATTTTAGATATGTGTTACATTCATCAATAATGGAACAGGAGAAAAATGATGATATGAAATAATTTTTTTTTTCAGGGAGTGTTTATAGTGGGTTTATATAGTGAAAATATATTTTCAAAATACTTTCTCCTTTTTTTAATTAGGCTGACATTCGTGAAATCAAAGTTATGTCCGACGTCGTTTCGATGTAATTTTGGTATTCCATCCCCTCCCCTTCATCTCATATTATCATTATATTTTTTATACATGTTTGTATAAAGAAATTTTTATATAATGTGGTCTTTTTGTAGGTTTCATGTGAATATGGGGTATTGTGTTATATGTAATAGTAAATGATACAATTGTAAAGAATTGAAAGGTCGTGAATCTGATTAACTCGATATAAGATAGTTAATGTTGACCAGCCTCATCCCACTTCCCCGCTTTTTCATCTTACAATAATAAATTAAAAGAAGTCATCAGACGGAACTGAATTGTCATTACAGACCCCATCTCCTTACCAAGTTATGACATTTTAACAAAGAGGGGAGATTTTTTTCCACGGAAATATGTCAACACTCGAACGTTTAGAGGAGTTCTGCGTTAAATCTGGAAAAAATTTCGTCGTACATGGACAGTTTAGAACAGTTTTTTTTACGATAAACATAGTCCGGGACATTCAAATAGAGATAAAATTTAGAGTTATCTTACTCAGCGCCATTGGTGAAAAGACGTACAGAGTCTTGGAAGATTTATGTGCACCACAGAAGTCGAGTAATAGAACTTTTGAGAAAATTAAGCAATTGTTTCTAGAACGCTTCAAGGCCAAACCCCTCGTCATCGCTGAAAGTCACCGGTTTTATAATGCCAAACAAGAGGAGGCTGAGGCTGAGTCTGCTTCAATTTTTTTCTTCGGCTTAAACGTTTATCGTCGACGTTTGAATTTGGAATATTTCTAGAAAGATGATTACGGGACAAATTTGTGTGTGGATTAGGTAATTAGAACATTAAAAAAAAACTTATCTGAGGACATGTCACTTGAAAATGCTTTTAAAGTGGTTCAGGCTATGGAATTGGCAGTTACTGATGTGGCGAACATTAATAATAGAAATATGAACAACATACATAAAATATTTGAGTTCTACGATATTTCAAAAGAGGAAAACATTTTGTTTTAATTTTAAGCGTATAGTGTCCAGCCTAGGGCAAAATTTGTTTAAATTGTCAAACCCCGCATCAAACAAACAACGGAAAAAGCAGTCTCACTACATACAAGAGCAATACAGACCGGATATATCATTATATAGCGTTAATTCGAACGCATCTGAACCTTATACATCTAAATTCAAGTTAAATGGGACCAGATCTAAAATATAAAACGACACCGGATGTTCATCTTCTCTGTCAAGCGAGGATTAATGCAAGAAAATACCTAATGCAGTGTTTTCTAAAATGGTTTAATAAAAAAAATTGCGTCCCTATTCCGGTGCATATTATTGAGCCTAAGAGAGTTTCCAACGTGACTGTGAAACAACAAATGAGAACCTATAATTTAAGAGTGCTGGTTTTACCCGGATCGGGACCCAAACTTCTTGGTTGGAGTGGTTACTAATTAATATATCGGCTGTAACCAAATTACAAATTACGTGGACCGACTTTGAGCGAGAATATTTCTGAATTTTTTTAAGATCAGGTTTGGGCACTGAAAGACGCAACAGCGAAGCCGCATGTCAAACCAAACAGAATCCCTCATTTCATGAAAGCTCGGCCAGTACCATTAACACTCCCAGAAAAGGTGGAGGCCGAACACGATCGCATGGTTACTATTGCTGTTATCAAACCAGTTACTTTTTTTTCTGAACGCCTCCCCACCATCGTTCCAGTTTTAAAGAAAAATAGTCAAGTTAGGATTTTTGGTGATTTAAAATAGTTAACCCTGCCTTACAGGTATACAAGTACTCTATTCCAAATATAAACTACTCGGACGGACATTGTTTTACGAGATTCAATTTGAGTGACGCATATTTACAGATTCCTTTCGAGGAAGAGTCACAAGAATTACTGTAAACACTCATAAGGGTTTTTCACGTACATTAGATTGTGTTTTGGAATTGCCTCTTCACTAGGAATGTTTCAATGAACTATAGACCAGTTAATTAAAGGTATATCAATCCCTGCTGCTTATATCAAAGACATTGTAATCGCAAACAACGGTAACCCGGATATAAGAGAGTTGTCGGGACCGGAGACGTCTCTTATATCCGGGTTTCTCTTATATCCGGGTTTGTTCTAATTTATATATATTAACACAGGCTCTAATTTGGGACCAGAGAAAATCTCTCTTATATTCGGGTTACACTGAACCAAAATCTGGTTTTAACGTTAAAAAGAATATGGGATGCGGGCCTCCATCTTAGAAGTGAGAAATGTGAATTCTGAAAGTCGTCAATAGCTTTTCTGGGTCACAGGATTGATTCCAAAGGAATGCACCCAACCCAGCATAAGGTTAATTCCATTCGAAGATCACCGACTCCAAAAAATATATCCGGAAATCGCCGGAATTTAAATAATATCAACACTGAGCTAGCTATTCATTATTACAAAAAAGAGTCTCCTGGAAATAGGAAATAACTGAAAAATTTGCATTTGAACAATCGAAAAGATTATTAATGTCAGCTGATGCTTCCGTTCATTATAAACCTAAATTTAAACTTATAATATGCATCCCCAGGGTCAGTTTTGTCAGATATTATGGCAGATGATAGGGAAAAACAATTGACAATTGAATATTATCAAAAGCAGTATAGAATTATGCACAGATAGAACGTGAAGGACTAGCAGTAATTTTTGGAATGATTAAATTCAGAAATATATTTACGGTCGGGAGGTTACAATCATTACTGTTTTGCGTCGTATCTTAACAGGCTTTGCAAATCATCCGTTCAAAATTTTAAACTTTGAAATTTAAAGTAATTTTACCTTTTTTAATTTCTATTTCACTAAATATTTTTACTTTTTATATTTATTTTAGTATGGGTCATACTTCATTTAAGTATTTTTTTTTAGTTTCACTTAAAGAAAGAACCTGGTGACGAAAACAAATATAATTCTACTAAAAATAATTTTCATATAACTTAAATTAAATTTGTTTTATTCCATTTCTGTTTGAAGTTCTTATTTTTTAATTTTCGTGTCATTTTGAAATTTCCTTTCAAACTATTTTTACTTTAACTCGTATTTCATAATTTTTTGTTAGTAGTTTTTTTTATTTTTACGTTTTTTAAAGTTTATTCTTTAAGAAGAGAGAGAGAGTTATTTTGATAAAAACGTTAGGCTATAAATAAATATATAAGTAACGGAAATTCAATAAAAAATTAGATAATTAAATATTATGCTAATTTTTTTTTAAATTACTAGGTAGTTAAAAAACAAAAACAAAGCCTTCATTTAGATTTCGAAAATTTATGTCAGTTTCTGGTCAACCATACTTAGCTGTCAATACTTTAGGCTGCCAATAATTCAATCAGCACGTTAGAAAAACAAGACCCCGTGGTTAAGAAATGGTTTTATATTACTTTTTATGCTATAAGTAATATTTGTTGCAAATCAGATTAATCTAAATTTAAACAAGCTAATTTTTCTCAAATAACGTGTCACAATATATATTTGATTTCTGGAAGATTTTAAAACCGAGAAATAACTTTTGTTTACAAATGTGTCAAAATGGCCGATATTTGTCGATTTTTTATCGATTTTCTGAACGCGACCAAAAAGTTGAGATTCCAATCAATATAATTTCTATTTGAAATATACCAGAGTATTTTACTTACTGGAAATAGTAAATTTAATCATTTAGCTTTCAGTTGAAGCTAAGAAAAGGAAGCTTCAAAAAGTTAGGTATCTAAAATTTAGAGGAGGTCCCAACTTAAATGCTATCACTCTTCAGGACGTAGACGGTTCTCCATATATCCCCTTTCTTTACAATCTTCAAATTACAAGACTTCTTGGAAAAAGATGAAGTGGCTTGACTTCAACAGGATTAGCTGCCACGCAAACGTGTGAGCCTATTGGACCGATTACATTTTGACACATGAACTCCCAAATATATGTACATATGTGTAAGCGTCAATAGAAAGAGTTTTCACAAATCCACAAATGCAAGTTCAATGAAGTGCATTCTTTAATACAACTTACGCGGATACTACACATACACAGGGGTACATACGCACAAACACGAAGGCATACATACACACACGCACAAAAACAAACACACAAATAGAACTTTTCTAATAGTTTACGCCAAATGCTCTTTAATATTTGATTGAATCAATAACTCCGTAGCCTGACAATATTTTTACTATGAATTTTCTTTTTCTTTCTAAATATATGTGATTAATAGATCAGCATTAAGTGCACTGAAATAAAAGAAAATAATGCAAAAATAAAGTTTGTTGTGCAAATATATATATATATATATATATATATATATATATATATATATATATATATATATATATCACTTTCTGACTTTGTGCATGACCGGAACTGTTGACGGTTTAACCACAAAAGAAAAAATTTACTTCGAACACGCACAATTTTTGTGTTAGCCTTCATAAGTCTGAAGATGATATTGTAATATATCGAAAGTACGCGGGAAAATAAATATAACCATGGTATTTTCTTGTAGATTACTACTAATGAAGATAATGGAAGCAACCCACATTCAAAAAAATTAAATCTCAAACTAGTCACAACACATTGCATCTAGACATTAACATTTCAGCCACTCGAGTGGTATGATTCATAGAACCGCATCTTGAATTAACAATCTGCGTCTGCTATTCCGCGACCGTTATCGTCGCATAGCAATCTTCTATATCAACTTTGATGGTGAATATCTTTGTTAAAATCTCCGTATAACCACTCTGAAGATGGCTCATGTGAGCCGAAAGCATAGAGCAAGGACCAGCTTTATAAAAATATCCAAATGTTTTTGTCTTTATTTTCGTCCAAAATTAAAACAAACATACGAACGTCTCATGATCAGACATAATATACATTCATTGTCTGTTATATTTAACAATATATGTTTATATATATATATATATATATATATATATATATATATATATATATATATATATATATATATATATATATATATATTTGTGTGTGTGTGTGTGTAGCGAGAGGTTGATTTTTTCATCATTACGCTGAACCGTAAAAGTATCCAGTTGTATAGCTAAAGTGAACTGAGACTTTGTCATAACTACTTGTCATTATTATCGTGTTTATCGTTATTCTCGCCATTCAACCGTTGTTCCTCCGGTCTTCATCAGGTGCTTGCCGATCTGGGTAAACTTCAGGCAATTTCGAACTGAACCCTTTATTTAGGGTAGAGTTGGTAGAAAAAGGGCAAATAATAATTAATCAGTACTAAATAAGAAAAAGACCTATGGCATAGGCAGCTGAATTAGTGCAATCTACCGCGGAGGAGATTAAGTAAAGAGCTCTGTTCGAAATTTCCTGAAGGTTACTTGATCGACAACCCCCTGATGAAGACCTCCAATTGTAATGGCCGAAATATGAGGACAATAGTTCGAGTTTAAATAATTAAAATAAAGTTTACTTATTCATTGTAATTCATTTCGGTTATTTATTAGGTTGGTGCAAAAATAATGACGTAATAATGTCGTTTTTTTACGTTAAAAATACGTCAAAAAACGACATTGTTACGTCATTATTTTTGCACCAACCTAATATAAATAAATAAATATCAGATCAAATAACCGATAAATTTTCATTTTGGAAGACTGTTTTAATCCGCTCTTCATTTTAATTTTAATTTTAATCCGCTTTTAATTTTAACTCAGTTCCCATTATGGTGAGTTGCCCTACTGTTGAAAGAATACAAAAGTGACGATGCAATATTTCTCGACTTGTCATTCTCTTTATGCACAAAAATGATTCAGCTGAAATTGTCATTATAATATCACATTACTACTGCTATAGGATAACGACTTATTTGCCGAGCAAGCTATAATCTCCGTGGTTTAATATATTTGTCAAAATAACGAATTAATGTTAATTGAGCAATCTACGAATACCCTGAAGTCACCGCCATCTTGATGGTTTCCTGATAGTCTTCAATTTAAGTATATTAATCATCAATCATTGAAAAACATGACACGATCTAAACGGTTGGATTAAATAGTCCCTTTGTTTGTCAAGCCGAGATGAAAGAAAACCTCAGCGTTTAATTCACAAATCTGTCACAGCTGAAAGCATTATTCATGATCAAAAGATTGTCTCTCATAATCTTCACGTGTTGACACTAGCATACCATGATATTATAATGACTTAGGCAAAACAATTTGCTATGTTCGTTGTAAATCACTTGATCCAACTGAACTCTTTATCAAACTACTACAGAAAAGGCATTTTACACTACAAATGCAAGCTATACTCATTTTGAAACATTGATCTGAATCTTTATTCAACAGGTTTTCAAATATTCTATGTTGCGTGACCCTTCAGAAATTTGTTTGGCTTTATTACTTTTTTCGCTTGTTCAAACATTACAAGGCCCAAGAGCCACTCAATGTACAGAGTTACTGTATGGAGTTATATTAGCGGAGGAAAGGACAAGCGTTAGGAATATAGAACTGAATCAGACTTTAGAAGGGACTGGAAACCCAATCCTAAAGAGGAAAAACGTGAGAAATCTCTACTCTTGTTCAAAAATCCAGTGAGGAAATTGAACCGCACAATACGCGAACCCATCTACTCCTATTGATGGAGGAAAGAAAAAATAAAATGAAATAAATAATTATAGAATAAACTTTCAGAGTTCAGCCGTAGACATTAGTAAGTACAGAACTGAAACAGACTTTAGAAGGAACCGGAAACCCAATCGAAAACACAGAACAAGGTATAATCCTCTACGCCTTTTCCCAAAATCAGAGAAATTTTGGGGCGATAATGTCTCTCTACAACATCCTATCCTTTTTAGCAATGTTTGCCGTTATCTATAATTCCAACTCCCTGATTAGTTTTAATTGCGTTTAATTCGTAAATGGAAAAGACGTCCGTTATTTTTCACACAAACATGGCAGCGAAACCCGCATCCAACAGTTTTGAAATGTCTTACAACTGTCAGATGAGATATGTGGAGTACCACTGCGATGTCCCGTGTCATGTGGTCTGGATTATTTCAGCATTTCAATTCGGCCATCATCAACGACAGCAGGCCAGCCGGATTATTCATCAAAATTTTCACAACTGATCCTCGCGAAAAATTTACATGCTGTACTCTCAGCTATGGCCTCATCTCCATAACCGGTACACATCTTTTTCTTTCTTTATGCAGTTTTGTTTTTCCTTTCAGGACATCAAAGAGAATCAAATACAACTCATTTTCTTCCATATTCACTTTTAAGGTAATAACATTTAAAATTCACAATCCATACATGAATTGCAGAGAAAGACGCGTTGAAATATCACCATTCAGAGTATGTATATATCATATATATTGCAATCACGTGTGAAATGAAATCATGTCTTCAAATGCCACTTATTGTAAAATGCCCCAAAATCTTATTCCGACGCAATATATATTCATAAACGGTAACTTAATCACTTTTGGCGATTAATTTTTCATAAGACAGTAATAAAACCATGGGAAAACATAAATCCTAAACTACATGCATCCGCCCATCCAATCTTCTAATTGCCTTGGGGCCAAGGCTCATTTATATGTCCTGGATAATCAGTGGAACCATCCATAGCTGCTGGAATCTTGATTTTTGTTTTACAGACATAGTATCCTCATCCTTGTCTAACCATCATCGTACAGCTTTATGTGGCTCTTTTGAATACATAGTTTTGCTCCTAGAACGTTTGCTAATCACGGCTAGAGAGCCCAATCTTCACTACTATTTAATCCATAGTTGGAGAGATTAGAGGTATTGTACGAAAGTTAGTGCAACGAACTCGATCAGAATTTGAACTACCTGTACCCATCCTAAAAATGTTGTTCTTGAGTGTATGATCTGGAAAGCGAAAATGTCATGTGATTTGGTTTGCAAACATAATTATGACGATATCAATTTACTGTTACTGATTCACAAATATAGTATAGAGCACTGGTATAGCAATTGTTTTTAGAAATTGCTCATATCCCACAAAGTAATTTCAATGACATGTACCTCCAGTGTGTAAGCGATCATAATACTCCGCAAGTTCCGTTGTATTATTATCTGTTAATTGTCAAGCATTATTTGGAAAAGAGTGATTTCACATGTCTTTTCTATTTTGGGGGGATTCAGTGTTTTTCTTCTTTTAGACTAATTGCCCAAAACTAGAGAACCCTATTTAAATCCATAGTTTGGGGAGAAGAGACGGATTCGTGACTTTCCCAGGGGGATTTGCGTGAAATTGAACGCAAAAGGTTAGCATGTGACTTGAAAGCGACTCGTTGATTTCACTTTCCACTAAGATATCTGTTACGTATCCCTGTAAAGTATACTAATTTCTTTATCATTTTACTCCAAGTTTGGCGATATTGTCACTGAGGCGCTACGGGTTACTGAGAGTGAAATAAAATGTAAAAACATTAGTAAGAAAGAAGGAACAATAAAGGAACAGTAATTATGAAGACAGATCATGATTGACATTGCATTTACATTTTGGAAGGTCAAAGTTGACTGAAAAGTAAGAAGTCGGAAGAGAGTTCCAGAAGCGGGAAGTGCGAGAGAAGAAAATGTTAGCATAGAACTCACTGTTATATCTAGCCATTTTAAGGGTAATATGATGAGACCTTACCATCAACCTAGTACTGTGCTTAAATTCATAAAGTCTAGGTACCCTAGCGGGAAGTTCATCAGAACTATTACTATGAAAATATAGAAAAAGCAAAGAGAAGTTATGTTACGACAGTCAAAAAGTGACTGAAACTTAGTTGCAAGGTCACGATCAATGTCTTTACCAATTCTCTTTTTAGATTACGAAAGATTTTTGTGCTATAATATTTTGATACCAATAGATTCATATCTTAAATTATCGTAATAGTTAGAAAAATACATTAAGCTCAATGAATTCGCATATTAAGATTTACAAAATATTAAATTTTATCTTGTAATTGTTTGCTATGTCAACTAGTGACTTTGTACGTTTTAGGTGTGGTCTTCCTATGTTTAAGCATATTATTTGAAAATATCGAATTTTAAGAATGACATTTGCTGTCAGGCCGATTGTCTATATCACGCTAGATTACCTGTCATATTATGTTCTAATATTTCTATACTGTCATTTTTAATACCCCCCACCGAAAAATTATAAGATAACAGGAAGCGTAATTTTCCTTCTTCAATGAATTGCTTTAGAAAAAATGAGAACGAAAATGAAAAAAAAGGAAAAGACTATCTCAAAATTTGATCTTTCCACAGCATAAACTTGAGAAATAGTAGGTTGGTGCAAAAATAATGTCGGTTTTTGACGTTAAAAATTAAGTTAAAAAACCGACATTATTTTTGTACCAACCTAATAGTTGCTCATTTTGACATTCTATACCCTCTGATATAAAACTTATCTGTTTAATACTTGGTTTATGCTCGTCTCTAAAGGCCTAATTCTTTGGAAAATGCAGATTATATTGAAATATAGCTGTTAACCTATATTTTGTAGGTCGTTTTTCTTCTGTCAGATATCTAAAATAATTTTTCGGATTGGACTTTTTCGAGTTATGTTAAGGCTTCGTATTATTTACACACATTTCCTCTAAGCTTATAAATCATTTAGAAAATATTAAAACATTAATCATGTAACTATTTGAGAATTAAATGCATTTCTATAAACTTTATACGCTTTTTAACACCAACTGATAAACATGTCTTATCATCAAATGACAATCAGGTATAAAAAAATCTAAGTTTAGTTTTGTTAATATACTAATTTACACGTAAAACTGTTTTCTGTCGGATTTTTTTAAAAATTGAATCTTTAGAAACGTTACAACTTGAATATCTGTATTGTAAAATGCATGTTTGTCGTGACTAAAAATGTATTTTACATTAGCTGCCTCAATAGTTCATTTATGTGCCGCGTCCCTTTAGACCGTGGGTGATCATGACTCTCCGCTGTCTCTTGTAACTCTAAGCAACGTTTAACACCATCCCTCTTTGTCCCCGACCTTGCAATCCATTTACGCAAATTAATCAAATAGGTTAAATCTGTTTCCCTCTGACACTACTTCCTTCATCATGTCATGTGAGTATTAAAATTTCTAAGTTCTTATTCATCATAATATTTCCCAAAAGTTTAAACCCTTTCACTTTGTAATACAATTTCTTTCCTTGGTAGCAACTGTTATTTCCTCTTTGCCTACGTCACGAAAGTACGACAAATGGCTCATATTTCCTTCAAACTTTGCTTATGTAATATAAAAATGATATTTACGAAATTTACCTATCCTATGAGAAAAAAAAATCTGGTTACTGTGAACATTCTCGTTCACGAAAAGTAGGAAGAAAACGATACTAGCGTGTATTATACAATTGCACAAGAGAAACCGTAAAAAGTTTAGAAATGAGTAGTTTTTCGTAATTCACGCTTCTACTGTAAATTACTTTCATGAATAATACCCCAAATATAGCCCCCCACCCAATGTATTTATTATAAGAGCCTTGGTAGCGATGTTCAAATTACAGTATATCCTGGTGGAAGCGTTACCCTTGCTCCTATGAGTACACCCCAATGTTCTTCTTGAATTTATCAAGATGTGCGTCATCTGAGGGACAATCTGTAGCCCATTTTACCGTAGTTCTTCACCAGGAATGCAACTAGCTCCAAATAGTTTTCGGCCTTGTGATTCTCCAGGAAGATCCGAACCACTACGACAAAGCTGTTTCTCCGTCCTAGTTCACCACTTATGGAATTCTTTGCACTGTATGATCTTCTTTATTTGTGAACCAACAAAGACAGCGGCTTCGACTTTTGCCACAGACAGCTGAGAAAAGAAATATTAAAGGTACTTGAAGGCGATAGGTTCCTTATCTAGAGCTGTGACAAATTGTTTCAAAGATCCGATTTTATCTGCACCGGAGGAAACAATATTTTCCGGATGTCCAACAGAGGCTCCCATTTCCCGTTGTTCCTCCTCACACTGCGACCGGTCCGCTGTGGCGAATTCTGCCTGTCTGTTATCCCAAAGATAAAAATAACACCGAAACTTGGCAAAGCCGCTTTGGAAACCCATCAGGAAGGCTACTATTCTGAAGACACCGATAACCTCCTAACCGTACTCTTCATATTTCAAGGGATCTACCAAGATTGTTGTATTCCTCTTTCAGCTACACAAAATTGCCTATAGGAAGAGATAGATACATGTTCCCGTTATGAAGCAGCACGGCTTTGAGGCTCCCGGATTAGTTGTCGATGAAAAGGTGCCAATTGCTTGGGTTACAGGCGATTCCAATTGCCTCAAACAGACCGGTCACATTTTCGCAGAAGCAAAAACCCATTGTAATGGATGAAAAAGTTTGAAAAACACTGTTGGCTCTTTCATCTAACTCACTGCTTGAATCTCGGCGTCAAAATCTCGGCATTTTGAACTTTTGGGAACCAAAACCTATGATCAGGTCCTCAATGTAATTTTGTTTGTAGTCGTATGGGTTTCTCTCCTTAGTCGTTCCTCTGTAATCTGAATCAATGACTTCATCCTCTACTGAATTGCTATCCTCTTCTGAAGACGGTTGTTCTCTTTTTGAAAGAGTGTGCACACGGGGAGCTCAGGGCAAAGTGGCGCTGGAGAGATGGATGGCAGAAAGTCTGGATATATGATTGCAAGCTTATTTTGCCAGTTTGACGTTTGGAAGGATCAACCACGAAGAAGCCATTCCTTGAGTGGTCAATTGGTTCCCATGGATCTATTTTCCCCACTGAACCATCCGGCAAAAGTGCAAAATAAAACTATGAGTGTAAAAATATATTTCACTCAATTTTATTGAAAATTTAAATAAAAAATTCATTTATGATTTTTGAAATTTTATTGCACTGAATATGTATAATTTTGACTCTTTTATGACTTTTGCCAGTGACCCAGGATAGAAAAATATCCATGCTTTTGTGGATACAATGATCCAGTATAGAAAACCTCCATGATGCTCTAGACACAGTAGTCCAGTATAGAAAAATATCCATGCTTTTGTGGATACAATGATCCAGTATAGAAAACCTCCATGATGCTCTAGACACAGTAGTCCAGTATAGAAAAATATCCATGCTTTTGTGGATACAATGATGCAGTATAGAAAACCTCCATGATGCTCTAGACACAGTAGTCCAGTATAGAAAAATATCCATGCTTTTGTGGATACAATGATCCAGTATAGAAAACCTCCATGATGCTCTAGACACAGTAGTCCAGTATAGAAAAATATCCATGCTTTTGTGGATACAATGATCCAGTATAGAAGACCTCCATGATGCTCTAGACACAGTAGTCCAGTATAGAAAAATATCCATGCTTTTGTGGATACAATGATCCAGTATAGAAAACCTCCATGATGCTCTAGACACAGTAGTCCAGTATAGAAAAATATCCATGCTTTTGTGGATACAATGATCCAGTATAGAAAACCACCATGATGCTCTAGACACAGTAGTCCAGTATAGAAAAATATCCATGCTTTTGTGGATACAATGATGCAATATAGAAAACCTCCATGATGCTCTAGACACAGTAGTCCAGTATAGAAAAATATCCATGCTTTTGTGGATACAATGATCCAGTATAGAAAACCTCCATGATGCTCTAGACACAGTAGTCCAGTATAGAAAAATATCCATGCTTTTGTGGATACAATGATCCAGTATAGAAGACCTCCATGATGCTCTAGACACAGTAGTCCAGTATAGAAAAATATCCATGCTTTTGTGGATACAATGATCGAGTATAGAAAACCTCCATGATGCTCTAGACACAGTAGTCCAGTATAGAAAAATATCCATGCTTTTGTGGATACAATGATCCAGTATAGAAAACCTCCATGATGCTCTAGACACAGTAGTCCAGTATAGAAAAATATCCATGCTTTTGTGGATACAATGATCCAGTATAGAAAACCTCCATGATGCTCTAGACACAGTAGTCCAGTATAGAAAAATATCCATGCTTTTGTGGATACAATGATCCAGTATAGAAAACCTCCATGATGCTCTAGACACAGTAGTCCAGTATAGAAAAATATCCATGCTTTTGTGGATACAATGATCCAGTATAGAAAACCTCCATGATGCTCTAGACACAGTAGTCCAGTATAGAAAAATATCCATGCTTTTGTGGATACAATGATCCAGTATAGAAAACCTCCATGATGCTCTAGACACAGTAGTCCAGTATAGAAAAATATCCATGCTTTTGTGGATACAATGATCCAGTATAGAAAACCTCCATGATGCTCTAGACACAGTAGTCCAGTATAGAAAAATATCCATGCTTTTGTGGATACAATGATCCAGTATAGAAAACCTCCATGATGCTCTAGACACAGTAGTCCAGTATATAAAACATCCATGATACACTGGACACAGTGATCCAGGATAGAAAACGCCCATGATATTGCGAATACTAATAGAACATATTTCATTAAATATTTTTCAATGATGTTTAAATAAAAGTAAAAAATACTTTAAAAAAATTCAAAACTTTTACATTTAAAAATTCTACTACCCAAACAAACCAAACTTTCCATCTTACTTTCTACTTTGCAGAGTTGTCAGGTGAAATGACCCCGACTGGCATGCTAAAATATGCCTTGTAGAACTCACACATTTTAGCAGATGTTTCCAGAGTATTTTTTTAATCTTGTCTTGATAGATTTGCAACAGACATAGCAAATGCGTGCAACCTCTTGGTGCATCCTCTGGTGCATTCTCTGACGAATGCATCTATCAACGATGACTTGTCTGCACTTAAACGGCGAGAAGTCAACTGAACTGTTGAACTTACGTTCTATGATTTCAGAACGTCCTAGAAATTCTTGAAACTCTTATGAAGCTATCGAAAGTTCTTGAAACTTCTAGAAAGTTCTATAAAATTCGCCTGAAGCAACTCAGTGCTGAATCTGTCTGGAATGGAATGGATAGTTTCAAAACATCGATGCCCAGGTCACAAAAGCTTGCTTCATTTGCTTTCTTGACAAAAGCATTTAGAAAATAATACATACTGACCAAAGAAAATGTCCAAATTTTGCTACATTTTGTAATCTAAGGCTTTTGCGAATGCTATTTCCATATGTCTCAGTGATAAAATGCCAAAATGATGATAAACTGTTCCTTATTGAAGACACTGGTTTACAGGGAACGATAACGTCTAATTTATTTTCAGAAGTCTTATGCTTCTTTATAAGGAAACATTACCATATTCGCGAAATCAACGATATATACTCAATAAAACACAGCAGGCAAATGTTTTATGCAACAGAAAAAAACATTCAGTGTTAATAGCCTTTAAACACACCAACCACTCCTTCTGCATACATAGAGATGGTTGGTTGGACTTAATGTATTATGATTCAAAAACTTTCAAATGTTAATCCATATTAACGTTACTCAGCACTGAGAACATTTTGGGGCGATAAGACCGACAACACTAACACTGCTGTTTTTTTGTTTTGTTTTTTTTGTTTTTACCCGAATCTTCATCTATCGCTGAACCTGATATATTAACACGTCTGTGTAAATTTTCCATCTTTTCCTTGCGTATCTACTGTGATTTTATAAAATTCTCACACTTGCGGTATTTGAAGGTGAAACTTGTTAATGTATATATCCTGGGTTTGAATGGTTGTCTAAATTTCAAAATACTATTGACGCTGGGTGTATATTTCGGCTAATTGAAAAACATTTGATCAGTATCTGTTTCTTCGCTAACCCTAAAACGCATGTTACCATAGAAATTGGTACTGTTAACGAAGTTAGATCACATCCAAACGATAAATATTAAATTTTCTCCAAATATTAAATTTAATTATATTTTAAAATGAATGTTCTCGCTTCATTTTTGCTATGAAAAATACACATATTTTTTTTATTAATAATGTAAATATTTTCTTCTGTGTGGCGTGTCCTTTCGGTATATAGTGTATCGTGGCTCGCTGCAACTTCCTTTTGTTTGTGGCTCTTAGCAATATTTGTTTTTGTTATCCTTCCTGTTCTACAATGCATTTACTCATGCTCGTTAGGTAGGTTACTCGCATGTTTCCCTCTGTCTCTCTTGCATACGCAGAAAATTACTTTAGGCTATCCCTTTACGAGCTCAGTCATGTCCTACTGAGATATAGTTGCTCTGTTGTACCTAATCCTGCGAAGCAATAAAAGGGCTGGCAAAATTAAATAATTTATTCCAATTTTTCAACGTTACAGTGATCATTTGATAGGACACGGTTATTATTTTTAAGTTATGTTATTCACAGTACAGTTTTAAATTATTTCATGCCAAGCAAATGGGTTATTGAGTGTGAGAGAACATGACAAAACTACTATTAAGGAGAGTGGATAATAAAAGAACAAAAATTAAGATGATTGAAGATAATGATTGACATTGCATTTAAAATTCTGAAGATCAACGTTGACTGGAAAGCAAGAAGCCGGAAGAAAATTCCACAAGAGAGAAGTGCAATAGAAGAAACTGTTAGTATAAAACTTATAAAACTTACATCTAGCCATTTCAACTATAAAATGATGAGACATTCCCGCTAATCTAATACTGTGTTTAAATTCATCAAGTCTGGGTACCATAGAGGAAAGTTCGCCAGAAAAAATACCATGAAAATATTTATAGAAAATGCACAGAGAAGCTAACCGCGTTGGTAATGGGACTGAAGCCGAGATACCGAATGGGGACCTATAAAATTGCAGATTCTTCTTTGGATGTTATCAGGAATCTCTAAATATATAGCACGATACAGTGAACCAACTTTCTTAACCACAGAATTAGAAATTGATTCAATTGATTCTTTGATTAATTTTTTCTTTCATGTCAACTGAAAACCTTAGTCTGAGAAGGTGCAATGAGTCACTCTCTTGGAGGGTTTTTCCAGGAATAAACTAATTCCAGCTTATTTTAAAAGTTGAAAATTCCCAGCGGCATGACTATTCTAAAGACAGCTTACATTTGGATCACAATATTAAATTTAGTCCTGTTCGATTTGCTTAGACTTTCTGCTTACATACCGGACAGCAAGACGACAGAAAGATTATGGCTTATAAACGTCTTATTAAAACAACTGTGCTTAACTATAGCGATAACTACACGATGAGAATATTTTCCATCAAGCTTGAATTTTTGGGTGGCGACCTCCAACGTTTTCGCGTGTTTCTTAGAGTTCCTAAGAACATGGCCCCCGACGTCGATATTACCAAACTCGCAAGGAGGCGGGCCATATTATACTTTCCAAAACACCCACCAAAATAATAACGGCTAAGTGGTGTTACTTTGTGAGGCGCCGCCATCCTGATTTCCTTAAGGGTTTCTTGGGGCTAATGGCTAGGAAACCTGCAGAGCTATGAGGTCTTTTAAAGATCCCTTTAAAAGCGGTAGAAAAATTGAACTTTGTTTCCGTTGGCCAAAGAAAAGTGCTTGTAAGCTACTGCAACAGGACGAAAGGGAAGGAGAGGTAAACAGCTGCATTGGAACAAATACTTGTGTGTCTGTAGCACTTGAAAATATATAAAAAGAACGGAAAACACGCAAAAAGAATGGTAGGGCTGCACCTATTAGTTTATAAGTTTCTATTTGGGTACTTTGGTGCCAGACCTCTTGGTGCCCTTCAAGAATTCCTTTATTTTAGTGGATATGTAAATGGATTACAATAATAACAAGCATTTACTGCCACGTGTTTGAAATATCTTCCAGAGATATGAGACCGCCTCAGTGGAAAATACCAAATCTTTTTTCAACATCTGATGCCGTAACCAAGTAAAAAAAAAAGAAGTAATTGCCATGTATTTAACTCCTTATAGACCTTTATAACTTGCTCAAAGCGTTATTTTTTTATCTCATTATTTGTTTTAATCATTTCACCACAAGCACGGTAATAAGGCCACTAAGATGCAACGGGTTACCGAGTGTGGGAGAATAGAAAAAAGAAAGCATTATTAAAGAGAGAACAATAAATGAACATGAATTAAGAAGACAAAAAAATAGGATTCATATTGCATTTAAATTTTTGAAGATCCATCTTAACTGGAAAACAAGAAGCAGGAAGAGTGTTCAACAAGCGAGAAATGCGAGAGAGAAAAAAAAGTTTCGCATAGAACATGCGGTTATATCTAGCCATTTCAACTGTAAGATGATAAGTCCATGTAGTCAATCTAATAAATTCATAAAATCTAGTTACCAAAGAAGAAAGCTCACCAAAGCAATTAGCGTCAAAATATTTATACAAAAGTTACAGGAAAATTACATTACGGCGGTAGGAAATTGTCTAACGGCGAGACGCACGGTCAGATTATTTGTATTTTATCGAGAATCTCTAAATACATAGCAGAAGCATGTGACCACATGTTCTTATGATGTAAGTCAATGTGTTCAAGATTAAATTGGTATTAACCAAACAATGTTACAATATGATACTTTTAACATACTATATTTTCTAATGAAAAATATTAATAATAACGCGTTTTAAGAGTGTCTGGATTTATGAGGGAGAGTGCAATATAAATTTTATTTGTGAAAAAATCCAGTAAATATATAAGTATATATTTAATAAACACAATAGCTATTAGGTTGGTGCAAAAATAATGACGTAATAATGTCGTTTTTTGACGTATTTTATCGTCAAAAAACGACATTATTAAGTCATTATTTTTGCACCAACCTAATAATATATCAAAAAATATTAATTTATTATTTTACATCTAAATATAATAATTCTATAACCTTCATCAGTCTGTCAATCATTGACTTTGTTAACTTTTCTATTCTTTTTCCTTTAATGTTCCACGCAGAATGTTTTATTTTTTGCTAGATATTTTCTTTGTTTGAATCTTATTTGCCCTGCTTTGACACGTCTCTTCTTATGATAGACCAATTTTTTTACATTGGATTCTATAGAAAGGCTAGTAAGTATTTTGTTAATTAGATATCTTTGGAAAGGTGGGCAGCTTTGCAAAATGAGAATGAGTATTGTCTTGCATGAATAGATGCTAGTTTGATGCTTCTTAGCTGGTACTTATATAATATTAAACACGTTTTACCAAAGAAGGTACAGTAATTCTGAACATTTATCTTTCTACCATCATCAGTTTCTCCAAATATTTTTCTTGCAGATGAATCCAATTTTGTTTGAAATGTTTCTGAAATTTACTTTTGCGACATTCTTAAAGTGTTTTTTTTTAATCTTGTCAATATTACAATTTCTTTTTCGATTGATCTGTGATGCCTGTTCTACTTTTTCCAAAGTTTTGTCTACACCATGCAAGTTGTGTTCCCATCCTTCAATAAATTTGTAACATCTTTTTTCTCTCTTTTTAAAGCAATATATTTCTTATGATCAATAGCAATCTTGATATAGCTGAAATTAAAAGAATATCAATAAATGTATTATATATATATATATATATATATATATATATATATATATATATATATGTATGTATGTATTTACAATATGATGACCCACCCTCGAGTTGTATAATAAAATATCACACCAGCAAAATAATTTACTGCACATATTTATAATTACGACAGATATTATAAGCAAGAATGGCATATCTTGTATGTATGTACGAGGATTGTTCAAAATTTATCCGAACTGCTTCTATGGCAGGGGAGTTACAGTACCCAGATTGAATTCGCTTGACACAGATTGACATTGAACTCGCGCATACACACTACGTTATAACGTTCCCGCTCACTTCGATCGTTTATAATAGTGACTGGAAGGAAAATGTCTAGAGAGTGTAGTGTCACCACACCACCGAGTTTTCATCAGTGACCATGGCTTTTGCAGCAGTTTTGGGCTAAGGGCAACATTTCCTAGGTCTGACAGCCACCATATTCCTCAGATCTCACCCCTTATTCCTCTTCAAAAATCAAATCCCACTTCAAAGAAACATGAGGTACGAGGTACCTGCTCGCTATACTAAAAAGAAGTGTGCGGCCTCAGAAGGGGACTACTCCGAAGGAGATTAAATTACGAATTGATATGTATTGTAGTTTTCTTTTTATAGCACCAGTCCCGATAATTTTCGATCAGAGCTAGTATATATTTATCATGTAAATATAGCCAGAAATTTTATACAAACATTAGCTGATTAATACCATTTTTATTGTAGTGATTTTCCAAGCGTATCTTGTATGTGGCAGAAAGCCGAAAGTAAGGGACACCCAGTGAGGATTGAACTCACTACTCAATCGTAACCAGTTTTATTGTAGAAACATTGAATAAGGGAATTTTTAATATATTATTAATTTTAGCAAATAAAAGTTATTTTCCTGATATATTTTATCGACATCTACCAAATTTGGACACTTTTCCTAGCGTTATAATGAGAAAGCTAATTTCGTAAACCACCATTTAATGTAGTAAATTTGAGCTAACTCTTGTTGTAGTCTTATAGCAAACTATGCAGAGCATAGTAAATATTTATCACTAAAAGAAAACTTGCGCAGCAGGTCTAGTGTGATGATTAGTAAGCTAATTTCTCTATTAACTTTAACATTAAGATTGACGTTTCTTGCGCGTTCAAATAATATGGCCTTGATGCAGACTAAAGTGGCGCTTTTGATCAAAGATATTTTTAGTTGTATTTATTTTATCTTATTAGCATGTCCACTTATTTACTAAGCTAAGCTTAGTTACTTACTAGTAAAACATTAGATCTACCCAAATATCTCTATCATCTTAGTGGTTATACTTTTCTTTTGGCGCCAGTTATTGTTCCAGTCAGTATTTAGAACATTGACTTTCAAGTGTTCTAGACTATCAGCGCTCTAACATCTTCCTATCTGTTATTTTTTTTCTACTTGTATAAGTGCAATATCGACGTTGTAAATCAACTCCACTTCGATATTCATTCAAGCTCAGTGTTGTCTTTCATACGTGCATAGACAATTCTCTTAAAATGTTAATGAAGTGATGTGCTATTTGCTGTGTTTAACGTCGTGTGATAAAAAGGAGAAGCCTTGATTGAAGTGGGTGGGCCAACAATAAAGGTATTTGACTCAAAGAGAACAGTAAAATGATGCTCTTGTCAGTGGCATTCATTTTTTATTGTGAGAAGCAGACTCCGTTTGAGGGAGCACCCTGAGAGATTATGATCATAAGTTATGTGCGGCAAAAATATTTTACCGCGGCTGTCTTAGTGATATACCGGATATTACTGATTTCAACTACATTCTAAGCTAAAATAAATAGAAATATATGAAAAAAAATCGGAAATTAGCTTTCTGTTTCGGGGTTCTTATGTATTTTTTTTGTTGTTGTTCTTGTTTTAAGCAAGTCTAATCATTATCAAGTCACCTTAATGAACAAGGTCACTTACGAATTGAAGTCAATGAGCGAATTATCTTTTCTTTTTCATCTTTTTTTTTTATCAATATCACCCCATGCAAGGCAGTAAAGCCTCTATAACACAATGGGTTACATGGTGTGGAAGAATTAGGAACACAAACATTAATAATGAACGGGAAGAGAAAAGGGTAATCAGGAGGACAGCAGAAAGCGATTGACATTATATTAAAATATTTGCAGATTAAACTTGGCTGTATAGCATGAAGACGGAAGGGAGATCCACAAGCGAGAAGTGCGAGGAAAGAAACCCGCTAGCATAGAACTTACGGCTACATCTAGCCAGCCCAACTGTAAATTGATGAGATCTTGACGCCATTTTAGTACTGCGCTTAAATTTTTTTAAAAAGTCTAGGTACCATACCGAAGAGCTCATCCGAAATATTACTATGAAAGTATTTATAGAAAAGACACAGAAAGAAAACCTTACGACGTTGGTAAAGTGAATGAAGCCGAGCCGCCAGATCAGGACCAATAATATTGCTAATTCTTCTTTGGACAAATTGCAGGAGCACCGGACCATATGTGACAGCAATATTCTAAGCATGGACGAATGGTAGACTTATAGATATGTAGGATAGATTCTGGAGAGTAAAAATGTCTAACATGAAACAGTAAACCAACTTTCTTAGCAGATAACCTAGCAATGGATTCAGTATAGTCTCTGAACTTCATGTCAGCTGAGAACGTTAGCCGCAACGAGACACTTTCTGGGAGGTTAACATCAGCCAAGCTGATGAAAGACAGAGAGGGACCTCACAGATGATTAATGGAGAGAAATTAACAAGCCATCTTTTGTCTCAGTTAACGACGGACTTGAGATCGTTTGGGACATCGGCTGGCATTTTGATCTTGCCGAACTGATCAACTATCGAGGCAGGAAGAAATGGTTGTGTCATCAGCGCAGATATCAAGTTGAGAGCTGATGTCATCGGGAAGGTCATTAATGAAAATTAAAAACAGAGTAGGACCAATGATGAAGCCCTGGGGTGGGGGGACACCTGAATCTAGACGGGTGGCCGTTCAGGATAACATTCATTTCACGATTTGATTGGTAAGACTGGGTCAATTCAAAAATGTGTCCGGAAATACCTTAACTTTTCGGCGTAAAAGACCTGTATGCCAAACCCTGTCAAAGGCTTTCGAGATGCCCAATGCTACAGCCCAGGTTTCAACGTTTTTATCTACAGCATGATGGACTCTTTCCGCAATTAATATCAGTACATCAGAAATTGACCTGGAAAAACGAAATCCTGAAAAAGGGCTCTTGAATTTTTATAGATCATTGGAACGTAAGAGATATACTTACAAATATGTAAATTATGTAAATAATAAATTGATTACGGCCACATCAAGTTAAAACACATCTTCCCATATGATCACATTAGGTAAGCAAGGTTAAGCCTGGTGACTACTTAAATGGGTTACCGTTGAGGAATACGGGTGCTGTAAGCTTGTATGTGCGTGTGGTATAATGGCTGGAAATTATTAATCGGAGAGACGAGTTACAATTCACGTTGTTGATTTTTTTTTTAATCATTTCACCCCAAGCAAACTGAAATACCCACGAGTACGCAGTTGGGTGGGGGTACAGAAAGTGAAAGTCAGAGAAAAGTGGTCGACTTCATCAAGTTGTCATGGTGACGTCATCACCTTCGAATCAGCGACTTCGACAGTAAACAAACTTAAGCGCGAACGCGCGTACCTTTGATCAGCGCCTTCGACAACAATAGAATTTAGCAGATCACATGACCTACCAACTTCGAAAAAAGATTCTCTTCACAGGCGCAGGTCTATCAGCAAGAGGCACTTATGTCAACAGCTATTTATCACAGAAACTGGTATTCTATTCTATTCTATTCTAAAACTGTTATTGTATCTGCTATGTTAGACAGACATGCCCCCTATAGAGGGGGCTGTAACGTTACTTCCCCTTTGTAGGGGGCATGTCTGTCTAACATAGCTGATACAATGTGTATAGACGGCAGGGATTGAGGAAAGGGTAAAAGATTATCAGGATTCAAGAAGATTGACATTGCATTTAATTTTTTGAAGATTGTTGTTATCAGAGAAGCAAGTAAACGGAAGGGAGTTGCACAGGCAGGAAGTGCGAGAAACGAAACTGTTGGAGTAGAATTAACGGTTACATTTAGCTATTTCAACCGTAAACAGGTGGGACCTAGATGCTAATCTAGTAGCACGCTTAAATTCATGTAATCGGGACACCAGGGGAAAAAAGCTCATCAGAACATTTGCCATGAAAATATTTGTAGACATGACAGAGAGAAGCCACGTCACGTAAGGGAGAAAGTAAATGACGTCGAGATTCCAAGTCAGCATTAATTACATTGGAGATCCTTCTTTGGATTTTGTCAAGAACATCCAGATGAATAATAGGAGCACCAGATCGGATATGACAGCAGTATTCAATGCACGGACGAATAGTTGCAACAACACTAATATATGAGGGCGACATTATCTTCGCTTCAAGAACGTCTTCAAAAGGGACATGAGGGTGATCGACATGAATAGCGAGAGGTGCGAGGAAATCGCCAATGATCGCTCATGCTGGAGACGGGATTTACACCGAGGGCTGGAGGGAGCGCAAGAGAAACGAAGACTTGCTGCCGAGGAGAAGCGTGCTCGACGGAAAGAAAAACACACGGCGTCATCGAGAAAATTAGTCTTCACATGCATTCATTGTGATCGAGATTGTCATACTCGCGTGGGCCTGTACAGCTATAACAGATACTGCGCCACCATCAGCAGCTGAGACATAATTCTTTGGGTGCAGATCCATAGTCTCTCGAGACCGACAGATACCATATATATATATATATATATATATATATATATATATATATATATATATATGTGTGTGTGTGTGTGAAAATATTGTAGAAAATAGGAAAGAAACTGGCTTGGTAAATAATCCAAAGTTCCTTAGTATTTTTGTAATTATTTTTAAAAAATAGTGCTCGATACGAAAGTAGAGCATAAATATAATTATTTATTTAAAAATATGATTCCAACTCGCTACATAAGAGGTCTCATATTTCAAAACAAGAGCCGAAAACTTCAAAATAATATTTGAATTAACTTGAGTTAAAGTATATATATATATATATATATATATATATATATATATATAGAGAGAGAGAGAGAGAACAACACAAATATTACAGTATTTTCAACAATACTATGTGGTTCTACAGAATAGGCTGAGAATACAATGGCCTGAACATGTGATCACCGAGGAAGCTTCAGGGAGAATGGAAACAGAAATGTAACTTTTGATTTGAAAGAGACTGTTGAATTGAATAATGAGGAAGAGGCTCCTAAAAAAGTGAACATTCACAGGACATCCTGAAGGCAAGAAAAGAAGCGTGAAACATCGATTGAAATTACCTAACGATGAGTTTGTATAACATTGCATTGCAGAACAGGAACATTGTACTGATAGTAAGGGAAGAAATATTACTTATTGCTACAAGAGATGGGAAGTTGTAGAGAGTCATAATCGTCCTTGCTTTGACGAGACACGGCACATAAAAAAGAATAATATATTTTTATACTGACAACAATTATAATGCTGCATTTTTAAGGAAGCATTCTGTCTTTATTATTTTCGGGCATTTTTCAATAAGCTCACTTTATGCAATAAGCGATTGCAAATCACTAAGCAGGATTTTGAAATAAAATTATATCATAATTTAATAGAGCAGTTGCCATGTCGAGAACATTCTCTGTAAACATTTTTGCCATAGCAGGAATTTTCGTCGTAAATACTTCGCCGTATGGGATTTTTGTCGTAAGAATTTCGCCGCATTTTTTATTCGATTTCCTGATATTGAACTTCTCTTGGGGAATCTGTCTATTCTGAAAACAAAGTTAATATCGTCAATTAATTTCACACCGCCTCTGATACTTTCCACTTGATAAACCATTTTTATGGGTTGTCTGAAAAAAAAATATATCGTTGAAAGAATAAAGAAATTTTGAAAAGTTTAAGATATAACTTTATTTCTTTGAGTGTTCAGATTAGATATTCAATTTGGGTATTTTAATTATACAACAAGGTGAGATTTTACATTGCTTAAATGTTTTTTTGTGTTTGAAGAATTGCATATCAGTTATACTTTGGATCAAAAGATGGGTGTTATTATAATGTAAGTTCAAATATAAGAAAGTATATTTCAATATTTAAGTATTTATAGTGAATTTAAAACACTTTATGTTTGAAAATAATTTGTGTAAATTTCAATTCGCATATTTAAAAAAATGTGGCGAAAATGTCTTACGGCAAAAATCTATATGGCAAAGTTTTCTACAGAGAAAATCCCTGAGGCGAGTTTCCTAGGTAAAAATGTTTACGGTGAATGGTCCCAGAACCGATCAGTTGCCTTTGTGCTTATTACTGTGTATTACTATCTGATCGTGAACTATGCAAGACTTTGCTTCAAAGAGGATCACGAATCAAAAAAAGCAGCAAATAGCTATTTATGTACAACTCACGAGATATTTGTCTATATTTCTGAGAAGAGGTATTGTAATTATTTACATTATTTACATTGTCCGGATTGTTGCTCTCATCTTTATTGCCATACTCACGACGTTTCGGCCCAGTGGACAAAAGCGTTGGCTGAATCCAGTGACTTGATCCAAAGAGTTGTAATTTCAGTATCTGGCTACTGCTGTGGTGAACAAAAACTTGGAGAGTTCAGATAAAGGGAGATAACTAAAACATCCGGAAGAGTTATGGCACGGGATACTAGAACAATCTACCCCGGTGGACGAAATAAAGGGTTCAGTCCGAATTTCCAGTCAACTGAAGAAGGCTGGAGCGTACAACAGCCGAAACGTCGTGCATATAGCAAAAAAATGAGGACAAAAGTCTGAGTATGTAATGTAAACTCAGTGTTCAAAACTCACGTCAGAAGCATCAGCAACATCAAAGAAGACTTCGTTCACAATTGTCGATACAGTTAAGCTCTATCAAATAGCTTCTTAAACAAATCACCCTACATAAAAATAGTCGCTTTTGCTATAAGACAGTCTTTATATTACTTTTAACCATATGTCATACAATTAATACCTTCATACATTTAATATATTAAATTGTCACGAATTGGCAGCCCCTTATCTAATTAGCATTTACATTAAATACTCTACTGCAATTGGATAAATACTTTATTAAGATAATGCTTTCTTATCTATACTCTACTGAACATATTTTTAATTAACGCAAAGTGTTTTAGGATTCATATTACACATCATGAAAAAATGCTATTTTCAAATTCTAGACTATGCAACAGAGATCTTGAAATATTTCATCCTGCTAGTAGAGAAGTTTCGAATTGTTTTAATTAGAATATTTGCTTTCTAAATTCATTTCTGCTGAACTAAGAATTTTTTTTAGAATATGCTTCTTTCGCCTCGAAGAAATCCTTACATTGCAAATATTCCAAATTTCTGACAGGCTAGAAAATTTGTATTTTGATAAAGATGATGTTGTTAGTTTAAAGTTACTTGCATCGACTATATTTTGCGTGGACTAGATTCTTACTGCTCTGAAATATCACCATTAGCTAACTACTGACATATCAATATTGGTTTAAAATGTTTTATCGTAAATCAATGTTAGCCTCTTTTTAATTTTTCCAAGGTTTTTCCCAATTTTCGCACTGATTAAATACATGATTTCATGTAATTTTCATATCATCTCACAAGTAATATTAAATTTTGCGTCATTTTTTTTTTTTTAAATCTTGTTTAATCAGACTTCATGTGTTAAAATGGCGTCAATCATTATCAGTAACCTGCTTCAAATGATTCAATCTTCTTTTATGTGCTGCAACCCTTAAGGAGTTCGGTGATCATAGCTCCCCACAACGATATTGTAGCACTGAGCAATGTTTGTCTCCTTGCTCTACATCCTAGACCATGTACTGCTGTCCATTTACACAAGCGGATTAAATGGGTTACACGATGTTACCCTCAGCCCCTCTTGCATTTGGTACGTCTTGTGACTGTTACATTTTCTAAGCGTACTATCCTCATTATTTGACCCAGAAATGTCAACAGTCAGTTTTTGACTCAAATTCCCTTTCTCGTGCCATTTCCACTAAACCTTGCTTGCATTTTTTTTTCCATGCTATTCTCAGCAATCTTCACAAAGATAATATCGTTGGTATAAAACCTTTTTAGGTTTAGAGTTTTTTGCTCCAATAAAGATAAATCATTTTCTTAAGCGACGCGAAATTATCTACGATACACTTGACCAACTAGAACTATCTCTACACTTAGGTACATGCATGCTGGTTTATTTTTTCTTTCTCTTGTTGCTTCATTATGCACTTTTTGGTATAGTTGTATATATATATATATATATATATATATATATATATATATAGTGAGAGATAGATAGATAGATAGATAGACACGCACATACACATACACACACATGCATATGTATGTGCGTGTGTGTATAAAGGAAAAAGACAATAGGAAAAACTGTACATTTAGCCGACGCGTTTCGTCCAATGTAGATTTTTCAAGGTAAGAAACGAAATGAATTTATTGAAACAAAGTATCCATAAACAACAAACTAGAAGAATTTAGAAACACTATTGTATATTCATACGGTCAAATAAAAGATTACGTCAATGACTTTATGTTTGAAGAGAATATTTTCACATGTAGACATATTGTTTGTATTGTTGTGTTGATGGATTCAACCGTTTTATTTTAATTTCTTGATATATTTTTTGTGTACGTTGACTTAGAAGAGTAGTGATTCTGTTAGGAAAGGTGATATTGAGAAAAAACCTAGGTGTAAGTTAATATTTTGGACACTATTCAATGGCGGCACTCTCGAGGATTTTCCTTCTGCGTGAATTATTTCCTTTTTTATGAAATTAGCATTTATAAAATCAAACTTGACTAGTACATTTGTTTTTGTAAATTTCTGCATGTTCCTGCAATTCATTGTGAGGAACAGAAGTCGTATAAACGTCGTGATTGAAGCCAATAGCAATTTTATTGAATAAATCTACTGTTTAGTATTTCAAGATATTTTTATATAATTTTGGTAAATATATCTGTTAAAATGAGACGTCAGTATTATTTCTATTTTTGCGTAATTTAGAAGACAATTTATTCATCGTACCCTATACGTGATTTTCCTCGCAAGTAGACAATTTCTACTGGTTGAAAGATCTTTTTCAACTCCCACACAAATCACGTCAGTTCTCTTCAAAATTTAGACATCGTTTCTGTCACCATGGGAACTATCATTCTGCCTTCTTCGGTGTTGTTTACATTTTAATTATTAATATTTATTCATACTTTCTTTTAAATGAACTTTTATATAAAAGTGAGTTTTCATCATTTGTTTTGAAATCATTCTTATACTTTATTCGAATGTGTATCGTTTTATTTCTGTTACTAACAATGGCCCCATTAGATCTCTCTTTCCACCATATATATCGTTTGAATAGAGCCGAACAACAGAAATTGTCATATTAAACCTTTTGACCCTGAACAGACCGAAACTATAACGCATACAACATTTACGCCGTCTTGAAGATCGTGAGCAACTTAGGGCTATTATGCTGACTATTTCCTCCCGGAGAACATCAGAGTCAACAGCCTACACTGAGATGCTTGGCCGAGGTGATTAAATCCTGGATTTAGAGAATGACCCAGGTGATACTATATCTGTTTTAGTAGGAATCTCCTCCTTTCTATATGAACCAGAAATTGCCAGCTGAGATTTTTCACGAACTCATTTGAATTTCCTGACTACGATTTTTGGAGGTGTCGTCGAGAGGAAGAACGACCGGGATCTTCATAAAACCAATGACTCAATAAAAGCCGCCATTGTTGGTGGACATGATGACCAAAGAGAATGAAAACCGAAGCATCTGAAACTTTTATTGAATAATCATTATTTTTTATTTCCCTAAAATATATATGACTTAAAAATGTTTAAAATATACTGAATTTTCTATTGAATATATTTGTTTTGCTTTTTATTATGATTTGTTCCCCATTATATGGCGCATCATATATGTTGATTGTTTCCTTTCACCTGGTTTTCTTTTCACACTTATCTCCCATATTTGCTAGCTCACATCATTTCATTTCCTCTTTCCCATTTGTATCCATTCTTTCCGCTTAATATAATTATTGGTATTTCTCGTTCAGAAGACGTAAATGATTTTAGCTCAAAATGGCCGAAGATAAAGTAGATACTACAAGATAGAAAAGCGTAACTGTTTTACATAGTGTTGTGATGTGAGATCTGGCAATACATAACAATTAACTCGACAGAGTCAATCGTCATAGTGGTATGCATTACTCAGGGAGACAAATCATGGCAATAGTATTATGTTCTTTTTCTTTTTTTTTTGTCCCTTCTAGACAATTACACATGACTACTTATCATGAATGGATCAGTCCATTCCTCATATAAAGAAGGGTAACTGGCTCTTACATACAAACACGCATATATCAATTATCAAGGTTAATCATTTCGTGTCGCTTTATAACAGCTTATTTTGTCATTTGAAATTAGAAACATAAACCTTGTTGGCTGTTTTCTGTTATATATTTGTAACTACAAATGCAGTTTTATAAAATTTTGTAAGTGATGTACATTCCAGATTAGATACTGGATTTTCTGGATGCATATACTTCTCTATTTTGCCAATACTCCTGTAAAGTTTAAGAATTCATTTTTTTAATGGATGTGAGTTCATCACAAGAATCTACAAAGGATGATGCTTAAAGAGGCGCACATGAATAGATAAAGTTTTTCTGTTTTTGATACTGCCCTTGAAGAATGCAACATGACACGGATCAAAATCCATGTGGTAGCTATTAGGTTGGTGCAAAAATAATGACGTAATACTGTCGTTTTTTGACGTATTTTTAACGTCAAAAAACGACATTATTACGTCATTATTTTTGCACCAACCTTATAATTAGAATCAGAACAAAAATGTTTATAGTTTTAAATAGTTAAACAACATAATCATATTAATGGTAAGTCATACTGAACGACAATCTAATCAGTTTGGTGCATTTTGTTTCGTTTCTAATTTTGATACAATTCTTCGGGGTTACATCCTAGAAACTAATGAAATGCGCCATATTTGTGACACAGATTTTATTTAAAATATATTTTCTTTCCGTTAATATTGATACTATTTTTACGAGGGATCTGAATTCTTGTCGTTGTACTATGTGTAAAGCAATGAATCAACACATGAAAAACTTTAGTTTTGCCCTTAATATCTCGCTCGCCTGTCGTCTTGCGGTAACCTCAAAAGACTATTATTCGCTATTGATCTTTTCAATTTAGTCAAGCCGCAGTCTAAACGTCACGCGTTTCGTTCAGAAAAAAAACCTACAGATTAAAATCCAATCATAACATTGACAAATGTTATTAGTTACTCTAAGACGTTGTCTGTATTCAATGTCGCCCGATTCTTGTAAAGTTTGCCGCCTTACTCGAACGTTTTACCCAGGAGAATACGATATATTTACAAGTATTCTTTTAAAAAAAAATCTTTCTTTGTGTTTTAGACATAAACACTAAGACAGTTCATAGCTTTGACACGGACACAAAACTTTATGAACCACTCTAAAATAAAAAAGTACACACACACACACAGGCACACGCACACAGACACACACACACGCACACACACATATATATATATGCATTTTACTGATAGTTACTATCTTTCTTTCATTCTATCTCTCCATCGCTCTCGATATCTAGATAGATATATACATTCTCAATAAGAAAAATACAATAAAACGGTATATATAGTATATACACACATACACCCACATTCATATATACATATTTGTATTTACCGACATATATATATATATATATATATATATATATATATATTAACACGTTTTCATACATATAAATATATGTATATGTGTGTGCGTGTGTGTGTGTTTATGTCTGTATATATAAATATATATCTGTGTGCGTGCGCGTGTGTGTGCTGATGTGTCAGTCGGTGTCTGTATTTGTAGTTACATAGATCTACAATAGTGCAAAAGATGAACAAAGTAGAGCTTCAACAATCTCATATTTCCAAAGTTTGTGCTAAAACACCTACGTGCTAAATGTACTGAGAAAGCTTATTATGTCCTCGGCCATAAACGACATACGTGCCTCTCAAAAGATTGCAGGCAAACCTCCAATTAGTGACATAAACGCGTTCACAATTTAAGAAACTAACAAAAATACAACATTATATGTATTTTGCCTTTCAAACACATTTTACTTTATTTATTTTATATATAAAATACTTCTTTTCAGGTTTCCAAACTTTTAGTAAAAGCTGCATAGAAAATTATACACAAAAGAAATGTTATAATGGATGGTTGAGCCAGTCACTGACGTTCCCAAAATAACAAATATCAATATTAATATTCATAGATATTTAGGCTAAATTCAAAACTACACGTATACTTTCAGCACAATATGTCTATGAATTCAGTATGTGTATGTGCAAACATAGGTAGCTCAGCTTATATATATATATATATATATATATATATATATATATATATATATATATATATATATATATACACATACACACACACATATATATATATATATATATATATATATATATATATATATATATATATATATATATATATATATAAAGTGTGGATGGTCCTGCACGAGGCCTTCACCACTATAATCAAATCTCATGTGCCGGTGTCGGGCTGTCAGTTTCCTGGAAACTGATCTGCTTGACCCTCATACGTCGAATCTCGACGGGAGAGGCGATCATATATATATATATATATATATATATATATATATATATATATATATATATATATATATATATATACAGGTTTATTAACATTTAAACGATAAAGTCTGTTTAAATTTTTATTGCATTTTTCTAGATTTCGAATAAGATGTTATATATTGGGATCAATACCTTGGGTAAAATGTCCTATGTCCTTGTTTTGTAATTTTGGACATCAAACATACGACATGACAATAATGTTATTTATGAATTCGCATCTCTTTTGGAAGATTGCATCTCCAATATCAACAATAAAAAAATAGCTTTAAATTCCTACATTGGCTGCACATGTACCACACTCTCTTGTAGGTTGACTTGCCAATTGTCAAATATTAACGCAATTCTTGCATATTTCGATCATCACATCACAAATAACCAAAATTCAACTATGAATATAGCGAAATATTATCAGAAATACTAATATATATATACAGTGCCCACTGCAAGGAAAGACTCAACATTCTAGGCGCCATTATTATAAAAAAAACAGACCACGTCAAACAAAATTCCTTTTACCACATGAGACGGTATTTTAAAATGTGTATAATATTAATATGCCTTCTAAATGATAATAATAATACGTATATTTGATGCTTTTATTTCCAGTGTTGTCTTACTCCATTTAACTTTTACACATAGCATCATTAATTCTAATACTAGCGCTCTAAAAATGCCATAATGAAGCCAACACAATATGTTTTTTCAACACCCAGAGGATCGAAAATACTTGAATAAAAACAGAACAAAAAAGAAAATTTGGACAGTTTACCGACAATTGTTATCCCAATGTACAGCATCTTATTCGAAAACTGAAAAAATATAATATTTTAAACATATTTTGTTGAATTTAACAGATCATGTTCGGGTATGTAAATATGTAGAATTTATTGTCGGAATTTATTCTGGAATTTTCACTTTGCTAAGGATTGCCCTCAGAATTCTGATTTAAATCCTATTGAAGGACTCAAGGACGATTCAGTTCCAAGACACTAGAGCGAAATTTTCACCGTAATCGGAGGAGAATTCTTCTCTTCGTATTCTTCTTCTATTTCTTTATTCCATTCTACCTTCCCGTTCTCTTTATCTCATTATAGCTTCGTTTTTATCTTCTTTTTCTTCTCTTTATTCCTTTATACTTCCTTCTTCTCTTTATTCTATAGTAACTTATTATTATTACTAGTGAGAGAGTGAACAGCACACTAAGAAAGTAACGCTGGCGTACAAACCTACAAAGACCAATATAGCCATCATTACATCCAGCTTGGTAAGATTATGCCAGACACATCCATCACAGTCAAATGTGCTCGACATGGTGACAGATTTTGATAAAAGCAGATGGAGCCCACTTAAAAATTCCTTCAAGTCGGTTAACCAAATTCGATCAGTCGGTTTCCAACTGAGGGTGTTTCCAAATATCTCGGTTACATCTTCTTTCAAACTTAAAAGGGAGAATTCTTTCGATATTCAGCCATGTTACTCCTCACTATGCTCCTACTCATCAACAAAGATGCCCAGTGTGTCTACTCCTAGGAGTCATGACTAACTGGCAACCAAGCGGTATTGAATAAGATATTTATTAAACCTATCTTAATTTGACTGGAATTCGAATTCTTCTCCCTGATACCTCAATTCGTGTCGCTACACCGTACCCTCAGTCAATTTCACTCCAGTCATTTAGGTGATAATACCATTGTAAAAGGTAGGATTCGATCTCTTCTCCCCCAGCTATGAGTAAATAGCAGGGCAAACTGTATCCTATGGTCTTTGGTGGTAATTAGTCTAGAAGGAGGACAAATTAATTGACGAAAACAAACATAAATGTCAACATACTCAATCAATTAAGATTAGAAGTCATGAGAACTGTACGTTGCGTAGAAGAGGGCATTATATTATTATTATTATTATTATTATTATTATTATTATTTCATGCATTTGCACGTACACATCAAATATCTCATGATTATCACTGAAGGTCGTGTGATACCAAGTCTCCTCATATCTCCAGCATCATCGTAATACCAACAATATGAATTCTTCAAAATTCCAAACCGATCAACTCGGATTACAATTTTTTTTTTTTTTTTACAGTTTCTAATGAATTAAATCTTAACTTTAATTATTATTTGCTCATTTCTCGAATGGCGACCTGATATTTTTTTCAATTTTTCAGTTTCTTTCGTATTTTGTGATCCAATGTTACGGCTAAATGTAGGAACTCTCATGTCCTCTCTTTCTATATTTATGACTAATAGATTCGCTTTTCCCACTTATATAGGATTGTTAGAGTGTTTTGTCAAATTCCCAGAACATTTTATTCTTTTTCTTTACTTTAAGTTTCTCTTCTGGGTTGATAGCAACTGTTTACATTGCTGTCCCCAATCGAATGCCCATTTCCCAGTCTGTTACTGTCTCTGAAAGTATATTGCTTTTAGACGATATGTTGCGTACATTTAATGATGCACCATGCTGTGTTATCTTCTATACACTGTTTTTGTTGTATTTTTTAAACAGTTATGTTGTTTGTAAATTCTAAAAACTCTTCCCGTGTGTCTCATTTTCATGTTCACTGTTTGTTTGTCTTTTGTAATTACTTGTAATTGGACGATTATTTTTTTAGTATCTTGTTTTTATAAAGTGGATTTCCTTTTTCTTCTTCTTAGTCTTCTTCTTCTTCTTTGTAATGTGTCCCTTCAGGACATTAGCGATCATGGTGCTCCATACTTTCCTCTTCTTTGTAGCTCTTAATAAATGTAGTCTATTTAGCTCGTTAGATTGGTTATGCGTTGTTTTCTTCTGTCTTGTGAGTATCAAAATTTCCAAGCAATCTTTTCTCATTATGTACCATAGAAATTTCAACTGCCTCTTTCTAATGTTATGCATAAGTGTCCTTTTTGTTTCCATTTTCTCTAAAACAATCATTAAGCGCATGGTCGGTCTATGGCATTCTCAACATCCTTCTGTAGAATCATATTTTTGTTGCTACAAGTCTCTTCTTCATCTACGAGGTGATTGTCCAGCATTCATTTCCATATAAATGGACTGAATATTACATCACATTTCTGTACTCTTTTCTTTGTTTCTAACGAAATATTTCTGTTTCTTAATGATTGATTTATTTGTTTAACGGCACATCAACTCCTTATGGGTCATTTAATGCCAAGTGTTTCATAATACATCGCTTACCTTTTTGAAGGCATCATTCGCTATCCCAATGCGCCTTCGGATTTCAGTGTTGCATTTTCCATCAACAGATATTTAAATGTTTGTACTTGCTTTAATTTTGGTATCTACAACTTGTAATTTTATGCTGGACTGTTCCTTTTGCTACTAAACGTGCTTTCTGTCTTCTTGCCATTGATCTTTAGTCCTTTCTGCTCGCTTTCCTTCACTAACTTCTGTAAGATTACTTGTAGTTTCCTTTCTGTGTTTCCTATCAATACTGTGTCATCTGAATCATGTTATGACTATGGCCGCTAATAATGTATCCTTGTAGGACTTTCTCTCATTATCGCCTCGCTGTATAGGTTGAATAAATCCAATGAGATGAAATATCCTCGTCTTACACCACTTTCTATTTTTGTATATTTAATGAATTCATTTTCTATCCATAAGCAAGCGATTTTCTGCCAGTTTAGGTTCTGGATTATTCAAATACCCTTTCCAAATATATCAAGTTTAGCCAACAGTTCCGACATTTCTTTGTGGCTTATTTCATCAAAAACATTTGCATAATCTATAAAACACAGGTACACATTCTCCTGCATTTATATTGATTTTTCTGATATCATTCTGAACATCAATATTGCATTCCTTGTTCCAGTGTCTTTAATAAATTCGCACTACTTTTCCTCTACTTCCGATCCAACTCTTCTGCGCACACTACTTCTTAGAATTTGGATAAGTTTTGTTATATGGCTCATTAGGTTGAGCGCTCGATGGAGTTCGCATAAGTTTGTCCCTGATTTCTTACGCAGTGCTATGAAAATCTACTTAATTCTTAAAGTGTGGTTTTGAGACAACTTTCTGTTGCAGACAAAAACAAATCCCCAAAGTGACCCATCAAGTAAGAATATTATTTACCATGCCGAGTTCAAAGGTTGTGGCGCTTTAAAACACAGGGAATTCTACAAGAGAAGGACAATTCTGAATTCAAAACAGGTTGGGCGTGGCTCTGGCAGTTTCATGCAAATCAGCAATCAGTCTGTAAAAAAAAACAATACACATACAGACACAAACACACACACACATATATATATGTCTGTGTTTGTGTATATTGCCTTTTTTATTTATTAAACAGTGAAATGAATAACAATTTTTTCTTTAGTAGGACTTTTCAGTATCGACCGGTTGTTATTAATTTGACTGTTAAAAAAAATAAAAACCGGGGTTAGCAGCTCAAACACGTGACCCAATAAAAATAACATTTATATTATTAATAAATAATGTCACATTGAAGTAGAAAAATCCATCCCACTCACGCACGCACGCGGGTTCATGCAAGGACACACGTACTGACACACACACTATGAAAGGAAAAAAATCAACGTTGCAATAATGAAAAGTGCATATATATATAAAAAAAACGAGAAATATAAACAATCAACTGCTGGTATACCATATATATGACGAGTGGGCTGGGTGATTGAGGGAGGGTGTGTTTACAAAATTCTAGAGTCGGGATGCTGAAGGTAACACCAATCAACTAAGTAATAAACTTAGTAATATATATTATAATATATATATATATATATATATATATATATATATATATATATATATATATATATATATATATACTGTTACATTAGAACATGTAAATATACACTACAATATCCTCCATTTTGTTTCAGGGTTAAAACCAAAATTTTCTTCAAATGTTTTAAACGTTGAAATTTTATTCTTCGTTCTTTTATATTTGTATTAGGTTGGTGCAAAAATAAAGACGTAATAATGTCGTTTTTTGACGTATTAACGTCAGAAAACGACATTATTACGTCATTATTTTTGCACCAACCTAATATATATATATATATATATATATATATATATATATATATATATATATATAACAGAGTTGACTAATATTTCCCGAAAGCCAACTATCTACATCTTTTTCCATTTTTGATGAATTGCAATAATTATTTTCTCTCTCCCATCTAGTTGGAAGTTGGCCCGGGATAGAAATTTTCAGCTGCCACTCGAAAATACCTACTTTTATATACCTACTTAAAGGGAACATTGCAATTTTAACAATTACACTTTTAAAACATGAACTTACTTGTACGTACCCTTTCCCGTACAAATATATACAGCAAAATGCATTTATTTATTTACGCATTGGTGCTGGACATGTTTGCCTATGTGCAGGCAGGCATTAACATATAAATAAGTATGTGATGAATTCCTACCGACAGGTATATATACCCATCAATGCTCCAGTATACGTATATACAAACATGTGCATATATATATTTGTGAGTAGTTGCGTGTGTTTCTATTAGTATGGTTCTTCCAAAATCCATAAATGATTTTAGGCCACAAATGTCTACACCTACCTTTGGGATTTGGCTGAACGGCACTCGGGGTAATAAATATCTCCCTTATCAATGGGAATATATACGAATTAATGTTAGAGCTCAAGAAAGTATTCAGTCCTTCGTAGCTAGCTCCAGAGATGGATGCAGAGAAATTCACCTTGTTAATCATTACAATATAGATAATTGAATTATACCTTTAAAATGCCTATAAGTATGACGCTTTGGAATTGTAAAATTGCTTGAGTACATCATATGAAACTTTCGTTTTTAATTTATCTCACATACATTATTTGTAACCTGAAGCATACAAATATTGGCTTTACTTACTGAGCTATACCTAATTAACAATTATACAATAATTTCTGCCTTTTTATTAACGTGGTTATTATGATGCATAAAATGAACAGAAAGAAAGTAAACATTGAATACCTGTAATTGACATTTATCGAAATGTAAATCTGGCTACTATTAGAAAGCATTTTTCTAACACCTTCATCTATTCTATTCAGTTATATAATTATATGTACTAAGCTATATCCATTACGCAGCAGCGTAGCTTCAACCAAAGATGGTTATGAATGATGTGATCCATAAACTCGCCTCTCATAATAGGTAACTGTTTATAAATGAAAACATACAGACTGCTTTATGTCTTCTTTCAGCAACATGTCACGACGATCAAATTATTATTCTCTGCCTCATTTTTGCGGTCGAAGAATGGCAGACGATTTGAAATAAAGAGACGTTGTCTTTTGATCAATATCAACTTCAGTGTCTTTTCCCCTTCGTTTCAAATAGAGAAAAATATATTGAACAACGGTAAATTTCTGAGTAAAGCTAGAGCTATCAGCCATCAACCAGTGATGTTGTTGCTTAACTGGTTTAGATAACATTTTTTATGTAGCTGAAGTAAAAAAAAATGCAGATATATATTCTCTTGTATTACGAAAGCCTAAAAGATCTTGCTAACAAATACAAACCGCAAGTATTGTAAATTATACAATGGCAATAAAAATGATTTGAATGAACTCAACATAACTCTCGGCTTCAACATCATTATTTAATTTTTAGCACTTCGGTAGTTTGAACATTGCAGTAACTTATGATTTTATAAAAATTGATTGGCTGGTTGTTTGATTTGCTTTTCTCGGTTTATCAACTTTTTGGGGATTATTTAAAGCTGAAACATATTTTTGCATTGTAAAATTTTTTTGAGATAATAATGATTTATTCACACACGTCTTACCATTTAACCAATATCTGAGAGGAGAAGTGAATTCATGCCTTCCCCAAGGGTATTTTCACGTAATTGAATATAACGAACCCGACTGGATTTCGATCTCAATTCACCGATTTCTCATTCCGAGCCTTTATCTATCCACGGATCCAAGCTAACAGGAGCTGCTATTCTTTAGCGATCACTCGTCTAGGTACTGATCAGGTCCAACGTTGCTTAACCAGTAATCAGATGAGAACCGGTGTTTCAACGTGATATGGCCGTAGGCCAATTTAATGAAGAGACAATTTAAAGCTGAAACTCGTTTATTATCATAAGTCCATAGTATGAATAAAGTATATATATATTTTTTTTAAATCATTTTCCCCAAATCAAGGTGGGAATGCCACTAGTATGCGGTGGGGGGGATTACAAATAGTGAAAGTGAAAAGACTGAGGAAACGATAACAGATGAACAGGATCCAAGAAGATGGAGATTGGCGTTGCATTTACATTTTTGAAGATTATAGTTATCAGGTAAGGAAATGCAAAAAAAAAAAACAACTGTTTGGTGTAGAAGCAGTGGTTGCATTTAGCTATTTTAAGTAAGCGGATGTGACCTAGATGCCAATTTAGTGGCACGCTTATATTCATGCAGTTGGGTCACCATGGAAAAAGCCCGTCAGAGCAGTTGCTATGAAAATATTTGTAGAAAATACAGAGGGAAGCCACGTCAAGCCGGTGAGAATTTGATTGATGTTGATATGTCAAGTCAGGATCGATTACATTACAGATTTTTTGGTGGTGAGTGTCAAGAACCTCGAGATGAATTGCAGATGCACCAGATCTGATATTGTAGGATTATTCAATGCACAGGATAATCGTAGATTTATAAATGCGCATGATGGCTGACGAGAAAATTTTCTGGCATGACACAGTGATCCAACATTCATTTTTTTTTTTTTAAATCGAGAATTAGTGTTGAAATATTATTATTGAAATACCTGAACATAATCTATACGACTTCTTTCCATTGTGTCGAGTTAGATTTCATTTTTTCTTTCTCTGATTTTCCATCTAATGTAAATACATGTAATACAAACTTTGGTCTTAACTTATTAGGTTGGTGCAAAAATAATGACGTAATAATGTCGTTTTTGGCGTTAAAAAATACGTCAAAAAACGACATTATTACGTCATTATTTTTGCACCAACCTAATATATGTATCTGAAAATAGAGTTTATTATTGCCTTACGTATATAATCTAATAAATTGCAATACCCATGATATTTCAGTTTTCTTTATTTGAATATGTTTCTATCGTTTGTAATTAATATTAATGTTACTGGGTAATTTATTTTTAAGAAACGTAAACATTTTGTAAATCTGTATTTCTATTTCCATTCATTACAATCTTTTCGAATGAGCACGAAAGCAGATGTAAAATTTCAGACAGAACTTTTCTGCCAATTCAGAATACAACGTTAACGATTTCATAGTTTAAAGATGTGAACTCTCCGAGCTTTCATCTGTTTAAAGGAAAAAAATATTATTCGATCGTTCACGCAATATTCAACTGCTTTTCTCTTATATTCAATTTTTTATTCAGATCATAGTCGATTATGGATCTGTCCCGAAACTTTTTTCTTTATTATCTACGATTATTCATGACTTTTGAGGGAAGATAGTCCTTGTCTTCTCGGTTTTGAATCCAGATTAATCTCCTAAACTGACTTCCCTTCAAGGTTAGAGAGTTCAGTCTACCCTGCTCTGTAACCCATGGCGTAGAGAATAGAAAGGCTAGATCCTTTATTTCCTCAAAGGTATAAATGGTAAAGTGAGAGCAATGGACTAGGCCTGAATTTGAACTCGATTCGTTGACTTCACTTTACGCGATAGTAGCCATTACGTTATCCACACACCGAAAGGTTTGCTGAATTTGATGATTTCGATTTTAATTTTCATTAATTACGATCCCACATCTAGAAAAATAGTCCGTGATAAAGTGTGGTAAACAGTAATTCTGACGCCCTTAAACATAGCACTAAGTCACTTTTTATTATCTTTTTATTTATTTCTCTCTAATAACATTCTGTTTGTCTGCCACTCTGACCAATAGAGGTCATTCTCCAAACACTTATTACTCACAATTCGACCGCTTGGGTCGGGCCTTCCATACGGGTAGTTTGTCCAAATAATGACTGCTTTTCGTTTTCATTATAACAAATAGCGTCTAAGCCATAAGATCGAATCAATGAAAATAAGAAACAATGGACGAAACAGACACGAACTTATCGACTGTCCAAATACAAGATGTCATTCAGGGTTGTCTTTATCTGGTTCCTTTGTGTTTTGCTTCTCATTTTCTGCCTGGATAATTTTAGGTTCATATACAGCAGGCCAAAGCTCATTGATAACCAAATTCAGGCTGACGACCATTAAATTGTTATTGGTATTCAAGTGGTCTTTTGGAAATAAGGGCATAAAACGACCATTGCTCTCGTAATACGCACACATACGCATAAATAATTTCGTTCATACATTTTGAACACACACAAACACACACACACACATATATATATATATATATATATATATATATATATATATAAATATAAAAGTGAACATAAAGTCAACACTTAGAGGCGACAGTCTGTTTCATGCTATATGCAATCGACAGTCTGTTTCATGCTATATGCAATCGTCAAGGTGGCTTGACGATTGCATATAGCATGAAACAGACTGTCGCCTCTAAGTGTTGACTTTATGTTCACTTTTATATTTACACACGCTCTATCTCTGATATTGAGCACTTTATTCCATAAATATAGCACACCTTAAGACTATATTTCTTTATATATATATATATATATATATATATATATATATATATATATATATAACAGTGTATTTGAGCAGTAAACTCTCTCCGATACATGTTTCATTACAAATAACAGATAATTTTTTTTATTGATATTTTTCAAGTGATTTTATTTTTGGAATTAATGTGTACAGATGTTGACCAAATGATTCTTCGTTCCATTTGCTATTAGTCATTTTCAAATGGTGCTTAACTGTTATTGTAAAAGGCGTCTCAGTTTGGGTAATGTTAGATATACTTTTAATTCTCGAATACGGACAGTATATTGTGGCCCTGCTTCAGTTGATGTTATTAAAGGTTGTTTTTGTTGTTTTTTATGATTCAGGTTTCAATTATTTTTAGACGCTATTTGCAGATGGGGGTGCGAGATAGATAGATAGATAGATAGATAGATAGATAGATAGATAGATAGATATAAACAGATTTTTTAAATTATTCTTATGCATACATAAATATAAATAAGTTACGTCTTACAATATTAGCCAATTTAAAAAAAAAAATAAATAATCCATAACTAGTATCATACCAAAGTAGTCTTTGGAGTCAATTTCATCCAATAGCAGGGGAGACAGGTGCAAGGTTGACCTGAGGTTACTCTCGCCTGCCGAATATGCAGAATAACGTGACCTTATAAGTGCGGGCTGGTTTGCAAGCGTGGGAACGAGCTACATGACATAAAAAGAACCAGCCCAGAGAGGATTTAGGCAATCTCTGAGACATCGTAAACAAAAATTTGATGGCTTCATTTGAATTAATGAATCACTTAGTCGCATCCACACACAGGCTAACTGACGATATACCCGAGAGAAATCAAATGCAATGTTAAATATAAAAGATTTAAGTCACATGTTATTCATTAGTCCACAAGGGTTATCTTTGTTCAACACATCTATTCCATTAGACAACATTACAAATGTGGCTACATTTCTTAACGACATATAAGAAAACAAAAAACAATCTGCTCTGAATACATAACGGTATTCTATAGAATCGTTAGTTTACCCAGGCGCGACAGACTACAAGCTCTATCTAGCCTAACTCCACCGTATTGCTTTGATTTGGTTTGTTTGTTTAGCGCCATATCAACATCTTATGGGTCATTTAATGCCGAAATATAATTTTCTTCAGAGCTTTGGTAATTTGTTTTCCAATAATCTATTGCTGGCGTATGTTTTTTTTACTATGAAAATGTATTTGTGTTCTTTTTTTTACTATGAAAATGTATTCTTCATAACATTTTTTATTTTTCCTATGAAAATATATTGTTCATAATGTTTTTTTACTAAGAAAATATATTGTTGGCATTTTTTAAAATATGAAAATGTATTTTTCTTAATTTTGTTTTCTTTTTGTATTACGGAAATGCATTGTTGGTAATTTTTACGATGAAAATATATTGTTGATATATATATATATATATATATATATATATATATATATATATATTACTATAAAAATGGATTGTTGGTAATTATTTTTTTTTATTATGAATATGGATTGTTGGTAATATTTTTTACTATGAAAATGAATTATTGGCAAATTTTTTACTATAAAATGGATTATCGGAAATTTCCTTACTATGAAAATAGTAATTGTTGGTAATTTTTTTCTTACTATGAAAATTTACTGTTGGTAATGTTTTTTACTATGAAAATATATATCGCTGGTGTATCTTTACTATGAAACTATATTCGTGATATTTTTCTCATAAAAATATATTTTCATGTTTTGACTCGAGTTTGGGTGTTCCCCCGAACAGGTGCTACCATCCTGGGACAAGGTGGACCTAGGAACAACAGCAATCAAGAGGTGGTTCCACGCTCCTCAAAACCTCTCAATTACATACCTTGATGCCGCTTGTAGTTTATCGCCATACGCTGAGAGACCAGCCTTCTACCGTACTGCAATATTCAATGTGAATATAGTGCTTTACATATGAACATTTTATTCGTTATATTGTCAGAAACAGTGATCAAGTACAACGAGTCAAACATTAAAGTATCCTAACACATGTAAGCTCGATAAAAAAAATCCGGAGTAGCAAACCAGATTAACTCCCCAAGAGTGCAATATTTTCTAATCTACATCAGCACCTATGGTATGCTTAGGGCTCGCCTACTTCATACGTCGGAACATAAAATAGCCTAGTTTAAACTGCCCCCACCTAGACAAGCTCATGCCTCCTTTCACCATTAGAATCAAACACTATTTTTCTTAACTTAAATGTTACACAAAGTCCTCAGTCATCTGGTAGTGATGACCGATATGAAATTCAGTAGCAATCACGTAACTATGTTTATAAAAAATATAATCTTGCTCAATTAATAGAACTGTCGGCTTAACTGAAGCAGTATTTCTCAACTTTTTCTTCCTTGTGGTCCATTTTCGATGTGAAAATTTTTTTAGGCCCACATAAGTCCAAATAGAAATTCCAAGTAATAAGAAATACAAGATATAATATCTGACTAATAACTACAATGTCCATGGTATCTCCCGGCTCATTTAAAATATTACTCAGGCCCACTTTCGACCCTAACGTCCCACGTTGAGAATCACTGCATTAGAACATGCAAAATTGTTCATCATAAAAACTTATATTTCTTGATCTTTGTATCGCTAACTATTCATATCCTTGTTAGACACTGCACCGTAAAATAACAGACGTAACAGAAAAAATATGATATGAATTTCCTATATAAATATGGTTGTTGATGACGTCATTTTTTAAGAATTATCATTTTTGCAAGTATGGCGATTTAAAACCTATGCTTTAAGCAGTGTATAAAATAGTATACATCATATATACATGGGAAATTGTATATACTGGCCTAAACTATTTTATACCAGGGGTTACAAATTGTGTAGTCAATAAAACCCTAGGTATAAAACGGTCGAGTCTAGAATAGCGCCTAGAATAGCGCCTGGAATGATTGTGTATGTTAACAAGGTTGTGGGTTTGGTGTGTATATTTAAATGAAGGTGAGTGCTCAATATATGAGCAAAGAAGATCGAAGAAGTATACAAAAAACTGTGTCTCAGCTCCGAATGTTTATTCCTTTTATAGTGAAACAAAGTTAAATGTTTCTCGAGTATGGCCTTTTTTCTTTTTGGTTCAGAAATAGATCATTGGAAGTAATCATAAGAACGGGTAAAGATAGACGAGCGCAAGTCATCCTTACGCTGAGTTGGGATAGCTAAATCTCTACTTCATCAGTAGGCTTGCTGAAAACACATCCGAACGATCTTGTTGGAAAGAGAAAGATTCTGTTTTTTTTTCAGGAAGTGGGGTCATAAAATTGCACATATGACCAGAAACTCTTTCTGGTTTCTTTATAACTTGCATCATGGGAAAATAAATTTATTTTTATTTTTATTCTTTAATATTATTTTGTTTATTGGTTTTATTTCATTTTCCCACATGATAATTTGGTCTGATGGTTTCGGCTGTTACACCGGAATTTCAAGGGCTAATTCACAAATTAATCAAGCCTTTTCTACCGATATTACCAACACCTTACATTATTACTACACTCACATTCATGAACTTACAAAATAGTCAATATGAGCTTGGTATCAAAATTATACATGTATACTTATGCATATCTATCTATTAATAAAATGAATATACAATTCAGGCGAGCATAAACACGTGAATGATTAATGCGTACAAATAATGAATTCTACTTTTGCATGCATAAAATCACACACCTGTCAATTATAAATAGCTTTAAAACATTAAGTCTTGCGCACGTTTTTATAACGTAAATCTCCAGCATTCAGCAACATATGCAAACAAAACATATGCATTTTCTCACTGTTATGCACACCTAACTTCAATCTATTTATGCAACAAAGTATCCGTCATGAATTAAATATTCACTACACTAACACGCGGATGCGTATAAACAGACATATAACCCATTCAAATATGTACACTCTTAAATTTATGCGTCCATAATTAGACACGTAAAAGCACATAGATTCACACGAACACAAAAATGTACTCGTGAGTGAGCATGCGCACTCATTAATGGCACCGGTGGCCTGTTGACCAAAGGCGCCATTAACGCCAATGTTGTCATTATCTCGCATTTCTCCAAGACCCGCGGTACCCCTTCCCAATTCTTGACAATACCGCCCGACAGAAACGTAAAAGAAAAAGATCGTGCGCCTGATAAATAACTGTCCAGTAAAAAGCTGCGAATAAAAATGAAAAGTAAATGAGCAATTAGGTTGCCATTTTCTTCTCGTTGTTTCCTCGTTAATGTCTTGTGTCGTGTAACATTTGAGACACATGACCAGTGAGGTGGGATTAAAGAGTATGGCTGGCCAGAGCGGATAACAAAACAAGATCGAATTATTTTCATGGTCAGGTATTATGGATTCGACCAATCAACGATTCTCCTTCACTTAATTGGCGGCTTCTTTATTCCTTTTTGGACATTTTGCTTTTCAAATTGTTTCGCTGTTTCATAGACAAATCCTTTTCTTCGTTTTTTTTCACACTATCAACGCCATTTTCTGTTCGGTTAAAAAAGTGGAAACAAAAATGCTAGTTTTTAAAGTATTGTTCCGCCAATTGATTTTACTATTTTTCTTTTCTTTTTTCTTTTCTTTTCTTTTTTTTTTTTTTTTTTTGCTTCTGCTTTCATCGCACCCTTAAGGCCAAATGCCTTTCCTCAGGTTTACAATAGTTTTCGAAAGAGAGTGGATATCGAATAAAGATTATTTATTCGCCAACCAACAATTGCAGAATGTTACACGAGTGTGTGTGTGTGTGTTTGTGTGCGTGCATGCGGTAATGACAATATAGTTCCTTGATATGACAACGAATTAGTATTTTCTGGTCAGTCATGTATAGTAGTACGGGTCCTTCAGGGTATTATCGCAGACATCAGGGTGTAACTATAAACTTTACCTTCTTCATGCAACTCGGTGGTTCTATCCACAATACAGATCTCTACTCACCACATCTTTATGCGCAAATACCCTTGCGCAAGTTATGAATCCATTTCTTCTCTCACCAGTTATGGATTAAATAGTAGTACTTGTATCTGGGGAAATCATTGTTATCTCCCCAAAATTGTCAATGCTATATTCATTCGCATAAAAATAATTATTCTTATAATTATTAGAATTTCGATTCTAAATAATCCATGAAGTGTTAATAAACCGTAAAAAATCAATCAATTAATTTCTATGTCTTAAATCGATTGTTTACCTCGACCAAAGACAGAGATGAGCTCGACTGTAAGTGTCATGAACATGCAATTATGAGGTGGGAATTTATTTGATCTGCAAGAAATTACTTGAAAAGCTGCGACATGTAAAAAATGTAGTACCGTGTATGTCACATATATATCTGCTAGATCTTGCAAAATGCACGGTCCGATCAATCGATCTTCCACGAGTCTCTCCTGTTTTGTCTCTGTGACCTGGTGCACACACTCTTAACATACGGATTTCACACTCGAGGAAGCTTTGTAATGATAACTACGTACCTCCACGAGATCGCTAAAAGAAGAGCATAGCATGATTGAAAAGACGCCACACTCGACGAAAACAAAATTTTATCGTCTAAATGCATATGTTATTATTAAGAGGAAAGAACAAAGTATTTTGGGGGTATTTTTTTTATATTTTTTAATCGTGCCGAGCACGTTCGAAATTTCCGTTAAAAATCTTGTTTTTTGGGGGGTTTTTTGAGTCAGCAAAATTAGCAGATAATCGATCAAGGCAAACATTTTTTTTCCATTTTATAAAAATTCGAAATCTCTTTTTGAAATTCTTTTAAAAATCAATTATCATTTTTTCAAAACTTATTTTAAGAAAATCAGAAATTATAATGTTTATTTAAAATATTTTGAACCAGGCTTAACTTAGCTTCTGCGCCGAAAAGTTGTAATTTGAAAATAAATCAAAACAGGTCATAAACTTTAGCGTCACTTGACAGGTGATGAATAACATATTGACGGATTACGTGAGGATAATTCCTTCTACGGAAGGAGAAAAGTGAAGTTATTTACATTTATGTGAACAAATTATTTACCTCGTTATTTTTAAGGAAATCTTTCAGCGCTCTAATTTTTTTTTTTTTTTTTTGGTACTTAGCTTTCACCTTTACGTTTACGATGCTTTATGGAAAATATATTATATAGAAATTAAAATAAGACTGTTAAAAGTGAGATTAAATTTCATAAGAAAGGTATCTAATTAATTTACAGGTACGTTTCTTATGAAATTTTATCAGAAATGTACATAAAATATTATAATTTTATGTAGAGTTACTACATTTTACTGTGTTATTTGTATTTCCATTAATTTTATTATGAATTTTGATATTTCATTTATGGAAAAATGTCATAACTGAGATTAATATAAAAATAAGATCATATAAATTTCATAAGATGATAGTGATACTTGTAGGTACGCTTCTCATTTGAAATCGAAAAATCAAATTAACTTCTCCACACATGTTTCGCAAAAGTAAAGGCCTTAACTGCGGAGAACAATGCTTAACTCAATTAACACAACTTAAGTGTATTCTGGTTGGTCTTCCGTACTTTATAATTACAGCCCGATTATAAACACAAAATTACATTTCTTAATTATTGCTGGTCTTCTGATTAGTCAAAACGATACAATTCACCACGCGCTAAAAAAGATCTATCTCATAAGGACACTTACGAAAGCGGATGCGGCTTTTAACTAATTTTATAATATTTTAACAATTTAAAGGTAAAAATCTATTATAATTAAAGAAATAACAAATAATTGTATTAAAAATTCATTTTTCATCGAAAAAATTTTTGCTTTCAGAAAACATTCTCCATATTCATAAAAACAACTAAAAGCAAATAAAAGTATTTGAAATTTTAAAAAATATCTTTGATTTATTGAGTTTTGTATGTTCTATTTCAAATCTGATTTTCAGGTGGGGGGTCCAATTAAAAAACAAACAAAAAAAAAACATGATTTGCATTCCTCAAAGCCTTGTGCTTTTAACTACTGTAATCACTAAAGTGGACTCAATCGAATTTCTAGAGTTTTCATAAAATTAGTTATGGGGGGCGGGTAATAAATATAAAAAAATATTTCTTCTGTCATGGCTTTAATAAAAAATAAACATATTTATAATAATTTTCATCATCTGTGAATAGTTTCTGAAAGGTTCATTAATATCAGACAATTATTTTAATTTTTGCAAGATTTTCCAAATTAATGTGTGTCATACAAAAAAAAAAATAAAAAAATAACGTGCTAAAATTATATATGTTATTTTACTAGTTCCGGTATTACAAAACAGGGTTTTTTTAATCAAACTCTAGAATGTTCTAAGAAGAAGGAAAATTTTTTTTTAAATAATTAAAATAAACTTTGGTCTTTCCTCTTCCTAATAACAAACATTTAGACGATAAAATTTTGTTTTCGTCAAGTGTGGCGTCTTTTTCATCATGCTATGCTCTTTTTTTTTAGAGATCTCGTGGAGATACCTAAGTAATAACAAAAGCAAAACAATAATGAAATTAATTTTTTTTTCTTTTTTTGCTGTTTTTTTTTTTAAATATACTTTCTATCACATAAAATTTGGTGAGGCGCAAACAAATTTTCATTCCTAAAATGCGGCCGAGAGGAAAAAGTTTTGGAACCTCTGCTGCAGAGTGTCGATTATGAATCAGACTTAGTAATTTACTGATTCAACTTAACGTAATAAGACTGCGACCAAATCACAATATAGACATCATTTAAACATCTTGGAGAATGATCAGTTCTTTGATATCTGACTACTCAGAAACATACTGGAAGCGACACGTGGCTTTGTGTCAAATTAGAACAAATGATTCGATTGTTTTTAATCTCGAAGAGACTGTTTTCTTTTGCGTTTTTATATTTATTTTATTTTGCTGTCATTTCCATCTTATTGACCTTATACTTCTTTTATTTGCAAACATAGGCCTCTACTCTAAGGTGCCTATTACCAGTGGGGATCTTAATTTTTCTAAACTGGCAATAAAAAGAGGCAGTTTTAATAAAAAGGGAGATTGGAAAATTATCTAAACTGTCAAAAAGTTAAATTAATAAACTGGTGGTCTAATAATCCCGGAGTTGATAAGAAAATATCATAAGAAATAAAATAAAATAGACGTCTCTTCTTCTATTAGACACCAACAAGCACTTGCTCCGTATTCTTTAATTTCATATATTTTTTATTTTTTATTTATTTTCTTTTATTTTTGGCACCAATTGTGTATCTCAGCCTCAGCATTTTTTTTTTATCTGACATTCAGGCAATAACGATTCATCTTTCTTTCTCCCCCTTTTATTTTAATCTGAATTTTATATTATCTCTTTCAACTTTTATTTCAAGTCGTTCATGTCGTTTTGAATGTTTTTCATCTTTCCTTTGTATTTCAATAAATTAAATTTCTGCAATAAAAAAAAAAACAAAAAGTTGATATTTTAATTTTTTTTCGCAGATTATAATTTATTTTGTCAACATTGTTTACTAATAGACGCTGATATATTTTGTCTTCTATGTGCCGTATTCCTTCAGGACGTTGGTGATCATGGCTCTCCACAGTATTCTCTCCGTTATAGCTCTTAATAAATTGTTATTTTATCTCTTCTAAATTCTGTTCTGCCATCCAACTATTCTAAATATTTTATGCATTGTTTTCCTGTCCCTCTTGTCTTCAATCTGGCCTATGAGTTTCAAATTTTCCAAATCCTCTTTTCTTAATCTGTGCCCTTGAAATTTCAATTGTCTCTTTCTTGCGTTAAGTATCAATGCCCTTTTTGTTTCCAGTTTCTCTAAAACTTTGTCGTTCCTCACATGTTAGGTCTATTTCTGTTGCTTCAAGTCTCTTTTTCACTTGTGAGGAGATTGTTCAGCATTCATGGCATATAGGAGGACTCTTATAACGTAACAGTTCATTACTCTTTTCATTATTTTTAACTAAATTTTTCTGTTTCTTAATACTTTAATTATCTTTTGGAAGGCATCTTTCGCCATCCCAATATGCCTTTGGATTTCAGTGTCGCATTTTCCATTCTCTGCTAAAACACATTAAATAAATTTAAATTGCTGTAATTGTTGGATTTTGATATCTCCATTATGTAAATTGCATCTTGAGCTGTCCCTTTTCCTAACAACCATGTATCCTGTCTTCTTGCAATTGATATTTAGCCATAATAGATTATAGATATACTAAATTCATTTTCTGCCCATATGTAGGTGGTTTGTTGCTAGTATAGTTTCTGAATTATTCTAATATCCTTCCAGAACATTTCAACATTTTTCTGTGCCAAGTCACTTCAGTCGATCCCAACTCTCTACAATTTCCTGTCATTTGGAGTTCTTAATATATCTTGTCTTTTTGTTATCTCTCTTAAATCATGTTCCGTCATCCATTTAGTCAAACTCGCTAGGTAGGTTATTTTTAACGTCAAAAACCGACATTATTTTTGCACCAACCTAATATATACCTCATTAGGCTGATTGCCCGATGACGTTTACATTCTTTTGCCTTTGATATCTTAGGTATCGTTATGAAAATGTATCTACTTGTGTCTCCCGATTTTTCATATAAATCATATATTGTGGTGAGTCAAGCATAAATAAAACTCATTTTGTATATCAGTTTTATTTTTTCAAAAGAAAAAGTAGAATTACATTTTTATTTAATTACATATTCATCATTGCCGCTTTTCAGACAACTCTTCGATAGCTTTTTAGTAAAATTCCGTTTTGTTGTGAAAAAAAAATTCAACCAACCCTTGTTTTTGTTTTTCATTACTGTTGTAGCATACCTACGGACGATAATGGGTATGTCCCGACTCACACAAATACAGTAGTAAATATTGTATGTTGGTCTGCAGTTGGAGATTCATCTCCAGCTGTGCTGGTCGAACTCTTGGCCCCCGGTCAGAGAGGATCCCCAGACGAGGCTATGTCAAAGGGTAGAGTTTCGTATCGGGAAACAGCTACCCTACCCCGTTTTATACGGTGTCTATGGGCTCGGATAGCCAACATTCAATTCGGCCTTGTGCCACATCTGACCGCGTGAGGCGGTTGGTAGATATCGTGCAGTTAGAGATTCATTGTTGAATTCACTTGATTCACTTCTAGCAGTTGACTACTTCTTGTACGAACCGCTGGCGAATCTTATATGTGTTGTTCTTGTCTTAAGTATTATCGTTCATTACCAACCTTCGTGTGATTATTCTCTTCACTAACCTTTCCTAGGTTATAACAATCACAGAAATATTTCCACTGGAAATCCTTTTGCAGTGATCGACAAAGGTAATAATCGGTGCATTTGCGATGTCATGAAATTGATTCCTCCAAAAGGAAATTACTTGATATATATATATATATATATATATATATATATATATGTATATGTCTGTTTGTGTGTGTTTTACTTCAATTTTTAGTGGATACCCGTGTTTGAAATAGACTACCCCCGTTTTGTTAAGCGGTGAAGGTATAATCCAAGCCAGTCTATCAGCCTGCGCTCTCGAAAAAAAAAAAAATATAGAAACTCTGCTCTCCGGCAGGATGCAACCCTGCCGTAGTGCACAGTTTCTTTATTAGAAAGTTTTTTTTTAGAAGAAACCACCGTTTGATACGACTTGCTTTAGAGTGTTCGACAAGAGAGAGGGTCACAACCCGAGCCAGTTTCTATTTACCCTTTTAAGGAAGGTTCGTTCAGTTGTTCTCGAAAGTCCATTTCTGCTTAGTTACATATCCGAAACGTAAACAAAGAGTTAATTGATTTATTTTTATTCTGACATTTTTATTGCTTCAATCGTTTTTTTTTTGTGTTTTTTTTTTTGTTTTGTTTTTTTGTGGATATCCGTGTTTGAAATAAACGTTTTATAATATTTTTAACAGTGTGTATTACGTCTATTATATTTACTTTAAAATTAAAAATATACACCTTAGCGTCTATTTCCGAATAGTTGCTGGTCGGTTGATTGTATATGTGCGTGTGTGTGTGCGCGCGCGTACGTGCGTGTGTCTGTGTGTGTGTGTGTGTTGAAGAGATGTAAATCGGCTTGAGCAAATTGACATACCCTTAAACGAGAATCCATGCTGAACATGAGGATTTCACGTTGGTTTTCAGTTTGTCTTCAAGTCGAAACAGCTCTGATGTTCTCATTTTTCATTCTTTAATTCGTTCTTCTCCCGTTTTTCTGTTGTTCTTTTTCTTATTTCTTGATTCATAACTTTCCCTATACTGGCTTGTTTCCTTCTTCTTTTGCTATTTTTAATGTAATAACGTTGGTGATCACAACTCTCCATAGATAAATTTTCCTTGTTATCTGAATTGCCAAGAATTCTTGTTGTAGTTTCCCGTTGCCGGTATCACATTTTGATATTCAATTTTCTTTCTCCGTCACTGGTTGCCACCCAAAACTAGAGAGCCCAGTCTAAATTTCTATTTAAAACGTAACTGGGGAGGGAAGAGATGGATTCATGTCCTTTCCAAGGGTATTTGTGCGAAAGTGAACGCAGGAGTCTAGGCTGGAATATGAACTCGGATTGTTGATTCCACTTTCCGTGCCGGTAACCGTTGCACAACTCACACATTGTCTTCCTTCCTTAATTAACCTAATTTTAACTGCTCAACCCCTTTTCTACATTTTTTTTTCTGTCGATGACATTTACCAAATTCATTCTCCTGCCAATACCCGCTCGCTAAATATGGCATTTCCGTTTTTGCTTTTGCTGTTCATCCATTTTTGCTTTTGCATGCTCGAATAAAAAGCGGCTCATACACACCACTAATAGTAAAGCTGTGTCAACAATAGCGAAACGGGCTTCCGTTTATACGGCTATTATAAACCCATTACTTCCTGTTTTGGAACAACAGGAAAAGATGAAAAGTGAAAGAGAGAAAAGAGAAGACAAAGTGTAAAGGAAAGTGAAAGGATAAAGGATAGCAAGAATAAAAAGCAATGGTGTGTAAAGAATTGAAGTGTCAAGGAGAGCTTGGAAAGGAATGTAAAGAAAGATGGAAATATTAAAGAAAAGGACGTGGAAGAGCTAAAAGAGAATAGATAGGGAAAATAATGATAGAGAAAATAAGAAATATTGAGTAAAAGAAGATAAATCGATAAGGAAAGGAAAAAAGGTGTAAGAAAAGAAGATTAAGGAAGAAGGTAAGCGAAAAACCTCTCTTACGGCGAAATGTATTCAAGAGTAGAGGGGAAGGAAATACTTTAAAAACTAATAAAAAAAGCCTTAAAGTAAAACAAGGAAAGAAACTGTTACTGAAAGAAAGCGTCAAAGAAATTATGGAAGCATAAATAGAGTAAAACAGAGTTAGAAAAGCAATTCAAACAACAAATAGAAAAATAGTGTCACTTGTAAAAATGAGAAAATGACAGACATTGAAAGAAAACGAAAGCAAAGACTCACACAAAAAAGCGATAGAATGGGAAAGATATTGGATTTGAGTAGCATAAAGAGAGAGTAAAGAGATCTGTTGCAGATTATTAAGTGGAAAAAGTCAAGCTTTGATAATTATTGTTTTCTGTCAAAGACAACTTTATGAATCTTTCACTACGCCCGCTTGCTTTGTGGGCGTCGGTCCCTCGAGACCGAACTACCTCGTCGGATCGATAAACTGGGCACCGACCGGGGAAGGCTGGCGGAGTGCTGGGGATGGGAACTGAGGAAAGAGACACGCATATAACGGGCTTAGTCAATGGCAAATAGAGGCACAATTAGAGGGCCCTACGTGTCGTAATTGGTGACGTCCGCTCTTTTCTTTGGCGGTTGTTTCTGCCTTTCCTTTCTCTCTTTTTTTTTCCTATCCTTTCGGCCGTTTCTCATGTTTATGTCGCGTAGTAATTTACAGGAAATCAATACACTCCTCTAAATTTATTCAGATTGAAGAATAAAAGAAAAAAGTCGTAAATTAAAAAAGTAGTAAAACGCGAATATTTTTACTTCTTTATTATCTTTTCTTTTTCTTTTTAATATTTCTCACGTCAAGGAAGTGCCTGATACTATAAAGTAATAGATAAGATCGATTCCGAGAAATTATCCAGGATACTGGGCAATTTTCGAAGAAGGAACTTTCGCATTCTGTCTTTTTGAAATGGCTTTTTAATAGGTAAAAACATCAGAAATAATGGCAAAATCAGTTTACATTTTTTTTAGGGGTGTACTCTCGAATGTGAAGGCGTTGAAAGTTAATTCGGCATGATGAGTTCAATTTATGCCCAGTTCTGTTTCGTTCACGTCAACTAACGACCTTTGAAAAGGCATGAAACTACCTCCCACCTGTGTATTAAATAGCAGAGCATATTAGACTATTTAGCCTTGGTGAGGCAACCGGCCCAAGAGAAGGAACACACTGAATTCAAAACCAATCTGAAAAGAATTGGATTCTGTCGAGTTATTTGACCCTAGATACACTGCAAAACGTAATATATGTTGTACCCCAAATGTGTTACAGAACTCTTGACGTCGCAAGACGCAAATATAGAAAGTTAATGCTAAGAATTCATTTAGCCTTTACTTCATAACTGGCACTGAAAATTGAACCATTAATGATATTAAGTTCCTATAAATATTAAACAGAAAAAATAAAGATTAACTTGCGATGGCAACGTATTTACACTACCTACTAACAGGCAAGTGTTTTGATTGGGGCTCAGTCATTAATTAAGTCGAGAAAGAATTTGAAACGTTTCCACTTGCAGGTGTAAGGATTAATAGACATCCCCCATCATCGGCGATGGGCTTCTCTACTGATTCAGTTTTTATACAATGGACACACACGAATAGATTATCACAATGAACGGTCCGGCTCTAATTTTTACAATTAAAAAAATTGTTTTCAGTTTTTGTGTGTATATTTATATACGATAGCATATCAGTAAATATTATCCAAATTCGGCTAATAACAAGTAGTTATTAGCCGAATTTGGATCGGAAATTTTTCACTGTATAATATTCACCATTAAATTAATTGCCCTAACTAAAAAGGAAACTAAGTTGGAAAAATAAATATTTGCTGTGTTAAATAAACGCTTTTTTTCTGAGGCTAAGGAATGATTGCTGTTCCTACATATGTATGTATTTGTTTCTTTTTGTATTTATTTTCCTTTTGTAGGTAGTGTAACGAATATCGACTGAGATCTTTAGCTTTCCGTGGCAACTATTCTAAGAGAAGGAGAAGTCTGAATTTTAAACTGTAGGCGACTGGAAATCGTTCTAGTATCTTTCCCAAGAATGCGTAGCATTTCACAGATAATAAAGAAAAGGAATCTAAGGAGAGTCATGACCGCATTGGTGCTGATTGGGAATGGCATTAAAAGAAAGAATAGCGACAACCAATGTTGCAATAACGGATGGTCACTTTTGAATGAATTTTAGTCTATCATCGAACCATTCTCTTTTGTTAGCTTGACTAACTGTTGTATATTAGACGCAAATAATTCATTCTATCCAGTCTTTCATTGATTGCATATATGCCAATAAAATATAAAATTGAACCCTCTCTATTCAGTCAAATTTTAGATTATGTTCATTAATGTTTATCAAATCTGCCTGCATCAACGACTTCACTTTCCTTGAGGCTAGGCTTTTATTAGTTGGAAGATATGAATTAGCCCTCTTTTATCAGAGTTTATGGCATGACGAGATCACTTGACCTCGAAATTATGTGATGTTGCCTGGAATGACTGCGAAGATCACTCAATATTGTCCCCATTTCATCATCTAAAAGTAGATGTTCCTGTTTCATATATGTTATATTGCTATTTCCTCTTCTAAATTGCAATGTTTTCTTTATTGACTGTCTTGCTCATTGCTTTGAATATATAAGCAAGTGGGTTCGTTTTGTGGAAAGCTTTGTATGCATGTAATTGCGTAAACCTGAGAATATGTACGCGTATATATTTTTTCGTGTGTTTGTAAGTATACGCATTCACCTCTGACTCTGTTTTTTTAAATATTTATGATAATCTTTATATTGAGATTAGTTAGATTTATCTCAATTTTGTTTGTTTAGCGGCATATCAACTCCCTATGGGTCATTTAATGCCGAAATTTAATTTTCTTGGGAACATTAGTAATTTCTTTAACAATAATGTATTTCTGGTAATTTTTTGTTTTTCAAAATTATACTGCTGGTAATTTTTTTTATTTTTTTATTTTTAACAAAAATATATTGCTGGTAATCTTTTTAATATATATTTTTAATATATTTCTGATATTTTCACTGTAAAATGTACTTTTATGCTTTCATAATATTTTGACCCCAATTTAGAGGTTTACTATTTGCCCATAGTTGGGACCCTAACAGGTGCTACCACCCCGGATCTGGATGAACCTGGGAACAACAACAACAGTAGCGGTTTTACGTTCCTCAAAATTTCCCGATAAGAGGCCTTGCTGCCAGATGTAGTTTATCGTCATGCCCAGGATGGTTCTCTTATGTTCATTTCTTATAAAGTTTTTAGGTAATATAATGAACATAATACTTGTATTGTCACTTCCTTTTTTGCTTTGGTGTCGTGAAAAAAACATACGCACGTTTTATCTCGCTAAATTTTGTTGAAATAAAATGCATTTTTCTGCTCAGCGAATCACGTCAAAATAGAAGTTTTTCAAATTGTCTTATATATTTAAAGTTAGAATTAGATTGAATAAACTTTGTTAAATTCAACCGACAATAGCTTTCGCTTATTTATTTATTGTATTTTTGTAACTTACGAAAAACTTGTAAAGAATTGAGCAACATAAAACTTATCAACAATAATTGCTGCAACCATGTCGATATCCAGATATGAACAAAGATTTGCACCCTAACTATAAGCAAGATGCAAAAGCAATTAAAAATATAATTCGCCTGTAGATATCGTTTAATGATTTCATTTTAAAAGTTTAAAATATCTAATCAAATCATTACCATAACTTGAGAACTCGAAAATCCATTCATGTAAAAACAGTGAACTTCTGTACCTTTTGGAAATGGCAACTCCAATAACATTATGAAATAAACATTAAAGTCTAACATTAGTCACAAAAAGGCAACAGCATCATGTAGGTTAATTTGTCACTTAAAAATTAGTGCAATTCGTGAACGTAATAATCAACTCACAGGAAACTACAACTATTAACATTAAACAGTTATAGGGTGTTTCATTAAGACGGATTATATATAAGGGGGTTTCATCAAGACGGATCAAAGTTAGCAGTAAATAAAACATTGGTGAAAATTCATATATTTCTCTATTGGATCATGTTATTTAATTAGTGGCTATCATGTGTAAAAAATAATATCGCCCAAATGACCGCCAAATCTGAAAGGAAAAGAAAAAATCATTATTCACGTTTAAAATTATTGGAACACCCTGTATTACTAGATAATGCCAAAATACTATACAATATTCACTGCAAAGAAAGAAAATTACTCAAATATTGCATGATTATCAGTTTCATGAGATTTTCAAACCACGAGCTGCTACTCCGTCAGCAGGCTGTATACATAGCAGTCTGTGTATACAGGTCAATGGGGGTATTAACGTAAGTTTGGGAAGAGGAAACAGTCACTCCCCCGTCTCTTGGATTCTTTATGGATAATGAAAATGGTTATTTATTCTTATAACTTTTAGCTTGCTTATTTATGCTAGTTGGGTGCTTGGTGAAAGTGTTAATTTAGAAAAGGTTTACTTATGGTTTATATATATATATATATATATATATATATATATATATATGTGTGTGTGTGTGTGTGTGTGTGTGTGTGTGTGTGTGTGTGTGTGTGTGTGTGTGTAATAGACTTTAGAACCCATAATGCACCAGCATATATAAATAGTCGAGCCGTTGACCTCAGTGTACATTTATATATATTGTGTGTATTTGGATAGCAATCCCTCTTTTATACAAGTCTCTTTAAAGACGACTGACAAGATACTGCGATTAAGCTTTTTTTTATTTAATTTTTCTTTGTGTACTTTTCTGGACACAAAATCTGTAAAATCTGTCCAAGGGTTTTGCATTGTTTTAGCCGTTATCAAGGACGGTTTTTCTTTGGGTTTTTTTTAACTGAATGTTTCAGTTTTTATGTATGCATCTGAAGGAATGTTTTATTTTCAAACACGGTCAGCAATTTTAGGTCCGTGTTTATAGTTAATGTTACTGAGTGTTGTTTCTTCCTTTTTCATTATTAGTGCTTCCATTATTTTTTATCTTTTTTCATGCAGATGAGATTTGCTAGGTTTCTGTATGTGTTTAAATGAGTCCTAATTGACCTATGATCAGATAAATGTAACATGAGCAGTTTAGATAGGCATGTAGTTGTATGCCCAATATAATTATTTATGTTTGGTTTAATCAGAAAAAAAAACAGTTCCTTAAGGAGCATGTGAATTGATAATTAATATTGGTTCTCTGTAATTTAGATTTTAAAGCTGCGTTGTAATTAGTGATGATAAGTTTAGCTCTTATAAAAAAATTTGTACTAGATAAATTAATTTTCTTGTTTGGTTCGACTGGAGTTATGTATTTCTTTACGATATCTTTACACACTTTGTGTCCAGAAAAGAAAACACTTGTATGAACATAAAAAATTAATTAAAAGGCTTACACGCAATACCTTGCTAGTTGTCTTTAACGAAAGTTTCTCATATATATATATATATATATATATATATATATATATATATATATATATATATATATATGATGTATTTTTGAAGAGGGGGTCATGCATTCTTTTTGAAATTGTTATCTACTTAGTCTTTTAAAATTTTTAAATGCTTTAACATTTATTGTCTGCTATAAATAAGAAAAGTAGGCTTTTTATAATCTTCTTATCGCGCAGACCTCTTGTTATTTTCCTTGAGATTAAAAGTTTAAATACAGGGGCTGTAAAGCGCAGCTTACCGATTTTTCCAAAGGTATATTTACTTTGATGTATACACTGGACAGATTTCCCATTGAATTTAAGAATGTATTCTATTTTATATATAACTTGTTGACGTGTTTTTATTGATTGATAAATAAAAACACACAAACTGTTCTTGTCTTCTTTCAAAATGTTTTTATTACATCCAGGACAGCGTCAATAAATTGAAGTAATAACAGTGATCATTTTGTTTACGGTAACTGTTTTAAATCTGAATAAATTATACTGAATTAAACAAAGTAAATACACAAACAGAAATAATAAGAAAGTGTGTTATAATTTTCTACTATAAAATAACTATTGATAATTTACTAAAACTAATTAATTTTGTATGATTTCGTAAGAATGTAACTAAATTTTAATTTTAACACTGCCTATCTAACAAAAAGACTTGCGCATCGGCTGTTAAATTAATTGCTGTATATCTATTTTAGATGTATTATGCAGAAATCGGCATTAATTAAAAACATATGACATAAATTATCTATGAAGGGGAATCAACTTTCTAATTCATCAAATATCTTAAAGTGATTTATATCAAATAATTTCCTGACATAGCGAAATAAGTTGAAAACTACATTGTTCTTCAAAATTTGATCATTATAATTGTTAAAATTTATTCTAAAGCATTTCATGTCGGTGAAAACTGCTTTTGTTATATGAAAGATACATGAGAGACAGAAAATAATTACAGGAGATGCACCACAATGTAGATATTTTGCATTTGGAATATATTAGTAAAATCTGTTAGACACACACCCATACAAACACACACACACATACGCACACACACACACACACACACACACATATATATATATATATATATATATATATATATATATATATATATATATATATATATATATATAATTTTAAAATTAATCTTTTTCTTCAATCTGACATTATTATAAGTAGACGTTATTTTTAGTGGCTGCACATGTTTGACTTTCTCTCCCATTTGTTTTTGTTATATTCTTAAACAGTGTAATTAAGCAACTGACTGAGAACTAGCAATCCTGCTATAAAAAAATTACCTACCGACAGATATCGAACCTGTATCCCTTTCTCCATCAGAGAATCCACTTCATTAGCCGAAAGTTACAGCTTCCAGTTTTTGGTAAAGCAAAGTTCAATTTAACTTTTTGAGCAACGCACATCTCCACGAATCTGTATCTGCTACCAGCAATTTTGTAACCAAAGCTTAAGCAACAGTAATTTTAAATGATTTTTTCTTCAATATATTATTTATAATTATAATAAAAGTCATCTTAGTGGCTACTCAAGTTTGAGTAACTAAACGTGCTTTCTCTTTTGTCATAAACAGTGAAATTAATTAATAGCAACCTGCTTAGATCAAGAAATCTAACGAAAATAAAATTATGTCTCCCGACAAAAATCGAACCATTATCACGGAAACAGTTCTTATAGCCGAAACGTGCCGGTACTTGTGGTGCAGGCGGTAAGGGTTAGATAGGTGAAGCGAACTTCATTTTAATCCACCGTTGTTTATTTTGTTGTTATAACGTGTGTGCATATATATATATATACATATATATATATATATATATATATATATATATATATATATATATATATATATATATATATATATATATGTGTGTGTGTGTGTGTGTGTGTGATAAAAGAAAAAACGAAATGGCTCTTTTCGTATGCGGTAGTGCGTGCATCTCACGTGAATTAATTTCAGGCTATGTGTATTTCTTCGGGCCGACACAACCCCACGAGTTCGCAGGGTCTTTTATCGAGCTGCCATTTCTAGACAACTGGGCAATCAAAGCTGGCAAGTTTCTATTTACACATCAGCGCACCAGCCTGTTCTGAGCTGTCCTTCTCCTAGACTGTTTGCCAACCAAGGCTCGGTAGCACTGCCGGCCCTTCTTCAATTTAAACCATCGCATGGGTAATGAGGGAAAAGTGATTGGTTCTTGTGCGTAAATGTACATAACGAAATCCGATAGAATCAAACACGGCGCGTCGATTTCTCTTTCGAAGCTGTTAACCATTACACTACTCGCACATCCTTGCAAAGACAAATAACAATTGTTGAATGCAGAACTTTCTTCTTTCAAGTACGTTTCATTAAATGTAACAGAACAGGTTATCTTATTAATAGCAATTTAATATTGTCATTTCATTATTTAGACAATCGCCGAAAATTATAAACCGAATATGTTAATGCTTTTGTCGTACAGTTAATGTACCACAAAACAATGATAATCATTTCCTTCCACACAGCCTGCCAGGTAAGTGAAAGGGTTTAGTATATTGGAATTAAGCAGAGTCTTCTCTCGCCAAGGAAACTATATCTCCACTATTGTCGATGTTTGAACCCAGATCAGAACTGAAATTTCAAAAGATGGTTTTAAAAGTACTAAGTTCATTCCTACTTGGAATAATTGGTATCTTTACTATTTCGACCGATGATACTTAATAGAAAAAATGATAATTTATTGAACTTGCACTAATTTCAGAATTCTCAACAGTTTACGTTCAAGATTCTACAATATCAACTTTCTTCACAAGATAACTTCTGTCACAATGTGAGATAATTAAAAATAATAACGATAAAAACAAAATCGATAAAAATTGAATGTGATAGTTATATTAGCCATTTCCTTATTCAGCATTCATTGACCGTGCAGCCACTGCTTTTCGATTTTTTTTTATTAAAACAATTTTTCAGGGAAATAGGTTTCTCATACCCAATAACTGTTATCTCGCACTTTCTGTTATCGATGGGGTTTCCCTTTTTGTTTTTGAAGTAATGTAAAACGTCAACATCTTGATTTTGTTATTATTTTCTCTTCTAGTTACAAGTGCTACCTATTTGATGATTGATGATGAAAGTCATCAAGGGATGTGTATTCGTTGTTTAGTACAGTTCTACAGGCTTCATTCGTTCGAAGTCATAGACTAAGTTAGACCGGGCGTCAAAATTTAAATTTAAATTTAAATTTGAGCGTCTCTGTATCTTTAACATTTCCATGCAAACTGTATACACTGGATGTTGCATTTCTTACCACCTCTAAATTTCCCTCTCTAAAGCTGATTCCATTAATTTGTCTGAAGAAGTTCTTTATCTGGACGAAACGCGTCACTAAGATGTTGTTTTTTTTTCAATTTATAATGCTAAAGGTAATACTTGTTGTCAAAGGCATGAGATAATATCTGAGAATTGTATCTAATGTCAACAGATTGGAAAAACTGTCTTACTTATTGCGGATATCCATTGTGAATGCGATATCAGGATAAATTAGGGGGAAAATAACTCCGTTCTTTCCCAAATGTATACCGAGGTTATTTGATTAACGTCGCACATTCCAAATCAATATTGTCTTTCTTGAAGTTCAACTTCGTACGATACTGTTATTAGATTTATTTATGGTCGAAAGAGTTTTAATATTTTTAAATTTTATTTGATTATTCTTGTCTAATGTTTAAAAAGTGTATAGTCGACTCCTCGGCTAAGAAAATATTTAGTTACTATATTTACAAAAGGAAAGAAACATAAAAAGAAAGCAAAAAAACATCATGTCAAGAATAACAATTTTGCAAGATAATTCAGAGCGGGAGATTTTAATTGACTGTCTGCAGAGTGTATGGGTAATTGGTGTCCGTGTTGCTGCTGCAAACATTGGTGGTTGGCCGCTTGTGTTTAAGTTTGACACGAAAATTAAACCTTGCGTTTTAGGAAAGCAAAAGAATTGTTTAATTGTTCCTTCTGGCAAATAGAAATAAAATAAAGTGAATAAACATCTATTTGCGTTTCATTCATTAATAAAAGTAGAAAGACAATTTTAATTAGCCTCATATTAAGGGGTGAATATTTTTTAAATTCATTAATGTCGACTTACCTTGTTTTGAGGATGTAAGAAACAGCAAAGCATATCGGTATTTTTCATACCACTATTTAATTGCAAGAAAGTTTTATATGCCATAAAACGAAAACGCTCCTTGCGCTATAAAATGCGAAAACTAAATGATGAATCAGGTAAGGTTGTTGACATATTCTAAGAAAAAGTGTTTCTATTCTGTTATTTAAAAATATATAATTTGTGATTTGTGATTTTAAAGGATGAAACTTATTCTTTTGTACAAATTTTAAAGAAACGATTAAAGTGATTATATATTTGATATCATTTGAAATACAAATATCTGAGTATTGTAGGAAAATTAAATTAAACAGGCTTATTCATTAAAATTTGAATGAGTAATTCAAAGTATGCAGATTACATGAACGATTTCACAAGTTTTCAATATTCTCACTACTCGACCATTTCTTTCTATAATGCTGGTCGTCCAAATCCTTTTACGCTGCATAGATATCCTTCCTCTATAAATGTTTTGTGTCGTGTCCAAATCTGCATTGGAGTTGGTGCATTTTTAGCGAATTTTCTCACAACTGCACAGACTTGTTGAACACAGTTCGAGCACAAAATGTATTTTCTTTTCCAGTGAATGACATTTCTAAATCTGAAACAAAAAAAAAAAGAAACATAATTTTGTATTGTTTGTAAACACGTAGTTAGAATTTTAGATCATTTGGATGAGAATTGTTCAAGTTATTAGATTAATAAATGATGTCAGTTTTTTCTGAAACCCGCTGTATAAATAATTACTTGAAAGGCAAGTCCAATTAAATAGAGGTTATTGTTGATTTTATTCAATAAAGTGTTCAATATCCTTAAGATAGAGCTACATATAGTATAATGTTACGTTTTTTACATCTTATTAAAAATCGTTGCAAGCATTCGCGTAAGAGACGTAATTTTAAGATTTAAACGATCGGTTCTCTCGAATAGAAGACGAATTACATCGCGATTAAGATCTAAAAATGTAACATTACGCACACACACACACAGAAACACCCCCTCTCTCTCTCTTTCTCTCTCTTTCTCACTCTTTCTAACTCTCTCTCTCTCTCTGTATATATATATATATATATATATATATATATATATATATATGTATGTATGTATATGGCTTCCGTTAATGTCCCCTGAAGAGTACAAGGCAACGTCCTCACCGTGCTATGTGTTCTTGCGGTTTCCTTGGCAGGTAGGTTTTACAAAGTGGAAGGGCCAGCATTACGCCCAATTGGGTTTGGATCCAGAGTTTTTTCCTTTTATACTGATTCCAAACTAAGCTAGAGAATCTCTACTATTTACCCCATAGTTTGTGGAGAGAAGAGAGGAATTCATATTTTCTCAAGAATATTTGTGTCAAAGTCAACGCGAAGAATTTTTCCTATTCCAATTTTCGTTCACACCCATGCATATACAGTAGCGTCCAAAACGAAGGGACAACATTTTAAAACCTAATATTTGTTAGAAAAATAAACTGTGAAAAGCTGAAATTTTGACAACTGGTAGTCGTTATCATCCATAATAACATACTAAAATTTGAATCATTTGCAAATGATAGAAAAAGAATTATAACAATTATTTATTTATTTTCAAATTTGGAACGTCCAAAAGTAAGGGACAAAATTGAGAAAAACAATGTAAACAGCAAAAAAAACAATAAAAATACATGTACAATCAATATTTAGTAAATGAGCCCTTGCTCTCAATGACAGCTGCACATCTTCGACTACAAGAACGAATCAGTTCTTGACAATCCTCGATATTAATTTTAGACCATTCTTCTTGAAGCTTCACCCACAAATCCTCTGTGTTAGTGGGATTTCTTTCCATAACTTTCACTCCTAAGGTCTTCCAAAGATTTTCTATGAAAATGCCCTGGGTATGATGAACCCGAATGTTGAGCTAAATTAAAAAGTTAAGCGATCTAAAATCCGACTTTGCGGTGGCCAATCCATAATTTCCAAATCTTGCTCGCTAAGGTAACTCATTACCACCTTTGCCTTGTGACATGGGGCATTATCTTGCATAAAGGTAGCCCTATCGAAACCTGAATTCTGTATGATTGGCACAACATGATCTTGAACAATGTTTTTATAGATCTGCGCGGACAAGAGGCGTTGTACCTTGGCTAGAAAACATTCCAAATACCATGACGCTTCCGCCCCCAAACTTGACAGTTTTCTTAGTACACTTTGCCCTTAATCTTTCACCAATAGGTCTCTTTACATTGTTTTTTCCATGATTTCCAAATAAATTAAACTTGCTTTCATCACTGAAAAATACTTTTGCCGAATTTTCTTATGTCCAAATTACATACCTGTTTGCAAACTCTAATCTCTTCTTCGAACTAACAAGTGGTTTCTTCCCTGGGGTTCGATTAAACAGCCCTATTTCTTGCAGTCGTCTACAAACAGTCTGTCTTGACACATTAACACATGAGGTACTATTCATAACCCTTTTATTTTCTGTGCAAGACTTAAAACGGTCCTTTAATGACATACGCTGCATTATTCGATCTTCTCTTGCCGAAGTTTTGCGGGGTCTGCCGGTTTTAAAAGCACTAACTATTTTGCCAGTATCATTGTAGGATTTAACAACCCTGCCTACAACATTCTTGGAACGTTTCACTTTCTCTGAAATCTCTCTAATGGTGTGCTTTTCCTTGTGTAGCTTCACAATAGCTTGTCTCACAGAGTAATCAAGTTTTTGGCCATGGTGCCGGCTGATGCAACTTTTACAAATGACTAAGTAAGACTTATTGTTTAGAGGAAATCAAAAAATTTGAATATAGCATACTGTTTACATTTTTTTTTCTCAATTTTGTCCCTTACTTTTGGACGATCCTATTTTGAAAATAAATAAATAATTGTTATAATTCTTTTTCTATCCTTTGCAAATGATTCAAATTTTGGTATGTTATTATGGATGATAACGACTACCAGTTGTCAAAATTTCAGCTTTTCACAGTTGTTATTTCTAACAAATATTAGGTTTTAATATTTTGTCCCTTAGTTTTGGACGCTACTGTATATATATATATATATATATATATATATATATATATATATATATATATATATATATATATATGGTATGTTAAGACAGCAAGAATTAACATTAACAAATTTTCTTAAATTCCACCGCCAAAATCTATTTGAAATCTTTCCAATTTCCAAGAGAGATTTTGTATATCGACATTGAAGTTAAAAATAAATTTTTTAAATTTCATGTTCCTTCTTTGTTTTGTTATTACTTTTCACTATGTCGTTAATTATCAAGAACTGGGTGTTGTCAATATAATAGACAATATTTTCTTTACTAAATAATGGAAAATTCTTTAGATCTTTAGATCGTCGGAATTGTAATCATTTCAATGTGGCGTCATGTATAACGGTTAAACGAAAAAGCATGTATTGAATATTAATGTTGTTATTTTTACAATTTCCGAATGAGAATTAATATAATTAAAAAATAATACAGACTAATCTTTGGTAATAATTTTATATTTTTATTTTATTTTATTAATATTATTTAAAATATTAGGTTGGTGCAAAAATAATGACGTAATAATGTCGTTTTTTGACGTATTTTAACGTCAAAAAACGACATTATTACGTCATTATTTTTGCACCAACCTAATATATATATATATAGGAATATATTGACACATTTAATGTCGAACTGTTTAATCCGAAATCCAATGTATAAAAAAATTCAAAAATAGTATATAATGCCCTGGGTATGATGAACCCGAATGTTGAGCTAAATTCAAAAGATAAGCGATCTAAAATCCGAAAATGAAGCTTTGAAAGCTCTTTGAATTTAGCAGTAAGTACTGTCAAGCATCCGTTCAGTATAATGTTCTGGGGATGTTTTTCTTTTCATGGAACTGGTTTCTTAAAACCTATTGAAAAGACCCTCAGGATTGAGCAGTACAAGAGAATTTTAGAGTCTTGTCTGCTCCCTTCTGCTGAAAGGGTGCAAATCGACCCCACCAAGCTCATTTTTATGCAGTATATGCTTAACTGCTTTCTCAAGAGCCTGTACTTTATAATGCTCCATAAGTTTTCTATGGGGTTGAGGTCAGGAGATTGGGGCGGCCATGTCATAACACTCACCTGCTTCTCATCAAAGTATTCCTTCATCAATTTTGATTTGTGACAGGGAGCATTATCTTGCATAAAAATGAGCTTTCTTTTATTTTCTTTTACTACCTTCTGTAGGTGTTCCCCTATTTTCTTTTATGTGTCTGCTATCGACATTGTCATCTGCATATTTTATATTGTAAAGATCGTGGCTGCCAATAAATTACTTGAACAGAAAACATTATTTTGGATATCTTTAAGTAGATGCCTTGAATCATTAAATGTTTATTATAAAAAATTAAATTCCAATATTTTTTCAGTTGAAGATAGTTTTATTAGATCAAAATTTAAAAATAACAGTCCAACTTCAAAGTAAATTTTAAATAAATAGAGTAATATGGCTTCGAATGAAGATTTAAAAACGTTGGCTGATTCATCACGAAAGATTAAATAATAAAGACTAGTAAAATATGAACCTTTAAAAGATATATTTTTGACATTTATTTCTATCAAGAAAAAGCATTTTCTGTGGAACGTCTTTACCGGTTGAGGCAGGATACTTGCTATGTCATTCATGAAGCCTTGTAGACAGAATGTACACACAGGGGACACACAGCGTAACTTGATCGTCGGAAATGCCGTTGCTTGACATCCAGGCAAACAATCGTTACGAATTAAAAGCAATGTTTACGGACAGGCACATTCCGTTGCTGCCCAATAAAAAAAAAGGCAAAAGCACTTTTAAAAAAATTAGAAGCTATACACTGGGTTTTATTTGCATTAACTCACCCCCAACCAAATCAACACCATCACGATGGTCAAACGTCAGTAAGAAAAGCAGACACTTCTTGTTAGTTTGTACAGGGAAAATGCCGGCGCTGCAAGAACCTGCTAGAAGTTTTTTTAGATTCGTTAATGGCAACGGGGTCAGCTAAATGGAAAAAATAGTCAATACAAAATCTAAAGACAAGTGTGTGTTGTCAAAATAGAACAATGTTTAACTAATTTTGTTATTTTTATTTGTTTTTATGATTGATTCGTTTTCTACAGATTATCAACACTTATTTAAAGCCAGAAAGTACATTCAGATTCTAGAATTTTTTTTGGAGATAATAATGATTTAGCAATACAAGTCTTACTAATTAACCCATAGCTGGGGGAAGAAGAGGTGGATCCATACCTTTCCTAATGGTATTTGTACGTAAGTGAATATAACGAACCCAACGGGAAATGGAACTCGGTTCTCCGATTAACAATACCGGCCATTATCGATTACATAACTGCACATCCCAACTTACAGCACCTGATATTTCCAAGCAGTCACCCATCCAGGTCCTGAACAGGCTCATCGTTTCTTAATTACAGTGATCATAATGGAACAAGTATTTCAACGCTATATGGCTGTAAGTCTATTTTTATTTGTGATTTTTCTCTTTTATCAGATCATGTAAATCACTAAATAAAATTACGAAAATAACTGGAGAAAAGCGAATTTCTATTTCCAGTGACATTGCTTCGTCTTTTTTTTATCTTTGATCTGGATTTCCTTGAAACTAATTTCTGGAACGATACTTATGGAACTAAGTCCAATTCCAATTGGGGATTGATATACGAATGATTATGAGGTTGAATCCGTTACCTTTGCAGGATGTGATTTGCGAAGTGGATAACAGAAGACCTGAATCAAATTTAATGTCAATAAGGAACATTTATTCGAAGTGAAGTTAATCTGTGGTGACCCCAGTATGTATGTACTGATCATACTCTAAGAGACACCAAAGTAGACGTTGCACTCATTGTCATACCAAAGTGTCAAATAAGCCAGGTGGCTAAGCTGGATGACCTGAAAGATAGCTTCCTAGCTCTCAGATATACATTTACGCCTTCATTTTTTATCATTGGCTGCACTCGACATGTAAACAGGTGGTTGCTCAACGTGCGCTTAGGATGTGTACACGTGGGATAACCGGGTGGCAGGTAGATATATAAGCATTCCAACCAAGGGGGAATAAAAAAACAAACAATGTCGCTTACATACTAGCGAGAAGAATCCACGTTCGGAGAAAAACCCCGTAAGTTAGACATCGACCTCTCGATATTAATTGACAAAGTCTGGAGTTGAATAAACAATAGTATTATGTAAGAGAGATTTAATCTTGTGCTCCACAACGATAGCATCAGATTTAATCTTGTGCAAAGATAGCATCAGATTTAATCTTGTGCAAAGATAGCATCAGATTCTGCAAATACACAAGAAAATTAACTACAAACACTTTTATCCCGTTTCTTCTGTTTTCTTTCCGTTTCCTCCTCCCCTTCCCTAGTTGTTTTCTTTTCAAAACTCTTATTATTTTCCTGCCCTATCGTAAGTTACTTCATACGACAACTGACTACTTATTTTCAATTGTTTCGACAACACGGTTTGTTATTTTGATAAGCCACACACAATAAGGGGAAATACATTTATGACAAGAAGATCGGAGCCTTGTAGCTGATGCCCCCTTCCTACACACAGTTGCTAGCCTCACTGAAGACAGTAAGTCCTACGTGACCGAGCAGATAGGCATGTCAGATCTAATGACGGTGCGCCATATTGAATGCAGGTTCGAATCCTGCCAGAGGACGCATATTTTTCTGACAAGATTTTTCGAATATTCAAGACAGTAGATGTAAGTTGGATAAAAGATATTGTTTAATTAAAAAATCAGGGCATCTACTTGAATATGAGTATCAATCAAAAATAACATTTAAGCAAAATAAATTGAAAATAATATATATATATATTTATATATATGTATATATTATTAATGTTTTATAAACATATTTAAAATACTGTCTGTAAAAATGAAAGGAGTCAGCATTTTAAAATAAATGCAAAATGTATATCACAAAATGTATATATCAAATTAAACATATTTCTTAGCTTAAAGAATTGTTCGCATGTTGTGATTGTCTACGTTACTATTCTTATTTCTTAAGATGTTATATATATATATATATGTGTGTGTGTGTGTGTGAGAGAGAGAGAAAGTGATATAACGATATATATATTTTGTATAATTTTATATATCAACAAACAGCAATTAGAAAAATATGACAAACTGAAAAATTTCTTGTGACGCATTTCGTGTGCATATGTAGACATGACACCAACAAAGCCCAGTCCGATGAAATCCTAACGTCACAAGAAATCCTTTCGTCACAAGAAATGTTCTAGCTTGTCATATATATATATATATATATATATATATATATATATATATATATATATATATATATATATATATATATATATATATATATACATATATATATATATATATGTGTGTATATATATATATATATATATATATGTGTATATATATATATATATATATATATATATGTGTGTGTGTGTGTGTGTGTGTTTGTGTGTGTGTCGTATTAAAAAAACTTCTTCTTTAAGATGTTTCACCGATGAACTGCCGACGTGCGCAAAAGAATTTTGTCTCACGAGAACAAAACGTGATTTACGTTAAGCAGCTGAACTCAAACTTTTTACGTTAACAGTATCGTTACAGAAATTACATTTTGACTAATTTCAACTCCGATTTTATTTTTTAAATTTCATTTTTATCTTTAAAATAAATAAAATTGTATTTTTATTTCTTAACTAAATAAAACTGCTGAAATTGATAAAAACCTTGTGAAGTAAATTTATTTTTTCTGATGACGCCAGCTAATAGGCTAAGTAGTAGGTATCAAAGTCAAAGTAGTCTATATAAAAAATTTTGTAACTTCCGTCCATCCGTCATATTTATTACAACGTTTCAGCCGCTGTACGCTCTTCAGTTTGTTGGAATGTCGAAGTGAACCCTTTATTTCGCTCACTTTGGTAGACTATTCTAGTTTCACGTGCCATGTTTTAATGGATGTCAGTTGTCAGTTATCTCCTGTTAATTCCCCTCTCTATGTTGTCCACTGCCTTAAGCGGGTATTGAACTCATACTATTTGCATCCTTTCACTGGATCTAACCAACGCCTTTATCCACTGTGCCATGTGTCCTTAACAGGAGATAACTGACAACTGACATCCATTAAAACATGGCACGTGGAACTAGAACAGTCTACCAAAGTGAGCGAAATAAAGGGTTCAATTCGACATTCCAACCACATGAAGAAGACCGGAGCGTACAACGGCCGAAACGTTGTAAAAAATATAGCGACAAAGATGAGGACAATAGTCCAAATAATGTAAATATTGTACATAATACCTCATCTCAGAAATATAGACAGATGAGTCAGCGTGTTGCAAAAGAAAATCTATTTTTTTCCATATTGTCTCATATATATTTACTATTTCGTCGAATTTTCATCCAGCTATATATAGATATATGTAATTCATGTATCTTTCGATTTTTTTCTTTGTTGTCTTTGATTTTACAGTATCTGAATAGAAAGATTTGATTTGAGAGAAGATCTGTTTTGTCACATTGAAAGTATGAAAAAATATAAACACATATAAAAAGACACGAAATTACTTTACAGTGCTAATATTTGAAATGACACACGAATGTAAAAAATAAGGTAAAATATATCAGACATGTAAGTGTCTGGAAAGTGTTTTAACAATGGACAGAAAGTGTGACATTGTGATACAAAGACCTATTAGGATAACCAAAGATGTATTCCTAAAGCTAAACAAAACCAGAAAAATTTCGTTAGAAACAAAGAAAAAAGTAATGAACTATTAGGTCATATCTGTCCTCAAGTATGGCAGTGAATGCTAGACAATCACCTCAAAGATGAAGAAGAAACTTGAAACAACAAAAATATGGTTCTAGAGAAAGATGCTAAGGATATCATGATCCGAACATGTGAGCAACAATGAGGTTCTGGTGAAAATGGAAACAAAAAAGTTACTTTACATTTAACACCGGGATGAAGCAGTTTAAATTTCTGGGGTACGTAATGTGAAAGGAGGGCTTGGAAAATTCACAATCAGATTGAGGGAAAGAAGGACAGAGAAAAGCAGCGCGTAACATACTTCATGAACTTGAGTAAATGGATGGTAGAACGGGTTTTATGAGAAATAGCAAAAAGTCAAAACCTATTAAGAGCTAAAAGGGACAGAAAGATGTGGAGGGCAATGATCGACACGACACATACTAGACAAAAGAAGTGTATGTTTATTTCAACACATCTATTAAGTCTTCTACATTGTTTGAGAGCGTCTGAGTATCTAAATCTTTATATATATATATATATATATATATATATATATATATATATATATATATATATATATATCTTTTTTCTGCGGAATGACTCCCATTATCGTGAAGGATTTTCTCCCGTGAACAGCTTCGCTTGACGTTTATCCAATATTTTAAAATGCCGCAAACTGTTTACAAGAAAAGTCGTTTTTAAATGCTTTTCTCTTTTAGCTAATGTTTATTGATCGAAATCCTGCATACACATTGCTACATTGCGAAATGGGATTTAACTCCCTTTATCTAGTGAACAAATATACGCGCATCTATGACAATACAAATGTGAGCAGAGCTCTATGATTAAACAGTTGTGTTTTAATAACCAAATGAAGTGTCATGTTGTTGTTTTTTTCTCCTTAAAGAATATTTCCAAATTTTCCCGAATCCATAGAATTATATATTCTTATAGACAGATTTATGCTTTCTCTCGCAAAAATTTGTAATGATAGAGATCGGTATGAAGATATATCGGCAATATACATTTAAGCAAGAAAACAACATTCTCTATACCTATACATATATATCTAACAAAATCTATTTTATTTTGTCGTATTTTGTCTCATTTTATTTTATATTACGCTGCACCACGTAAATGCTCATATAAACGTACATTGCTACAAAACCAGAATTTGCATTAATATTTTTATGATTATTTATAATAAATCTTATGGATTTTAGGGTTGCTGATTAGATATTTTAGTCAAACTGACAAATTAGCTATTGAGAAATAATAATAAGTTACTAGGTTGTTTTTCTTAAACATATATATATATATATATATATATATATATATATATATATACATATATATATATATATATATATATATATATATATATGCCAGTATTTTATCAAATAAATTGTTAACAACAAAAAGATGTTTATATGGCTGAGATATTACATAAACTGAAAAAATTTGGAGTAATTTCACGTACGATTTCATTTTCATGTCTTTTTTCACTGCTCTTTGGACTGTCATAGCTGAAACTTCTCTCTCGCGTGTCAAACATTTTATGGATTGACTTAGCTCTCTTCTAATTGATCTCTTTACCTCTATGTTAAAATGATGATCACTCTTCCTGTTGTGACATCGCGATCCAGTTTTCTTCTCTACTGTTAACTCTTTTTAAACTTATTTGACGTTCTCTTAATGGTTTTGATGGAAGTCAAACTATGAACATTGGTACCATTACTGAAGGCCTGAATGATGTTTTCCTCTCACCATTGCTCAGTTGAGAAGAAAGTGGAACTGAAACAAAACTATTTTAACCTTTTCTCTTTCTAACTGAATAACTCAAAATGTTTTTCACTAATTCTTATGATAAATGGTAACAAGATGGTTAAACGTCTTATCTGAAAACCTGGAAGAAAGAAACTCAGTTTAGTTTTCTTTTTTTTTTTAGATATTAAATATTTTGTGGGATGGACAATTGTCAGGGACCCGCTCCCAAAGTATTTTTATATTGTACCTTGGATTGTACATTTAACATCATCTGCCCTAAACGTTAAATATAATAACTCAAAAATAAGGATAAGGTGTAACGAGCCCGAAATTTATTAAAAGTATTTTTAATACACTCTGTATATATAATACAAACAGTACGTACCTTCAGATTAATAGAATACTACTTCAATACGTCGACTGACCACACAAAATTGAAAATATTAGAACTCCTCCTTCTAGACAGACACACATACACAATTACGAGTTGAAGAGTGGAGAATAGTTCTTCACCCACAATGGCTCGAAAACGCTTTTGAAATCTATCAAGGCTAGAGAATGTGGTCTGAGCAGTACCCGCCCAAACATGACAACAGTACTCCATTTCTGGCCTGATCTGACTCTTGTGATGCTAGATGACAGGAGAGGTCAAGTAGTTATTGGAGCGGTACAGGGAGCCAACCATTTTACCTGTATCCTTAGCAATAGCTCGTATGCTTGAGGTCTGGTGTAAGTTTCAGCAGAATTTCGAGGCACGGAGTTTCCCCGAGAGGACTTTCGATAATCAAGATAGTTCAGGGTCAGATCGGCTTTCTGTAATTTCCAGATGGTTGAGCAGTGTGTTGAAGCCTGTTTAGGTTTGTAGAATGAGTTGGTACGGGATTAAATCACCTTCATTTTATTACGACAATTTGTTTTACAATACTTGCAATAATAATAATAATAATAATAATAATAATAATAATAATAATAATAATAATGTTTGTTTAGTAGATAATATTATTATGAAGTCGGACTCGGTAGAAATGATCGACTCGGGTAAAATTAGAAGATGGCTCGTTAATTTTAACGCCTCCAAAACTAAACTTCTCTCTGAGAGACCCATCTCTGCTTTCCATCAGCATGGCAGCTGCTAACCTCCATGAAAGTGGCTTGATGTGCCTTCTCGGGCTCACGTTCTCTGCTGATTTCAAGTGGAAAGACTATATTGAATCCATTGCTGGGTCAGCTGCTAAGAAAAATAGGTTCACTGTGTCGGTCGATACAGTTTTTCTCTCCAGAATCTATCTGATATATCTATAAGTGTACAATTTGTCCATACTTAGAATATTGATGTCATATATGGACTATATGCTATTAGGTTGGAGCAAAAATAATATCGTTTTTTGACGTTAAAAAATACGTCAAAAAACGATATTATTTTTGCACCGACCTAATATTTATCTTGAGCTCATTGATAATATTCAAAAAAGAATCTGCAATATTATTGGTCCTGATCTGGCGGCTCAGTTCCAGTGATTTTCACACCGCCGTAAAGATGCTTGTCTATGTCATTTCTATAAATACTTTCATGCTAATTGTTCGATTAAGCTTTCGCTATGTTACCTACACTTCAGGAATTTAAGCACAGTGCTAGACTGGCGTCTGTCGTCTCTGAGTATTGAAATCAATTTTCACTTATATATATATATATATATATATATATATATATATATATATATATATATATATATATGGAGACGTTGGAAACTGTTGAATTTCAAATCGCCCCACTCCGATTAGATCTGTTTTTCTTTATCTCTATTAGCTCGTACAGCGCATTGGGCTATTATTGCTTTTGTGATGACCCAATTTTGATGTTGGTTTTAGGTTTATTGCTTAAAATTGTGAGATTAGCAGACTCATTTTCTTCTCAGTGAATCTTTTCTCTCCTGATCAGATTGTATTCGATAAGTTGTACTTTTGAACTAACAGTATATTTAATGTGTCGCTATTCACATTCTCTGCGTTGTGAATAAATACAATAGAGCCTTAAATATACATCGATTCCATTATATCTCAAATACATTATTCAATTCTCGACAATGAACCTTATACCACAATGAATCTTATACCAAGATCATACATAATATCACCGATCATCGCAAAAGCTATCATAGCACATTGCAGTATACGACCTAATAGACAAAAGAATACACACACGCACACACATACACACACATATCCTTACCCACTCCTTCCTCAATATTAAGTATGATAGAAAGAAATATAAAAATAAACACTCTTTAAACTCGACCATGTCTCTCACACCACACTTCGCTACCTTCTCTGTTAAATTACATAAACTTAATACTACCCATCAAAAGTGTAAATTTTCATTTCATTTTTCGTTTCACCTTTTGGAAGTGATGTCTGAAGATCCAGAGTACTTTAAAAGGTCTCTGGTGAAATAAACTATTACAATAGAGCCTTAAATTGGTTTGTTTTTCTTTAAAACACACACACACACATATATACATATATATATATATATATATATATATATATATATATATATATATATATATATATATATATATATATGTACACATACAGGGTGATTGGAAATTAACTCCTTATTTTAAAATACTTACAACTTAGTTACAAATTATATTTTTACAAGAAATATATATGAGAGGAAAGCGTTTAGCATGAGGTTTTATTTAAAATTCGACATGGGCACCAGATTTTTCGAGCTGCCCAGGAATCGCGTCAACTGATTTCACCAGGAACTCTTGCGGTATTGGCGACATAATCTGTTGTATTCGACCTTCAATTTCTTCCAAAGTTTGGTTTGGTATATTAGACTTGCTTCTTTAACCAACCTCAAAGAAAAAGTCACAGGGTGTTAAGTCAGGACTTCTGGCTTGCCACTCATACATAAAATAGGGAATTACTTTTCAATCACCCTGTACACACACACACACACACACACACACACACACACATATATATATATATATATATATATATAAACAAGTAAACACTTTCTGGTTGGTTTCTGGTCGTCGGTTCTGATAAGGTAATTTAATATAGTATTCTCAAAAATCCCAACATATTTTCCTTACACACAGTTTTTTCTTTCATTCTGACCTGAAGACGTCTAAAAGCTTTTCCATTTTTTCTCATCATATATATATATATATATATATATATATATATATATATATATATATATATATATATATATTAATTCACACTATTGTAAATTTCTGCCAGGTAATATCTATTAATTCTGTTATATTATTCATCTATCTTCGTTCCTTTCAATCAACCAATGTCGATTAATATCTGCTTTATGTGTATACACACTTATCTTACCAGTGCCTCTACATAAGAAGTAAATTCATTTAATAGAGCAATATACATCGATTCCATTATATCTCAAATACATTATTAACCATGAATGCACTTATCCGACTTTTACTTCAGTGTGCAATTATTCACTCTAATCGAACCACCTTCCTGTCCAAGTGGAATCCCTTTGCCACATTCTATTATTAAATATCGCTAATCTACTGGAACAAAATACAATCAAGGATCACAATTGCTGCGCTTAAAATTTGTCATTATATCTGAATTCTGCAATTTCATGAAACATTGTGCCCATAACGATTGGTTGAAACATTTAAGTTAGTTGGACACTCCTGGAGCACTTACATTCCCTGACATCGGAAATCGCATCATCACAGTTAAACGGAGTGGTGGAATATCTCAGATGAATCATCAGGCATAAACTTCTCCTCTTAATTTCCGATAAGTGGTAGAGCCGTTAAAATGGTCATGGCTTGAAAGTGCTCTCCTCCCGGATAAACAAAGAGGATTTATATTAGTCACTATTCCAATAATGCCATAGCGCCAAATGGTGCCACTGTTTTAATTTCCTTCACATTAGTCTATTTCGTGTTGATGAAAATATTATAAAAATTTATATGACGTTAAAATGCTATATTGTTTTAAATTTCTTAAGTTTATAATTAGCAGATTTTTAAAACCTGTGAACATTTCAGCTGGTCGTTATCTGAAGAAGCAAGGAGGAACAAATGAAAAGATTTGAAATTGACAACTTTTTCAAATTCACTGAAACAGAAGTTAAACAATTTTATTTTCCCTTCTTTCTCTCTTCCTTTCTCTCTTTCTTTCTTTCTTTCTCTCTTCCTTTCTCTCTTTCTTTCTTCCTTTCATTTTCTCACTGCTACGATGTTTTCTGTCTTTCCACGCGATTGAAACGGAATAGTCCATTATTTATAACGTACTGACAGGGCGTAATGTACTTATGTGCTAATTAAGTCACTAAGTGAGGGACAAGAGAAAAATTATAATTACATATTAATTTAAGAGTATAGAGATTTTAAGATTTATTAAAAATATCAACTATCAATATGAAACGTGTCTTGTTATACGTTTTGTGTGCGGATTGTGAATTTCAAACATGTTTACATTAAAAGTGAAAATTTAGAAGAATGAGATGCAGTTTAGTCATCTGGTGATCTTTTATTTCTGGAAAAGAAAAATCTCTGTCCACCCATAAAAAATGATGTGTGCAATTTATGGAAATGGTGCCATATTTAAGAGAATTGTTAGTAAATGGTTCACTAATTTCAGATGAACAAGAACATTCCGTGAGTCCTGATTCCGTTAATGATGACAAACTAGAAACTTTCAATTAAAATAATCCATGTCGCACGATCACGTGAACATCACAGAGATATTCAACATATCTCATATGGGCGGTGTAAGGCACTTGAAAACTTTTGAATGTGCGAATCGATATAATGGAAAACCTCTTTAATGGACCACATTTCCATCTGCGATTCTATCCTCAAACGTAACAAATACGCTTCATTTTTAAAAGAACGGTCGTAGGGGCTGAAAATATATATAATATATATATATATATATATATATATATATATATATATATGTGTGTGTGTGTGTATGTAATTCAGCCCCTACGATATATATATATGTATGTATGTATTTCAGTCCCTACGATATTGGACATGAGTAGAGGCTTACCCCTTGTTTCTTGTCTAGGAAGGGGTTCCCGGTACTCTTTCTCTCTCCGGCCTCTGTATTACTGCAGCTCTGTTTCTCCCGTGATGTGTGCAGTCTGTGGCATCACCTCTTCATTTTGAGGCTACACGGCTGACAGTTCTCTGGTTGCTGTTTCCGACTGGTAGTTAGGTGCCCTAACTCTTGCGTAGCGTCTTGAGCGGCCGCTCTGATCAACAGTTGTATAATACTGGGGTGTTTGTAGTGACATGTCGCGCATGGTTAGGTGTCCCTGCAGTCACCTCCGGTTGGGCAGCCCTGAGGCCACATAATGATGCAGATTTTGCCAACTCCTCTCTGCCCGCGTCACGGTTGAAACTGTCTGTTTCTTTTACTTCGGGCCTTCTCATCTTACAAACAAAATTTGACTCAATGTATTTATTCCATCTCAGGTCAGCAGTCAACGTGAGACCGAGAAGCCGCAGAGAGTTGCTCTCAAGAAGTTAAGCGTCAGACATTCTAATGGAGGGAAGGGAAGGACCTCTGTGGTGATTAATAGAGAGCAGTTTTGTCTTAGAAGCGTTGAAGTTGACCAGCCAATTCGTGCCCCAGTTCACAATCGATTGGAGGTCCTTTTCGAGACGCACGACCAGGCGAGTTTTGTCAGCGAGACTAGATTTGTTTTTGAGGCAGGAATAAATTGTGGTGTCATCCGCCTATATGCCAGCTTGGGAAGTAATTGCGTTAGGGAGGTCATTTATGTAGATAAGGAATAGAGTGGGGCCTAGGATGAAGCCTTGAGGAACACCTGCGTTCGTGGGATAGGAACTGGAGGAGAATCCATTGAGAACGACCTTCAATTTACGGTTTGACAGGAATGATCGTATTAGGTTATATAATCGACCCGTAATGCCATAACCCTGGAGCTTGCGAAGAAGGACGGCATGCCAAACCCTATCAACTGCTTTGGAGATGTCTAGTGCCACGGCTCGGGTTTCCCCGTTATTTTGAAGAGCTCGGTAGACTGTTTCAGTGATGGCCGTAAGCACATCGGCTATAGATCAGGCAAAGCGGAAACCATATTGCTTGTCTGAGAGAAGATTATGGGATGTGAGGTGGTTAACCACCCCGGTATTGATTATATATATATATATATATATATATATATATATATATATATATATATATATATATATATATATATATATATAAAGTTAATGGTATGAAGGGAGTTAAGTCTGTTGTAACGAACTCTTCGCCCAGTAAAGAGGGATATGTACAACAGGTAACACCTGACCGTTATCCAGCGACTATTATCAAAACTATTAAGAGCAACGTCGTGAAGGTGATCGGCGCTGAAAAAAATGATTTTAAAATAATTTAAATATAAATGTAAATGTAAATTTAAAATCTCACCTTGGTAAAGAATTTAATTAAAGTTCTACATATCTTTTCATAACATTCAAATATGAAACATATAGAAATAAGAACATATCGTCAAAATACAAATGGGAATTAAAAATGAAAGAAAAATACTAATAGTAGGATAGGATACAATAAAAATGATGAAGAAAACCAGAGAAAAAATTGCAATCTCTGTATGCAGGAGAAACTAAAAAAAACAAAAAAACACTGAATTCAAGAATGCAAATGGATTAATAAACAAAATAAAAGAAATTATATCGAACTGTAGGCACGCTGACGCGTCCTTTTTTTTTAATAAAGTGAAAAAGAATCGTAGAATAGAGTTCAAGAACGTCCAAGATAAACATATGCCTATTTTGAAAATCGCATTACGTTAAAAAGCCTATCAATGAGTAAATAATAAAAGAATGTTATTAAAAAGCCTAGTTAGAAGCATATTGAAAATAGTGCACTTTTATATATATATAAAAAAAATGATATTAGGTTGGTGCAAAAATAATGTTTTCTCACATAGTAACATATGTGAGAAAACGACATTATTTTTGCACCAACCTAATATATAAATCATTTTATTCAAGAGGAGCAGCCAAAATTAAATAAAGTAAATTTCTTCGTTGTCTATTGAAGTGTTTATAAAAAAAATTAAAATACACGTAAAATAATTTACCATACCATTACAGAGTTACTAAGTGAGAACAGACGGAACCTCGAAGCTTATACGTTCTTTCATCCAAATAAATTCAGCCACATTCCCGAAAGCGGTGTAAACGTGATTTCGATGTTAAGAACTCACATAAGGCAATGACGATGCCTTTGTTAGGCGGCATCAACAAAATTCTAAAGTATGCAGTGTAGGCTGAATAGTTCCAGAACAGATGTCACCGTTCTAATCAGTAACTGAGTATTGCTATGGCATCAATTTTGGACACTGCAGATTTCAAGTGACATTGATGTCTGTTCGAAATACATATATTCCAGACATAATGATGCTACTCTTAGCTGAGATAAACCTAGAGTAGCTGCGAACTCCGAGGCAAATTGACTCAATTTTCAGCTCCTAAAATTAATTCCGAAGAAAAAGAGTGTTAAATCCTGTTCGCGCACCAAATGCTCCCGCTGCTCCACTGATATATACGATATAGTTCATTTCTACATGTGTGGACGTGTGAAACTATCCATTGTACGACTGTCACTGAGTTTTGGTCACTTCAGTTTATATGCTCGTATCCGAAGGGTTGCCGAATATATATATATATATATATATATATATATATATATATATATATAGATAGATAGATAGATAGATAGATAGATAGATAGATAGATAGATTTATAGATTTATGTGTGTGTGTGTGTGCGTGTGTAACACGCTTCGCTGGACCATTTTGGAATTCCTCAGACTAAAGTGAAGTTTACGTTGATGTAACTACACATGTGCACACAGAAGCGAAGACGCTGAAATATTAAGCTCTTAAATTTATTTTCTATCTAATGTGTGCCTCCGTTTATAGTGTAGTCAATTTCATTTATTCTCTTTTTGTTTATATTTGTGTCACTTGTGTTATTAAATATCCCACATTTTGATGATATGAATAAGATGAAGTCCTAAATGTCGAAACGCCTCACATGAATAACTTTTACACTTAGTCATTAATTTTCTTAATATTGTTCTGGTATATATATGTATATATATATATATATATATATATATATATATATATATATATATATATATATATATATATATATATATATATGGGGAGGTATAAATGTGGATGCAAACCCAATAATTAGATATTAGCAACTGTATATATATATGCGTTAGCGGGCATACACGGCTAAGTAAATAAATATTTATCTATTTAATATAAGGTGTAAACAAAACAGTGCTGAATGTGTTTAGACAGAATTAAGGAGTATATTTTGATAAATATACATATACATATACCTACGTTCGAAATGCAACTTAAAGTTCTTGGTTCTACCAACTCATCAGGCACGAACTATTACAGTTGATTTTTTTAAAAATAGTCTCAGTATATATATATATATATATATATATATATATATATATATATATATATATATATATGTGTGTGTGTGTGTGTGTGTGTGTGTGTGCGAAAGATAGGGTGTGAGGAATTTCAACGTCTAAAAAGTTTGCGTGTCTCGCCACATATTTTATACTTGTTTGAAATTATTCTATTAGTAAAAAAGAATCAAATTTTCTGTTATTTTTTCTTTGAAATAGTATTCGGTTGAATATTGGGTGTGTACGAATGCTTCTGTTGTTTGTTAATAAATAGTTGTTTCTTTATTATTTCAATATTCCTCAACATCATCGTCAGCTTTCACATTATTATTAGCATTTTTTGTTGTTGCTGCTGTTCCAGGATTTTTGTGACATAAGGAGTTTCTAATCTTAATGTCCATCATGGTTCATGAAAGCGGCTATCAGGAAACCGCTCAAACTTGAAGAATAATGTCTCAATTTAGTTTGAGCCGGCGACGAAGATGGAGCCGGAATCGGACCGTGGCTTTGCGGCCATAGACTGGAAACGATAAGAAAGATGAGAAAGTGATTTGTGGACGAAAGAAATGGTCGTTGAGGGCTGACGATCAAACAAGATGTGACAGGTGGCGCATTGAGTGTGAACGAGAAGTCCGCCAAAGTTAGGGGATTAAGGTGACAACTCAAAATCGCTCTGATGGCAATGCGCCCAGGTTATATTCAACTATTGCAATATTTTTAACGTTTTTTTCTTTATTTTATTTTTTTTTTTTTGCGTTTTCAGCTTTCAGTCCTCTTCTCTTTCACGCGTATTCTTCTCTCTACTTCCTCCTCCTCATTTAATTCACTGTATTCTCTCTCTCTCTCTCTCTCTCTCTCTCTCTCTCATCTCTCTCTCGCTCTGTGTTAATTTACCTGATTTCTCGGATTTCGACATTATATCTCTTTTCCTATTACATTCGTTCCTTCTTACTTTCTTACTTCCTGTAATTCTTCGGTTACTTCTATATTTCTTCGCAAATATTTTTGGACATTTTTAAATATGTACATAAAATGATTTTGATATTTAGTCTCATCTTCCCGAAATCATTTCACTCCCTCTCTCTCTCCCTCTCTCTTTCTCTCTAGACACACACACACACAAATATATATATAGTGTAACCCAGATATAAGAGACTCTGATATAAGAGAAACCCGGATATAAGAGAGATTTTCTCTGGTCCCAAATTAGAGCCAAACTTACCTAAACAAAATAGACCAAACCCGGATATTAGAGAAACCCGGATATAAGAGACTCCGTCTCCGGTCCCGACAACTCTCTTATATCAGGGTTACACTGTATAACCTTTATTTCTAATGAGTGTACGTGTTTGCGTTCACATCCTTATTATTTTAAACCCGCCCGAGAAATCGAGAAGTCCTTGCAAAACAAAAGTATGCTTCCCGAATGAATCGAGCCTGTATTCCCTTTTACAGGAAGGTGACCACTCCTGTATCCGACGTGTAGCCTCGCGCGGCTTAACTGGTTTCCAAGATTTAAAAAAGAAATACACCATCGATTTCTGTCGGGAAGCATAGTTTCGTTTCGAAGAAGAACACGATATTTTGGTCGGTTGACATTAATGTCCCTGTTTTAAATAAAAGGAATGTCAACTCAAACACGTGTAACCACTAGAAATAACGTTTATAGTAATACAGAATAATGTTGTATGAAAAAATATTATATTAATACATACATATATATTATATTAATACATACATATATATTATAACTGACCGCCTGCTGATTTCGGGAAAGCATATAGAACTGGCAATCGTGGTCGGTCAGTGCCCACTTGAAATCTGATTTTATATATATATATATATATATATATATATATATATATATATATATATATATATATATATTATGTTGGTGCAAAAATAATGGCGTAATAATATCGTTTTTTAACGTTACGTCAAAAAACGACATTATTACGTCATTATTTTTGCACCAACCTAATATATATATATATATATATATATATATATATATATATATATATATATATATATATATAATTAGATTTGAAGACTTAGATTTTAATAAATAAATATTACTCCTTAACTGTTATTCACAATATTAATAAAAGTAATACTTTTTGTTTATTGATATTATATTCAAATAATATTTATTTCCTAGTTTAATTTGTTGAGAAATTAAAACGCTTAAATTACTATCAAACGTTAACGGAAAAATATTTAAAAAATATATAAATGTGACTTTTTCCAAATTAGCCGCTTTATGCCGACATTCATTAATTCTCTTAATTTCCCTTTCAAATCTCTATTGCCCTTTCTTTCCTTAAAACCCTAATTCCACTTCTTATTTTTTTACATCTTTACTTCTCTTTTTCTCTCTCTCTATCGTTTCCAGTGAGATGACCTATTAAATACGTCAATGTCTGGTCCTTAACCCCACCTTCCTCACTATTAAGTATTGTAATAAAAATAAATTAAATTTAAAATCATTCCTATCTCTCCCTTCCCCTCTCTAATTTCGACCATGTCTGTCACCATCTTTCCCTACTCACTATATCACCTTACATCAACTTTATACTATGTATTTTTTCACCCTTGGAAGTGTGGTCTGATGAGCCAGGGAAAAAGTAATTCCCTGGGGAAATAAATTATAACCAATGGATATATATATATATATATATATATATATATATATATATATATATATATATATAGAAATGGACAAAGTCCGGCAATTTTATTTATTAAAGACATTTTTTTTATGTTTAACGATCTTTTTATAGATACAAGTATTTAAGTAAATGCTCTGTTTATAATAAACAGTATTAAATAACATTTACCGGCCTGAATGTCCGAGAAATTTTCATAGAAAATATTCGTCCTTAGACAGGATTCGAACCGGCATCCTATACGGAACGGTCATTTACACTGACGTGCCTAACCGCTCGGCCACCAAGGATCGAATTTACTGCTAATAAACTGCAATCTTCTATGAATCTCGCACATTCATAACTGCACATGGCGTATCAAATGTAAACAAATGACGTCATACATTAAGAAATGGACAAAGTCCGACAATTTTATTTATTAAAGACATTTTTTTATGTTTAACGTTCTTTTTATAGATACAAGTATTTAAGTAAATGCTCTGTTTATAATAAACAGTATTAAATAACATTTACCGCCTGAATGTCCGAGAAATTTTCATAGAAAATATTCGTTCCGTATAGGATGCAGGTTCGAATCCTGTCCAAGGACGAATATTTTCTCTGAAAATGTCTCGGACATTCAGGCCGGTAAATGTTATTTAATACTGTTTATTATAAACAGAGCATTTACTTAAATACTTATATCTATAAAAAGAACGTTAAACATAAAAAAATGTCTTTAATAAATAAAATATATATATATATATATATATATTAGGTTGGTGCAAAAATAATGTCGTTTTCTCACATATGTTACTATGTAAAAAAACGACATTGTTTTTGCACCAACCTAATATATATATATATATGTATATGTGTGTGTGAGAGAGAGAATGTGTGTGTGTGTGTGTGTTAGTGAACATACATAATATCGAAAGTTGATTGCACGAATTGAAATTTCATGCAAACGTGCAATCTTCAGGTGCGAAACACCGACTGACCGTTAAAGCGTTATGTGGTGAGGATTTAAAATTGTGTGTTAAGACTTGTTCATTCTATTATTGTTGCCTATAATATTATGATTAATTATTTATTGTTTATATCATAATGTCGTTTTCTCACATATGTTACTATGTGAGAAAACGACATTATTTTTGCACCAACCTAATAATAAATATTTCCCTGTGATGAAATATGTTTTATATAATGCGAGTTGGTCTATTTTTGTAATGATAAGCACGATTATATTCTGAATCTTTCTTGGACATTTCTAAATGTTTCAACAGAACTAAGGATTTTGAAACATTTCGTTCAGTATCTGGAATCAAGTGTTGTCTGCTATTACACATTTTCTTGCGCATTGCACTGCAGTATTTGAACAGTAACCGTGAGAAGTAGGTAATGCCCAATTTTTATGTTGCTAATGTCACAGTGATAATACTAATAATTAGATCAAGTGTTAATGACAATAACTTGAAGGTGAAAATATTATTTCTGTTTTATATTTTTTAAGAAGATACAACTCGTCATCACCAACTCGGCAACGCCAACTCAGTATTGCCGATTCAGCATTGCCAACTCCGCACCGCCAAATCGGCATTACCAACTCGGTATTGCCAACTCAGCATTGCCAACTAGGCACTGCCAACTCGGCACAGCCAACTCGGATCGGACAACTCAGATCAGCCAACTCAGCAATGCCAAATTGGCATTGCCGACAACATCGCCAACTCGTCTCCGCGAACTCTGCACGGCTAACTCAGCATTGCCGACTCGGCATTGCTAACTTGGCATTACCAATTCGTCATCGCCAACTTAGCATTGCCAACTCGGCACTGCCAACTTGACACAGTCAGCTCGGCACGGCCAACTCGGTATTGCCCTCGGCATTGCTAACTTGTCATTGCCAACTCAGGATCGCCAACTTGGCATTGCCAACTCGGCACCGAGAACTTGGCATCGAGAACTCGGCATCGAGAACTCGGCACCGAGAACTCGGCATCGAGAACTCGGCACCGAGAACTCGACATCGAGAACTCAACATCGCTAACTCAAACTCACTAACTCGGCATCTCCAACCCTGACAAATTAGTATTTTACTTCTTTGAATTTTGAAATTCGTATTTTAATGGTTTTAACATGATTAAATTAATAAATTATTTTATTTTTTTATTAAAAAATCAAGCAAAATTATAAAAGAAATTTTTTCACTCTTTTTATTTATATAAATTTTAAAAATTAAAAAAAATATTTATTATCATTTTAATACTAATATTAAAGGTTAAAAAATTAATTTAGATTATTTTATTTGTATTAATTTTAAAAAATAAAAAATATAATCATTTTATTTATATTTATTTTAAAATTAAAAAATTGGAAAAATTTAACTTTTCGTGATGGCGAATTGTCACAGTACTGTCTTGTCTCGATGCCTATATTTTTAGGCCTTTTTTCATTAATCGTGAGTACCAAAAAGAAATATAGATATTGTGTAGAGGAGTATTCGGCTTATGGCTTTCTAGCCCGTTTGATGAAACGCAACCTATGTGCCTTCTTTGCAACACTTTTAGTGAAGCGATGAAACCGTCAAAGATATTAAATCATTTAAAAAGAAAATATCCTGACAAAGTGAATAAACCCATTGCTTATTTTTAAAATTTAAAGAAAATCTTTAACCAACGAGACACTCTTTCATTTTATTTGAAAAAAAAAACTACAGAAGCAAAGGAAAATGGGTTGATTGCATCTTATGAGATTACGCAAAACCAGAAATGCACATACATTTGCTGAACATGTTATTAGACATTCATTTGAAATTATCATGAAAACTGTGTTGCAGCAAGATTCGGCAAATGTCTTAAAAGAATTGTCACAGAGCAATGATTCTAACTGCAAAGTGTCTGAAGAGTTGTTGTTCGGAGAAACCTTTAGAAACTGATACAACTGGATTATACCTTTTTGAAGCTGCAAAATCTTGGTTTGTCGAAAATCAAGTAATCTTTGAAAATTTGGCGCAACGGAAGGTGCTCAGTCCATGTTTTGTTAGCATAAGAGATTTGTTGCGAATTTAAAAGATATATGTCCTTCTATTTAGACTGTGCATTACGTGGCGCATCGTCATCATTTAGTTGTCAAAATTATTACCGATGATATTCACGAGTCATTGACAGTAGTTATTATAACATTTAATGAAATAAAATCTCTCCGCAAATATGACAGACTTTTTCGAAAGTTTTGTTTTGATACCGAAGAACAACATATAAACCTTATCTATACAGAAGTCCGTTGGATTTCGAAAGGAAACTGTTTGGTCAGATTTTTAAACAATTTGGTACAATAGTTAATACCTTGGAGAATGTTGGTGAGACAAATTTGGCAGTGGAAATCGTGCACGATAAATGTGACATTTACGTTTTAGCATGGATTTTTCGAAAGTTCAGTGAAGTTTCACCCCAGATTTAAGGTAATTGCTAGATTGCAGTTATGTTCTGAAAGCCTTCTTTCTGAAATATTAGACTTATTTCGAGTTAATATACAGAAGAAGAATTTCAATAACATGCCTGAGTTAACAGAAGTAAGTGAACCTCTCTGAGAACAAATTAGTAAAAATTACGCAGAATATTTAGCGAAATTGAAAGAACAAAATAATCGATTTTCATATTTTTTTTTCGCTAGAAGTTCATTCATGGATGATAGATCCCTTCGGTTGTGATATAGAAGCTGTCAGTGAAAATATGCAGAAAGAACTTATTGAATTGAAACACAATGATGAATGCAAGTACAAATTTGAAAGCAGCAGAACAAACAGAATAATGGCTGTTAAATACAGTAAAACAACTTTATCCGAACATGTGGTCTGAAATGGCTAAAATACTGCTATGCTTTCCAGCTTCTTATTTGGTTGAATATGGATTCAGTGCAATCAATAAAATCTTGAACAAAGAAAGAAATAAAATTGATATATGTACTCGAGACAATAGACTACACTATTTACATTATTCGGACTATTGTCCTCATCTTTGTCGCCAAAGACGATGACAATAGTCCGAATAATGTAAATAGTGTACATAATACCTCATCTCAGAAATATAGACAGATACTAGTCAATAGACTAAAACTTACAAATTTCAAAACAAATATTAAATTTCTATCAGCAAAGCATCAACCACAAGGATCATATTAAAAAGTAATGTAAGTAAAATATTTTAATTTGTATTTTTACAAATAGGCATGGGTGATTACCTCAAAAAACATCAGGGAAGAGGCAATAAGATAAAAAAAAAGGTTGAGAACTGATTTAGACGAAAGTTAAGAATGGCAAAGTTTTAGTTACAGCAAGACCACTGAAAACCTTACCATTTTGTTCAGTTGTCTATTATCTAGCAGAAACCGTTCATGCTTTACAGAGAAGAGAATGGAGGAACCAATCTAAATAATAGAAGAAAGCTGTTACACCCGTTTTTAACCTTGCTTGAACCAGCATAGAGGATAAAAGAATGTTCTATACAAAACAGTTACGGAACCAGTCTCTCGGTATAAAAAGACGAAAATATCACACAATAGGAAATCATTCTAGCAAAGTAATAAATATGTATTTTTTATTGGAAAGCTATACGAATACGCCCAACGAAACGAAAACTAATGGCAAAAATAAATCATCGGAGGGTAACTTTAGTTTACTTAAGAAAGTATACCCGATTCAATTTTTATTGTCCTTTCTTTATGCAGTTGAATCCTATAAAAAACAATTAACAATCTTTCGTACTGGCTGTGAAATGTTGTCGGCCCTAGCTATCACTCACCTGATTGGCTGTTGTGTTGCAATGGTTTAAGCTTAAATCAATAGACTTTTTAAAAAAATAATATTTATCGAAATTAGAGTAGACTGAAAATAAAATTTAAAACAAAAAAATAGTACAATAATAATAATTTGTCATCATTTCAGTCAGAATTTTGAAGATCAGTTATGATTTACCTTATTTACACTCATTTTAGTTCTTATTATCACAACGTTTCAGCCATTGTGTTCATCAGTTGCTTGCTTATTCGAGTAACCTTCAAGGAATTTTGAACTAAAGACTTTATTTAATCTACAGGTGTAGATTGTTTTTGAATCGCTTTCCATGTCTACTGTCATTTGTAATGCCCTGTTATTGCCCGGCTTGTTTCCTCTTAAGACTAAGGCTGCCATATTAGATCCAGAGATTGAAGTCACAATGACTATATTACCAAATTCACGAATCAACGCTCTAATCCACTAGGCTATAGTGTAGAACTTTAACCTTAAACCAAGCAGATTCACAGTAGCAATCACAGCAGCAGTTACAGTAGCAGTCCCAGCAGCAGTCACAGTAGTAAGAACATTAAGTTTAAGACTGTGTATATCAGTCTCAAGACATGGACTGCGGAACAAAAACAATCTAGCTCCATAGAATAGATAAAGCGTTCAGTTCGAAGTTCCCTGATGATAATGGTAATATTAACCATTTCCCCATAAGGAAACATGCGGCACTTATTGACCGAACAGTTAGTGCTGCTGTCGGAAGAAATTTACAAAACCTTTTTCTTAAAACAATTTTTCAGGAAAATATGTTTCTCAAGTCCGGTAGCTGTTATCGCCCTTTCCAGTGTTAATGGAAGTTTCGCTTTAGCGTGTGGATGATCATGGCTCTCTACAATTTCCTATTCATTGTAGCTCTAAGCAATATTTCTTCTACTTTCTCTATCTCTCTCACACACACACGCACACACACAGAGTCCATGTTCTATCCATTTATGCAAGTTCATTGATAGACGATTTCCCTCCATCCCTCTTGCTTTTCTTATACTCTGTGAGTGTCAAGTTTTCGAAGCCCTCATTCCTCATATGTCCTAGAAGTTTCAACAGTCACTTCCGCATTTTCCTTAAAACTTCCTTGTAGTTCTCGTGTTGTGTCCATGGTATTTTTATAATCCATCTGTACAAACATATCTCTGTTGCTTCGAGTCTCCTAATGTTATATACAAAAGAAAATATGAAAAAATATTTAGTTTACAATGGTCAGTCACAGCCACAAAGATGGATTTTCTAAACCGTTTCGCCTTAGTAAAAATGTTTTTTCTTTAATGTGTTGTTTTTCCAAAAGTAGCTTAGATGTGGCACAAAGCCGAAAGTATGGGCACCCAGTGAGGATCGAACTCACTACTCAGTCTTAATAGATCTAGCGAGGTAAGCTTGCTAACCATTACACCGCCTCCAGATGCCCAAAAGATATGCATCAGAGAAACCTCAAGCAATTAAAAGATTATATGAACACAAAATGGACCTTTTACAAAACAGCACATTAAATGCATAAGTTGCTCACCTTAACGATATTAACCACAATTCTGATTTAGAAAATGCTAGAGAAAACAATTTCCTAAGATGAAAATATTTAGAAAGGGATTTAATCGCTAGATGACTCACAGTAAATTTACGTTCAGATTCTTACAGTATTTTACCTTTCTTGGTATATCTTCTATTATCATAATGTGGGATATTTAATAACAAAAGTGATGGAAACATAAAGAAAAAGAAAAATAATCCAAATGAAATTGGCTAGATTGTATACCTAAAACACATATTAAAAAAAAAATTAATTAAAAATTATCAGCATCTCTCTTTCGCTAGAACTAAAGGACGAAACGCCTGACACAAAAACTCCTTTTCCAATTTGTCAGATTTCTTTCATATATATATATATATATATATATATATATATATATATGTGTGTGTGTGTGTGTGTGTGTGTGTGTGTGTGTGTGTGTGTGATAAACTCTTCCGTCGAGTTTGACGTATGAGGGTCATACTAATTATCTGCATGCAGATACCGACTTTCGAGACCGGCTCGAGAATTGCACAAAAGACCACAAAAAACACAGGAGAAAGTATTGCATGATAGTGCAGGAGGAATACTGATTGCTGTTTTATTTCGCTTTTGTGTTTCACGCAGTTGAATAATATTACTGCCTGATGGTGCTTTATTCCTGCATGCCTCTCTCTCTCTCTCTCTCTCTCTCTCTCTCTCTCTATATATATATATATATATATATATATATATATATATATATATATATATATTCTCGTAACCTAGCAAGGGTTACTGGATGAAGAATAACTAAAAGAGGTTGGAAATGAAATGGTAATCTTTATAACATCAACAAAATACAATGCAATACCAGTGGCGTGAAGTAGGTAATCCACTACTTAGACAGCATATTCCTCCCACTAACAATAGTGTCCAACGTATTTATGAGAATTGGGGCATATCCATTAGTGTTAATAGGTACGGTATATATATATATATATATATATATATATATATTAAGGAAATAAATTTCATATATATATATGTGTGTGTGTGTGTATATATATATATATATATATATATATATATATATATATTTAAAGACAAAAGGAAAACTTATCTCAGCCGACGTGTTTTTTTTTTATTTGATTAACTTTATCAAGGCAAATGTGAGGATTTTATTTTGTAATAAGAATTTGAACTGAAAGACGTCGTTGGTTTTCAGATTCTTAAATTTAAGGACGTTCATAAATATACATCGTACTAACTGAAAAATCAAGGTAATTTTTACTCACTTTTGTTTATTACATAGCAACTTCCATAACTTAACTTGACTTTTTCAGTTAATCTGATGTATATTATTTTTCATCATCTCATATACATGAGTACGGCAGAAATACCTCTTAGAAATATTTTCCACATCATGGTAAAATATTATTAGGTTGGTGCAAAATAATGACGTAATAATGTCGTTTTTTGACGTTAAAAATACCTTAAAAAACGACATTATTGCGTCATTATTTTTGCACCAACCTAATAGCTACAGGGTGTGACAGAAATACCTCCTGCATTTTAAACTGTCATCTATATGTTGCTACTGAACTTAGGCAGGTGATAATTATGTTTTCATCTATCTAATCAACATTAGAATTATGTAGAAGATATTTCTGACGCATCCTGTAGATTATATCAGTCCAACAGAATTGATTTCAAACTAAGGTGATAGCAAAACTTGTCACTATATGTTTGATTTATATAGTACTGTTTATATGAATTTTAGGTTGAACATGTTCAACCTAAAATTCTTATAACAATGCTAGAATTTCTAGCATATCACAAGCAATTTAGCAGAAGGAAAATGTGTGTTCTCTGCTAGCACAGTGGATATCTCTGTTGAATTTGGAATCAGCGAGCCAAGTTCAAATTCCTGGATAATCTGTAACATTCACTTTCACATTAGTAACCATGGAAAAGGTATGAATTTGTCTCTTCTTTTCCTAGTTATGGACTAAATAGTAAGGCTGACGGGGAATTTTCGCGAGGTAGCAACAAGTATAAGAGAATAAAAACTTAATTCCAAACCGTGAAGAATTCAACAGGAAACCACTCCACAATCTTCCTTAAGAATGCATGGCAATTCACAGATAATAAAGAAAAGTAATATGTGGAAATTCATATTCGTTTGAATGGACATGAAATTAAACAAATTGATTGCATTGGTTACTTTTTTCAATTGAAGATTTAACCAGTACAATCAGATAAAAAAAAACAGATAAATTTAATATATTCAAGTCTGTTTATCTACTTGAAAAATGGCACAATATTATTTTTCGAACCTAAACTCCTGATAGTTTAAGTCGTTGAATCGTATATATTTTTTACAATCCAAATCATACTTCGGTTAATTTTTAGAACAATTCGTATTTTAACACTTTCTAATACAGAAAAAAAAAATAGGAAAACATTTTTTACAATTCAAAATTAAAAAAACATTAAAATAATTTGCCTCGTAATTAAAACTGGTTCTCTTTGATAGAAATGAATTAGAGAGGAAAGAAGCGAAATATTATTTGAGTCTTGCGAACAGCATCCATTGTGCCTCTTTAACAACTGCATCTTCAATCAACATTTTCTGCAGATGAGCAGAGATTTGTAAATCATTTGACGCGTTAATTAAGCATCAACTCAACATTTTATGACTGGTTTTGGTTGCATCTGATTTTAGAATTTATAGTCATGTTCATTCCTTATTTCATTCATTAATCGAGAACAGGCGGCACACCAACGCATAGACATTTGAACACGCATTTTTACAAAGCAAAAGCTGTCAAATGTCAACAGATCTTAGTCTTTGTGATACTTAGAACCACATTTTCAACAGCAGTCATAATAAATTTAACTCTAAAAATCTTTTCAGCAAAAAGATTCGTAACTACACCCATCTTTTAAAGCTTTAATCAAAACTTATCTATACACGCATACATTATATATATATATATATATATATATATATATTACAGTAAAAAAAAATACCTCACATGGGTATAGTCTATTTTCAAGCTGGTAAGACAGCAGCCGACTTGAACCCTTACGTGTCTTTTTGGAATTATGCTCTGTTATAATAAACACATTGAGCTTTCTGTGGATCAGTTTTAATATTTGATATTACTAGGACCCACATGGATTATATACTAACGGATCTATTACCTGTACTATATATATATATATATATATATATATATATATATATATATATATATATATATATATATATAGAGAGAGAGAGAGAGAGAGAGAGAGATAGAGGGAGAGGGAGAAAACAGTAAGTGTTTAATATATTGAATTTATTATATGTATACGCGTGTGTGAGGTTTTACTTTCACTCACACATACAAACCTATATATCCATATATATGTGCATGTGTGTGTTATGTCTGTAGGTAAAAGAGAAAAAGGGAAGTCTGTAGGTAAAAAATGAAAAACATTTCAATTACATTAAAATATTTAAATTTGAACATAGTGTCCTTCCGTGTAAATGCCATTAATTAAATGGTTTAATATTTATGAAAGTGCTCGACAATTACTGTCTATATTCTAGATAAATTACATGCAATAACTACAGGACAAGTTATAGAATTATAGATCCACCAATAATCAATATATATATATATATATATATATATATATATATATATATCCTTGTGCAGGTATGCAGAAAATAGAAAAGAACACGTTGGGTGCATAATCCGGGGTTCCTTAGTATTTTTGTTTTTATTTTTAAGAAGACAGTGCTCCATACAGAAGTAGAGCTTATATTATAATAATATTTTTTGTTTAAAAATATGATTCCTTCGCTACATAAGAGTTCTCATGTTTCAAAAACGAGAGCCGAAATCATCCAAATAATTAATAGAATTAAGTTGGATTGTGGTGTTTAAACGGGTCTAAACACCACAATCCAACTTAATTCTATTAATTATTTGGATGATTTCGGCTCTCGTTTTTGAAACATGAGAACTCTTATGTAGCGAAGGAATCATATTTTTAAACAAAAAATATTATTATAATTATATTATATTATATATATATATATATATATATATATATATATATATATATATATATATATATATAATGCATATATGTGCAAATTATAATGACGTATGTATCTTGTCTTAGGTATGACGATAAACTACATCCGGCAGCAAGGCCTCTGATCGGTAGGTTTTGAGGGCCGTCGAAGCACCTCGTATTTGCGAATTCCACCCTAACCCTAGGTGGTAACCGCAGTTAGGATCCCAGCTATGGGTAAATAGTTAACCCCCAAGCTGTGGTCAAAACTCTATGAAAGTATAAAAATACATTTTTATACTTAGAATTCCTGCAAAATGTGCTTTGTGAAACCAACGTCCAAAGAGGATGTTTCCCCGATCACTACAATTTTAACTTGTTCAAGTATTGGGTTAATTGTTATCTTTCCCACGTATCCGCATAAACTGTGTCTTTAACATCTTACTCTGTAACCCTCATCCTTGAGTGGCTTTTGGGTCGTGTACAGTGTGAATATCATTGTAAAAGAAAATATGTGATTGTTAAGAATAATTTTGTAGTGCACCAACATACGACAATGCGCAACTTAATAGGTAATGGATTTACATGGATGTATCTCTACACGTGGCGCTAAAATCTGATTTCCGTGCAAGAAAGATAAATATGTGTGTGGTGAGATTGTTGGGATATTTATCTAGAGTTCTTAAAAGGCAGTGAAAAACTAAATGAATATTTAGATATCCAGCAGCTGCAATGTGACCAAAGCGCTCTGCGCTCGTCGATAGGGAAATTATTGTTTTTCTCCATGTAAACACAAGACCGCATACAGCAAGAATAAGACAGGAGAAAAATTTTCAAATTCGGTTGGTTTCTTCTACCCAACCCGCCATATTCTCCTGGCTTTGCACCAACCAATTATCACCTTATTTCTATTGGTACAAAATGTTTGTTAGGGAAAACTTTCTCCCTTGAAAATAAGATACAAGATACTTTCGAAATTTTTTTGGCAACAAAAGCCGCGAAATTATACTGGAAAGGTATTGAAAAGCTGTCTGATAAGTGGCAATAAGTCATTGCAACTCACAATTAATATATAATGGAATAAAATATAAAGTTAATAAAAAAAACGGTAATTATTTAACACTCAACTTAAAACATCTGATTAATGAAAATATTTCTACGTATTATTTATTTAGAAATTTCGTCCTGGGTATGACGATTAACTACACCCAGCAACAAGGCCTCTGATCGGGAGGTTTACGAAGCGTGGAGCTACGTCTTAATTTCTGTTTTTCCCAGGTCCACACTGATGCGGGATGCTAGCACCTGTTAGGGCACCAGCTATGGACATTTAGTGAAGCCCCATATTGTGGTCAAACAACTATGAGTGAGTAGAAATACATTTTTATAATGCAAGTACCAGCAATACATTTTCATAGTAAAAACAAATACCAGCAACACGTTTTTGTAAAACAAAATTTTAAAATATTACCAGCAATGTATTTTTGGAAAATAAAATATTACCATCAATATATTTTTGTAAGGACAAAAAGATTTAACCAGTAATACATTATTTTTTAATAAAAACATCGTAACCACACTCAATTATTTGTAAAAGAAAATTGCCAGCAATACAGTTTTGACAAAGAAATTACTAATCCTGCCAAGAAAATTAAATTTCGACATTAACTGACCCATAAGGAGTTGAATCAAACAAAACAAACAAATTACTTAGAATTTTTTTTAATCAAATAAAGAAATAAAACAGAAAAGAGTATGTAAGACCATATCTACATTCAAAAATGTGATTGGTCGCACGCTTTGTTCATGATTTTATCACTAACTAGAATCTAAATGTTTCTTGAAACAATTTTTAGAATAGCGAATATCAAAGAAAGGGTACTGATTGCTTCATTTTTTTCTCAAAGAATTAACTTTGTTACTGTCACTGTTGTAACAAATATAGTTTGACTGATGCAGATGAACGCCAGTGTTTTATTTCTATTTATATAATCGAATAAGCTTCAAATTATTTCTTTTGAAAAGTCACGGGGAAGCTACGTTACGGCGCTTGGAAAGTTATTGTAGTGGAGATGCCAGTCTAGGACCAGTAATATCTTATTGTCTATGCGTTCTATATTTCGGCAGTAAACTTGCATTTATACATGTTTCATTGAACGTCATGTTCAAGGAATCATATATAAAAGAAAGTTTACTGCCCAAATATACAAGATAGATAGATAGATAGATGTGTGTTTTACTAATTCTAATTTTTTAGACGTATCTAAGTAACAATAGGCCATTGTGCACACATGAAAGCACTCAGAGAAATATTTCGTTAAATTCACCATGACAGAGGCGTAACTTAAAATTCACACCCATAGACTAAAATAATGGATACTCATTATTATTCTTCCAATATATACTATCTTCAATGATACTGAACCACTAAGTGCAAAACACTGTTAATAATGGCTAAAACAACAGCCAAGCCATAACAACAGCAAAACCATATTCCTATATACTTAGTCTGTTCTTTCCTCGTCTTTTCTTTCTTCTTAATGTTTGTTTCTTTTTCTTTTCGCCATCAATATTATCACATTACCTTCCTCCTCCTCGACTTCCTCTTCTCAACTACAATTAGTGCCCACATTGCACCGTGTTGGTCTTGGAGACTTGTCTGCCCACATCGCTCTAATGATTCCCATTATCGCGTAATTGCAGCGAGAATGGATTCTGTGTACGTTCGACGCGCACTTCGCTCCAGCGAAAAATGTGCGGCAAAGTGTAGCCATTTGCCGAGAACTCTGCGATCATTACTTACGCGCCGTTCGAGCCTAAGTGTTTTCCACAACATCCAAAGACTTGCCATCAACATGTTAGCTGCGAACGGCCGTATTAGCGTTGAAAAATGTATGCAATTACCTCGTTCGGAACGGGCAAAAGGAGAGGGCGCGTGTCAATTAGTATGGCATCGTCGGACCTGCTTCGGACCAGCGTGTTATTCATGCGTTGTCGTTACTAACGGCTTGTTGGCCTACAAACTTCACACGGGCAAACCGCTCTGAATAAGAGACAACTAATTATAGGCTAGTGCGCTCACTTAGCATATAATAGCCGTACACGCAGAGTTGGTAGGCGGAACAACGACTGCACACCGCATTGGCAAGAAAAATGTTCTTTTTACTGCTCGGCCTACTCCCTACTCTCCCACCGCTTATCTCTCCTCCACTTTCTCTTGGCTTATCTTTTATTTCTCTATGTTTTTCTTTGTTTTCTTTCCAACTTTACAATTGACATTATTTCCCCTTTTTCTATTTTACATGTTTTGCTTTAGTTTTTATGCATTCCAATTTTCTTTTTTGTCTTCTATTTCATTTTCTTTTAATTCTATCTATAAATTACTTTTTCTTCCTTTTTTCAATTCTTTTCTTTGTCTTCTCTTTCTTTATTTCCACTACATAATATTTGTATTTGTTCTTTTCTTTTTTTTTCACTTCTTTCTTATTATTTTGTTTAATTAAACCTTTTTTTTTTCTTTTCGTTTTTATTTTCCCTTTCACTATTTTTTCTTCTTTCCTCCTTCTCGTTCCATTGTTTCTTTTCTAATTTCCTTTTTGACCGCCTTCTTTTTCTTTCCTTTTCTTTATTCTTTCTATCTTTCTTTATTATGTCATTCTTAGTCACATTTCTTCAAATTCTTTTCTTTTCTCTCTTCCATTATTTCTTTCTTTAATGTCATTCTTTCCAACTTTATCTTTCTTAATTTTTTAATTCTTTTTTTTACGTTCATTCTTCCTCCTGTTTCTTACACTTTTTGTTCATTTTCTTCTTTCTCTTCCATTATTTATTTTCTGAATTATTTCTGTTCACTCTTATTTTTATTCTTTCTTTCTCTCATTTTCTCTTTACATTTCATTCTTGCTCTCATTTCTTACGCTTCTTATCTTTCTTCCTCTTTCTTCCATATTTCATTTTCTAATTCCTTTCTGTCCGCCTTTTTCGTTTATTTTTGTTTGATTGGTTGTCTTTTCTTTTTCTTTCTTTCTTCTTTTTTCTTCTTTTTCTTCTTCTTTTCTTCTTCTTTTCTTTCTTTTTTTTTTTGCATTTCATCCTTTCACCCATTCCTTGTAATTCCTCTAATTTACACAATCATCAATTTTCCATATTTATTTCTCCAGCTTCATTTTTCTTCTTCCTTTTTTCTTTTCTTTCTGTTTTGAAGTTGCTGCTCTATAACGTGGCAAACACAAAGCGAATAATAAGGAGAAGAAAATAAAAAAAAGTACACATTAAAATATATTATAATGACATGAGAAAGGAAGAAAAAAGAAAAGAGGATAATGTCGTTTTGTATACACCCATAGATGAGCAGTCGTGGGCGCAAGCGCGTTTCTTTATAGTTTTTTGTTTGTTGTGCTTCACGCCTATCGTGCACTTCTGGTTTTATAACTCCAGCGCTTTGTTTCTCATTTGGTGTATCAAATGTATTTTCATTTTTAATAATAGGCAACCTCTCATGTGTTCCAGTCTGTTTTTTAGCTTCTGCAATTTATAGATACGGTACGTTTTCAATGATCCTGGCTATTCTGAATGATTGCGAGTGTTGGTGGTCTTAGCATTTGAAAACATCGTAAGAGACAATTTATGGCCGCCCATTGCTACGCTTGTATGTTCTCTAGTGCATCAGTATTACAAATGAATTTTAGGCAATTATATTCACCTATACAAGTGTATAGCTTACATCATTTTTTTTTTTTTTGTAATTTTAATTTATATTTTTGCTTCATCTGATTTTCTTTCTTTTTTTTTTATTTATATGAGGTAGTGACTATATGTTAGCTCTTTGCGAGTGTATGTTTATTCGTGTATTTGAATACCTCCCGGTACTATTATTCTCATAAATACATCATGATTTATTTTCAAGAAAGGGTGTAGCATTAAACATCAAAATATTAATCCGTGAAAAAGGGTCTGACAGAGAAGTTCTCACCAACTCCCGTATATCTTTCGTGTGTATATTTGTATGTGTCGATGTGAGGGTTTAGTTATCTGCTGCTAAATCTCGTTCCATGAATCCGTTGATCTCACGAGAGCCATCTCATCCCTTCGGCTCTCATAGTCTTGACAGAGCGTCGGAACATCCTCCAGAGCCAGTTTAATCGGTGGAGTTCCTGGACGACAACGTCTTTCCAGCTGTGGCATAGTCTACAACGAGGTCGTCGCCACTTTGCAGATGGCGAGTTTTAACTGGTAGATGAATCTGTTAGGATGGTCATCAGGTGGTCGCAGGACGTGACCGAGCCAGCGAACGCGGCGCTGAGCAATGGTGCGGAGGATGTTTGGCTGATAGTGAAAATGTAGCTGAAGCAACATATAAGATCATTGACAGAAATAGCATTCTACCTGAGGAGCAAAAACGAATATAGTAAAGGTTCTTATTGTTGCAAGGACTAACAACTGATCAACACGATGTTACTGGAAAGCTGTCATTCATAAAATATATACTTAAGCATTGCGTGGATAAACTATAAAAACGCATTTGATAGTGCTTTACATGGTCTAAAATGATCTAAGGCAATCTTCAATTTGTATAAATAACGAATATAAATCTTTAAAAAAAAAACTCATTCGTGGACTAGATCAAGAAGTATATAAAAATCTTGATAGAAAGAAAGGACAATGAATCAAACAAGAAAAACTGAAAGAAAATACTAGAAATGATATCAGATGCGTAAGGGCGATAAATAAAGCTGAATGTAAATGCAACAAATAAATATGAACCAATTACCACCTTAGCAATACTTATTTTTCTGTACTGTCTCAATGTGATAAACAGGAATCTAGAAGAAATACAGAAAACAGACAGAGGCATCATGAAGAAAGAACCATACCATGCATAATAAACTCATTATAATAACTCCTTACATGCATAATGCATATATAATAACTCCTTATCATGGAAAATATACATGATCCCAAAGCAGAAGCTAACTGACTTTACTTGCCTACGGTAGATGGAAGTAAAGGACTGATAAAATTATACACTAAAATATGTCTTGGAAGGAAGGTATCTCGAATTAACCAATGTTTAGATGCTAAAGCGTGAACCCAACACAAGGCTGCATTCAAATATCAAAGAGAACCAAAAATTCAAGGCAAGATCTATATGTATGCAAACAAGAGGGTATAGGGAGTAAAATAATAAAATGAAGACCAAAAGAGTAAAACAATATGAGCCTAACTAACCTGAAAACTAAGTGGGAAAAAAAATCCTTACATGATTAATACACATTGAGAGCATCTTGATGTTGAGAGAAAGCCGGGTTGAAACCAGCATCAATGCTTCTCAAGATCACAGGAACCTAACAGACATTTTAATGGATGAAAGTTTATAAACATATCACTTGTTTATAAACGCCGGGGAAAACTGTTTAATATCGAATAACAGGGTGTTTTACCCTAGCCTCAAATGGATTTAAATATCGACTTGATAAGGTAGGGAAACACTTATATTGAAAGATATTATCTTTTAATCCATAATCTTTCCGATGTAGAAAAAAATTCAAGACTCGTTCACGAAAGGGAAAATGTTATAATGCTCTCTGTCTTCACCATACAATACAGAATGCACAAAACAACAGATCAAATATAATAACAGAAGATTTAAATAAAAGAAAAACATCTTAGCGTCCTGTGTATGACAATAAAGTACATACGACACCAAAGCCTGTGATCGGAAGGTTCTGAGAAGCGTGGAATCACATCTTAATTGCGGTTGTTCTCAAGTCCAGACTGACCCGTGGTGGCAGCACCTGTTAGGGTCCCAACTATGGGAAAATAGTTAACCTTCCTATAAAACTATAACAATACATTTTATAGTAAAAAATACAAGCAATTTTCATAGTTAAAAAATTACCAGCAATACATTCTGAAAAAAATCTTACCAGCAAAACATTTTTGTAATAGAAATTACTAATACTCTGAAGGAAATTAAATTTCGGCATTAAATGACCCATAAGGAGTTGATATGGCGTTAAACAAACAAAATCATCCTGCTATCTCTTATACTGGGCTATCCCGTCTTATAAAAAACATCTCAACAAAAAAGAGGTAGCTTGTTCTAGTTCCACGTGTCATGCCTCATCTGGATATCTCAATATCAGTTTCAGTGGTCGAAATAAAGTTTTCGGTTCCAAATTCCAATCATCTGAAGAAGTCTGGAGCCTGAAACGTCGTTATTATGGCAACAGAGATGGGGATAACAGTCCGAACATCGTAAATTGTGTAAAATATTAAAATAGCTCCTCACAAATATAGACCTATACTGGCAATAACAGCAACAACAACAACAACAATAATAATAATAATAATAATAATAATAATAATAATAATAAATAAATAAATAAATAAATAAATAAATAAAACTACTTCAATACAAATAAAAATTTCAGTACTGCCTGGATAGATTACCGTAAGGTATTCGATAGTGTACCCCATTCCTGGATCTTAATGTCTTTAAATATATACAAGGTATCACCCCTCATCATCAATTTCATCAAACAAATTATGTCAATATGAAAAACAACACATCATCTCAATCATATAAATGGAGTCTATAAATCTGGTGAAATAAACATCAACAAAAGAATATTTCAAGGTGACTCTTTACTATTTTGTATATCCCTAATAGCATTAACCAGCGAACTTAACAGGACTGAATATGGCTATATCTCAAAAGAAAATAAGCCATCTATTTTACATGGATGACTTAAAGTCGTATGCTAGGGATGATAGTGAACTGGAAGGTCTCCTGAAAACAGTAAAATGTTTCAGCAATGACATTGGAATGGAATTCGGTTTGGATAAATGTGCTAAAGCCACCATTTTTCGAGGATCAGTTCAACAAACCTCTATTAGTTTAGACCCTGGGGTAACAATCAAAGATTTAGAGCAAGAAGAAACCTATAAGTACCTCGGTGTAAATGAAATCATAAAAAATGAAAGAAATAGTGAAAAACGAGTACTATAGAAGAGACCGATTGGTATTAAGAACTGAATTGAACGCTCAGAACAGAATTATAGCCATTAATAGCATTGCCATCTCAGTGGTTCAATATATTTTCAACATCACAAACTGGACTCTAAATGATATCAAACGAATGGATTCTAAGACAAGTTCCTTTCTAACATGCATCATCCAAAGGCTGATGTAGATCATCTATACATACCCCGTAAAGAAGGTGAAAGAAATCCTATTCAGCTAGAATTGTCATGCAAGACAAGGCTATTGACTTACTAACATACATGTAAACAACAAAGGAATGAAAGAAAATACATTTAGTCAAACAACACGAAAACAGAAAGAAAAAATATTCAATCATGAAAGAAGTTTGTCAATAAAAATGAGATTTACATTTCGCAGATTTTGTAGAAAATCAAAAAAAAACTCATGAACCAAATGTTGCAGACAAAATTATGAAAAATCAAGCCAAGGATAAAGATCTTGAACAGAGGAACAACGCTGGCAAGACAAACATGGTCAATATCCAGAACGAGGCTAATAAACCTGATGTTGATAAAGTTAACACTCATCGATGGTTACGAGTATATGAATTAAAGGCTGAAACGGAAGGCTTTATTCTAGCAGTTTGAGACCAGTGTCTTCTTACTAGAAACTTTCATGGAAATATCATATATACTAGTGTGGATCCCAAATGCAGGTTCTGTGAAAATATCAGGAAGCAATAAACCATCTTATCTCAAGATGTTCTGTATTTGCGTCAAATGAATATAGAAATTGTCTCGATAGAGTAGGGCAGTACTTAGATTGGACAATGTGCAAACACTTTGGAAAAGATGTTGACAAACACTGGTGTGAACATCACCCAGCACCGGTTACCGAAATAGAAGACATAACAATTCTATGAGATTACACCATTTTTACAGACAGAAAGATTGAAACAAATAGGCCAAACATATTGTCAAAAGCCGAAAATAAAGAATTTGCCCACTAATTGTTATGGTTTGCCCAGCGGACTGTAACATAGTAACCAAGGAAATTGAAAAAGTATTGAAATATAAAGAATATAAAAAATGTGGAAATTGAAAACATGAATAGCACCAATCATAGTAGGTGCACTTGAATGATATAAAATGGGAACAACAGATTGAAAAAATCCCTGGAAATCCTAACTTAAAAGAAATACAAAAAAAATGTCTTGATAAGTACCGCCCACACACTAAGAACTTCGTTCATGTAACGCTAGTGATGTTTTGGGAGTTAAAAAAACAAATCATGAAATGTAGCCATAACAACACACCTGCCTTAGGTTTTCCCACACACTTGGTATTTAGTGTGACCATAGCAGAAATTTAATAATAATAATAAAAATAATGAGGTTTGGTCATTGAAATACTGATTTTGGAAAATAAGTTGCGCCGATACCTTTTCAGCACCCGTCCATAATTACAGTATTAATTTATAAAGCATTTAATGTCGATATATCCACATAACAATAACATATTTACATCAACCATAATAATTATTTACGTAATTTACAGTGATATATGATAAACGATTTTTATACTCTGCCTAATAATATATTAGGTTGGTGCAAAAATAATGACGTAATAATGTCGTTTTTTGACGTATTTTTTAACGTCAAAAAACAACATTATTACGTCATTATTTTTGCACCAACGTAATACATATATTAGGTTGGTGCAAAAATAATATCGTTTTTTGACGTTAAAAAATACGTCAAAAAACGATATTATTTTTGCACCAACCTAATTCATGTATTAGGTTGGTGCAAAAATAATATCGTTTTTTGACGTTAAAAATACCTCAAAAAACGATATTATTTTTGCACCAACCTAATATCTCATTACTGAGTTATTTTAATATTCCAACATCAGAAAGATGAGCTGACAATCGTATTAAAAAGAACAAATCTATGTCAGCCTATTGTTGTGTATTTAAAAGGTTATTTCTAACGCATGAAACGAGTAAAATAATTGTTTCCGTATAAATAAATCGAATTAATATTCCTGAGAGACGTGAATGTACAATTTTTTTAATCACATGACTGAGGTTTCTTTCGATGAAGTCATGTTGAAAATAAACATACAAGTCGTACACGCTAGAATGAAAACAATGGCATTGCTTTGTAAAAGTAATACAGAAGGAAATAAACAGAAAGATGTTTAGATTGCGTCGAATAAATAAATATAAAGATGAAAGCAGAATCTAGGGAAAAGAAAAGGAATAAATGAAACATATTAGAAATAAACTAAGTTGAAATGTGCATATTATCACATGAAAGATAGAATAAAGTAGATATATGTACAAATTCATATGTGCATATGTAAAAATATATAAACTAGATAGACAGTCAGACAGACAGAATAAAGCAGATATATTTTTTAAAAGAATCATCGGAAGACATTTTCAAAGTATGTAAGAAAAATCCTGGAGATTTGCCCACAGTCTATGCATGAATGTCAAGACTTGTGGAGGGTGATGGTCAGATGCTCAGCTGAGTAGTAACCCTAAAGCTACGCGCCACATACGGTCATTGGGATGATGATGATGATGATGATGATGATGATGATGATGATGATGATAAATTTACGGAGTTATTCACCCTATACAAGGCTCGGGAGTCTTACAAAGAGGCACGGCGCATATGTGTGTAAGATAACGGTTAACCCTAGAGTTGTACAGGTTTAGATTATAATGATCGGGAAAGCAACCTCTTGGGAGTCGGTTCCACATGGCAGTGCTTCGTAACAAAAATCTGTTTGAGTAGGAATTAGATCTCGCCAGGGGAATATGAAAGCAATAAGTGTGATTCGCTGCAATGTGTGATAATGATGATGATTTATGATAGATAGATAGATAGATAGATAGATAGATAGATAGAAAGAAAGAAAGAAAGAAAGAAAGAAAGAAAGAAAGAAAGAAAGTTTTGAGAAACATTCAGAATAATGTGGTAGTAGTGTGCAACTATCATGAAAATTTAGATTTTATAGAAGAAAATTGTTTCTTTTCAAAACAGATAAGCTAAGGGAATTTTTGACTGTTTATTTTATTTCCATGTTTTTCTTTTTTTTCTTTTTTTTTTTTTCTTTTGTTTTATTTTCTTTTGTTTTATTTATCTCCTTGAGTGTTTTGCTTTTTATTTTTTAGGAGACGGATCCTAGCAATTTTCTCGCTGTGCAGTTTCTCCAGCACGAATGAAAATAATCTTTCTTAGTGTCCAGATCTAACAATTTGAAGTTATCTTGCTTTACGAGCAGTTTTTCTTCACTCTATATTATTAGTGTTTGTGTGCTCGCGGGTGTGTCTGTGTGTGTTTGTGTGTGGGGGCGAGTGTTTAGCTCTGTGGCAAATGTATACATTAATCTACATAATCGTTTTTTCCAGAATCTTATTCTATCTCATTGTTAAAGATATACTGTTCTCTATCTTTCTATTTATTCATTGCTTTATCTCCATCTACTTGATATTGTCTCTAAGGTAGAATGTATATAAAAAGCATATTTCTATATACTGTAAGGTTCAATATCGTACATATATATAGATACACATCATATATTTCAGTGGCCATGAGGGAATGCTGATAGTTTTCGGCTAGACCAAAAAGCCTTCCAAGAAATCTCTGTTTGACCAGGGTGGGGTGTGCAAAAGTGAACCCGGTGTGATGAGTTCAAAGTTCGGCCTAGTTCGCCGCGTTTACTTTCGCGCAAATTCATTTCTTCCTAACGCCCCGGTGTATCTCTTTTATGGGAAAATCGCAGTGCAGAAAAATCTCTCTAGCCTTGGTTAGCAACAGGTCTATGATGACAACTCTGAATTTAGAACTGGTTGAAAGTAGGGCTGGTAACTCCTTCACGTAAAAACCTACAAAAGCCGCAGCAACAATACCTAGTTTGATGAGGCTGTGGATCTACTCCCAACAGGGATTATTCTCAACAGGGTTTGCCCTAAGAAGGAGAAGGTTTTGGAAGTAGGTAAGGCCGAAAAATTTTCACACACATTCATTTATTTTTTGCTCTCTACCTCTCACCACCTATCACGACTTTTCTAATGCCTTCCGCTTTACTCATTCAGTGTCTGTATATTCAATTATTCGATTTTCAAAATAAACGTCTTTCTTTCAATCTTTTTATTCATCTTACGTCGCCTTCTTTCTTTCTTTTTTTATTTCTTTCTTCTTTTCTTTCTTTCTTCTATCTCTTCTATATTGAATGATTTTCTTGAAATCCTTGTTACATTATTTCAATTCTTTTTTTTTATATGATATTTGGCTTTTCTGTCACATTGTACATCACCCAAACTAGAAAGTATTTTCCTTTGCATCGTTTCTCTCCTTTCCTTTACTGTGTTATTCACAGCTTTGTCTCTCAGTATTTGAACGCCACCTTTCTTATTAATGTTTGCTTTCGTTTTCCTTTCAGTCGGCCATTATTTCCATCGAATATTAGCGGCAAACTATCGCCAACCAAGGGGACAATTGCATGTAATTTAAAGCTGCTTCTTCCATGCTTTCGTAACCTATCTGCAACAAATGCCGGAGAGAAAAGTATCCTGCACCTATTATAGACAGCAGAAAGCGGGTATACTCTTCAAACATTCTCCCTGATTAGAATACAATAAATAAAAAAAAGGAAAAATGTGCTGAAAGGGAATAGATACTGTAGCACACGTTCTAGGGCATAATGTCGTTCTAATTTCATCTTATTGTCGAAAATGACTGGCCTGGAATTGTACTGAACGCTTCAATTTGTGTCGTAAAATCATGTAATGACCTGCAAGTTGTGCTCTTCTTGTTGACGAAATTAATCCCAATTTTTGCTTCCAGAAGTTCGCGCGCGAAATACACATGCACACAAATGATGTCTGATTTTATTATACAAGTCAATTTTTTCACAATAAAACTGGTATTAAAAAACTAACATTTTTGGTAACATTTTTGGTAACACTTTTAGGATATACATATGTTCGCATGAATAATATAGTGTGTTTCAGTTTATAATATTTTAAATCATTTCACTCCAAGCTAGGCAGCAAAACCACTAAGACACAGGTGATCACTGAGTTAGAAAGTATATGAGAAAAAGAAAAGCGTTATTAAGGAGTGATAAGAATAAAAGTGCAGACATTAAGACGACAGAAGATAACGATTGACATTTCATTTAAATTTTTGAAGATCAAATTTGATTGGAAAGCAAGAAACCAGAAGAGCGTTCCACAAGAGAAAGAAGAAACTGTTAACATAGAATTTACGGTTACATCTTTCTCACCTGTAAAATGAGATCTTGCCGCCAATCTGGTACTGCACTTGAATTTATATAGTCTACCTACCATCAGAACATGTACCATGAAAGTATTTATAGAAAAGGCAGAGGAAAGCTACGTTACGGAGCGGTGGAAAAGGGACTGATGCCAGATCAGAACCAATGAGTATTCACATTTTTCTTTGTATGTAATCATCTATCTCTAAATATAAAGTAGAAGCCCTAGAAAATACTGACAATATTAGTGTCAAGCTTTTTTATGCAATCACACGAAGTGGACCATAAATATTGATTTATAAATTCAAAAGATATAGGTCATAGTAAAATATATTTTATTAGTACAACTCATATATCTGAATAAATTATTATTTTATTATTCTGTATATGAATATAAGCTCACGGATATTCTATAATATTCATTTGTGTTTCGCAAATGGATTTTATTAACTTTTCTACTGTTTCGATTTTAACGTTATTTGCAGCCGCCTTTAGATCTTTTTTCCTTGGGTAATGTTTTCCTTTTCATACACATCTATTTTAATAATGAGTCACAAGTTTTCTATTGGATTAATATATGGAGAAACTGGAAAACATTCTATAAATTTGGTATCTTTTGGCAAAGTATACAATAGTCAGCATTGCAGAATGTAAAGAATCATTTTCTTACATAAATATACTCTTTAAATTAAAGTTCTTGATTTTGCACCATAGAGCTAAAATAAAACGTCTTGTTCAAAAACTTAGAATATTTCACTGGATGTTTCTTGACAATGTCATCACTTTTATCAAGACATACTTTTACTGTGTACAGTAATGACACAAAACATTATTCCACATCTCACCTATTTTAAGTCCTGTTAGTTTACTATTTCCATGAGGGACCCAACCTCTAAGCCAATCACCTACTGAAGCTCTACACTCATACAAAACCAACTTACGCGTTTGGTTTGTGATGATAGTGTTGTTGCTTTTCGTGTTCTCATCCATTATTCTTAGTAATCTGCATTTTTTCACTGTTTAATTTCACAACACCAAGTTTCTCTTCTTGATAGTCAATCAAAATTTCGTGCTTACTACCATTTCAAATTTCATTAAATCATTTTTTGACATTTTTAAAAACATATTTTCTTATTCTTATGTCACTATTTTTTTTTTGATTGCTGTGTGATTTGAACATTTTTATATTTGAACATTTTTATATTTGAACATTTTTATATTTGAAATAAGAAAATAAATCTCAAAGAGATGAAAGTCATTTGCAAAAAATAAAGAAATCATCTTAAATATGGTGCCAACAGAAGAAAATAAAGTGCTGATATATTTTAAACTGTAATATGTCGGCAGTAGTGTTTAAATTTTTTTAAATAAAATGTTAAATATATCTTTAGTAGTTTTACATTAGTTTAAAGCGTGAATATGATTTTTAAGTAAAGGGATCCATTGAAGCAATTACGAATGTTAATAAAGAAAATTACGAAAAATATTATTTTGTATTCCAAAGCTAATTTTACCCAAATATCTCAACAGTAATCCTATTGTATTCATAAGTCGTTTGTCGCATGTTTTAAATAGAGTTCACATATATTTGTTTACTTTGATTTGAAAAATGAATAAACAAAAAGAAAAAAGCGACATAAGGAGCATATTATACTGAATTCAAGAAGCTTATCTTCCTGATTTTAATTTTCTGTTTGTAGATTCAAATTTTATTATTAAATCAGATAACAGTAACTACTGTTATATTAAAATAGTCTATTTTAGAAATATTTTTAGAAAATACTAATTAATTTTTTGTTAGAATTGAATTTTGGACCGCAAAGAGAAATAAATCTAACAAAATCATAATCCTCACAGCTCGACCTTGGGGATGGGGGTTATCGTGTCCCTTGAGATGGAAACTGGAAAATTTGATTGTACCCAATTTCAAAGCCGGATTATAAGTCTGGAATAAATCTATTACTTTTATACAAAAACATGTTATGCAGTCTACTTGCCACTACAACAAGACTAGAGAAAGTGACAGAAATATCTGGCAAGACCTAAGAAGCCAGAGAAAAGCAAGGAGAAGCCAGGAAAATCCCAGAGAAGCCATTCGAAACCAACTACGATCAACTCTGATCATCACTATCAACAACAACAAATATGATAAATATTATTAGCATCCTCCCCACTGCATGATGTCACATTTCTTGCTGCGACCAGGACCTGAACCTGTGTTTATTAAGTCCCTAGATGAAGTCAATTTCACGACCATTTATATTATCATATTTGGTTGTCGTACAACCAAGTGGTTACCATCATTTCGTCATATTTATTGACCTGTATCAGGAAAGAGAAAATATGCATGAGTAAAATTCACCATTCACCACAGGCTATATTGTAACACAACTAAAACGATTTCTTATCATTAATTTATATACCTAAATGGATAGTGCATTTCTTACATCTCAGTAGGAAATCACTTATTTCCTACTTCAACATACATAATGCATCTCTTTTACTCGTATAAGAAGCGGTACATTTAAAAATAGTGTTCACTGGCGGCTCCCACTGACTCATTAATCAAAATTATGCAAATACCTTTTACTTTACTAATATCGACTGTAGGAATCTGTTCGTGGTTAGACCAAAGGCAGTTAAGCTAGCAAGCTAGAAAAGTCGTGTATTACTGCGAAACTCTATAAAATAGCCTTAAAAATCTGTATTTCTTATCCTGAAAATTCACCGGCGTATAATACTATAATTTATCATTTGATCCTTATTTTAAACTCACAACAATTAAGATTATAGTTTTTCTTTTGATTATTTTCCGTTGGAGGAGGCTGGGATATAATATACTTGATACACGTTTAAAATATGGTCGAAAATTTCCATTATTTTTTAAGTTATTTACACTGAATTATCATAGATACTTAATGAAATTCATCGAACTTGAAATCTCGTTTTAAAAGCAGGAATTTGGATCTTGTTTTTGCAAACAAAACGATAAAAATTGTTTACTTCAAATTTTGATACGATTAGTCTCCTCGTATGATGTATACTACGATAAATATATATCTTTTATTTTTACTAAATTAGTGCAAAATTAAAATGCGCAGTAATTATCACTAATAGGACAAGAACTATTGAAAGAGAAACTTTGAACGAAAATTAAAGGCAGAAAAGAGGCTTATTATACACAAACATATATTTTCAGAAAGTTTTACTCAGATTAAAAAAAATTACAGCAAGATGGCAAATATATTCAGTTAGCATAATAGATAATAAAATACAAAGTAGGCAGATGATAAAAAAATTTTTACAAAAGGTAATTGATATATCGGCAATATTTGTTCTTTGAGAATCAGCAAAATTAAACATCTTTTATTTCAAAGACAGGAAATTCACCGTAATTTATTTAAAAATGAATAAAGAGAAAGCACAAGATCTGTTATGTTTTGTTAACATTAATTTCACAGCAAAGCTCCTTTCCCCGAAAATAAGTTTTGAAATGAACGGAGTAGCTAAATATCAGGTTCCTTTCTAGGTGTTAATATGGTGAAAATAATATATTTTATTGAAATATATGTACGAGATTGGCATTTTAATGATAAATCTTTTTAAAATTACATAGGGATGGCTGTACTACGGGGTCGTATTAGGGTGGTGCAAAAATAATGACGTAATAATGACTTTTTTGACGTTAAAAAATACGTCAATAAACGACATTATTACGTCATTATTTTTGCACCAACCTAATATTTCCCCTGTCTTTTAGCTTCGGAAACACATGATCGTATTATATTCAAATCGTATTATACACAAGAAAATGCTAAGAATTATTAAGAAGGATGTTGTTTGCCTGCTATATTTAATGTCACAGCATATTTGTTAACTTCTCTTAATTTAACAACACAGTTAAATATGGTTAATGAAGAATTCAATATTTATTTAAACTCAGGTGAAGCCAGGTGGCATTTTATTCTAAAATGAAACAGACCAAAGTGTCAGATTTTAATTTTACTTATATCGCGGTCCACCAATCCCTCTCTTTTACGAAGCAGCCATTAAACCCTGAAGTTTAGCAAAACGCGTCACTTAAAACGCGGCACATCGAAGGCTTGGCACGATCTAGTATTCTTCCAATCGGATAGCGAACAATGATAATTTACGAGGGCGTTATAGTGGAGGAACGTGGCACGGAAATCGCAGAGAGGAAAAGGGAGGAGAGTGGTAGGACATTGGCTGTGGAATTGGGGATTTCAAGTAAGAAATGATCATCACTTAAAGGATACAATGGCAAGTCTCCAAAGCTTCATGTCGTAAAGATGGACACTGGTAATTATGACATCAGAACACCCGAAATATTTCCTCTTCATTACGACATAGATCTGCAAGTCGCAACGTTGCCAGCCACATACTTCCTATTATTGTCAGATGAAGCGCATTATTGAAACTCAAATGGTGGATGCGGTCATTTGACGTTGTCCTGGATCCTATCTTCACCACAGCTACCAATACTGATCTTCTATTTTGCAACTGCACATCTTCTATGTGCCGTGTCCCTTCATGACGATCATGGCTCTCCACAATTTTCTGTATGTTGTAGTCCGTAATAAATTTTGTATGTTTATTATTTCTCCTAAACCTTGTTCGGCCATCCATTTACTCAAGTTTGCTAGGCAGGTTTTCATTCAATCTACGCTGTAAATATCAATTTTTCAAAGCCCTCTTTTTTCAATATGTGCTCTAAAAATTTCAACTGTCCTTTTCTGATGTTAACCTTAATTGTTTCGATTTTCTATAAATCTTTGGATTTACTTATATTTTGGGGCCATGGTATTCTCAGCATTCATCTGTAGAATCATATTTCTATTGCTTCAAGTCTCTTCTTCTTAATCAGTGAAGAAATGTTCCAGTATCCACCTGCCATATTGGACGATTGATGTTACATAATAGTCCAGCACTCTTTTCTTTTCTTTTTTTTTTTTTTGTTTCTAACAAAATTTGTCTATTTCTTAATACTTTACTTAGTTTTTGAAAGCCATCTTTCCCCATCCGAATGCGGCATGAGATTTTAGTGTCTTGTTTTCCGTCTTACAACACAGAAATAATTAGTTCTCGGGAAAGATTTCTGTAATAACTTGTTTCGTGTCTACGTTTAACAACTGGATATTAATTATGTCATAGCTTCAAACAATGTTTATTTGACAAAACTGTTATTCCTTCAACGTTTAGGTATCGATCACATAGATTTCACATAATATGCCATCGATTATTATTTCAGACATTTTCAGTTGATTTTAGCAGCACATGAATAGAAATAAAGCTATTTGATTAGAGCAATGCATCACTTTTTGACTGCATTTAAATATATAGTTATTATTATAAATCCATTCTATTCATTCTATGGTTTTAAGTGAATGCCTCATTTATTTCGCTTTAATCATCTCATTACGTCATTTTATCCACTTAAAGAGGCTGAAAAATATCGTACATCGTGATGTTACAATGGATTATGTAAACGATTTGGATTTGAAAGGTCATTATTTCGAAGACTTTAAGCAGATTATCGTATATTTATCAGCTAATGATTTCATATATATATATTTGTTTCTGTATTTGTTTTGTGATAAGTTACACACAGGTACGCACATACACATTTGCACATACACGCAAGCTCATACACGCACGCACGCACGCACGCACATACACACACACATGTATGTATATATACATTAGTAGTAGTAATAATCTTATAAGTATAAGAAATTGTATCCATCCGGAATACCTTCGGTGTCTTGATTTGCGAATAATCAAAGCAATACCAAAGGAAAAAAAGGTATAAAAAAAGAAAGAACCAAGAACATGTATGCCAGCCCAAAATAATCGTCTAGCATAGAGGTCCAAAGTTCAAAGAAAAAAAAACCGATACGAGTAAACAAAATAACTAAATAAAGTGCTCAATACGTTAAGTTGAGCAGACCTAGTTAAACCTAGAGAGCCAGGCAAACCTAAGAATTCCGTTCTTTTGTTACCTTTTTAGCCAGCCCTCCCTGACGATCCGCTTAGGTGAAACCTTGGTAGGTTTGTCTGGCTCCCTAGGTTTAACTAACTAACTAGCTATATATATATATATATATATATATATATTACGAAATGGACAAAGTCCGACAATTTATTTATTAAAGACATTTTCATTTTTTTAAAAATGTCTTTAATAAATAAATTGTCGGACTTTGTCCATTTCGTAATATATGACGTCATTTGTTTACATTTGATACGCCATGAGCAGTTATGAATATTCGAGATTCATGGAAGATTGAGTTTATAAGCAGTAAATTCGACCTTGTCTACCGAACGCTTCTTTGTAGCCTAACGGTAAGGCACGTCAGCGTAAATGACGGTTCCGTATAGGATGCAGGTTCGAATCCTGTCAAAGGACGAATATTTTCTATGAAAATTTCTCGGACATTCCGGTAAATGTTATTTAATACTGTTTATTATAAACAGAGCATTTACTTAAATACTTGTATCTATAACGTTAAACATAAAAATGTCTTTAATAAATATATATATATATATATATAAAAAATACAAACTTAATTATTTAAGAACACTTAGAATAATGATCAACAAAGTTTGAGTTCGAAATTCACTGAAGGTTCAACAGGATACACAGATACAGACCGAAATATTCTCATAATAGCAGCGAAAATAAGGATATTAGCCTCCATGAAACGAATAAAATTTGTGATAGATTTACTCTAAGATGTGAAGCTTGCATTGGCCAATTAAAGAAAAAGTAATTGATTACGTCTGGTCCACGCAATATATATATATATATATACATGTATATATATATATATATATGAATGTATGTATGTATGTGCATGGGGGGCGTGTGTATACAAATGAGAGAAAGAACAGTTGGGGTAAAAATCCACAGTTCATAGCATCTATTTTTAAAAAGTGCTCAATACAAAGTAGGGTAAAATATCATTATAATATTTGTTATTATAATAAATCACATTAAAACATTTTACATCGCTACAGAAAATCTTTCCTGTTTCGGTACAAAGTTTGTACCTCTTCAGGCGATAGTAGATATCTAAGGATAAAAATGATTTATTAGGGAAATTTTGAATCAATGAACGTCACGTCGACGTTAACATATAAAATAAGGTCAGAGATTAGAGGTGTTTGGGTTATTATTACATGTCAGAGAGTAGATATGTTTGGGTTATTATTACATGTCAAGAAGACTAATTTCATTCAACGATTCTGGGGAACAATTTCCGCGACGAATGTATTATTGGTGTATCCAAATATGATTTGGCGATTTGTTGAAGTAGACATAAATTTATTAGAAACGGAGTTTAAAAAAGAATTAAATTATTTTTTTAATAGGAAGCTTCTTAATGGGGCCTATAAGTAAAATTAAATATGTGGAAACAACTCTATAAGTTGTTAATTATCCTGAATAGACGGTAAAACATGTATTAAAGTGGAATAAATCAAATAAATATTGGCTGGACCATTGTATACTAATAAAATAATGGCAATAGAAATATAATACGTAATTATTTATGAAAAAAAAATTAACTATATTTTAATGTGAAAGGCAGACGATGGTGTCATAGCACCGTGAATTCATTTTTTTTGCTTAACAGGTTCTTATTTTTAAGTAACTCAATTTTTCTTGTAAACATGGGGGATATGGATCATGTAAGAACTGACAGGTTCTAGTTATTTTTAAATAAATTTTTTTAAACTCCAAACCCAGACCGCTTCCCCCGGGATAAGATACCTTACGCCCCACGAATCGCTAACACAAACCCACTTTCATTAACAAGGCTCCGACTAAAGAAAAACTGACTTTGAAAATAAATTTAGAACGACGCTCTGAGACAAGCACTTTGAGGCTGACGATAGCCGTGTGATGAACGGTTTAAAAAAGAATATACCTATGTTGAAGTAATTTTTTGGGGGGGGTCTGTAATATATATATATATATATATATATATATATATATATAGATAGATAGATAGATAGATAGATAGATAGATAGATAGATAGATAGATAGATAGATATGATAAAAATAGTTTTAAGGTATGATATATTTATGAGTTAGAGTGTGTGATATCAGGAATAGAGTTTATGTAAATATGAAAGTGGACATTGAGTTCAACACCCAGCGGCAATAGCCTATTTCATGCTTAAAACATGAAACAGGCTGTCAACGCTGAGCGGTGAGCGCTATATCCACCATATATATATATATATATATATATATATATATATATATATATATGCGTGTGTGTGCGCGTACGTGTGTGTGTGTGTGGAGAAAGGGAAATCATTTTGCTTGTCATAATATATCGAACTCATTGACAGATGCAACATTTATTATATATGTGTATGTGTGCGTGTCTCTGTGTGCGTATGTATGTGTGTGCGCGCGTGCGTGTGTGTGCGTTAAGCGAAAGAGCTAATAATTAACCGATATTCAACTAGAATGTTATAAATGTATTTCAAATATTTTATCAAAATTTTAGGGACATCTTGGCGCTACACACTCTCTTCAATGCATAATAGATTTCTAGCTGTAATTAAGCATATCATTTTTTTTAGTGTATAATTATTTGTTTTTAGCCTCAATAATTGTACAATACATACATTATATGACAAGGTGATTGTTTTAAGTTTCTATTGTTTTATTTTTTGTTTATGCTAGCATAGAAATCACGTTCGCGTACATGAAAAATGCAAGAAAAAACATAATAGAAGTATATATTCTAATAAAAAGGAGCGAATTAAATTGTCGTTTGAAAATATTTCAATGTTTATCCTTCACTCTATACCAAAGTATTCTGAGATGACTGCAAATTTTTTTCAGTCGAAGTAGAATTCTTTTTACCTGGAACAATAAGTGCCATTATGTGTGCTCTTGTTTGCATTTCCTGAAATTTCAGCAATTTTTAATCCTTTCAAAATTTGAATTCTTTAGTCTATTTTTTTTTTTTTTTTTAGTTATTTTCAAAATTAATAGAAAATAATAACTGTCTCCTTGAACAGAGCCTCTTTTACAATTTCTGTTTCTTGATACGGTTTCCATTAAACCTCTTCACACCTCTTTCTATGTAGAACTGTTTCAATAAACAAATTCTCTTCCGAGTAGAAAACTCTTAAAATTAATAAAGAACAACAAAAAAGCACGTGTTGCGCAACGCCACTGGTCACAATGAAGCATTCAGTTTGAATAGACATAAACTAATAATCTTATTTCGAGAAAAGCATACTAACAGATTTCTCACTTTCATATAACTTCATTTACAAAAAAAGAAATGAAAAAAGAAACAAATTGAATAAAATTGCATTCATAATTGCAAACAATCTTCTTTTTCACTAATGGGCCAAAATGTGGGACTTCTATTGACAGAGCTTATCTTTCATCAAAATCCGCATAATTCAGTTGACCCCGAAGATCATAAAAGACGGCTTTTCTGCAAAGCGATATGAATATACCCTAGTGTTATTTTTTCTACCAGTCACGTCAATAGGTAAAGTGATCTATATTGAAACTATAATTCTTTGTTCTGATATTTGCTACAATCAGAGAAATCTGGCTTTAAAATGTTAGGTTTTGGTATAAGGGAAACGGAAACTTATTTCCAAGAAAGTTTACAACAATGCACTTTCTACCAAAGAAAGTTGACTTGGAACTGAAAGAAATATGGGAACTCAGAAGAGCGGGAAATGGTCGGAAAGAAAACTTTTGGGAAACAGAAAATTAACTTCTTTGTGCCTGAACAGCTAACAGAGTCATTTTTTTTTTAAATTAATAAGAATCAACCTGTGATGATTAGTGTTATTTTGCATTTCCTCCGATATGACAATGATGACTGTCTATTCAACCTCTGTCACCTCCAGGCACTTTCCAAGACCCACAGTGAACATATTCAGCTTCAGTATCTTGATAGTACTCTTCTCATCAGCAATTCTCCTCTTGAAACACCATGAATGATGCCTACAGTTGTGCTGGGCTCATGATCAATACAAAGTAAAACGATATCTCGCAGCAAACTACAACTCTATACTCGTTTTCAGGTGGGAAATGCAGATCCTTGGAATGTGAGCATGTTCACATATCTCAGCACCGTGTTTGCTAAAAATCACGATTTTATGTGGGAAAATTAGACTTGCCTTTTTTACATTTCGGCGGCTTTCCAAATATGATTTTCTGAGCAGGAATCTCATTATTAAGACCACAATCGTCATCTCCAATGTAGTGTTTTGAGGGTGTTAGATGGAAGCGAATTCTAGGTTCCATATCTCGCCATTTGCGAACTACTGAAAGATTACAAATTTATCATCAGATTACTTTGGTGGGATATGTTATCACCTGTCGAAATTTTGAAACGTTCACAGACAATGACTATCTACAATCGACGGCCATGTTGGCTTGGATACATCATCAGCATGCCTGAGAACTGAGCTCTGCGACGTGCTTACTTCAAACGCAAAAATCATTTCCCTTAACAACTAGCGAAGCTTGGGTATTGATCCTAATGATGTGCCGAACATATGAAAAACAACGAGGTTTTGAAAAGAATGAAAATAAAAGGAAACTTATACTAAACATCAGAAAGAGGCAGTTGAAATTTCTGGGGCTAGTAATGAGGAAGGAGAGCTTGGAAAGTCTGATACTCACGGGACACATTGAGGGAGTGTGTCAGAAGAAAGCAGAGTGTAAAGTACTTGATGGGCTTGAGCAAATGAGTGACAGAACAGTGTTTGGAAGAAAGAACAAAAAGAAAAAACTTATTAAGAGCTACAAGGGACAGGAAGACGTGGAGGGCTATGATCGCCTACGTCCTGAAGGGACACAACACACAAAAAAAGAAATTTGAGGACGAGAATCTGACCGAGAAATTTTGGTTAAAAACACGCATGCTTACATTTACGCCATGGTATTCGATATTTCAAGCCTACTCATGATAGAGGTAAGAGGTAGAAATGGAGGTCTATTTCCAAATATTTAAATCTTTTAAATTTGTCTGAGAAAACATTTTAAATACATGACGTTTTAATTAATTTTGTAATATAAAAATATACAATTACTTCTATTTTGTTTTCGTAATTAAAATCCAGCATACTTTTTATGGGAATACCTTTTTGACTATCTTTTAGCATACATTTTTTTTAAGATATTTTTGAAAGAAATACAGAAATTAATTATAAACAAGTTAAATTTTATCATCAATATATCTTTTATGAATGACAATATCATAAAGAAAAATATTAAATTAACTTTGTGACAATGGCATTTTAAATCCATTTTTCAATGTACAAACCGAATGGGAGAAAAAGATTTTGGAAGAAATTCCTCTGTTAAAAGTTAAATGAAGCAAGACATTATTAAAATTAACTTTCTTCAGAGAGTCTTTGTAACATTTGTATATAAGAATAACTAGAAAAATAACAGATTAATAAAATTATTTCTTTTAAACAAATAAACTTACATAATCTTCAGTTAGAGCATACTGCTTTGTTGAGAACTTCAATTTTTCTTTAATTTTGCGCTGTGTAAAATTTTCGTTATAGTTTTAGAGCTGTGGATAAAAATTCAATATACATTTTAGCTGTTAGAAAAAGGAATATAGGGAACGCAAAAAATAAAGTTTATTATTATTGTATTTGATGCGATGAGTAAATATTTAATTGAGAAGAATATTTAATTAAAGTGAAAAATGTTAAATAAACTTCTAAGTGACAAGACAAAGATTTCATACATGGATTTTCTTACCGTTTCTACTCTCAGCATTATTTGCAATACTTCTTACTTCCCAAAAATCTTCTTTTACTTGAATATTGCTTTTCATTTTCATATACATCTGTTTATGACTGATCATTCTGTTGAATTAATATATGGAGAAGCTGGGAGTTACTCCACTAATTTATTGTCTTTGAAAACTTTTTTTCTTTTCCACGCGGTTAATAGTCAATTTTTCTTCAATATAAACAGTTTTATGTGAATATAATCATTAATTTAAGCTTATTGGTCGTGACCTATACCATTCGAAATACATCTTGTCCAAGAAATGATACTAATTCTTTATCTTGACCCCATCATTGGTTTTAACGAACATATAATGCCATTGCCTACTAACCAAAAACATTGTTGCACAGTCAACTTTTTCTCGTCTAAGATAGATTGGTGGTCGGTTTTCTGGAAGCAATCAAATTCTAGCCCAAACATCATATCAATACAATGAAACTTTAAATTTATCACTAAAATTACTGCTAAGAAATCAGTTTTAATTTGCTGAGATCTTCATATGTTTATAAGCAGTTTATGTTAAAATACGACACACTTTTACAATGATTTCATTTTCGTAATGATTTCGTTAATTTTGATTTTCGCTATTTTCAACAGTAATCTTTCTTTTATGAGTATTCTAGACCTGCCAATGCTTTATGAAACTTGTCACGGTTATGAATTTCAGTAAATAACAAATATTATGGTAATTGCATGCATTTACTCCAGAAATTAAATTTGAAAGCTAAGAAACAATATTTAATTTAGTATTCTGTAATATGTAAGAAAACACCGAAGATATGTAATAATCATACAGATCTGCTAAATTAAAGTCTTTAAAATTATTTCAGTTTTGATAAGTGAGTTATTTCTTCAATTACAAACATAAAAAATACGATTATGCTTTCATCGCATTACATTACATTTTTATACAAAATTCCTATAAAATATAATAAAAACAAAATAAAGAAATTTTTGTGAATTTATGTAACATTAATTTGTAAATTACTTTCATATATTTTCAATATAATTTTGAAAACTTATGCTTCAAGCAAACAACTATATATTTTTTATTATTTACGTATAACTTCTCCATATTTTCTTTTATTTACATATATCTTATCAAGCTTTGAAAATCTCTCGTTTTTTTTTTTTTTCAAAAGTTCATTTGGTAGGCATTCGTCTGTAGATTTTTTTCTGATGTGTCTCTATGAAACATCCAGCCATTATACAAATACCGACAAATTTCTTTCATTTCTTTGATATCCTAATGAAATCTTTCACCCTCTTCTTCGCTTACCATTCTAAGATGTACGGTGAAAATTCGAAACGTGATTCCAACAAGTGAACGCTTAAATTCCTGTTCAAACCCAATTCAATAATTTTCCACAATTTGTAAGTTGACCATCACATTGGAAACTTTTTCGGAAACCGTTGCAAAAAGATTATAGAAGCTGGAGATTTTAGGAATAAATGAAATTGTTTTAATAGTATCGTTATTTGACATCACGGGGAATGTTGAAGAAAGAATTGTGAAAATTTCTGACAAATTGACCTAAAAATGCCTGAAGCTAATCAAGGTGAAAAATTTGTTTGAAATAAAAATAAATATATAACCGTCACAGCGAGTTAAAAAAATTAAACTGAAATGTGAAAATGCATAAATAATAAAATCTTGTTAAAGAACTGATATAACTGAACATATGTACTGTAAATGAAGTAGTGCCTATAATTGTGTGATCACTGGAACAAATCCAAAGACTGAAATAATTAAAGATCCCTATGAGTGAAATCACTAAGATTATTGGTAATTTTTAAAAATAAGTCACATGGTATCTATTAAGAACCACATAAACCACCAGTGGGAAAATTCAGTAAACAGTAATAGCAACAACATTTATAGAAAGCAAGGATTTGACTTGCTTAAAAAATCTTAAATACTGCTAATTTGTTTTGCCTCGAAAGCATCACATTACGCCAAACAAAGAATTGTATTTGTAACTCGTTGCTCTTCCATAACCGAACGCTGGCTGTAAAAGTCATATTGCATTTTATGACCTTTGCATAACTTCAAAACGCCTCCCACAAATGCGTATCGATTTTAACTCAACCAAAATCAGAACTGAAAGAGTTATGCATTTACCAGTTTGGTGCTATTTCCTTCCCCTCGCTTGTCATGTAACTTGCCTATATGGACGCGAGTACGGGACTAAAAGATTCCCACTCTCTTTAGTCTGGTAATCAATAAAAAGAAAAACATGGACTTCTTATCCATTATCCATTATGATTATGAGTCATTGTATTCATTATATAAAAGTAGAATAAATAACTATAAGCAAGTTTACGAAATATTTTTTTTTATTTTAAGGTGTTACCATTGAAGGACCAAACAAAATATTTTTCAAACACTATTTTACTTTTTAAAGTATGAACAAACATTCTCAACTGGAAGAGAAATACGAACTTAAAAACTTCGAGATTAAAATTAGTAACAATGAGTATAAATCATAATTCACTAAGTATGTGTTGAGAACAAAACTGAAACGAAAAAATGCCGTGAAAATTTCCTTTTAGTGTTTATTAACTCCTTCAGTCATTATAGTATTGGATTACTTGTCTTGGTCATACTTTTACTTTCACGTAATTCATTTGACAATTACACTATTTTTTTCTGTTCAATACTGCAAAAGTCTAAGTGATGATCAGTAAAAATCTACATTCATTAGCGCACAGTCATTGGAAAAACCCCAAAGTTTGGTTTCTCTGTCACAGTGGATTAAACTTGTATAAATATATATAATCTAATTACACTGGAGAATATTTGAATAAAGTATTACAAGCGAATACCTTTTTTTTTTCTCCTGAAGCGACTTTAATTTGGAAAAATGTTTGAAGTGAAAACTCAAACTTAAAGTAAGATAAACCTGATACGCTTTAGTCGAGTAACATGAATAATCTCTCTGGTCTGCTTCCCCCAAATTTCCTTCGCCATTTTTATCAAATGTTGAACACTTTATTTTGACTCTTGCATAAGCTGCAGTTGCCAAAAAATTGACAAATTTTGCCCATGTTCTCTTAAAAATACTTTATAATTGCTATCGTTGGCATCAACAGCTGGAGGGCATTTACTAATTATTTGGAGACTGCTGTCTTTGCTTGAAGATTAGCTGCTTTATATTTTGGCTTCAGATGTGTATTTATTTACCTGGAGATAGGAGATATGCGGGACATGGCCAGTGAATAAGGCCTCTCTCTCTTTCTCTCTCACACACACAACCACTCACCCACCCACTCTCTCTCTCTCCCTCTCACTCACTCTACTTTTTATTCCTTTTTTTTTCCCTATTCTTGTTCTCTAAGAGTCAGGCAAGAGGGAAATGGATCCAGGAAATAATAATAGTACTGACGACAAATGGAAGGCGGTACACGAAAGAAAACAGTGACAACTGTAATGATGTGAATCAGTCATGAAGAAACAAACGAACACGACAGGGGGGGGGAGTGGGCAGAGGACATAGAGCATTAAATGGACAAAAATAATGTCGAATAAGAGCTGAAAAATGTCTGGAAGATATGATAGTGATTTAAATGAAAGGAAACAAGAAAGCTAACTTTTTAAAAATAATAATAATTTGATGAAACAAAGGAAGTAGTAAAAACATTCGATATTGATTAAAGAAAAAGAGAATCCAAAGAGGAATTCGATGGGAAAATGGAAACTATTTTAAGGCTACAAAAGATAATAAAGAAAAGAATAAATATTACAGGAAAGAATGTTGTTTAAAGTAATATAAGGAGTGAAAGTGATGAGGCAAGTGACAAGAAACATTTGGTCAAGAAAAGAGAGAAATACGTGAGAACAGAAAGAAAGAATAAGAGAGGAAAGAATAAAAGAGGAAAAAATAAAAGAAGAAATAAACAGAAAAGTAAAAGAAAAGAGACGAAAAGAAAAAGGAAGAGAAAGTTCTAAAAAGGAATTATGAAGAATGGAGACTATTTTCGATTTTGCCCGAGAATAGAGGTTGGATCTTGTTGTCGGGATGCAAAAGAGATGCATTTAATTCTCCAGCAACAATAACTGTCTGTGATAAATCATCCGCTCTAATCCACCACAGCAATGGTGGCCAATGCTGCCTACCCGAGTCAGCCGTATAGAAATTACTTCCCAACAGCTTGATGGCACTGACTAGTCTTTATAGGTTAATTATGTTCATTTCACTTCTTGATGGATGTGCAATAGACTTTGTGGCGGGTGGAATGGGCACGGCTACGGGGGACACTAATAAGAGCAGGGTATTAAATGGAATCTACAAGGATGTGAACTCCTGAAAATAAGAACCCACCCTTGATTTGAACGTAACAATGGGCCGCCGATCGAGAGGTTGTGCGCTCTTACAAGCTAACTCGGTCACTGATTTTGGCTAAATGGGTTTTAGTTGCGGCCAACGACTACTCTTCTCTCTCTCCCTCTCTCTCTTTCTATCTCTCCCTCCCCCTTCTCTCTCTCTCTCTCTCCTAACTCTCTTGATTAATGAAAATGAAAGTTAGGAAAACGGTTTCCGAAGTAAGGATCGAAAACAAAACTGCTCTCATTTAACTACCATAGAGAAACTTTTCTGCCTGCCATCATCATGGCTGACGCTAGACCCCTTGAAAGCAGCACACTGCGCCTTTTTAGCCTCATGTTTTCAACTTGACTTGGAATGGAGCGAGTAAATCCCTCTCAGTAGACCCAGCTTTTGATTAAAAGCTGCGTCTACTGCAACGTCATTCTGTCGTGCAAGATATTTTTTCTCGTCAGAGTCCATCTTGCACATTTACAAATCTACCATTCGTCCGTTCATTTAATATTGCTGCCATATCTGGGTTGGAGCTCCTGCTATTCATCATGACAAAAACCAAAGAATGATATGCAATGTAATTGATCCTGACTTGGTATCTCGACTTCAGTCAAATCCTCACCGACGTGGCGTGAGTCCTCTCTGTCTTTTCTATAAATATTTTCATGGCAACTGATCTGACGACCTTTTTTCCCTGGTGCTCTGACTGCATGAATTCAAACGTGCCACTAGATTGGAATCTAGGTATAACCCTTTTAGTGTTGAAATAGTTAAATTCAACCGCCACTTCTTCTAATTGATCTGGTGAAAAATTAAAATTCCCGAGTGACTGCACAAATTATGCGCGCAACATTTAGTTATTGAGGATAACGTTGAGCTTCCGGTGACATGCGTATGTTTTATTTAGTATATAAAACTGATGATATCAAGCAACCAGTTGAAAAGATATGATGTAAAATATTACAATAACATTTGCCTACACTCATATTGTTGTATATTGATAGGTATTATAAAGTTGCAATTCTCATCCGAGAAAATACTTCAGATAACTGTCTCTATAAGACGATAAGTGTTTGCTTATGAGTGATTATTGATTGAAATAATTTAATCGCTAAAAGTTCAAGTCAGTTCTTGCTGACTTCGTGGGTGATTGTAAGTTAAGCCTTGATAAATAATTGAATGGCCATGTTGCATGAAATCAAATTTTTAAGCTGGAAATATATTTATGTATGGCAGAATTAGCTTGCCGTGAATCCGGTGGAAAAATAGAAAATCGCCAGAGATTAGGTTGAGTTGTCATGACTATATATAAATTCCGATATTGTTTTTTTAAAACGGTGTGCAGCCATCTTTCTGCCTTGTCTATAATGAATAACAAAATTTAAGACGCCTTTGGGCGATGCGGTTTCGATCCCATAGCAAAAATATTATCCTCATTCGACTTTCGGTTTTAAGAGTATAAAGACGTCTATCGCAATACTTATCAACCGAATATCTTTATTTTTGCTAAAAGTGGTATGTATGTAGGAATGCTTTGTGAAGTATAAGACCAAGCCTCACCACGCTAGAGCGACAGCCTCACCACGCTAGGTCTTGCTACTACGGTTTCTGTAGCAAGTAGGTTTTTATGGGGTGGAATAACTAGTCACAAGCACAAATGGCCTTGGATTCAAGATATCTTTCTCTTAATTATTAATTAAACAGGATAATATAAAAAAATAAAAAAAACTTGTAAAAATATTACACACCTTACGTATCACATATCGAATTGCAATAAGAAATATCTATCTACCCACAATCTACAAAAACCCTTAAGAAAAATTCTGGTAGAAAGCACTGAAATTCTATATAAATCAAATTACCGAAAACATCTCGCTATAAGAGAGACACTGTATATTAAACATCTCTCTTCCACTATCAACCTCACTTTGTTTAACAATAGGAGTGGTGTGCTCAATTTTATTTTTTTTAAATTGAAAGCCGCATACTTGAATTCCAATCGCGTTGAACACCTAAAGGCTCAGAATAACGCTTTTACTATTATTCCAAAGAATGCAAAAAATCCATCTCAAACAGTCAAAGAGAAAGTAACAAAAAACTATGTAAATGGTGACAGAAGCGACCGAAAGCGCTTGGGAAAATGGACGGTATGGAGTGTTATTTTTTCTTTTTTCTTTTGCACCCACCAACCGGGAAAAATGTAAGAACGTTGGAAAAACTAAATGGAAATTTAATGTATGTATGTATGTATAATTGTGTATTTGGGCAGCAATCCCTCTTTTATACATGTTTCATTAAAAACGACTGGCACGGTACAGTGATTAAGTTTTTATTTAATTATTGTGTTCTTAATTTTCTTTATAATTCTAGAAATTGTCCGAATGTTCTGTACTTTTAGCCATTATCAAGTATGATCTTGTTTTTACTTTTAACTGAACATATGGATTTTGTATGTACGTATTATAGATATAGGAATGCTTTATTTTCCAAATACGGTCAGCATATTATGACCCTGTTCATACAGAACATTCGGACAATTTCTACATAATTTATGTCCAGAAAACAATAAAATTATGATAACACAAGAAAAATTAAATAAAAAGAAATTTAATCAAAGTACCTTGACTGTAGTTTTTAATGAAAAATTTTTATTTAATTTTTCTTATGTTCGTACAAGTGTTTTCTTTTATGAACACAAAGTGTATAAAAAATATCCAAATGTTCCGCATTTCCGAGCGCTTTTGGCCAAAATTTAGTCATTGTCAAGGATGATATTATTTTTTTAATTGAACGTATGTGTTGTGTGTATGTATCTATAGTTATGGGGATGTTTTATTTTCCAAACACAGTCATAATATTATGGCCGTGTTCCTAGCTAATGTTATTGAGTGTTGTTTTTTGTTTCTTTTAATTATTAGAGATTCCATTCTTTTAATTATTAGAGATTCCATTCTTTTTTGAGATGTGAATAAGGTTAGTATGCTTGTATTTTCTACTAGTATCTTTCGGATGGAGTCTTGAAGGTTTGTGTCTGTGTACATACAACGCATACATTCAATTAAAAAGAAAAAATACAATCATCCTTGACAATGGCTAAAAGTATAGACGAAAGTGCTCGGATATACAGAACTTTTGCACAGTTTTTACACACTTTGTCGCCAGAAAAGAAAACACTTGTACGAACACAAGAAAAATTAAATAAAAAAGCTTAATTGCAGTACCTTGTCAGTCGCGTTTAACGAAACATATAAAAGAGGGATTGTTAACTAAATACACAATATATATATATATATATATATATATATATATATATATATATATATATATAGATATAAATCGACGTAGTCCAGTTTACAGAGTAATTTTGAATATGATCTTGTCGATAGCCGCATAGTATATGCTTCGCCTAGATAGTATACGGTTAGAATTTGGAGTCATAGACTAGTTGCTAACCAGATCCTAGTGTGCCCTGATATTTAACCCATAGCTGGTGGGGTTAAAAGATTTGGATTTACACCTTTACTGAAGAGTATCTTGTAAATGCAAGTAGCTTGACCGAAATTCGAGGTCGGAATTTCTCGTTACGCTGCCTGCATACCTACACACACACACACACACATACATACATATACTTACACACACACACGCACACACACACACACACACACACACATATATATATATATATATATATATATATATATATATATATATATATGGGTGTGTGTATGTAAACGATTACTACAAAAATAATTCTTTTGGCACCTTTAATCATTAAATATGGAATTCTTCAGCAATCAGTTAAACATACACTGGGCACTACTTCAAGATTAGCTTAATACTAAAAGGGGTTTTGCTAACGTCAGCTCCTCGGCCAAGACCTTCTTACATTCATTTATCCCCTATTCACCTCCGATTCCACTACTATTACCCCGATCATCTCTTTGTTGATCATGTAAAATGAAAGTTATGCTCCCAAGAGAGTGTGACTCCATTAATGGCGAACAGGGGTGGAAGGGTAGTTAACGCTTATCGGATGGGTCGAGTAACTCGCTTCATTTTTCGCTTGGCTTCCATTTTCTTCAATTGCTATGTAAACGTCTCTTGCGGGGAGCAGACTTGCATATAAAATGAAATTTTTACAGCCTTGAAGATGTCAGTTGTACAGGTGGAAAATGCACCACCTGCTTCCAACGTCTTTCTATTTTACAATTGCGAAGCTCCTTCTCCCACACCTACTACCACACGATTATTTACAGGAAGCTGAACCTCATGAACCGCATTTTCTGAAGAGGCAAACAACTAGTATAAAATATAAAATGAAGAAAATAGGTTGCTTCCTCTGGAAGTTATGACCTTGTTTTTATATAATAAGTAAAGATTTGGCCAGATTCAGCAGATATATCGCGATGTTGCCATTCATTCCGGTCCTGATACGTTTAAAACTTTGAAGATTAGATTTCTTGAAAGGCGTATTTGTTCCTCTTTATATAACTATTTAAGCCTACAAAATTTTTTGTAATAAAATAATTAAGGCAGGTAAAATGATTTTATAAGCCTACCCTTCGTAAAGGCATTGTTAATCAGCTTACTTCTAGGTGAGTTAACGGTGTTCGAGTTTAGGCAAAATTCTGAATTGTCTGTATGATACCGAAGATTACCGAGATATTTTTCATGTGAGCGCGATAAAATCACACATCACATTAAAAGAAAGAAAAAGCAGAGAAACGTAAAAAATTAGAAAGTACAAGAAAAAAAAAGACTAGAAGACGAATAAAAAGAGAAGCGAGAAGACAAATGAGAAGAAAGACGAAAAGACGAATGGGAAGAGAGACTAGAAGACGAATGAGAAGAGAAACGAGAAGACGAATGAAAAGAAGGACGAGAAGACGAGTGAGAAGACAGGCGAGAAGAATGAGAAGAGAGACGAGAAGACGAATGAGAAGAGAGTCGAGATGAGAAAACGAATGAGGAGAGAGGCGAGAGGACAAATGGGAAGAAAGACTAGAAGACGAATGGGAAGAGAAACGAGAAGACGAATGAAAAGAGGGACGAAAATGCGAGTGAAAAGAGAGGCGAGAAGAAGAATGAGAAAAGAGACGAGAAGACGAATGAGACTAGCAGACGAATGAGAAGAGAGGCGAGAAGAGAGATGAGAAAACGAATTAGAAGAAAGGCGAGAAGATGATTGAGAAAAAAGGCGGAAAGACGAATAACAAGAGAAGCGAGAAGGCAAATGATAAAAAGGCGTGAAGATATATGAAAAGAGAAACGAGAAGACGAGTGAGAAGAAAGACGAAAAGACGAATGAGAAAAGAGACGAGAGGACGAATTAAAAAGAGTGTGAGGAGACAAATGAGAAGGCAACAAAGCACATTATAAATGAGAAAATAGAAAAAATAATTTCAGAAGTGGGAGATCAAGAAAAATTCAATAGAGGGAATAAGAGTAATAGAACAAAGATAGAGAAAAAGAACGATTTGGAGAATGAAGTGGGAATAAGATTAGGAAATATTCTTAGGGTAAAGTAATTGGTAGGAACAGAGAAAGTAGAAACGAATGAAATTATAAGAAATCAGAGAAATGAAAAGAGAGTGAAAAATATTGGCATCCATGAGTTAGAACTCTTCCGCGAAAGAAAGCCGCACCAGGAAAAGAAAGGTGAGGCAGAAAGATGGAATAAAAAAGGAAGATTGAAAAGTGATGAAATGAAAGACAGAAAGGATTGCTATAGAACGGGATGAGGATGGTTTGGTAGCGGGTGATAAACGGATGGCAGGTAATTTGCGGATAAAGTATTTCTCGTCGAGAATTTTATGGACTGGACGTGATGAAATATTCAGTGCTGGTTTCTTAATGCGAACGAATGTACACTTTTCGTCGGAAAGACTCGAAGAGAACGAGCGCTTTGGTCTTGAAGGGTGGGTGAATGGGCTGTCTTGATGGCGACCACGATAACGAACCACTTCTCCCCTAACAACCGAACAACACTCCGGCTGAAGCTTCTCCCACGTGACTAGCTGTGGTTGGTCTCTGATTGGCTAATAGAAAAATCTCTTTAAGAGGTCAGTTTATATATTGTGTTCACTCGTTTGATAACATTGGTTCCTTCATCAGCGATAAAATTTATATTCATTACTCGATATTTTAGGGAATTTTGCACATGTAACTAGGACTGATTTTACAAGTTTTGCACTGATAGCGCAATCGTTTCTTTTCTAGAATTATGATTCCGATACATTGCCTCTGACATTGATAGCTTAGTTGACACAACAGAGCATGATAATCAGCCGGGTGTTCTCCAAGAGATGATTTCTAGCCCACTTAACTTTTTTCAATTGCTTTTCATAATGCAAACGTTGGGGTTCAGGCATTTGGGGACCATTTCTATTAATATCAATCAAATACAGTAGATCTTTTATTCGCGGCAGATATACTACAAGCCACCGTCATACGGATGATTCAAACAAAATATAGCGCCGAACTATATATATATATATATATATATATATATATATATATATATACATATATATATATATATATATAATACTAATTTGTAAATGGTTGGGATAATTTCAAGAAGAATATTAATCTGACGAGAGCTCAATGTAAGTTACAGATCAATATATAATGATAAATTAAGAAAACACCTTAAAAAATCCATATCGGTTAAATTTATTTCATGAATATTGTTATATTCATCTCTGTAAATCGAAAGATTTAAGGAATGGAATTAATTCATCTAGACAGATATACAAGAAGGAGAAAGGGGGAAACAAATAAGGAAGAAAATATAGAAAAAGGAAACAAATATTAGGTTGGTGCAAAAATAATGACGTAATAATGTCGTTTTTGACGTTAAAAAATGCGTCAAAAAACGACATTATTACGTCATTATTTTTGCACCAACCTAATATAATATTAATAATAAAAAGGAAAGAAAGAAAAAAGAAAAATATACAATTAAAAAAATAAAAATTAAGGTAAGAAAGAAAGAGAGAGATGGAGGGAAAGATATATACATATATTTTTTTTTATTAATATTATTTTTTTCTTTTTTCTCTCTGTCTCTGATTCCATTTCTGAATGTAACAATAGTCATGAAATAAATTATAACCGATATGGATTTTAAGGTATTTTCTTAATTTATCATTACCTATCTCTCTCTCTATCTCTCTATCTCTCTCTCTCTCTCTCTCTCTCTCTCTCTATATATATATATATATATATATATATATATATATATATATATATATATATATATATATATAATTTATATTTGGGCAGCAACCTTTCTTTTAAACATCTTCTGTTAAATACGGCAGACCATGATTATTTAATTAATGTTTGTTTTAGTTTTTACACCATCCTTACGTTTTGCCGTTTTGTAGGAGTAAGGGAGTACAGAAAGATTCTAGAATTTTCATTGTCCCAATCGCTTTCGGACATTTCTTTAGCCCTTTTCAAGCTAAACTGGGTGCTAAGATTTTTCTTGATAAATATTTCTGCATACAAAATTAATTATTAATAACTTTTACTATCCTATTTGTACTCAGGATAATTTTTTTTAAATCTACAATTTATATATATATATATATATATATATATATATATATATATATATATATATATATATATATATATATATATATATGAGTGATGGCCTGAAGTTTGTTTTCAAGCATGAAACAGACTGTCGTCGTTTGGTGTTGAATTCAGAGTCCACTTTTATATTTACATGCGTTCTGCCTCTGATATTGACAACTTTTACCCATAAATATAGCATAGTGTAAAACTATATTTTTATCTCATCTATCTATCTCTCTCTTTCTCTCTCTCTCTCTCTGTCTCTCTCTCTCTCTCTATATATATATATATATAGAGAGAGAGAGAGAGACAGAGAGAGAGACAGAGACAGATGTGTGTATGTATATGTGTGTGTATTTATGTGTGTGAGCATGTGTGTGATAAAGTTTAATTAATAAATTATGCACAGTGGAAGTGCAACAGCAATATTTACTAATAAAATTAAACAATTATAAGAATATACTTTAATATAAATCTATGTGACAAAAAGATAAATGCTTCGTTTCAAACGTAGATGTTAGCAATCTCAGCATGGGACTTTAATTTCTTTAGTAAATCTAATTCTTCCATGTTTTTACACAAACGAATAACTTTATGGTTTCTCTTTGGCAAATCCCAACTGCCATCATCACTACTCTTTTCAATTTGGAAGCATTATTAATTAAAAGTTACAAATTCTTTATTTCTGAATTTTATCACCCGAAATCTAAAATGTTTACATTCTCTTAATAATCTCCGGTTACAGGGGGTCATTTTGTTCTTACTAACGCCGTTTCTATTGATATACCTAGTGTTTGTTAGCGCACTAGTGCTGGCATCATTCGACCAATCCTAAAGGTGAACATAGATGGAAATAATATAAGAAACAAACAATAAAGAACAATGTATCCATCTCCTATCTTTAATGTTTTAGTTTTTTCAGTTTATATATGTAATGAAGATGGTTGATAATTTATTAGTATCAAAGAATATACAGTTGGTTAAAATAGAAATAGTAATGGGCGCAGCTGAATGCAAATAAGGTAAAGGAGAGTGAGCATAACCACAGCACATGATCAGAGAAGCACAAGAAAAGGAAATTGCAAAAGAAAATTCTCCACAGAATAATTAAAAGACGAGAGAAACTATCACAGACGAAGGGGGTTTGGTTACATAGAGGTCACCTAAAAAGTAAAACAGAATCTCTTGTAATTTCAGCCCAGAATAAATGCACCGGAACTAATTATTAGGTTGGTGCAAAAATTAACATATGTTAATATGTGAGAAAACGACATTATTTTTGCACCAACCTAATATTAGGTTGGTGCAAAAATAATGACGTAATAATGTCGTTTTTTGACATATTTTTAACGTCAAAAAACGACATTATTACGTCATTATTTTTGCACCAACCTAATACATGAAAAAGACACAAAAGCCAGTGAAAACGTAAAATGTTGTCTTCATAGAGTAGGAGACAAGATTCTGACGCACATGATAAGGGAATCATCATCATCTGTCCTATGACTGGGTGTGGTTGTAGGGTCCCTGTGCAGCTGAGCACCCGACCAGTTCCCTCAGCATATCTAGGTTGAAAGCCCGAGTGTTATTCATTGCACTCATGGGTACTTCCTACATCCTCTGGAAATTTGACAGATTAAGGATGAATATTTAAAAGACCTATATTAATAGAATTCGAATGTATATTCTCATGTATTAACAGAATTCTACTTATTTGACAATAACTTCTCGGGAAAGTTAACATACGTACCCGACAAATCGGCGTGTCAAAAGAATGTTTTTTCCCTTGACATCGCTATTACTATATAATCCCTTGGCAATTTTTAATGTTTTAAAAAGTCATTTTTTTAAGAAAACCCAAACAAATGAAACTGGATTTATGCCTCCTCTTTTTCTTGAGAATTGACAACAAAGCATTAAACACTATTCTTGTAAATAAATAGTCTAATAGATAAGTATTGTTTAACATTTTTGTTGTCAGTTTTCGAGAAAGAAAGTATAAATAAGTACGTAAACTAATTCAGTGAATTTATGTAGAGAGAGCAAATGAAAGAATTGCCAGGGAAATACATTTTCTGAAAATTTACAATTACTCTTACACATTGTTCCGTTTTTATTTAAATTTACTTGTTCTTTTGTTCAAAAGCATTTTTATAAATTTGAGAATAAAAACGTTTCCATAGTTATTTATGTATAATATGGTAAATAATAAATTTTAAACAATTAATGGTATTTAATTCTTTCGTTGTCAATTCTCACGATAAAAGAAAATGTACAACTAGAAAAATTAAACGCGAAATCAAAAGAAAAAAACGTATTTTTGTCACGATATTTTTTGTGTATATGTGTTAAACTTTGCCGATTTTTTTCTCATATTTTGCCAGTTTTTCTACGATTTTACTGAATTTTAGTTTTTCAGACTCTACATTTTATACATTTACACATTTTAACTATGCGTGAATTTTATCTGTGCCTATATATACATATTAAAATGAAATTCAAGCTACCAAATATATATCACTGAAATCATATAATTAAGAAAAATGATGCTGAAAATGTCAACTGCATACCCAACTAAATGTACCAACAATCATGATCTGTTCACATAAGGTCCCTTGAGCCTTCTGGTTGAAACTTGGAGGCAGCTCGCAAAACAAGCAGATTCAAAACGTAATAATAATAATAACAATAATAATCTTACTCATGTATTTTCTTCATTTTCGTGTATTTTCTCGAGTTCTTCTTCATAGATTTTAAACATTTAGTTTCATCTTTCTCAACTGTATGTTCTTCTTTAATATAAGTGGGATTAATAATGTTGTTTGCCGTTTTGTAAGTAGCAGTAATAGTAATAACAGCAGTAATAATAGCAGTAGTAATAACTGAAATAGTGTTTGAATGTGCCCTTTTAATTACCATTATGTACATTGTGCACTCTTCCGAGACTAAACGTCAAGTCTCGTACGCGTTGCCATATTGGAATAAGTAGGACCGGAAGTGATCCCCTGAATAGACACTTTAAATCACAATTCCCAAAGTGGCCGACGACAATCCTACCAATAAAGATTAGTAGTAGATTGCTGTTTGAAGAACAAACACACAGAGACAAATACAACAAACGCGAAAGAGATAGAGAAACAAGAGGCAACTAATGACATATATGAATTACTTTTGCATTTTCTGTTAAACTAATCGCGCGCACACACACATAAAACCAGAAACACAGATACTTATATCAACACGTACACATAAATTCTCGAATGAGAAAGATGATTGTTATATAATATACACAATATATTATCTTTATAAAAATTGTATGTACTATCATAAAACTTACTTATACGATTCTAATATTTATTTTGAATTATATATTTTGGGAGTGTGTATATGAATGGGTTTGTAATAAAACATTTACATTCATATCTAAAGAAGGAATGAAATTTGTATTTATTAATCTGACACAATTTATTACTTTAAACGATATTTTTAGTGGATACTCATATTCGAGTAGACGTTCCGTTTGTTTAAAATTCCTCGAATATTCAGTCCGTTAGACGAAAATATATAAATATACTGTTTAATAAATAAACGGAGCGTCTACTCAAATATGAGCATCCAGTGATGTTTAAAGTGATAAAATTTCATTCATACATAGACACTTTCGTGTACAAATATGTACTTATACGTACAAATCCCCCCAAATGGTATATGCCTTCATAAAATATATACTAACAAATAAGTAAGCCTATTCACGCTTAATATAATATACTAATGTGGATGAACGTACATAGATACACACAAGCACATTCCAATATCCTCACATAAGTACTTCAGTATTTATATAAAAAGGAATATTTCCATCATAACCCTCGTGGTAATCAAGAAACATATGATCAGTGTGTTTCCGTAAAAAGCTATAAAAGTGTATACCTGCGCAAATTCACAGAGGAAATGAGACAAGCCAAGGGAGACATTCATAGCCATAATATAGCTCTAACAATCTTTTCATACATTTCAAAATATACATTTATAAACATAAACGCTACTGGAGAGGGAAAGTAGGTATTTAGGAGTGGAGTGCTAAAAACTTCTCTGCACTTCCCAAAAAGAAGCCTGACAGAGTTCGGTCGAAAAGATTTCAGAGCCGCACTGTGTAGATAGATAGATAGATAGATAGATAGATAGATAGATAGATAGATAGATTCAGTCAGTTATGTGCCATCCCTGATACACACTTAGGCAATCATGTATCTTTCGATACATGACTGACGAGGCAGATTTTTTCCCGCCGTAGGTTGCCATTTCTCTCTGCGATAGACCAGTTGCCATCCAACTGCTATTTACCCATACCTAGATTATATGACCCATAATCCGCTCAACTGAAAACAATATCGTATATAAATCCCCATAAACAAATATAATTAACTTATAAAACTCATATGTTTCAAACGTGGTCGGCTCGCATCATGAAACCTGCGTTCGAATCTTACAATCGTCAGGAAGGTGACAATGATAATATCGACCTGCGGTACCGTTCGGAAATGGTTGGAAATCACACCACGTGTTGACATCAATGCCGATGGTTGTACTTACATAAAAACACAAGTCATCATGACGTGCGTACTGGCTTTGTTCTAAATGGTGATCATACCAGATTAGACGTGCGCTCACAGACATTATAACCAAAGAACCCTCAGAATCGTTGCAGTATAAACCACGTATTAGCCCTGAGAGTGTTGATGAAAAATAAATATACCTGAACAGGCGTCTGCAACAGGGATTATCCGAACAAATAGTCATACTAAGATACGAGCAGCCAGCTATACTGATACATGAAATGCACTATTGCTTATAAATATATCCAATGTTCTCTCACAAATTATTGTCTAAATTTATTGATTAATTTGGGTTTTATAGCTTATCAACCGTTTACAGATTATTTAAATCCAGAAAATATTTTTAGATTGTAAGAATTTTTTGGAGATAATAATGATTTACGTATAAAATTTCTACAAATTAACCCATCGCTGGGGAGGTGTGATTTGATACATTTCCAAATGGTATTTGTTCGTAAGAGAATATAACGAACGCCGCTCTCCGATTTCCATTTTTGAGCCTGTATCCATTACATCACCCACACATCCAAGTTTATGTGTTATGGTATTCTCAAGCGGTTATCCATTTAGGTATTGAGCAATCTCGACGTTGCTTAACGTCGGTGATCGCACGAGAACCGGTGTTTCAACGTGATATGGTCGTAAGCCCCCGATGCCTAAAAACACAATAACATTTAAACTCAAACAACGAAGAAGGCACAAAAAAATGGAAACAAAAAGGATACTTATACGGGGTGTGGAGGAAATACCTCCCACATAATGGTAAGACATTAGCTAGATGAAAACATCATTGCTACTAACGTCTTACCATTATGTGGGTGGTATTTCTGGGAGGTATACGTGGGGAATATTTCTGCCACACCATGTACTTAGAATCAGAAAGAGAAAGCTGAAATTTCTGGGACCCATGATGAGGATCGACAGTTTGATAAACTTAACATTCCCAGAACATATCGAATGTCAAATGTGAGTGGTGCCATTGAGCTACCTACCTAACGAACTTATGCGATTGGATGATAGAACGGAGAGTGGGAGGGATGATAATATTACTAAGAGCTACAAACGATAGGAAATTATGGAGAGTCGTAATCGCCTACGACACATAAAAGAAAAAAAGATCGTGCGAAAATGTAGTTAATTACAAAGAGACTAAAACTGACACGTATGTAATTAGTAAATAAAATAATTTGACATTATGAAAAAGCAACGAAGAATATTTCAAAATACGCAATGTCAGATTTTCATTATGCAAGTAAAGTTTTCATAAAATTGGGACTAACCAATTAATATCAATGTTACAATTATCACGTGATTTTCTGTTTATAAAGTTTTTTTTATTAGAAAGACTTACAATAACTTATTTTGTTGTGTGCGATTTTATTATGACATTCGAATGTTGTTCATCATATTGTAAATAAATATATATAATAGAATATTGCCCAACAGAACAGAAGCTGATGTTGCAAATATAACTGAAAAGCAAAGATGCAGAATAGTAAAAATGTGAAAACAAAACAATGACCACATTATGGTATGGGCACATCACAAAAAGAAAAAAAATGGAAAGTAAGTCGAATATGTACATAAAATCAGCAGTAAATTTTAATGATAAATGTTGAGCCACATAAGAAGTTGGATCATTCTTAGAACACAACAACCGTGTGAAGTAGAATAATATTTTATGATATGTAGTACAATTATTGGTCTCTTCAAAGTCGACGTGGACTTGAAGATAAATACAAAGAATTTCTGTAATTTTTGGGACAAGTCATTTCTGGTAGAAAACAATACCAAGAAACCTTAAATTAAAGAATATGTTCATGCAAGACAATCTCCCTTATTCTTCAAATCTGACTATTACTTATTTACCAAAAATATTTAAAAGCCTCAAATAACAGAATATTCCCCAGCAACCCCAGATATTAATTAAAATTAAAACTTGTGGTCAATCATTAATAGAGAATCATATGAGGATGATAATATTCAAACATGAAGCTAGTTCAAGTAAATTGAAATTTGAAATAATAATAAAATCAGCGGACGAAAGACTAATGAAGTTTATAGAATGTCAACGAGCCAATATTAAAATAAAAAATAATAATTTATTCAGTCATATGGGATATTTTGTTAATCAAATATATGATTTTGAGAACGGTATCGTTTGGATTTATTTATAAATAAAAATAAATGTAACACTTATTTGATTCAGATAAGCATTACCCATATTGGTTTGGTAGCAGAAACAAAGAAAAGAGTACTGAACTGATGCAATATCAGTCCTAGTATATGGCAGGGAATATTCGACTATCTACGCACAAATGAAGAAGTGACTTGAAGCAACAGAAATATGTTTGTACAGAAGGATGCTGAGAATACAATGGAACGGACATGTGAGCAAAGACGAAGTTTTAGAAAAAAGGAAAGCAAAAACTTATACTTAACAACAAAAAGAGACAGTTGAAATATTTAGATCACATAATGAGGAAAGAGTACTTGGAAAAGGTAATACTCATAAGACAGACTGAAGGCAAGAGAGATATAGGAAAGCAATGCATAACCTACCTCACGAGCTTAAGTAAATGGATGGCGGAACAAAGTTTAAGAGAAATAACAAATAAGCGAAATAAATTGAGCTAAAAAGGGCAGGAAATTGTGGAGAGGCATTATAAGCAACACCCTGAAGGGACACGGCACATAGAAGAAAAAGAATATGAATTCTATTATGAAAACATTAACTTGCATGATAAAATTTAATATGACTACCTCGGTGTAAAGTAATGATTAACGAGCTAGTCTGTTTAGTTAATCATTGATACTGTGTGGTGAATTCGCTCTTCACTGAGTGTCCCATTAATTGTCTACTTATGCCATGATTATAGTAATTAAATAAATTTGACATAGGTTACATGTTACTGCCTATATATAAAGTATTTTTCTCTGAACATATATATATATGTGTGTTTGTGTGTGTGTGTGCATCATGTACGTATTAAATTATTATTATTATTCAATTAAATTTGTATCATACATATCTTTATCTGTTGTGTATGTTACATGCATCAGATTCTATAGCGGAATCCATTCGCGCTTTCAAGTACGAATGCGTAAATCAAGTCAAGAGAAATTCATGGAATTTCTTTATGGCAATGTTATAGTATAGACACTTGTACGTTAAGCTATGTTAACATTTCTACGCGTACACATATTTGAACACGTAAATTTGTGAATATTGTGTGTGCGAGCATTCGATTATCCCATGTTGACATGATTCGATGAATTAAAGAAGGATCATTGGGAAATATTCGATCTTTGCCTAAACCACTTCCGTATCGACTGATCGGAGGGATAAACTCTCGTCCCAATCCATTTCTGATTTCCTCAGAGACAACCTAAGATGGACGAGGAATCATCTTATCACTTACTATTCAAAAAGCTCTTTTTATCCTATTGTGACAAAACGTTTTTGCAAATTGCTCTTTCAATCTTCGCTTTGCATCGTATCGATCTCTTCGCCCAGACATTTCTTCTTTTTTTTTTTCTTATTTATCTTCTACAGTTAAGCCTGCGCTTTTTTCTTCCAAATCACCAGCTTTGATGTGCATTTTATTGCGGAAATCTGAGGAGAGGGGCTTTGACCATAACTTTGAGAAGAGCTAAGTCTCAGATCGTTCGAGTAATTGTGACTGCTCCCTTATTAAAGTTAAGTAAATTTCTCTTAATGTTGCTCTATATGGGTGACAGTTAAAAATTATATAAAGATAATAATGAATAAAGTCTAGCTGTACTTTGTTAATATTAAATACAACCATAATCTAATAATGTTTTGACAACAATTAAGGAAATAATTGATTACTCAAATGTCTCTCCTACTCATCAACCAAGTGACCAGTATATTCCTATGTTCCTAAAATGTAAAATACCAAAATGATAAGGATACTTATTAATCCAATTCAATTTTTATTTATCTGTAGATTTACCTCATTATTTATTCATCTTACAGTTATGATCTATGGCAAGGTGTATTTGTTTGTGCACATTTGCATTTCATCAACACCCACAGAGCAAACCTGCGGTTTATACCGCAATCATTCTGAGCGAAGCTTAGTTCTGAGAGATAGCTTTTAATTTTGTGATCAGTAGTTGAACAAGCCCAGTACGTTCAATCCTTAGGTCACGATGATTTGTGAGTGCTTGCTAAAGCAATCATCGACGGTTACAAAAGAGTTTCATCAACCCAATTTTCACTCACAAGGCTTGGGTTGACCTGTGACATTGTTTTTAGGCACACTTCAACGTCTTTATAGACTTTTAATGTCACCTCTTTGGCAAATCAACCATGATGAAATTCTAACCTGAGCTTCATGGTCGAAACGGTAAAGTTCTAACTACTCGGTAAAATCCTCAGAGTATAATAGTAACCGTGTTTCAAATAGTTTCAGAATAAATGTAAGGTAACTCGTGATCTACAAAGATACAATAAACAATTATTTGTATTTTTTAGTAATTTTTTTTTTATCTTCTGCCTCATGAGCATTCAAAAGTATTTTGTTGAATTAGAAATTAAATAGAGAACGCTTGCTATTCAAATTCAACAAAACATGATTTGAAAAAAAAATATCGGGTCACTTACCAGGATCGTCTGAAAAGTTCATAATCTGACCAAGATACTCCCATGGAATTTGACCAAATAATGTTTTTTTACACATAATACCACCTGGAGCTTCTTCCATCGGTGTCGCAATGCTTGGGTTCTGTTCGTGTCATCCTGTTGGTCAAAAAAGTCTTCAACAGCAGATATGATGCGATCATCAATGATTCCCAGTCGTGTTTTTCATGTTGGGGAACAGATGATAGTCAGCTGAGGTCAAATCAAGAGAATAGAAATTGATCAATCAGTTCAAAGCCAGAGTAACAGTCATTGAAACCAAGGACTTGTGTGCTGGAGCATTGTCCAGCTGAAAGAAAACACCTTTAGTCTTTTTCTGAACGTTTGATCTTGACAGCTTTTCGTAACTGTCTCAGCAAGTTGGCATAAAACTCTCCGTGGTGTGTTCCATTTGAAGATAGTCAATAAATACAATGTTTATTTGTATACCAACAAAACTGAGGCCATCATCTTCCCTGCAGACGAAACGATCATAGCTTTCTTTAAAGCAGATGATGAATGTTTCGAATGCATAGAATGAAAGCAACGAATCCAACGCTCATCCTAGGTTAGGAAACCATCTGGATCTGCCTCAAACAATGTCAGATTTTCTTTTGATATAATCTTCCCGGTGTACTTTTGATCAGATGTCAGAAGACGTGGAACCCACTGAGTGGAAACCTTCGTCGTGCCAAGTTCATTGTGTAAAATGTTCTCAACTCTCTCACGGGATATACTAATAGCATTGGATATTTGATTTATAATCAATCACCTGTAAATCCATTACCATGTGATGAATACGATCAATGTAGTTTCTCTGTAGTGGCAGTTGCAGAACGTCATCTTCAAGACACCCTCTTCTCCTAAATTCAACTGCCTACTTTTGCACTTCTGATAAAGTTGGAGCAGATTTTTTTCCATTTTCAATAGAAGTCGCTACTAGTTACTCTTGAAGCCTTCTTTTAACAGTCAGATGTCAGTTTATCTGGAAATAAACAATGCAGTTATTAATTAGAAGAAATTAGAAATTAATGCAAACAAGATTTCATAGCTCTAGCGTTGCTCCTTCATAATCAGTCAATGAATTTTTTCATCCCATTCTCGTACGTTCAGATGGTTTAAGAAAATATTAATTAAAACTATTGTATCTTAGCCGAAATTCGACATTCAAAAAATTAGTTTTAAAATATACACAGCATCAGTTAATATATACATTTGCACAATTTTGGTTTTGTAATTATTGGGTACAAAAATAATAATACCTGCATGTCTCTATGATTCTTACATTTGCATACATGCATATTTGTTCATGCGATTGAAATTAATAAAAAGCCAGAAAGAATGAAATAGGAAAACATTAAAAATAGAAGAGGAAAGAACGGGTAAAGAGAGAAAATGAAGATATCAACGTAACTTACAAGCCTGAGTGGCTAGGCCAGTGCGCATGTGCATGCACCATCTGGCGGTTACATCAACCTTTTCTCTCTCGTTTATGACAAGCTGATCATGTTAATTACAACTGTATTTTTAAAAAGTGACTGCGAGAAAAATAGGGTAAGAAGAAGGAAAAATGTTACTTTTCGCAGCGGATTTTTCAAATTTGAGTTTGAAAATGAACAGAAAACGCAAATCAATGAGGCAAACAATTGAAAAAAAAACGATGGAAAAAAACAATGGACAGACAGCAATGAAAATAACCACATAAACACCTAAATGAAGTGACATATTTTCAAGATTATAACAAAATTATTCCAATTTGGTGCCGTTTTCCTTGTTTCTTTTGCTTAGTAATATCTTTTAACTCTTAAACAGCGGGAAAATGTTTTCCGAACACTCCCGCCAAACGAGTAAAAACGATAAAATGAATTTGTAAAGCACAGCTTTTATTCTAATTTTTACTTTATTTATATACAAAAACTATAAAAATGTTTCGACCTTGATATGACGATAAACTACATCCGGTAGCAAGGCCTTTGATCGAGAGATTGGAGGTTTTGAGGGGCGTGGAACCACCTCTTACTTTCTGTTATTCCCAGGTCTACCCTGATCAGGGGCGGTAGCACATGTTAGGTTCCCAACTATGGGAAAATAGTGACCTCCAGACAAAAATGAGGAGTGCGTTTTTATAATAAAATGAGCAACAATGGTTTTTTTAGCAAAATGACAATCAATGCAGCACTAAAAAATATAAAAATACTAATAATACATTTTATGGTGTACGAACTATATATCGAAAAAGACATAACTTTAGCCTGAAAGTATGAAATTATGTACAACCTATGTAGATTTCGACATTAAAGAACGCATAGAGGTATCTATATGCTGCTAAACAAAATCAACAACTATAAATATGATGTTTTAAATCTTTTAGATTATAAAAATAAAGAAAAAAGAACAGAAATGACAGGGTCCAAAACTTAATTAAAAAAATTTCTTAATAGTACGATATTCCTTGAAGCATTTCATGCATATATTGTTGTGCCTACTTTGTGCCAAGTTATCACCATTTTTTTTTGTCTCTTTTCTTTTTTTAAACGTATGCATGCAGACATGGGACTATTTGTAGATTTCTTGAAATTTTATTTACCGGCCTATTCTCCGAGAAATGACGTCACATTGTGTATCCTAGACATGAATGATGCCTGTTTCATTGGAAAAACTTCGAATCATTAATTATTGGTGTCCGCTAATCTCCAGCGAAACATCAATTAATGATGCCCGCCGTTTAAAGATTAATCTTGTTTTCTTCGTGTCTAATTATATTTTATTGACCCCCCGCCCAACTTTCTATTTTCTATTCTTGAAGTCGTCCTTTCTAATTTCCGCTGAGATGTTTCCCTCTCCACCCTTATTCTTTCTCCATAATAAATCCTTTAGTCTTTCTATGTTGAGTTTTATATTCCTCTCTTCATTCATTTCATTTTTTATTAGTCACTTCCATTTCCTAATTTTTACAAATCTTTTACTTCTGGTTTGATAATAAACAAAATCATAGCCTATGAAAACCGATTCCTGTTTCGAAAGATCAATATTTTTCATCGATTTTAACCCTTAAAATAATCAAAGTATATTTATGCCTTTTTTCCATTACTCGAATATGACCTTACGACACAGAAAATTGTTTTCATAGATTTGTTTTCTAAGGAAATATTCGACAAGAGGAATGATATGTACTTTGGTTTGGTTTATTTGGTTTATTTTAATTTACGGTATATCAACCTCAATAGGTTATTTAATGCCGACAGTTTTTTTTTAGGATAGGTTCATGAATTGTATATTTATTCTTTGTAAGAAATTATTTTTTTACAACAGGTTTTATTGACGTATTTTTGCAAAGATGTTTTTGTCGAAAGTCAAATGTATTGCTGGTAATATTTTTTTCCAAAAATATATTTCTCGTAATATTTTTTTTAAATTTATTGCTGGTATTTTTACTATAAAAATCCATTTTTATACTTTCATAGTGTTTTGACCCCAGTTTGGGAGTTAGCTATTTGCCCATAGCTTGGACCTTAATAGGTGCTACCCCGCCACAACAGGGTGAACCTGGCAACAACAGCAATTAAGAGGTGGTTCCATGCTCCTCAAATATTCACAATCAGAGGCCTTGCTGCCGGATATAGTTTATCGTTATACCCAGGACGCGACATGTACTATTTCTCTTTATAAATCTATTCCGCATGAAAAAAAATTATTATGACAAAAATCTGTAAACATCAATAACATATTTAAATCATCATCTTTTTGATTACGATTCTCTACGGCCTTCCTTACGTTTCTGATAAAGGAGTGCCTTCTCATGTTTACTTTTATGAACTAAAATATTTTACCGTTCGTTGCAGCAAGAAATAATAATCGCATTGCATTAATAAGCCAAATAGTTTTCATGTAAAAATAAATAGATTTTTTACCTAGATTAAAAAGCTTCTTTTGCTAAAGTTGATATATACAAACATGTAGTAATATTTAACTATAATAACACTAATTTTAAAATGTCCGATAATATTTGTTAGAAGGCAACACATTTGGCATCATCTTTCATCTGTACCAAATTTGAGCAAACATGAATATATTCAAAATTTTTCATATTTCTGTTTCAACGATAATGTGGTAATAATCTAAATTGAACAATGATGCAGCAAAACAATAAAACTTTGCTATAATATGAGAATATATTGGGTTGGTGCATAATTATCAAAAGTTTTTGTCGGCGAGTAACGTGTTAATAAAAACTGCTGTTTTGTTTACTTTTTTTTACTAAAAATATTATTTTATTTTCAGGTTATAAAAATCCGTGTCGATAATCAAACTCATTTAAAAATGTTATTGTTGAATTATTATGTTTCTTTTTTCATAATAAATATTGTTTTAAAATGCCTGATAATTATGCACCAACCTAACATTTCGTGATTTTTATACTGACATTATTATTCCTCGATATCATCTTCAGAAAGGATATAATATGCATCATTAAGGCATCCAGGACATATAAATACCTTTTTAAACTTAAAGGAGAATTGATAACTTGCTATTATAACTTAATGCAAGTAAAATTTAAGATGTGGATTTCTTGCGCGATATCCCCAATATGCTTATGACAATGTGACTTCTTGATCTCAGAAGAAGTGTTGATCTATCCAAATAATTTAGGATGTGCAGAAAAGACTGCCGACTGGCTTTATCTACTTCCCTAGCAACTCAGTAAGAGTTAATTGTAGTAGTCTTTCCTCAGGGTTTGAAACCAACCTTTGTCCGTTTCGCCTATTCGGACTTCCAATCATATTCGTATCAAGAAGCTTTTTCAGCGAGCGAGCAAAATGTTAGACTAGGAAAATCGATTGTGTGACGATGCGTTAACGTAAGAAAACCAAAATAGATTGACTTGAATGCAGCTTCAATTCGGGTTTGTTGTTTTCTCTTTCTTTGTTACGCATCATTGGTTGTGCATTTTCAATTCTACGATGTCGTGGGTAGAGAATATATGGCATTGAACTTTTAGTTCCTTCGAATGTTTGCAATACGCCCACAGTTCTCATGATTTTTAGAAATCTCTTTAATATTAATACCGGTGACCAATTATAGCGACACTTTTTGACATTTTTTGGAAATTTTTTTAGAGAATTTTATTTTAAACATTTACACCTCTTCCAAATATTAAATTTGAAATAAGCATGAAATAAAGTTCAAATTTGAGAATTTACTAAACATGATCAGGTTCAGCTAAAATTACCCGATGCTCATAAAAAATGAAAAATAAAAAATAAGCAGTATGATCAATACTTGACAACTGGACAAGATCAGGTATAAAATTTATTTGCTTAAAATGTCGGTCGGCAAAATTTCCTCCGATGGATTCAAGCTGTAGACAACTAGTGACAGTAGGCGATAAATCAGATTTTTACGTGTTTTATTTTGCACAAATCTATTAATTTTATCATTCTGTTGACTTACTTATCTTTAGATTTGACTTCATCCCATGTTATTGTTGACTTCATTTCTGTTATTTATTAAATGTCGATCAATTTTGACATCGTAATCTTAATCAGAATTTCAAATATTCCTAAGTCCTAATTTTCAGGTTACTGTTATAAATATCATTACTTTTTCTTGTTTGTTTTTTGTTTTTGCATTTACGACTTTTTTAGATATTTCTATATGATAGGGGGAGTTGAATTGTTTAATACCATGTCTCCGAATGAAAATTTAACCAGTGAAAAAATATTTTTCAATTGCTGCCTTATAAAACCCTTGCTACACTAAAAACGGATGGATGAATGTTGGCCTCGATCGTATCACAAACGAAATATGTGCGATTTAAAAAGAAACAAAACTAAGTCATCTGAATATTTTCCGAATTATTAGATGAATCAGTAGCAAGTCATCAGCACAGATCATGTCAACGGCTGTAAACGTCATATTCGCTTGGCACGACGAGATGTTTCTCTTTTTCTTTTCTTTCTTATAATCACGCATTCACAAGACTTTCAGTCGGTGGGTGGGGTTAATTTTTTTCTTTGCTTAATCCTAATAAAGTAGTTTTGAATTTAATCATACGAAGCAATATTTAATGGATTAAACTATGATGTCATTTACTCTTTCGCTTGCTCTTAAGCCACTTCTTAATTTAAAGCTCATTTCTTATTTTACAACAAATAAGAGATTTTCTTTCCTCTTCTACGATAAGACATCAAATGATGAAATTAGAGTTAAAAAAGAAAAAAGAAAAACAGCTTAGAGTATTAAAGCAGTGAGAAAATATTAATAGATATCAATATCAGCATTATCTTACTAGTAATGGTCATCCACAGCCTTCTGCTCTGTTTATCGCTAATGTTGATCTGTGTGGAAAGAATTATCATTATTTTTAATTGCAACACTAACATTTAGCCAATTAACCCACTTTTATTTATTTTCAGGTGCGAACCAATTATTTAAAGGGATCTTGAAGTTTAGCGACAAAAAAACAATTAGAGAAAGTATAGAGCCTACTTATACTTAACATCAGGAAGAGACTGCTGAAATTTCTAGTTCACATAATGAGGAAAGAAGTCTAGGAAAATTTTACACTCACAGGACATATTAAGAGCAAGAGGGATAGGGCACACTTAAGCTACCCGGCGAGTTTGAGTAAGTGGATAGCGGAACAAGGATTAGGATAGATAACAAAAATGCAGCATTTATTAAGAGCTACAAAGGACAGGAAATTGTAGAGAGCCATGATCGCCAACATTCTAAAGAAGAAAATTTTTAACTGATATTTAAACTGTTAAATTTGGTAAGCATGGTTTTATATCAATATAAACAAATAATCTATTTCCTGATACTTACATTTCTTGTATCATAAAATCGCCTTTTCATGTAAATTTTCAATCGTTATGTAACTTCGTTTTCCTCATAATCATCACTACCCACTACCCACACTTTCCTTCTTATCATAAACCTCATTAATTATAACTATTTTAGAAATAACCTATGCGTTGAGTTGATCGTGAAAAATAACGTTTTCATATATCGAAAGTTTTCAACAGTGACATTAAATTATTAGGGTTGATGTACAAGGGAAACAGGCGCGCTCTGATTTTTCTATAATGACTAGTTTCCGATCTCTCTTCAGCTTGATTTCACTCCACTTGAGCCTATCTATCTATCTATCTATCTATCTATCTATCTATCTATCTATCTCTCTCTCTCTCTCTCTCTTGTGTATTTGAGCAGCAACCCCTCTTTTATACAAGTTTTATTAAAGCGATTTAATAAAGTAGTGCGATTAAAATTTTATTCAATTTTTCTTGTGTTCTTATAAGTGATTTCTTTTCTGGGCATAAAGTGTGTAAAAACTCTCCAAATATTATGTATATCCGAGCAGTTTCAGCTTTTCTATTGGCCAATTTCAAACATGTTTCTTTTGTATTTTAATATTTTAACTTAATGTTTACATGTTCTTATATGTATCTGGACTGTTTTTATTATTATTATTGTTATTTTCCAAACACGGACACCTCATTGCGGCCGTGTTCATAGTTGATGTTATTAGTGTTGGCTTTATCTTTTTCATTATTAAGGCTTTCATTATTTTCAGCCTTTTTTACATGTGAATGAAGCTATTACATTTTCTACGAAACGAGTTTGGTAGGTCTCAGTGTATGTTTAATTAAGTCTTAATTGATCTATAGTCAGAGAGATTTAATGTGAGTCATCATGATAGTCATGTAGTGATATGTCCAATATAATTATTCATGAATTTTGTTTTCCAAAAACGTAGTTCCTCAAAGTACAAATGAATTCATAAATGATACTGGTGCTCTGCAATGAATTGTTGCTGTTGGCTATAAGGTTAGCTGTTCTAAATTTTTTATAGTAGATAATAATTAATTTAATTTCTTGTTCTCGTCGACTGGTCTTGTGTATAATGTTTTAAAGAAAAAAATTATAGGTAATGTGCATTTGATTTTTATAAAAAATGTTAATGTTATTGTTTATATATATATATATATATATATATATATATATATATATATATATATATATATATATATATATATATAATTATAACCTAGGGTCGACTTATGTATCGAGCACTGTTTTTTTTAAATAAAAACAAAAATACTAAAGAACTTCGGATCATCAATCTCACAGTTCTTTCCTATTATATTAATACACACACACACACATACACACACATACACACACACACACACATATATATATATATATATATATATATATATATATATATATATATATATATATATATATATATTAAACAATAAAAAATATTAAAAAATTAAAATCTCCAGACACATTAGGTTATATATTAATATTCCTTCGTTTTTATTATTATTTCATTTAGATTCCTCGACTAGTTTCGGCCAACACACACACACACACACACATATATATATATATATATATATATATATATATATATATATATATATATATATATATATATATATATATATATATATATATATATACGAGGATGTAAAAATATGTCCCGTAGATTAATATGTAGGTGAATTTTGATTTGAAATTTTTACTATATTAAGCTCGAATGTTTCATGTTCACCACAGAATTAAATACATTTACAAGGAAGTGGCTTATGCTAAAAAAATATTTGTTGGGTAAAATATTTTCCCCTATTTTCATCATTAATTTACTTACACGCTTCCCTATATGTATACACATACAGAGGTATAACCATTTTAATAGCATTGTTTCTACTTCTACTGTTTCCCTTAGAGGAAATGTTTGGAAGAAGCTAGACTGCCAATTATCCCTGTCGGCAGTCTTTATTGTTGACTTCAGTAGTTACTTTCACAGGATGGGGCGCTTTTTCAACCCTTTACTCTTCTATGACTCCGCTTTGTACCGCTGTTCAAAGATTAGTTCACCGAAAATATATTATTTTATTAGACGATAATCTTCTTTCCTCAATACTTGACCATATAAATATATGTATATATACCGTATCTAATACCATAAAAGACGCGTGAAGATATTAGACGCACCCCTAGTTCATCAGGGTATTGTTACAAAAGGAGTTCGTTTGACGGACATATTTCTCTGCGTACTTAATACTTTGTTTCCCAGGTTAGTGTTTTATGATTGCCTTCCAGTTACGCTTATTTTTTCTGTACTTTCAAGCTGGTTAATTATAGGAGTGTGTTAAGGTATTTTTAGGCAAGATGGATCAACTGGAACCGACGAATATCGTCAGAACTTTATGATATTTCCTTTTGCAGTATCAGTAATATTAATAATAATAATAATAATAATAATAATACGCTACACCAGACAATACTCTCATTGTATATGTAATTACCAGTGCGCCCACCACGCAACAGATGCGACACAAGGTCAGTTTGAAGTGGATTTATCGGCAGTACTGTGGAAAAATTCCAAAACCCATCGGCGCTTCCCTTCGCCTCAGACGCCCTGCAATAAACTCAGCCCCCTCCAAAGAAAGAGGTAAAATGTGGTAGGGATGGCCTCCTGGGGCTTGTGCTAATTTTAGAATATCAGAAAATATCGTATACAAATGATTTTCTAAGTGTAGCTTAGATGCAGAACTCAGTGAGGATCTAACACATTATTTAGTCGTAACTGATCTAGCGAGAGAAGCTTGTTAAACATTACAGCACATCGGGGTGCCCATACTCTGATTGTATTTCAATCATGGCTCTGATTGGCTTCTGAACTTAACTGATTGGAGGTTTTAACATGTACATGGTTTGGTGAATTAAGATCGGCTAGAATAAATATCCTATTCTGTATCCTCATTTACAATAGGCCGACGCATTGTGCAGCTTTATTCATGAACGGAAATACTAAGAAAGCCTCATGGCCGGATGTTGAGAGGATATTTTTTCTCGCAATTTTGTAGGATAAGACTTGGGATTCACTAGATACTTGGAAATGGCCTCAGTCGAAGACCGTTTAAGCAGACTTGGTTACCCGACCTGAAGGCATTTATAACTGGGCCTCAACGGCAAGCATATGTCCATTCTTTTACAAAATCCGCCGCTTAGCAAAATAAAAAAAATGTTTTATTATTTAACATTAGTAGAGAATCGAGGTAGGTAAAATTAACCCTCTAAAGTAATGAGCGAGCTAGGTAATATTTGCCCTCTGGTGGCCTCAACTTTGCATTTCGGATGCAGGGTGATTTTACCCATTTTTATGATTTTTACCGATTTTTTATACGTTTTATATATCGTTTAAGACAGTTAATGAGAGAAATTTGAACATTTTTATCAAAAACGCGTTTTGCCGGAGAAAGCTTATGTTCTCTTTTGATTAAAACAATCTCCTAATACATAGTTCTATATTTCTTTCAATCAAACTGATGATACCACCGAGAACATAAGATTCCTCTGCCAAAACACGTCTTTGATAAAAAAAAAAAAATCCACCTTACCTTATCATCTTCACTTTTGTTTCGGATACCATTATACATCGTAGTAACACACACACACACACACACATATATATATATATATATATATATATATATACACACACACGTGTGTATGTATGATTACCAACCTATATATATTTATATATAGAGAGAGATATATATATAGAGAGAGATGGGGACAAATATTGGAGATTTAATTAATTTCACGTAATAATTCATTGAGTCTAGAATAAGAAACTTCAACAGAATATACTGGATGGCCTTTTCTTCCTCTTTGGTGACTCATCAGCATTACGCATCCACTACCGAGAATCGAACCCGGACCGTTACGGTTCTCGGTAAGCTTCATAACACCGGGCTACTGAGTCTCGGTGACGAAGAGGAAACTAACTAGACTCGATATAGCGCAGCTACTCCTGATTCTGGTGGTGATACTCACCGAAGCATACATAATGGACTGGAACTGGCCCCAAGAGCAACGTCATCGTTTTTTTCTTCGTCACCTATATAGTATGGTAAGTTGGACAACGTTTTGGAGAAAAACAGCACCATGTCGCAATTCACTCTGCCAGAAATTTGGAAACGGCATGCTGTACTGCTTGGAATTCGAGCCGGATAATCCAATACGAACATTTCAGAGTGTTTGGGTGTTAATCTGAGGACAGTGCAGAGAATTCGGAAAGAGCTAGATAATATATCCAGTCAACATCATGGTGCTTGGAGTGGACACTAGTGATGGCGACGTTATACCTCCCTTCTTCTTTCTACAGGACCTCAAACTCAAAACGGATTTCTACATCAAGTGTTGTTTGGCACCATACCACACAAGCAGAAGAGCCCAATCATGGCTGTCAAACAATTTCTTCAACCACATCACCGTTTACATCTGGTCACTTAACTCCCCATACTGCAATCCCTTCATGCGTGGGACGCAGTTGAGCGAGTGGCCAACAAAACTCCTTGTAACATCAAAGATAAACTGTAGGTAAGGATTATGGCAGCATTCACCAACTTAAACAAGGAGACCGTCCAGAAGAATTGCAGGAGCCTGAATGTAAATTCCACCAGAAAAATTAACTAACGTATGCCCGAGTGGTATTCCATATATATCCTGCATTTGACGCATGAATGTTGAAAAAAAAATCAAATTTGATTGTTGGTGTAGCCGAACCCAGAGAAGTTTGTGTGGGATTGATTGCTTTGATTTTTATGGTTTATCAACCCTTTGAGTGTTATTTAAAGACGAAACATATTTTTGGTATTGTAAGAATATTTAATTTTGCAAGTGAATATAGTATCAACAATTATTTGAGAATAACAATGATTTTTCCTGATACGAATCCTGCTATTTAACCAATATTTGGGAGAAGAGGAAGGATTCATACCTTTCCCAAGTGTATCTGCGAGTAAGTGAATGTAAGAAACCCAACTGCAATTCGAACTCGACTGTCCGATATTCTGAATCGCTATCCATTATATCACCCGCACATCCACAAGCATGTGAGTGAAGGAGGAAAGAAAAATATTGTTAGGACACAAACAACTGTGAAATTATCGCATATTTATGATGAGTTCACCTTCGATGGATATTTGAAAAAGCAGACTGACTGTCACGAGTAGAGGAGGTAGATGCAGATTATTAATAATTTAAGATATATTTTTCATTTGACTGTCAACAAATTGTTTCCCAGTTAAACTACGGAAAAAATAGACGTCAGCGACTTTGTTATTTCGTAAGCTTTATTAATGCCAATTCGAAAATGGTGAAATTGAACCCAACTGAGATGAGATATTTTTCTTATTTATGGTAGCAATTTCAATGGATGCATAATGAACGAAGAATTTATATCATTCGTTGTAACATTGACTTTAATTCTAAATCAGCTGCTTGTAATAAAACGATTGTAAATCTTGCCACGGTCACGTAATCTACATCTCGACAGAGAAATACGAGATTTCATTATTGGACTGCGTTAACATCGATTGAGAAATGTGTGCCAAATTTATTGTTAATTAATATTTCAATTAGTCAGTAAATTAGTCATTGCCACACTGTTTTATCACTTATTCAGTACTCACTCATGGGCATTTAGTCGGAAGATACAGCTTCAAATATGCTCAGCCCATTGGATAAAAGTGACTCATTCTTTTACAAAGTTAATCCCCATGAGTCTGAATTTTCAAATACCACCGTTTTTCATTCCAGTCAGGTTCGTTACATTCACTTACGCGAAAATCCACTTGGGAAAAGTAGGAATCCATTTCTTCTCTCGCAACCAGGAGACATACTGAGCCCTATAGCCATGGTTGGCAAACAGTCTATCACAGAAAGTAACGGCAGCTTTCTACGGGAAACTCTGCCTAGTCATTCAGGAATCGAAAGAGACGTGATTGCCAAAGCGTTTATCACGTGTGGCACTTAACTGACTGATAGGTGTGCATATTTTCTTTGCATCAATATCTATAAGCATCCGTTTAAGCTTTTGCACGGATTTTTTGCATGTCCATATCAGCATGTCTCGAAGAGACTGTTTATATTCGTTAAATATTATATTGCAGTAGGATATAAGGGTAGTGGAATCAGCGAGTCGAGTTCAAATTCTGGTCTAACCTGTTGTTCTAAGAACTGTCCTTGGGAAATGCATGAATCCATCTTTTATTCCACTAGGTTCAAATTAATTAGCTAAGTAGAATGGACTCTCTAAGCTTGTGTGGCAACCAGTCTAAGTAAAACTCAGAATTCCAAACTGAAGAAAGCAACGAGAAACCACTGCACTATCTTTCCCACAAATGCGTGGCAATCCAGAGATATTAGAAAAATCTCTGGTTATGATCGCCTACGTCCAGAATGATCCTTGTATTAAAAACAATTACGTTGTATGCATTCATCAGTCATGGGAAAGAGCTTACTAAGGTTGTAGATTTTATGTTTCTTAAACACCCAGAAGGCCAATTTATACAATAACTATGCTGAGTAGACCTTAGTTACAATTTTGGGGAAGGAGTGCATAATCTGGTGTCGGAAATAGTTTGAACAAAGGTCATTATGCTTAGACCCTTGGTCACGATGATCTCGTGTTAGCACCACCATCGACGGTTTCCGTTCTATCTACCCAATTTCACCCACAAGTTTTGGGTCAACCCACTGCATGATTTTCAAGTACTTCCAAACAGTGCCGTGTTGTCTTCTAGACGAGTATTATCAGAAAGTCAGCACCTTGACAAATCAACAATGGTCTGATACGAACTCGAGTTTCATAGTCGGTATGTTTTTAACCATTCGGTCGCCTACACTCGTTAAAAGACACATTTCTAGACCCAACAACGAAATTCAAAATCTCTATTTGGCTATATTGGCTAATTTCCAATTATACAGAAAATACTTCTCCAGTATTTATGCGCAAATATTATATTCGTCCATGTGTACAAATATAGATGTTCACGTGGAGAGCTTGGCACTCGTCTCTGTGCGTCTAAGTGATTAAAAACTGAGATTGGGGCTTTTATCTTTCTTTAATTATTTGAATTTTATTTGATTTTTTGAGCACAACAGCTAAGTCGAGTATAAAGTCGTATTTTATTCGGTAGCCAGTGAGAAACAGACAATGAATTGTTTGAAATAAAAGGTCAAATATACAAAGATAGGTACGCACTAATTGGTTTACAAACTTGGATCACTACGTCTGTATTCTGAATTATATGAATATTGGTCTGACATTTTCACTGGATAATATTGGATGTATGAGTTTAATATTGAATTAACTGTATTGATAATGAAAGAGATTATGTTGAAAAATAATTATTTCTTTTGTAAAAGAAATGCTTTTCTCATCGTAAGTCTACCTACTTATTGATGTATCTATAGATGTATTACTGTGTGACTTTACACACACACACACACACACACACACATATATATATATATATATATATATATATATATATATATATATTGAATAATAAAACATGAAAATAATCAAATATCTATTCTGTAATAATAAAATCTTTCTAGTCTGGATCCGGACAAGTGAGGAATCGCAAAACTCCGTATTTAGAACTTTATTTATTTCTGAGATTGTCAATAAGATTGATGACATTTATTATATATTAGTTGGCCTTTTGACTAAATTGAAGCGCAAAGAGAAAGATTTTAAAGTCGCAATTTTCTGACATGTTTGTGCTCTTTTTTTAGCGAAACGTGAAATAAACAAAGAAGTGGAACTCACTCTTCTGGGGAATGTTGTTACGGTTGGTTAGAGGGTCCCCTGTGGAGATTGTATTCTCTGTGTAAACCCAAATGCCTGTTTAATCTTTTAATACATGATTCTAATTTGAAAATGTATTTTAACTCCGATCTGCGTCTTTCTTGACGAACGTTAAATGAAGACGATAAAAGCACGCATCTGATGTCATCAATGTTTTGAAATAGTTGGTTGATGTATGCAGCGACATTGAAAATTGTTGTTGTTGTTGTCATTGCTGGTTTTTATGGTTACTATACTGTTTCATGATAGACGCAATCATCAGGCCACCTGATGATTGCGTTTAGCATAAAAGAGTCTGTCACCTTTGAGCATTGACTTCAATGTTTATTTTTATATTTATTTATATATATATATATATATATATATATATATGTGTGTGTGTGTGTGTGTGTGTGTGTGTGTTTAGAAAGGTTATATTATCAAAAATATCATCGTTAAATAAATTACTATCTTTATAAACTAACAAGTACTCATAAACATATAAATGAATAAGTAAAAGAACAAGCTTTCAACATCATATGTATGGGATGCCGTCACAGTCTGTTTCTAATAAGGATTTTGTCAACATTATTATAAAGAGATCTTTCAACTGTTTGAACTTATTACGCCATATGTAATTTTCATATGCCATGATTTATTGACAGCGATGATATCCGACGATTGAATCAGATATCGCTACATCGAAATGTTATTTTCTTCAGTAGCGATGGATGTCAAGAATTTACGAAGCTAAAAGATCCACGGTCAACGCATTTGATTTTGGATGAGCTATAGCCTAAGATTATCTAATATCCTTGTCCGAGGAACTTCAGAATATAATATGCCCAGCTCCAGTAGGCCGTACTCCTACCTCAGCAGGGGAATAGGGTTAACCCTGATACATAAGGCATCCTGAAAAGGGCAAATACCGGAGGAGCTGAGTAATTTTGGTCCCCAGCTCCATATACGTGTGGGATCCTCACTTTAAATCTTGTCTTTTCCTACATTCTTTTCGAGTGAACATTCAAATAAATACGAGGGTTGGCTGGAAAGTTAATAGACTGAGCAAGATACCAAAATACAACAGCTGGCCGACCAGCTGTTGTAGTACACTTGCATACATACATACATATTCACCGCTAGATAAAACTTACTACACATAATCCTATGTTTCTCGACATACAAACTTATCCAATAAAACTCCTTGACTATCGCCCTAGTTGGTGTAATAATTTTCGTTTAGTTTTCAACTTATGAACCTGAAAACTTCAAACCAAAATACGCGACATTTTGATTTTATCTTTCATATCAATTCAGACAACTATTCAAAACATCAATTCACATGTTCTTTAGTGATTTGGTTTCGTGATTGGCATTTCTTGAATTGAGTAATAGTGGCAGTTTTTATAATTTAGGGAAATTTTTCTGATGGTTACTCCTATTTTTTTTATTTATTTTTATTTTTTTGCTTTTATTATTTCATATATTAAAAGTTATTATTTTCCTAATACACATGGAAAGACAGTAAATATGACCATCAATTCCTTTGCTAGTTTTTCTTCATTATGCAGGTCTATACAAATAACTACCAGTTGCTTTATAGAAATTAATAGCATTAATGTAAGTTTTTACAAAGATCCAAAAAATATACAACGTAATTTTATCTAATTACACAATCATTGCCATCGTTCCCCTGTATTTTCGCAGCTGTCTAAACTCTGATAGAAAATATTAGGTTGGTGCAAAAATAATGACGTAATAATGTCGTTTTTTTACGTATTTTTAACGTCAAAAAACGACATTATTACGTCATTATTTTTGCACCAACCTAATATTAGAAATTAGTTCGTTTTATTACCGCCAAATACGGTGTAAGAGTTAATTTTAAGCAAAAATCTTAAAATAAGTGTCGACGATTTTTAGGAATAAGGAGTTATCATTATTTAAATTATTCTTAGATAAAATGTTACATTATTTAGATTATTCTCGGATTAGAAGTTATTAATATTTAGATTCTTTTTTCAATAAGGTTTAATCATTATTTCGATTCTTCTAGGATAAGGAGTTATCCTTATTTAGAGTATTCTTGGATAAGAAATGACCATTATTTAGATTCTTTTGTAATAAGGAGTTATAATTATTTAAATATTTCTCAGATAAGGAATTATCATCTTATGGTGTAAGGAGATATTTTCCTGTTTCTTAATACTTTGCTTAGCTTTTGGACGGCAACTTTTGCTATTCCAATGCGCCTTCAGATGTTGGTGTCACATTTTCTGTCCTCTGTTAAAACACTTCCTGGATATTTAAATTTTTGCAATTAAGTGATTTTGATATACGCTCTGGCTTCTCTAACATCCTTTCTGAATATCGTAAAATTAACGAACCTAATAAAAAAAAGTTATTTTTGCAAGTTGTAATATATTTTTTTTAATATTTACTTCTTAGCTTAATAATGTACGTTGAAAAATATGTGGTAGAATGTGGGAAGGTTCTACTCTGCAGTCTTCTAAATAGGGGAGGTCACCCTGCCTAAAAAAATAATATTCGAACATCAACATCATCTATTAGCCGTTGAAAATAGAAATTTTAGTCACGAGGCAAACCAATCTATCGTTGGATGCATATTTATGCAGATATTTATCGAGCAGCCGACAAATTTGGCGCAATATCATATTCCCAACGGATTTATTAATTTACGAGAGTGAGTTCCCAGAACGTAGATGAACGGAAAGAGTCTGTCAATTAATGTGGAGAAAGAATAGACAGAGCGAGAGAAATCGTTTCAATTAATATATAAAAGAAATGAATCCTGCATTATTTTTTTCTGTCTTTGTTGGCTCCGATTTTAAACAAGGCGTGTCTGGCTGCATAAGTTGAACAGACGATATCAAGAAAAGGAAAATAAGCCAAGAAAAAATATGTGGATATCAAATAAAACATAGGTGAAAAGGGAAAATATTTTAGAACATTGCTTATTAATTAGCATGTTATTTATACTCGAAATTCAATCTTTTTAATCAAAAAGAAATAATATAAAATTATTACGTTATCATGTAATTCTGTGCATGCATCTGTGTGTATGTGTATGATGCCTGTAAGCAGACACATACATGCGCACAATGTAATGAAGTTATAATGAAGACCCAGACTATTGTAGTGAGTTCTGTTCACATCGATATCCCCACAATTCTTGTTTTATGCCAGAGTTTTCTTTTATGTAACATGTAACTCTCCACAATTTCCTGACTCGCGTTGGTCTAAGTAACTTTCAACTTTTTGCCATCCCTCTTTTTCCTTGTTCTGCCATACATTCGCACAAGCTCATTACGTAGGTTAATGGCCGTTTCCCATACAACCCTTAAGTATCATTTATGCGTGTTAAATTCACCAGGTTAATTTTTCTTCATTTTATAACCCAGAAAGTTGTGCTGTCTCTTTCTGATTGTAAGTATAAGTCTCATTTTCTTTCTATTTTCCTTGGGTAGCGGTTTGGAATGAGAAATCGAAGAGTAGAGTTCGAATTTCATTTACACTCAAATACCCTTGGGAACGATATGAATCTATCTCCTCCCCCTGCTATGAGTTAAATAGTAAGACTTGTATCTGGAAAAATCATTGTTATTCTCAAAAAAAAATTGCATATTCAATATTCACTTACAAATTGCAAAAAAAAAAAATCTTACAATTCAAAATTTGCTTCGGCTTTAAATAAACCGCTTTGGAATTTTTATTATTAAGCATTTCTCAATAGTCACATACGCAATGACTTTGAGCGTGATATTTAGCAGACGAAATTCACAGTTCAAATTGTTCCCACCAATTGACTTACCAACAGCGTTCTTGTGTTAGGACGGACAACGTATAGTAAATAACCATGGACAAAATTCAGACACATACATATGCAGTAGGGTGTCAGAATGTCGGCTTAATATTACCCCGTTTTGCATGTATAAATAATAATAATAATAATAATAATATTAGGTTGGTGCAAAAATAATGACGTAATAATGTCGTTTTTTGACGTATTTTTGACGTCAAAAAACGACATTATTACGTCATTATTTTTGCACCAACCTAATAGTAATAGCTATGCATTTTTCGAATACACACGTCTATTTGTTGAACTAGCTAGCAACACTAGCTTGTTAATCCTCGTTGCAGACACTGGCTCAGGCACATTTGCGTTTCTTCAAAACCCGCAGAGCGAATCTGTAATTTATACTGCAACTATGCTGTGCAGACCTTAGTTACATTTTTGGGAGCGTGTTTGAACAAGGCCGGTACACTCAAACCGTTGGTCAATTTAACTTGTTACTTCATGTTTCCAAACAGTTTCGTCTACCCAAATTTGTACTTACGAAACTTGGTTTTCAGGCATTATCTAACAGTGCTGCACCATACGAACGCCGAGGTCGATAAAAAAACTGACCAGAGCGCGATTCGAAAATGTGTCTCATGTTCAGAACGCAAATGTTCTAACCATCTATACGCCAATATACTGTCTAAATCTACAAAAGATTAGTGAGCATTCTTCCCCCATAAATATAGAAAATTTAAAAGATATGATAACACACACACACACACACATATATATATATATATATATATATATATATATATATATATATATATATATATATATATATATCAAAAATACTTTTACAAACTTTGAGGTAAGGTTCCTCACATCAAACCAAGGACAAAAATCCATATACGCATATGTCCGCAAATCCTTTGTTTTTGAATTATTTGAATTATTAAATTTAAAGTAAGTTTACAGTGGATGGCGCTGTATTGTTCCATATAGGTTAGGTTACATTTGTCAATAGTGTACATTTGTGGTTAGTTTGTTTTCAACGTTTAACGTGTGTAGTAGTGAGTTAACTGAGAAGTGTTTCGTTTAACAATGGCAGGATATTCATAACGTGAGCAGGCAGATATAATTTTTTCATACGGCCACGCGAATGGTAATAGACGCGTGGCTGTACGGCTGTATCAGACCGAAGGCAGCCGAGTCATCCAACCTTTGCTGGTGTAAATTGAAGCGTTAATGAGACGGGATCTGTGGCACCACAGACTATGGATCGAGGAAGACCGACATCCGCTCGTACAACTGACCACTAAGAACACATTCTACAGGCTTTCGGTGACGATCTTACAGGAGCTCTCAGGGGCATTATTCGAACACACTTCCAAATCTTCTAGAGCATGTACTCCACCACACTTTAGTGACATTGCTGATGATGCACTGGCTGACATCTACAATCAATAATGGATAGGTAGGGGCGGACTGGTTCCATGGTCTGCACGTTTCCCCGACCTTAGTCCTTTCGATTTTTATCTGTTGGGCCACCTAAGACAATCGGTTTTTGCAGCAGACATTAATAATTCACAGACGCTTCATCAACTTGTCATGGGAGCTTACGAAACCATTCCGCACCGTTTAGGAGTATCTGAAAGGGTCCACCAATTAATGATCCAACGGGTGCATGCGTGAGTTGAACATTTGTTACGAGTTGCTGTTTTAAGGTATAACGATGGTCTTTTGGAGTGCATATTGTAACCCACAGTTATTATCTGAATTTTGTGATCGAATTTATACTTTTGTATTTATCCATTCTGACTAATCTTCGCGGCTGAAGTAAATGCATTTACATGGAAGAAGATTATGTTAAAAATAAAGGTTTGTATGTAAAATAAGTACTTTTTACATTATAGACTATGGATTTATTAAGGTAACTATATATGAATACTAGTAGCATGGCCCGGCGTTGCCCGTGCTTGATTCATACAGCAATCGCTATCACTTGACTTAAAATATTTTTGCCCTTCCTTGCCTTTAAAGGAGTGCCCTTTGCCGTGCTGATATTGCTACATGCCTTACTTCTTGCCTATCTCACACTGCGATTTTTTTCGAAGCTCTATACTAAACATTAAATCTGTTACGAAAAAAGAACTAAACAAAATGAACACAAAACGATCAGCTTTAAAAAAGGACTCGTAACTGGAAAAACCGAATGAAAAAACAATGTTAACAGCAAATACTTTTTCAAACCCAACCCAGTTCTGCGGAATCAGAATCCACGTTGAGTTTAAGCAAGCGAATGAGCCAATTGGAGTAAAGTGCCATGCAGATTTAAATTTTTCCCACTTGGCCGTTGTACGCTCAGGCCTTCTACCGGTTGTTGAAATGTTGAACTGAACCTCGCTGGAGTAGACTGTTCTAGTTCCACGTGTCATATCAGTTGTCAGTTATCTCCTGTTAATTCACCTTTGGTTAAGGCAGTGGAGAACTTGGAGAGGTGAATTAACAGCAATGTAGAAGGTTATATTAATAACACCTTTTTTTTGTTTCTAACGAGATTTTCTTGTTTCTTAGTACTTTGCTTGGCCTTTGGAAGGCATCTTATTACATAACAGGTCAGTACGCTTTTCTTTGTTTCTAACGAGATTATCTTGTTTCTCATTACTTTGCTTAGGCTTTGGAGGTCAGTACTGTTTTCTTTGTTTCTAACAAGATTTTCTCGTTTCTTAATAATTTGCTTAGCTTTTGGGAGGCATCTTATAACATAACAGGTCAGTATATTTTTCTTTGTTTCTAACGAGTTTTTCCTGTTTCTTAATACTTTCTTAAGGAAGTCATCTTTTTGCTATTCTTGTACATCTGATTTTGCTGTTACATTTTTCGTCGTCAGTTATATTTCACAGATATTCAAATTTCTGTACTTATTTGATTTTGATATTTCCAATTTTTGTTGAATTAAGGTGTCTCTTTTACTAACAACCATAAATTCTGTTTCCTTTTTCCCGCTTTGATTTATCGCATTGTACCCACCGATAGTAAATCCTGATAAGTCGTCTAGTTCTCTTAGAATCATTTTGTTGTAAAGATTAAATAAATCCGGTGCGAAGACGTATCTTTGTCTAAAGACTTTTCTATTTTTGTGTACTTGCTCAATTCATTTTTTATCCGCATGCAGGAGGTTTTCTCACAGTAAGTCTTCTTGCAGCCGACCGTAAGTTCATAGAAACGTAAATACGAACATGAGAATTATGTTGCTTCCAATCTTCAAAAATTCCGTGAAATTCAGCCTTCAAAATCTGAACTTTTCGCTTGCGCTTGACTACTGACCACTGGTAGAAATAAGCAACTATGATGCAGATGACGTTGTAGTGTTTCTGTTTTCTTTTCCTTCCTTGTTTATTCTCTTTCTTCGTTCATTTTTCTTTTTCTTTTCTATTTTGAAATATTCTTTCTTACTTCGGTCATTTACTTATTTTCATTCATTTTTTCAAGCTTGTATTTTAATTCTTTTTTTTTTCTGTTGGAATTTTTCCGGAATTTTTATATTTTTTATTTACAATCATCCTTTCATCATTCACTCACTTCTTTTTCCGCATCTATTTTATTCTTTTCTATTTTCCTTAATCGATTCTTTCATTTATTTATCTCTTATTTACTTTTAACCTTCTTACTTTCGTTATTTCTTTTTTTTCTAAATTTATTCTGTTTTTTTATTATTATATTCTTTACATTTTTTCTTGCTTTCTGTTTTCCTTTTTCTTTCTCTTTTCTTATCTTTTTCTTTCTTTCTTTACTTTCTTTTTTCTTTCCAGTTAATTTATTTTATTTTCTTCTCCAATAATAGATCATTCTTTTCTCATTTTCTTAACCTAAACAGTTTTCTGAATTTTAATTTTTCTTCATTATCCTCTTTCCTTTCCTTATTTTTTCCCTCGTTTTCTTTCCTTTCTCGCTCATTATCTTTATTGCTTTGATATCTCCCTTTCTTTTAATTTTTTTATTTTATTTCCTTTTCTTTCATTGAAATTCATTTGTTCTTTCTCTCGTTGATCTTTTAGTTTGCAACTGTCGTTCCCTTTTCTTACTTATCTTGGTTAATTTCTCTCTTTCTTTTATATTCATTGCTATATATTGAACAGACAATTTACCTATCACAGATCTCATCACCAGCGTGGAAACAGGCTCTAAAATAATGGAGTGAGTATCTTGACCTCCACTCACATCCATCAATATCCCTTTCTTCCTTCCACCACATCCAGAACCATCACACCCGCCAACTTCTCTCTCACCACACCACCCACACCGTCCAAAAACAATATTCTCCCGCTTCCCAAACAACCGGCTAAACAGCCACACCCTCATCTCTTCCATCTTACGCAGTCACCCCTACATCCCTCCCGATCGACTGTCCGACCCGCACCTTTCTTTGCATTGGCCCTGACGCCCTCAATGTAATTAAAATGTTATCTACTTGCTTAGTCTGTGACCCTTTTCCACGTTCTGGGATTTTAGCCAGTCAGTTGCAATTTCTGTTTAAACAAAGCATAAAAAAACAGTGTAAAAACAAAGCATACATATTAGTAAATATTAAAAAACCGTCAAAGATGAAAACAAACAAAATCTCTTTGTTTCAATGCACAGAGATCCTGTGTGTATTTCGTTACTTCATCCGATTATTTTTCCCCGGGAAATGTTAAGTCTTTACTCAATTTTTAAAGCAGCCATTTTCTTTCTGACATTTTATTCTAATATTTTACCTTTCTTCTTAGTTTTATTCTTCAATATTACTTTTATTTATACATTTCATCCGATCACTTTTTCCTTATTTTTTGAAGGGACAAATCTTACTTTATTTTTTCTTTCCGTCTCATTTTATGTTTTAAAAGTTTTAATTCATTTTATTCTTTTTTTGCTCTTTTACCGTCGAACTTAATTCTTCATTGTCTTTTTAGCAGGCCTTTGGTATTTGATTTTCACCTCATAGAGTGAGATTTTTTCATATTTTTATTTTAATTATTTTTTCATATTTCTGAGGCAAAAACATGAAGAAAAAGCGCATCCATCTTTAATTCCTGTCTTAAATTCAATTCTAGCAGTTAATGAGAAAATTAATCGTTAGATAAACTGAGGGAAAAACTCCTCAACTGACAAAAATGCTTCTTAATAAATTCACCTGACCTTTTCCATGTATAAAAGGGCGGGAAAATCTATGTGTCTTTGCAGACATTTTGAATAAATGTATATTTGGAGGTAGAAATAGATATGCATATACTACCGGAATGTACAGAAGTAATATTTGAGTTTCCATCTAAAGGAAAACGTCTAAATTATATTTAATTAAGGATACGAAGAAATATGCATTTATATTTGTGGAATATATACAGAAATATATACTCATGGTAATGATGAAATTAACCGTTTCCCAAATAAAAATATTCAGCATACAGTTACCGTTGCGGTCGGATTAAATTTATAAAACCTGTTTCTTAAAACAGATTTCAGGAAATTAGATTTATCATGTTCAGTAGCTGTTATCGCTCTTTCTAGCACTGATGAGAGTTTCTTTCCTAACCTTTCGGTTTTGGTTGTGTGGAAAATTAAGATGTCGTTTAAATAATTTTCTCTTCTGAGGTATCCATTGTTGCCTTCGGAAGTGGTCAAGTGACGTGGTTTTTTTATTTGCTAATAATCTGTTTGTGGCCTTGTAGCACCATACCACAGGGTCAAATGAAGGAACGTCTGATGTGCCCATGTATGCGTACGTAAATAACTGTGCATAAATATATGTATGACTGTGTATATGTATATAATATTGTCTGCTTCATAAAATGCAGGCTGGTCAGTACCTTGAGGGGTGACCTCTTGGGAATACTAGGTGCTGTAAGAAACATGTGCGGGTGGTGTAATGGATAGCGACTCAGAATTGATAATCAGAGAGCCGAGTTCTAATTTTAGTTGAGCTCGTTATATTCATGCAATCTTGGAAAATCCAACTCTTCTCCACCAATTGTGATTTAATTGGTAAGATTTGTATCACTAAATTATTATTATGTCCTCACCAGCCAAAGAATTTTTACAATCTAAAAGTATTTTCTGACCTTAACTAACCTGCAAAGGGTTGTTAAGCTATAGAAAAGAATCATTCCATCATAAGATGTACTTCTTTGGAAACATTTTGCTTCAGAGAAATCTCTTCCTGTTATTCGAGATCATGGCTTTCGGTAAATCAACGGCCTGAAAAATCTCGAAATGTTCATATTTAATAGAATAGTCCGAGGTGACTACCTACCCCGATAAAAATATTATCATTAAAGGAAAACAACGTATGTATGAAAGCAGAGGATATTTGGTGTGTCTGTGTGTTCACATGTATTTCAGTTTTCATCTGATTATACAAGTTTCATATAAATTATACTAAGAATAAATATACATTTGTTCTTCACCGTTTGGTGCAATTCTGATTTTCATGCACCTGGATGTCGTCAGGCAAAAAATGAAAACTGGCAGTTGTAATATGACATATAAGGAACAAATGCATATTTATTATTATTATTATTATTATTATTATTATTATTATTATTATTGTGTGTGCCTGTGTGTGTGTCACAAGTACTATTGGCGTGGAGAATCGAATCGATGAGCCGAGCTCAAAATCTTCCTAGATTACTGCGTTCACCTTTGCAAAAATGTCGTTATGAAAGCGATAAATTAATTTCATCTCCACTTCCAACTATAGGTTAAATGATAAACTAGACTAGGTTTTTCTAGCCACGGGTGACAGCCAGATTAGAAAAAAAAGAATACTCTGAATTTGAAACCTTACACAAGGCAGCGATCAACAACATCACCCTCTTTCCTAAGAAGTCATGGCATTTCACATATAATACAAAAAAGGAAAGTGTGGAAAGTCATGGTCGACTACTTCTTGAAGGGACATTTACTTATTTATGTATTTAGACAGTAATCATTTGTTTAAAGACAGAATATTAAACAGAACGGCAAGGATTTTCTACTAAGCTTTTGGTGAAATTTCTCCTGATATTGACCACGGCGTTTGATGTCAGAAGACATGTCAGTAAAGGCACTTCTCAAAATTATATGTAATGCTCCGAGTACGCCCGACCAACAAGGTCGGCTACACACACACACACACACACACACACACACACACACACACACACACACACATATATATATATATATATATATATATATATATATATTCTTTTTTGGACACAAAGCTGATAGCTCAATTAGCACTTATTTAAACGCAGACCTACCAAACCCCATCGGAAACATACTAGTAGAAAATACAAGTATAGTAGCCTCATCCACATGTAAAAAAAAGATTAAAAACTATGGAAACACTAATATTAAAAAGGAAAAACCAACAATTAATAACATTAACTATGAACGCGGCCATAACGTGCTGGCCGTGTTTGGAAAACAAAACATCTCTAGAACTTCAGACATATACATAACAAACACACACATTTAGTTAAAAAACAAAAAAATAAGAATCGTTCTTGATAATAGCCGAAAGCCCTCGGATATACAGAACGTTTGAACAGTTTTCAGAAAAGACACTTGTACGAATACAAGCAAAATTAAATGAAAAACTTAATCGAAGTACCTTCTTTAACGAAACTTTTATAAAAGAGTGATTGCTGCCCAAATACACAATATATGTGTGTGTGTGAGAGAGAGATAGTGCATGTGTGTGTTTGTGTGTGTGCATGTTTGTGCGTGTGTGTGCGTAGGGCTCTCCCGTCGTTGTTGACCTATGAGGGTATAACAGCTCAATTCTTAGAACCGAGCAACCAGACTACCTGCTGAGATAGATAGATAGATAGATAGATAGATAGATAGATAGATAGATAGATTTAAGCATTTCAAACCAAGCAAGGTAGGAGTGACACTATCACACAAGAGGTTACAGAGTAAAGAGGGGCGTTTGAGTAGAAGGACGGGGATCAGAATCATAGCATCAGAAGATGTCGATTGACATTACATTTGAATATTTGATTATAACTATCAGGGAAGCAAGTAGGAGGAAGGGAGGTCCACTGTCTAGAAGTGCGAGAGAAGCTGTTGGAGTAGAAGAGGCGGTTACATTCAATTGTTTCGATAGTGAAAGGGTGGGAATGAGATGCCAGCATAGTAACACGCTTAAATTCCTGCAGATGGAGTAGCTCGTGAAAAGTAGCTCGCCAGTGCTGTTGCCATAAGAATATATGTAGAAAAGACAAAGGGAAGTCACATTACATCTGTGAGAAAGTGACTCTAGACGCGATGCCAGATCTGGACCTATCACACTGCATACACGTCTCTGGATTTTTTCTAGGACATCAAGATGAACAGCGGTGCACCAGACCATATATGGCAACAGTATTCAGTGCAAGGACGAATGGCAGATTTGTATATTTGAAGGATGAACTCAGACGGGAAGAAACTTCTGGCGTGACACAGAGAACCAACTTTCCTTGCGGTAGATGAAACTATTGATTCAATGTAATTGTTCCATCTCAGGTCTGTAGAAAACGTGAGTCGAAGAAGGTGCAGAGAACGCTCTCGTGGAGTTTGGCATCATCCATGCTATTTGGCAGCAGGGAGGGTTCTCTGTGGTGAGTAAATAAATGAGAGCTCCTTTTTGAGACCGGCGGCCAGGTTAGCTTTGTCAACGATGCCGGATTTACTTTTGGGACAGAAGTAAATAATAGTATCGTCTTTCGAGGCCTATCTGGGAACTGACGACATCAGGAAGATCGTTGATGAAGATCAGAAACAGTGTAGGACACAGGATAGAGCCTTGGGAAATACCAACGTTCGTATGCAAGAAACTGGAGGAGAACCCGTTTAGGACGACCTTCATTTTAGTGGTGAAGGCTTGGGCAGAACCAACCACACGTTTTGAAAGATCTGAATACAGAGAAAAGGTGTACTGTAATGCGTGCCACAAAGTCCCTAAACGCCCATCCTCAGTTTTGAATTCAGAGTTGTCTTTCTCTAGACTGCTTGTCACCCAAAAGTATGCGACCTACGCTGGCACGATGCTGCAATGAGGAACCGGAGAGCTGAGTTCGAATTCTTGTCGAGTTCGTTACATTTACTTACGTGTTAATACCTTTGGAAAATATATGAACCCATCTCTTCTCCCCCACAGCTCTCTCTCTCTCTCTCTCTCTCTCTCTCTATATATATATATATATATATATATATATATATGTGTGTGTGTGTGTGTGTGTGTGTGTGTGTGTGTGTGTGTGTGTGTAAAAAGAGCTCGTTGTTATTTAACTGTATTCATATATGCCAAACATTATGTCCATTTGCTTCTTTGGGTTTCATGGTCCAAACAAAAAGTACAGTGGAGCCGAAATTATAACCACAAAATCTTGAGCAATAACACAGCGTATGTGCATGTTGGCCTCTGAGCTTATTTGGGGTCACGAGAGTTCAGCAATGGGCATAGCCGACGAAATGAAAAAAAATCGAGCAAGCTGGACTGAGATATTGAATTTGATATATTAGTATAAAAACTCAAGACATTTAATGTAAAATGATCGATACAATGTTCTCGGATATCATTCAGCATCATCAAAAGTTAACATAGAGCATAGAATTTCAGTTCTAGCACAATGAAGTACTTTTTGTTTTTAAATTTAAATTGAACGTAGTATTGGTTTTGCTCTGAATTAATTTTGACTTAAGAAATAGTAAGACGAATTTTACCTTCGATGTCGCTGAAGGTTATTGGGCATAGAATTAGTTTATAACATACCTGATATTTTTATCATATCAAAATAATTACAGTGCTAGAAGCAAACAGTAGTGAGTCCTGTTTGTAGAAAAATATAATAGGAAGACGGTTAGTTTTGGATTATTATAGTTTTGTTTTTTTGTTTGAGTTTTTAATTTTGTTTAGCAGGATATCATAGAGGGTTATTTAATGCTGAAATCTAAATATTTCTAATACAATTTTTTGCCTTCAGCTACAGATAAAATGTATTGCTGTCATTTTACTATGAATATATATTTTGGGTCCTTTTTCATATAAAATATATTGCTGGTACTTTTACTATAAAAATATATTTTTATACTTTCATAGCGTTTTGTTTGTTTGGTTCACTATTTCCCTATAGTTGGGATCCTAACCGGTGCTACCACCCCGGGTCTGAGTTGGTCTCGGAAAAACAGCAATTAAGACGTGATTCCACGTTCCACAAAACTTCCAATCTCCCGATCAGAGGCCTTGCAATTGCCGCATTGAGTATATCATCATATCCAGGACTCTATAGTTTTGCAGATAATCAGAAAAGCTTAATGGATTAAAAAATGTTTTTTTTTTGTTTGTTAGTAAAACTTTATACAACAATGAAACCGTTTTTTGGCAAAAATTCTAAAACTTTAAGTTTAAATTTGAGTCTTTTATATTGAGAGTTTTGTTATTATCCCGACGATGTAATTCAGGCGATTCAAATCAGGAGAGTTAGTCGCACCTTAATTAAATTGCTAGAATTGTGGTTAATTATGTCCTTGGCCTACTGGAACATCTCATATTGTTTAGAATGTTTCTTTCTCTTGGTCACGGACGACATATCTATATATATATATATTAAAGTTCTCCAACTCCTCGTCTTGAAATCAAAATAACAGTTTTCAAGAAGCTGCCTATCTCCTAGTTACTGTGGTTGACGGTTAATTCCACGAGCATAGAGTGCCTTTTCACTTCCAATGTCATATTGCCTGCTACTCTATTAATGCTCTCAGTGCACTTGAAATAATGATGAAAATAGAAATTTTGCGCATGGCGCTTAATATTATGATAGGTCGTGTTCATTCATAGCCTGTAATAAGTGTGCTCTCAAGTAATTAGCGTATCGTGTCTGTGAAATTATGCAGAGCTTATGTAAATAAACAGAACAATGTAATACCTATTTTTATTGCTCTTTTTTCTCTCCTTTTTCATTGGCACTTACACAAATTATATATATATATATATATATATATATATATATATATATATATATATATATATATATATATAGTTGCGGACAGAATTATTCGCCCTCACTGAATATTTGCATCTTTTCTAAGGAAATGCGAATATTTGCAAATACTTACGAAATTTACCATAAATAGTTGATTCCGCATTTAATTTTGAATAATTCGTGAAGTTTTTTTAGATTATTCAATCTATTATATTTATAGTTATAGATTTTTTCTAAAATGGTGCAGTCAAAAATTATTGGCTCCACTTATGGGAATTATGAAATAATATTGCTCTATGGCAATTGTGCCGTTCTTTTTTTCATAATTTAACATTTAATACGAGCACCCATTGAAATTGAAATAGTATTGAGCTGATACTATAAGATTCTAAAAGAAAATACAGAAGACAATATGTAAGTACCGAAGACGGCTGAACTTGACAAGAAGCTCTGAATGAAAATAGTTGATGCGTACAAATAAGGTGATGAATATACAACACTTTCCATGCGTTTAAATGTTCCTAGATCCTGGAAATCGAAATCTCAAAAATGTGGCACGTAAGGACATCCACAATTCCTGTTGTAGTTAGAGCCCTCGGGTTGATTAGAAAAAGTTCCAATAGATTCACTGAAGGGATTCTTGGTAGCCCATGCCTTAAAGAAATACTAGTACAGCTCACACCTTACAAAAGGATTTATTTATGTAAAATTTTTGATCTTTGTTTTGTATTTTGTATTTTTTTTTTCAGAATGATCATTGGAAAATGTCATGATGCTATATCTGACTTCATGTGCCTGGTTGGGACCCGAAAAAAATGAGTATACAACAGAAATTAAAGGAATAATAATAATAATAATAATAATAATAATAATAATAATAATAATGTAGCATCAACAGAGAATTTACCCAAAAGATCGCCCTACTAGGAACATCCCATATACTAAAAAGTGCTATCCGTTAAATGACAATTCTCTTATAGGGCCAAAGTACCATAGCTCGACTGGACAAAAGCAGGAAACATCCATAATAATAATAATAATAATAATAATAATAGCAAAAACCTTGGCTGTCACTGTGATTCAATAAGATTTCAACATCCTTAACTGACCATAGTTGACATTAAACGAATGGACGCCAAAACGAGAAAGCTTCTCACCTGCCACCGCATGCATCATCCCAAGGCTGATGTTGATCGTCTGTATGTGACCAAATCTGAAAGAGACAGAGGATTAGTTCAACTAGAATTGTCTTACAAAACTACAATAATTTTCCTTAGAAAATACCGGGAAACTACAGAAGGCAAAGTGATAATCTTTGTCAAATAACATGAAAGAAGTAAGAAACATTATTCAGCAATAAAGGAAGCCAACAACTTCAAAATAGAGTTTCAAATTGTTGGAGAAATGCAAGTAAAACATAATACACCGACTACAGCTGCAAAATAGTTAAAAAGGAAGAAAAGGCAAATGCAACCGACCAGATACAGAAATGATGGCAAGATAAACCGCTTCACAGTCAATACACTGCCCATACCAAACAACCAGATGTAGACAAACCCTATACACATCAGTGGTTACGTAGTGCAGGGTTAAAAGTTGAAGCCGAATGTTTTATTCTTGCTGCACAGGACCAATGCTTGCTAAGTAGAAATTATCAAGCACACATACTGAAAAATTGTGTTAGCTCAAAATGTAGATTATGTGATAACTGTCCAGAAACAATTGACCATCTTGTATCAGGTTGCGCGGTATTGGCACCCACTGAATATAAAACTCAGCATCTCAGAGTAGGCCAATATTTGTACTGGAAATTCTGAAACTTTTAAGGAAACTACAAGAAATTGGTATGAACACCACCCAGACCCGGTTAGGATATAGGACCAGTAACAATATTATGGGATTTTACGATGCGCACAGACAGAACAATCAAAGTTAGTCGCCCAGACATCGTGATTAGATACCGCAAAGACAAAATGTGCCTTCTTATTGATGTAGCAGTTCCTGCAGACTGCAATGTATCGTTGAAGATCTTCAAAAAACTATCAACATACAAGAACCTTGAAATCGAAATCTCAAAAATGGGGCACATGGAGACATCAACAATTCCAGTTGAAGTTGGAGCCCTCGGATTTTTTGGAAAAGATTCCAATAGACCCATTGAAAAGAGTTCTAGTAGCCCATGCCTTAAAGATATACAAAAACTTGTTCTCACAAGTACAGACCATACCTTACGAAGGGTTTTATCTATCTAAAATATGGGTGTTTTTTTTTCAAAACTGCTCATTGGAAAATGTCATGATGCCATTTCTGACCTTAGGTCTCTGACCGGGACCCGAAAAGAAATTACTAACACTACTACTACTACTACTACTACTACTACTACTAATAATAATAATAATAATAATAATAATAATAATAATAATAAAGAGGAGTTAGAAAAACAATTAATGAAATGTAGCCATAACGACACACCACTACCTGCCTTATATCTTCCCCCAGACTTGGTATGTATTGTGATCATAGCAGAAATCGAAATATAATATTTGTGATGATGATAATAATAATACATCATTTCTTTTCTTACTTAGCATTTGATCTTTTTCACTCCCCCTTTTCATTTTTCATCGAAATTTTTCTATTGTTTGATCCTCTTTTCTTCACTTCACCATCGTCATTTCTTTTCCTTCTCTCTAATTTCCTGCTCTTCTTGTTCGTGAGGCTTTTAATGGTTCTGGTGTTGTAATTACAGAAAATATTTCATCAAGATGAAAACGAAAATGCAATTCTTTTAAATTAGTTTGGAAAAAAAGAAAAGAAATTAAACTTCCCATCAGTCTATGAACTTAGCAATCATTTTTGTCTATTTATGTATGCAAAAGAAAATACAAGTTCCACACCCAAAACCTACTTATAAAAACTTCATTAACATATAATAGTAATGGCTGATTTTGCATTCATTGCGTTCATTGTAGATATATGTTTTACTCTATTGCAATAAAGATATATTTAGTACATTTTCAATATTATTGGAAAAATTCTTAAAAAAAAACGATATCCTTTGTTAGTGACGACTGCATATAACAAAATAATACAAAGATAAATATAAAGAGCAACAACGATAAGCATTGTTTGTGAAAGAAGCTTATGTCCATATATATACGAAATTATATTGTGTATACGTCCTGGCTTTTTGGACCAATAAAGGAGGAATATATTTTTTTTTTATTTTGTTCTCTGAACGTTGCATATCAGTACAATATTTCAAAGGGTCTCTTTTTAGCCTCTTTTGTCTCTTTTATTCCAATTTTCCTCTTTTTCATTCTTCTCTAAATGCTCCCGAGGTTGTATTTTTTATGTTATCAATTTTCTCCACCCACTCTTCAATATTTCCATCTTTTTCTTTCTGGCACCGAAATGCATTTTCTTCCTGTATTTCCTTCCTTTTTTTTATTTTCTTTCTGCACGATCATCCATTTTCTTCTCAGAATGATCTTTCATTTTCCTCTTCTCTAGCGACTCCTTCATCACTTTCATCTTCCTATTTATTGTAGCTGTCTTCTTTGTCGTTGTAAAATCATATTTTTGAACATCTTCCTTCATCTTCGAGATTTTTTTTTTCTTTTCTCTCGGCCGTAACGGGATTAAATAATAATAAATGAATAAAAACAAATAGAAAAAGAAGCACAACGCCCAGAATTGCTTGAAAAAGTCACATGACATCCCGTAATGACACGGCTGTCTGAGGCACGGGTATTTGACGGATCAGCCAGCTTAGAACTTTTCCCCAGTCGTTTGTGATCGGTGATCCTTCCGCCATGATTTCCAAACCGCGCTTCATCTCCTGCTTTGTTGTGTTTGAGCCGGCGAATTTCAGTGTGACTAGCTAACCGACAAGCTCGTCGGCCGGCTCTCAAATGAAAATCGTTGATCAAGTATCCGGGGGATTTAATACAGTCGCCAAATAAATAACACATGTACATCAACTTCTGACCGTGTTATATCCGCTCTCTGTTTCTTCGTCAAAGTTTATCTCTATTACATGATTGCCAAAGACGTGAAATACATGATGCGTGCGAATAAGTTTGAATTGGCCTACAATATTCAATGTTTCCTTCTGTCCTTTTGTCTTCTTTATTTATTCTTTTCTTGTTTATTTTAATCTTATTTTTGGTACCCACATTTTTATGATTTTATTTTACTTTTATTTTTACTTATTTTTCATATTTAATATTTCGCCTTTTTTTCTTTATCTTTTTCAGATGATTGTGTTTGATTTTTATATTTTAGTTGCTTTAACTTTGTTTTTGTTTTTGCTTCTTATTCTCTTATACTTGTGTTTTGTTAAATCCACTAGGTAAAATTCAGCAAGATCGCTTGTATGTGTGCTTCTCGATGTATACATATATCAATGTGCGTGTAGCTTCTTGTATATGTATTTGCTTGTACTATTATACATATATATATATATATATACGCAAGTGTCTCTGTTCCTGTCTCTCTCATTCCGGCTGTGTTCTATATGAACAGCAGAATATATTGTTATATTTGCGAGGGTCTGTGTTTTAGTACTTATATATGCGTGTTGGCGGCTCAAGTGATTTCTGTATATTTCCGTAGCGAAATCTATATGATTACGAAAGTATCTTCTTATATGCAATAAATGCAGTGAGTGAGTCCGGCTGGGGGAAATCTGGATGTTAGCTTAAGTGAACTTTATAGAATTTAAAACTATTTTAATTGAACGCATTTATACGTGTTTTTCTGTAGATATTTATTGACCTAAACTCTAAAAAAACAAAAAAAAACCCAACTGTGAGTGATCTGCTGGCTAATGCATACAAGACAGAGCGATACAAACCTTGAAAGACAATTTCAGGTCAAAATAACGACATAAACATTCAATATACATGACGCGCACAGACACATACACTAATACACACACAAATACATACGTACACACACGTATAGTCATTTACTAAGCATAGTTTAGATGTGACACAAGGCGGAAAGTATGGCGTACCCAATGAGGATCGAACAAACTACTCAGTTGTAATTGATCTTGCACGACAAACTTAATAACCCTTACACCATGTAGAAGTGTTCTCTTTCTTTCTCTCTCTCTCACACACACACGCACACACACACATACACACATATACTAGCTTTTAAAAAAACGCCCTATCTGGCGGCATTTAAGCTTGGCCTTTCATCACAATAGTTAGGGAGAAGTAGATGCGATAGGTAACACTAAACAAAAGAAGAATTCAAAACTAATCGCCGCATTTAAGTATTGCATTAATATTTAAGCTTACCTTGTAAAAGTTCAACGATAATTCTTCTGTCGCCACTTAATTTATAGACAGTTTGATGTACGTAGGTCCTTACTTTCAGTACAACCAATAATTTTTATTTCATGGGTGACTTTCGCTGGATTTCACAATTAATTTCGATTATTCCCAAATTTATTTCCAAGTTATAAAAATTCTTATCGCACAAAAAATTAATCGCAAAAAATCACGTAAAATTCGCCGAAAACAATCGCAGTAATGAAAACTTCGGAATCCAAAATTTCAGGATTGCGGGTCTGGATCCGTTCCGGAATATTTTTAATTTGCTCATGGAGGCAGCCTGATTCTAAAATGGTATGAAAAGTTGGACTACGGTCTTCAGGAGTAACGTTGAAAACACGGGTATTTTTATTTTGAAACACTGTGATCTGAGAACAGTATTTTTTCATTTGAATGTCAGATATTGAAAGCCCCTTTTATTAATTTATCAGTAGAAGCTAAGACGCTGGAATCCGAAAATAATCGCAGCAATGAAAACTTGTGAATCCAAAATTTCAGGATTGCGGGTACGGATCCGGATCGAATGGTTTTAACTTGTTCACAGAGTCGACTTGATTCCAATATGTCAAAGTACCCCCAATAAACACACAGTTTTTTTTTTAACAATCTTTCTTGTCAATGCACTTAATTCAGTGTTAAATAGTAACTATATATATCGGACATTAGGCCTACATAAATAGAGTGGTACCCTCGAAATCATAATGAATTTATTTTTGAAATAATTTTTGTAGATTAACATTCATTACTTCTTTCTTAGGGTGCGGCATATTTTCAGAATAGAAAAATATTGAGTCTTTAATCCTTTTCGAAGTCTGATCCTGTTCATAATATGAGTACAGTTCAAAATCGATCATTGACTTTTTACACAGTTACTGGACCTATCTGTTCTGCGTACAGAAAAAAAAGACTTATTATTTTTTAAGGAAACGATTCCTTTTAGATTAAGAATATAATAGTTCTATACATTTTAACTAAAGAACAAAAATTTATAAAAATTAATAAAATATATATATTTGTTTATTGTTCATTAAAGATAAATAATTTCTAATTTGCAATCTTTGTGCATGTGCTTCCGAAAAAACACGCCCAAAAGTTCTTAAAAACTTTTTAAAATTCAGAAAATAAAAACAATGTGCAGATATCAATGATGTAAGCATAGTTTCAAATTTAACATTTGTAAATAACGTAAATTCCAATAACTGTATAAAGTTAGGGATAGAATTTTGTATCGATGTTATGAACAGGATCCCTTTCTAAACTGACAACAATGTATATTATTTCATTCTAACAGAAGCTGCTACTTTAGGAAGATCTAATGAATGCTATTATACAAAAATTTCACGAAAAACCTTTCCAGATCTTTTGTAATTTATTTATTATTATATGCATAATATTGTTTGGTATTAAAATCATAATAACTGTGAGAGTAGAACAATTGTTCTCAGAGTGGAAAGTGGAATCGGTAAGCTAGGTTCAAATCCTGATCATGTCAGTTACGTTTATTTTGCAATAATACTCCTGAGAAAAGCATGAACTAATCCTTACTCTTTCAAACCACCTAAGCTATATTTAAAAAAAATGAAACAGTAACTAGTCTAGACGGACAACTTCACATTCAAAACCACTAAGAATGCAACAAGAAAGCAGTCAACTATCTTTCCAAACAAGTCACAGAAATTGACAGATATTAAAGAGAGGGAAACTCTGGGAAGACATGTTCACCTTTCCAGTGGTTCCCAAACGGTACGGCGTGTCTCATAGGTGCGGTGGAAGAGGATAGCAGGTGAGGCAGAATTATTGACAATCAAAGTTTTAGAAACAGTTTAACTAAAATCATATGCCAAAAATCATCCATACGATTTCAAAATTTAAAATATTATTATGTATTACTTGTATCTGTATGCATGAATCCCGGTATAAATAGTTACAAATAATTATTGACCGATTTTATCACTGTGATATTTTCGCATTATATCACGTATTAAGAATATACTAACTAGGGTCCGCAAATTGAAGGAGAGAGTTATCAATGATAATGTTCTGGTTTCAAATTCGAAATGCACGCCATTCATGTTAACATATTGTAGATAGACTAGCGTTATGAATCAAGTAACTAGAAGTGTTTAGCACTTCGTTTGGCCAGTAAACAACGGAAACACAAATATTGCAATAATGGACCAGTCATGATTAAGTCTAAGGGAGAAAAAGAAAAAAAAGGAGTTAAATAAAGAATGTATGGATGACAAAAAGATAAAATCTCAAGAAGCGAGATACGAATTGATGAGGTCAAAAACCAAACACGTTCAAATATCTGGGAAGTGTTTTAACAGAAGACGGAAAATGTAACACCGACATCAGAATGCACAATGGAACAGCAACAACATTTTCCAAAAACGCATCAATACATTAAGAAAGAGGAAAATGTTATTTAAAACAAAGAAAAGGGTGATTAACTGCTATGATGATTTTTTAAGCGTAGATTAGATGTGGCATAAGCCGAAAAGTTGCTACGAGCTGCAAAGGATAAGAAGTTGTGGATATCCATGATCGTCCATCTCCTAAAAAGACACTGCTGCTCGAAAAAGAATTTTCAATATTGTCGAGAAGGTTTCGAACACTCTACGAAAGTGTAACATGTTGAATTCAGAATATTATTTTTTTTATCTTTTATGTGTAGTCTCTCTTTAGGACGTTGGGCGATCATGGCTCTTCACATTTTCTTATCCTTTGTAACTCGCAGCAACGTTTGTTTTTCTTACTATCCATTCTTTTTTTCTCACAGTCTAGTTATGTAGGTTACTTGCTGTCTTTCTTCGTCTCTCTTTCCTTCACTATGCCCTTTGAGTATCAAATTTTCTAACACTTCTCATTATGTGTCTAAAAATATTTCATTTCTTTCTGGTTGTAAGGTTCAAGCAACTTTTCGCTTTTTAACCACGTTCTTTATCCACACTCTGCTATCCATTCGCGCAAAACCCTTACTTTAATTCGTCACTCTTTCTCTCTGCTCCTTCTTTCTTCAAAATATCCTAAGTGTGTTAAATTTTCCAAGCCCCCTTTTCCCCTTAATTTCTCCCAGAATTTTCAAGTGTCAATTCTGATTGAAACATAATTGTTCTTCTAGTTCCCATTTCATTTAGAACTTTCTCTTTACTAAGGTGTTCTTTTTGTAGTATTCTCATATGATAAAATTCACAAAAGCCTTACCACAACAAATAAAGATATTAAAATTAATGAGCAATGAAATGGTAAAAGTATGAAGCAAATCCCTCATATCAGACACGATTTTAAAGTTTATTGTTTAATTTTATTATAACCTTAGAAATGAATGAATTCGTCGTTAACATCAAACAAACGCTATGAAAACAATACAAGAAAGAATTGTAAGAACACGGTAAGAATCCTGTTCAGAAAATTATACATAACAGAACATAAAAAATCATGAAATGTCATTTTACTTTAAATATGAAAGCCACTATAGAAAATTTACCAATGTCTGGCGCAAACTCATCTTTCTTCCTTACAAGATATCAATGCCCGCGACTTAAAGGTGAAAGACGATTTTGTCAGTTACACAAATATGGTCAATAGAGAATGAAGAAGATTTAAACTCAAGGAACTGACAGAAAGTCATTTCCAATGTTCAATCTTCGTATTAGGACTTAAATCAACCAAAGACACAAATATTCGTTTAAGAATCTAAGATTGAACAAGATCCTACGATCAATCTACAACTACTGTCGGAAGAATATCAAAAATTAATAAACTTAAAACACGATCCCATGATTACAGAAAAATATTAATAACCAGCCAGTAGTTAAAAGAAAACAAAACAATGAAATTAAAGAAAATATGTCGAAATTGTCAAGAAATCGTCACTTGAGATTAAAAAATATAATTTTCGGATTTTTTTTTTTTTACTTATGGCTCTCGGAATGTTTTCTTTGCACAACCCAATATGACCTCTTAAGTTTTGTACAAAAAACTTCATTTAATCCTGAGAGTATGTAAAGACATGTTTCTGTCAATTTATGAAAAATATTTATTGTTGGCCAGTCTTTGAAAACAAATATCACAAAAGTACAAAAAGTACAAATAGAACATTTTTTTAAAATTTTGGATGACGAAATTTCAATTCTTTAAAACCATTGTCGCATTATGATAGCGTCCCATTAGAATTCTTTTTAAACTACTGAAGTAAGAGTTCTAAACAGATTTACTGTACAAACAAAAGGCAGTTCTCTCTCTTTTACCCAGTAAAATGTAACGTAACAGAAGAGGCAGATCTCTACATATTGGAATCTTGTAAACGTAAACATAAAGAATCTTCCTTTTACAATACAGTTAAACATTGGGTCTGAAAGAAAAATTATATCAATAAAAATTTACGAAAATATCAATGCAAAAAGTTCACGGGTAGCTAAAACTTACGGCGAGTGTACTTGATTCCATAGTTTAATAATAAAGAGAAACATTGCATATTGAAGAAAATATGTTAAATCTTGTTATTAATGTCCTGCTTTAAAGAAATAAATTTATACCAAAGCTTGTAACACCTAAGTTAGAGATAGGCCACGTGCCACATCTATACAATTCGTACAGTAAATATTAAGAATCATTCACGGACGTTGCGTTCAATAGGAAAATAAGGATAGTTTTTATATACTTGTACCCGATAAATAGTACTATTCATATGTAAAAAAAAAAAATCCGCACCACACTGAGATGTGGCTTGGCCGGAGAATTATAGGAAAGGCAACCTATATAATAAAATTAGGTTACTAACTACATAAACCAAATTCGTTTGAGAATGGTAGTTGAGGCATGAGAAAAAAAAGAACGCGTTTGCAACTGTGACAGGATTCAGATACCAACACCAACATCTGAAATGCAAAGGCTTGCTTCGTATCCAATATAGCCAAAGAGAAAAAGGTTTGGTATTGAAACCCAAAACTGTCGTATTGATAAAACGATATATATATATATATATATATATATATATATATATATATATATATATATATATATATATATATATATATATATATATATATAAGTGAATACTCAGATCAATGCCAAATGATGAGAGTCTGTTTCATACCTGAACACAATCTGCAGGTCATGGTCTGAAGATTGTGTTCAAACATGGATCAGGCAATTGCGACTTGGTGTTGACCACATTTTCCACTCTTATGTTTACACACGCTCTATTCTTCATTTCATATAAATATAGCTTAGCTATATATACACTGGGTGTAACAGCAGAATTGTCCAAAATGTGTAAAGGCAAAATTCTCCATTTGTTAGATTAAGCTTTGAACCTTTGTGTCTGAAAAATGACGATAGCTTACTGGAATTCTCCGTGGGTTTTATAACACCATTGGACTCTCCTTTGAGCAATAAGAATGTATAACTGTTCTCCAAGCTCAAAATAAGCATCGTGATGAAATCGATCATAAACGAAACTGACTTAGTCATCATAAATTAATCATAGCTATGGCTCAGAAGCTGACGAAGAATAAAATAAATTCATATATATATATATATATATATATATATATATATATATATATATAATACAATTAAAGGATCATTTTCCAACTGATGATCTTCGCCCTCTCTAACCTTTTAACTTTCTGTCCTGGAGTAACAAAGTGCCTCAAATGTTGCACGTACGATTTCATTTTCAAGTATTTTTTTCACTGCTCTTTGGACTGTCATAGATAAAACTCCTCTCTCATGTGGCCAAAGTCTTATTGATTGAGTTGGATATTTTTAATTGATTTATTTAGACTTAAGTTGAAATGAAGTTTTCTCTTTCTGTTGTGACCTCTTGATCCAGTTTTCCTCTCTACTGTTCCCTCTTTTTAAAACATATTCACTGTTCTCTTGATGGTTCTTTAATGGACTTTGAAGATGGAAGCCAGAGTATGTAGGTACCATTACTGAAGGCCTGAATGTTTTTTTTTCCTTTCATCATTGCTTATTTGGGAACACAATGATGATAACGATTTTAACCTGTTCTATTTCTAGCTGAATAACTGAAAGGGGTTTTCAAGGATTCTTACAACAAATGGTGTCAAAATGGCTAAGTGTCTTATCTGAAAACCTGGAAGAAAGAAACTCAATTAGTTTAGTTTTTTTTTGTTTTTGTTTTTTTAGATATTAAACATTTTGTGGGATGGACAATTATGCTGTTAAGTTATTTGGATAATTTTGCTGTTGCACTCGGTAAAGCAGATTTTAAAAACAGCGGCCTCTACTGCTATTAATGCATTACTCTTTAAGTACGAATTGAGTTCTCCGGGCCGCTAGCGTATTTCGTATAGAAAAAAACGTTAAAATTTCCCTTGCTTTCTAGCGTACGGTGATTCCCTAGGGGTAAGATATCTGACTGATGTCAAAGCGGTCGGGTTTCGATCCCGGCTTGAATTGAATGTCTAACCACACAGAAGAGCTGCCAAACAGACTGTCTGTGGATGATAGTATATCTATACCTATATATATATATATATATATATATATACAGAATGTATCAAAGATACTTTTACAAACTACCTATAGTAAGACATTAGTGATGATGGTGTCTTCATCGAGCTAATGTCTTACCATTATGTGGGAGGTATTTCTGCTGCAACCTGTATAAAACTTATATTTGGTGGATACATATATTTATTTTGGTGGATTCACTGAAGATAACGTTTATAAGAATAAATAATGTCGGATTTTAAATAAAATTATTAATTCGTTGAAAAGATAGATAGATAGATAGATAGATAGATAGATAGATAGATAGATAGATAGATGAATTGGACAGACAGAGAGATAGGGAGAGAGGGAGAGAGAGAGGGAGGGAGAGAGAGAGGTAAATGAGTATATTTGTTTGTGATATTTAAAAAGTAAGGATCAGAACGTGTTTACATACATTTCCATGTCTGTGTGTACAATTGTGTGTCGGTGCATGAATGTGTGTATTGATGCAAGCTCGTTTTTTAATCCAAATATGTAAGTGGGCTGAAAGGGTTTAAAGTCGTGATATCTTGATCCCTAATTGATTCTGATGCCTTAAACAATTCAGACAATTTTGAAATTTTCGTAAATTTTTTCTCACATTCATTCAGTATTTGGTAAAAGAAAATCTAGAGATTAGAATTTTTACAATTTTACGTGTCAAGTTTAAAACAACCCCCCTTCCTCCCTTTCTCTTCTCATGCTTGTTTTTTTTTTTTTTTTTTTTTTTATTGACACACGTGACTTTACTCTTTTCATAAAAGAAATATAAAAAAATAACATTGTCGTAAATGACATGTCTTTGGCTAAGGATATCAGCAGTGTGAAATGGAAAAAAGACAGAGAATGAAGCACATTTTTCAGGAATTTATTCTGAAATTTTCGCTTTGCTAAGCAGTGCCCTCAGAATTTTGATTTAAATCCTATTGAAGGACTCAAGATTGAGCTACGACACCAGTGCGATGTCTTCAGCGTGATCTTCATCATTACCTTCTTCTAGTTCTTATTCATTTACTTCTTCTTCTCCCTCCCATTATAGCTTCTTGTTCTCTTTATTTCATTATATCTTCTTTTTTATCTTCTTTTTTCTTCATTTTATTCCCTTATAAATTCTTCTTTAACTCTTTCTACACCGCTTCCTCCTCCTTCTCCTTCTTCTTCATCTTCTTCTTATTCTTCTTCTTATTATTATCAGTAATAGTAGTAGTGGTAGTAGCAACAGCAGTAGTAGTATTGAAAGAGCAGCACGCCAGCAAATTGACGCTGGCATACAAATATACGAAGCCCAATATACTCATAATGACACTCAGTCTGATAACATTATGTCATACACGTGTAACACGGCCAAGTGTGCACAATATGGTGAGAGGCTTTGCTAAAAGCAGCGCTTAAACTTGCAGGTAGGTCCCTGTTATAAATGCCTCCAGGTCGTATAGCCCAGCCCGGTCAGACGTATTCCCAAATATCTAGATGTGAATCCCAAGTCCCCTTGTCAGACATATCCTTCAAATTTAAAAAAACAAAAAAGCCTCTTCGCAACCAGCCATGATGTTATTCTACTACTCTTGCGCATGAACAAAATGGCACAGTGTGTAAACTCCTGGTGGATATGCCCAACTAATTAATGTCAGGCAACTGACAAGGAACTATGGGCAACTGAACAGGATATTAACTGTAGCCCATCAAAATTCACCAAGACAAAACATGTACAGTGTAACCCGGATATAACAGACCCTGATATAAGAGAAAAACTGATATAAGAGAAACCCGGATATAAGAGAGATTTTCTCTGGTCCCAAATTAGAGCCTGTGTTAATGTAAATAAAATAGACCAAACTCGGATATAAGAGAAACACGGATATAAGAGACTTCTTCTCCGGTCCCGACAACTCTCTTATATCCGGGTTACACTGTATATGTTAAATCCTTGAATCATTTAGGATCAGAAGCTATGAGAGCTATACTTAGTGTAACACTAGACCGTTTTTTCTTATCTTTTCGTTTTCAACCAGATATCTTGCATTATATGTGTTCTCCATCGTTGTACGACCTCAGACAGAGAGCACCTTCCGTAGAATATTTGCAGTGCCAAGCAACGCAAACTTCTAAAGTGATCGAATACTAGACTTTATTCCAATTATCCAATTTAGAACTTTATGCTGGATGGTATAGACGCCAACCCTGCAATGATACCTGAGACAATATTAGCCTGAACATCTCTGATTCTAGCAACATCATTCAGGACGTAGGTATATTTTTTCAAGTCTTTGACCTTGATGTTATGATCACCAGGAACAGCCACTTTTCTTGTTGCTTTTTCAATGACGATGGTGTTTTTTGTGGTAACCCCAAAGACGCTGTCTGTTTGGATGTTAAAATCCCACAAGATTTTTGACTTTGTTTTTTTTTTCTGTCTTATGGCGATATCACTTCTTGTTGACTTCAAGTCCATAATTCCTGCAAATGCACCAATGCAGATGAGAAACCACTTTATTATGGCTGGACTTGCTTTTTTTTTCCACAGACGCTAAAAATAATAATTATTTCTTAAAAGTTATTTTTGACATGGATTTGAGTCTTAATCAATGGCTTAGAAGCGAAAAATGTGATTTTTAAATTTTTTTTTTTTTTTTTGCGTTTCTATTTAATTAAACAAAAGACAGCCATTAATAAAATAAAATGAACGAAGCACTTCTTGGGATACTGGCTGTTCTTGTTAGAACTATTTTTTGGGGGGGTGGGTGATGTTGATATGTTCTTGAGTTCTTTTCTTTATCAGACCCAAAGCTCCAACCACAATAGGAACAGTTTTAGATTTAAAGTTCCACATTTTTCTAATTCCATCTTCATTTCTTGGCATTTGCTTAGTTTTTGAAAAACCTTCGCAAAAATGTTTTTGTCACGTAATACGAACATGTCAGTCAATACGCAAACTTTTTCGTTTCTGTTTTTTATATTATTAATAATAATAATAATAATAATATTACCTACCTTATTTTCTCTACTAAATCTATCAACCTTATTGACAACATTCATCTGCTTTTTCCTTTTATTTCTACATGATCAGTCTTCATTTCTACGGTCATTATTATTTCGACTTCTTTTCGTCTCGACTTTTATACGTTGTTTCTACACTATAAAATCCATAAAATGCTTTAGTCATTTCCGAAATGTGCGTTACAAGATACAATTTAGAATATATCTTCCTTCCAAATACAATACGCCACATCATACTAAATGTAGTTTGATTTGACCCAATGTCACAAATATGGGTCGCCCAGTGAGAATCTGTCCACTCAAAAGAAATTTTCAATCAAACTTTCTCCTTAACCATTATTCCTTTGCTGTGTATTGTTTCATTCAAAAGATTTAAAATCTAGGTTCTATATATCCATCATATGTACGTCTGAAAACAAGATTTTCCCAATTATCCATAACGGCTTGAATATTTTTAACTGATAGACATTACTGGGCTGATTTCAATCTGATGTTGAGAGAATTTTTGATAGTTTAAGTTTTTAAATGAGGACGACTGACTTTAACTGGTTATGAATGTCCAATGCCTGTCAAGTAGATACTAATTGACAAAGGATTTCAGCTTGGAAATGGATAATAGGATGAATAAGTAATGTAGCCCAGAAATCTTCATGTTATTACACATTGATGTAAGTTATATGAATATAACGACATCTTCAATCCGAACTCCACCTTCAGCATTATAATGAACGGGCACGAAATGTAAATAGCGGATGCGAAAATTTGGAATCTCACAATTTTCATTAGTGGTCAAGTCGTATTTTCTTTTAATATTTTATTTTCTGTGCCGTCCTAGACAATTTTTTATTGCCAGGATATATCTTAAACATTCATATGTCTAACATTCATCCTTGCATTGAATACTGCTGTTAAATGTGGTCTGGTGTTTCTACTAGGGATTTAGAGATCTGTGGTATATTCGTATGTTTCTCTTGTACACGTCAGTGGTCACCATACTTTATGGAGGTATTCACTCACACCATAGGAGTAGTGGTAGTAGAATTTTAGTCTTGGGTTCACTAAGAAAAACAGTACAAACAAATGTAACCAATAACAATAAAAACATAGTAAATTGTATGGAAATTTCATACAATTTTATTTATGCATTTTTGTGTATTGGTGTGTGTGTTTTACATTACAGTTGTGACAATGTTTATGTCATAAAAGGGAGTAAATCTCTTCGAAATATCACAAGTCTTATCACGGCAGGAAGTTACATTACACACGTGTTGTCATCCCGACAATTCTTGAACGAAGAGATTGAATCTCACGTCTTTTGACGAGATTTCTGTACTTCTGGCAGGAATAGTTCATGTTGGGAGTAATTTTATAATTTTCATTTATTTAATTTATTTTAAACGAGGTTTAAATTTTTATTTATTTATTATTATTATTATTATTATTATTATTATTATTATTATTATTTATAATATCAATGTTCCTACAGATCCTTGATAATATCCAAAGAAGAATCTACAATGTTATCGGCATTGACCTGGCATCTTGGCTTCAGTCACTTTCTCACTGCCATAACATAGCTTCCCGGTGTCTCTTCTATAAATATTGTCATGCTAATTGTTATGGTGAACTTTCCTCTTGGTACTTCAACTGTATAAATTTAAGAGCAGTACTATATTAGCAGCTAAGTTTCATCGTTTTACAACTGGAATTTCTTCTTTCGCACTACTCGTCCGTGGAAAATTTATCTGGTCTCTTGCATTTCGGTTAACTTTTATATTCAAAAATGTAAATGCAATGTCAATCGTTATCTTCTGTCTTCTTAATTCCTGTTTTTTTTTCATTGTTTTCTCTCTCAATTTTATTACACTCAATAAACGGTCTGCATTTTAGTCACTTTATTGTTTTATTTGGTGAGAAATAATTAAAATAATATACAATAAAATAATTTCTTTTACGAATAGGAATGCATACAAGTTTTAATAAACCTTGTCATTTCAGTAACCGATTCGAGAACAAGAAATAAATTCAATAGTATTTCTCATAATAAAATGAATCCGAGGGTTTATATATATATATATATATATATATATATATATATATATATATATATATATATAGTACAGTTCAAAAGTTTAAAGCCACCCCTAGAGTTAGGATGGGATGAACGTAACAGAAGAATGAAAAAAATATATAAAAGAGCTCTTAGTGTCATTGTAAAAAGAATGAAAACAATTATCAAACTTATAATTTGAGAAACTTTTGCAACAAATGCCAAAAAATTTGTGCTGTTGCAGTAATGAAGGCTAAAGGAGGATATTTTGACGAGAGCAAAATTTAATCATAAAATAAAAATTATAAACATAAAAATGTCTTAAAATAATTGTCGGACTTTATCCATTTCATAATGCCTGACGTCATTTGTTTACATTTGGAACAGATATGAATGTACGTGAGAAATTCATGGAAGATTGAGTTTACAAACAGTAAACTTGACCTTGCTAATCGAACGATTCTCCGTGGCTCGATCGGTATAGACACGTCAGGCTAAATGATGGTTCCGTATAGGATACAGGTTCGATTCCTGTCGGAGAACGAATATTTTCTATGAAAGATTTCTCGGACATTCAGGCCGGTAAATGTTATTAATACTGTTTATTATAAAATAGAGCATTTACTTAAATAATTGTATCTATAAAAAGAATGTATAAACATAAAAATGTCTTAAAATAATACATATGTGTGTGGACATTGAAGCAAACACCCAGCAATAACAGTCTGTTTCATACTTTACGTACCCGTCAGACTGACAGGTGTTGATTCCAATGTCTCCTTTTATATTTACATACGCTCTATCATTGATATTGAGCACTTTAACCCATAAATATAGCATAACTTAAGACTATATATATATATATATATATATATATATATATATATATATATATATATATATATATATATATATATATATATATATATATATATATATATATATATATATATATATATATATATATATATATATATATATATATATATATATATATATATATATATATATGCATGCATGCATGCGCGGTGGAGTAATGGATAGGGAATCGGAGAATTCCAGTCGAGTTCATTGCACTGATTTATACGGATTGGATTCTGTGGCGAATGACTAAAAAAAGGACAATTCTGAATTCAAAATCTGCGGACTGTCCTTTAGGGACCTTGCACTAGTTCTTTGTATTCGGAGCTTCCAAAATGTGTGGCTTGTCCTGCACAAGGCTTCACCACAATAATTAAATATGTGCGAATAATCTGGATGTTGGTTGTAAGAACTGAGATGCCGAAAAAAATGAGTCCAATATATATATTTACATGTATTATATCCAATATAATTATTTACGAATTTGAATTGGTCAGGAACACAGCTCCTTAAGTGTCATGTAAGTTCGTAAATAAAATTGGTTCTCTGTAATGTAGATCTTACAATTGAATTAACATTTTTGACGACGAGGTTAGCGGTTTAAATATTTTATAATAAATAATTTAATTTTCTTTTCTTTTTTCTTTTTTGGAGTTGTGTATTTCTTTATGAAAAGAAATGAAGAGAAGATTCGTCTTGCTCATAGTTATATATTTAATTTTTGTACAAAATATTAACGTTATTATTTTTTATTTTCTCTGTTTTCTGTTGCTATATATATATATATATATATATATATATATATATATATATATATTATTTATTACTATAAACGTTATTTATATTGAATTACTAAAAATCTTACAATTGCACCATTTTTTAATCCTACATCATTTCTTATTACAATGAAACTTCCATTTAGAGGATACATATGTTTGAGTAGACATAACCGCTTTCTTTAAAATAATTCAATGATCTAATGTTCGTAAATTTTATTAAACAAAATTACCTTCCAACATAAATCAAACCAGCATTATTTTTATAATCTGGGAAAACACTTTAATGCTAAACGGGTTTTACCATGAAGCTACGGGAAACCTCTTGTGCAAAAGAAATAAATTAGGTTATTTATAGTAAATGAGCTTTAGTTTTATTATTTATTTTCATTTTCCTGTTGGCATATATATATTATATATATATATATATATATAGAGAGAGAGAGAGAGAATGAGAGAGAGACAGATCAGCGGTGTAATGACTCATGGCCTGAAGATCGTTAAAAGCGTGAAACTGGCAATCGCTATGCAGTGTTGATTTCTATGCCAACAGTCTCCCCTTCTCTATTTCTTTATGTAAATACATATGCGTATATATATATATATATATATATATATATATATATATATATATATATATATATATATATGATCTGGCATCAGTCGAGGATTTTTCCCTCGGCTATCAGCTCCCGACAGAAAGGATGGTGAATCTTTACGTATTTATTTTTGAATAAACACACCAGTGACTCAGAGTGCTCGATTCATAGAAGAGCTTTTCATTATCAGCAGTAGTACTCACTGTTTACAAATTTGTGCTCTCTAAAGTTCTCGACCGAATATGCATATGTGTGTGTGTTTGCAATTTTACTTGCATATATGTATGTATGTGTGTGTTTGCCTGTTTGTAACAGTAGCTGTTGATGAATGTCCTTAACTAATATTTAAACAGCTTAAATCATTACAGGAAGTTCATATTTATGCAACTATTACTCAATAATTTCGGCGTTGAATCCGGTTTGATTTAGATTAATATACTTCAATATTTTTCCCGCTTACGAGAAATTTATTTTCTCATTTTTAAAAACATTTTTCCTATTTTTTTGCTTTTTTTTTACTTTGTCTAGTTTCCTTTTCTTCTTTGTTTTATCGCTTCTTTTTTCTTTCTCCCTTCTTTCCTTCATTCCTTCCTTCCTTTCTTTTAATCTTAATTTCCTCCTATTTTCTTCTGCTCTAATTTCATTTCAATTTGTTCCTTTACCCTTTCTTTCTGCAACAATCATTGCTGATTCTTGTTCGTTCTTTCTAATGTCTTCATTGATTCAGTTCTTTATTTCCTTCACTTCTGGCAGGAGATTTTCTTTCTGACTTTCATCACATCTTTGCTTTTCCATTTTGATTTAAACACAATTCATTTGTTTTTCTATTTTTCTATTATCTTTCTCATTGTTTGCAAATCATTTCTTCGACTCTTCCAGTTTCTGTTCCTTTCAGTCTTTACGTTCTTTTTCTTGAATCCTTTTTTACATTCACATTTGACTATCATTGATATTTTTCATTCCTTTCTTTCTATTCACTGTCACGTTTCTTCTTCTATTCGCCACATCATTTCTTTCCTCCAAATTGTTCGCACTCAACAACGTTATCGATTCTCACCGCTTACAGCACATTAACACACAATGACCATTTCCTGCCACTCACAAAAGAACACTCAATTACTGATAAAATGCTCACTATTCTATTTCCTTGTTACACGAGCCACTCTCGGCCCAGCTTGGCCTGACACGATCCAATCAACTAATACATAAAATCGAAGAAAAACTAGCATTGTTAAATAAGTAATATAAATACAGAAATGACACTAAGTTCAAGCAAATTAAAGTTAAAACCGTTACCATTCCAATATTTTACTTGAATTATCAATAGCGACTGACGTCTGTATAATAAGTATTCTTTCTTTCTTCCTTCCTTCGAATGATTTAGAACTGAGTGGTTTGGCGGTTAGGATGGGTGTACCTTCTTTTGAGTTTATTTTATATATATATATATCATTTATTTTCTCTCAAATATTTATTTCTTTGTTTTCTTCGTTCAAAATATATGTAATGTGTTTTTTTCTGATTGACGTATTTCAATTAGACACTTATACATAATTGCAATACGCTTAAAAACCGCTCGTCTATTTTTCAGAATATATATATATATATATATATATATATATATATATATATATTATTATTATTATTTGTTATTATATGGATATATTGTATTTGAAATAGATGCCCCATTTTCATTTATTAAACAGTATGTATTACGTCTATAGGCTTGAGCATTCGAGAAATCCTAGTAAAGAAAATACGTACGCCAGCAGGGATCGATCCAGCCTCCTCCTAATTAGAGGAAACTACCGATTGATCTAGTGTCCTTTACTGTCAGCCCAAAGAAGAACGTTTTTGCGTGTGTGTTTATTCTCTGATAAGGGCTTCAGTTATTTTTACACGCTTTTTTGCAGTTAGAGATACATATCACATTCATGTTCCAACGTATATTTAACATGGTACGAATAATCATTAGGTTGATTTTGACAGTAAATTATACTCTTATTGCCTACAAGACAATAAAAGATAGATAGATAGATAGATAGATAGATAGATAGATAGATAGATAGATAGATAGATAGATAGATAGATTATGGTCAAGACGAACTGAAAAAATATTTGATATCAATAAAAAACACATATAATAAAATTATTAGCGTATCGCTACGCATGCACACATACAAACACACACACACTCACACATACATGTTTCCTTATTAAAGAGTTAATATGAAGCGTTGACCATCTTCTGATTAGTTAAAAGAGACACCCCCATAAGGTCTAAAAATCTGGATTCCTCCCTCCATATTAACTTTTTAATAAGCCAACATATTGTTTTCTATTCTCAAATATAAATCATTTTCAACAAATTTACCAAACATTGCCTGATGATGAATTAAAAAGATTAAGTCTCCAAACATAGAAATTCCCGTGACGCAATGTAAAGTATTTTTAATAAAAGTATAATTAATATATAGTGTAACCCGGATATAAGAGAGTTGTCGGGAACGGAGAAGTATCTTATATCCTGGTTTCTCTTATATCCGGGTTTGGTCTATTTTATATACATTAACTCTAATTTGGGACCAGAGAAAATCTCTCTTATATCCGGTTTCTCTTATATCCGTTTTCTCTTATATCCGGGTTACACTGTTCATATATATATTGGGTATTTATAGGCTAAAAATATTTATTTGAACGTGTTTTTTTGAAGATAACAGTCAAATTAAGTTTAAATATTTCTTGCTGTTTCGTTTCGCTAAATAGACTTGGAATTTGACTTATTTCATTCTTGATAATGTCTGATGTCTGGTAAATTGTTAGAGCCCTAGTAAGAACTAATATGAACCGTGAATACCCACTAAGTACCTTTAACACTAAGATCCGGAAATTAATCTATCAAAAAATGCCGTGAGGCGACAGTCTGTTTCATGCTTGAGCGCAATCTGCAGGTTGTGTGTATCTTTGTTGTCTTAACTTAGCAAGGTCAGGTATTTCCGCTTTATTGTATTATGCTAACATTTTAACGAACTCCCCGAGGGTTGCATTTGCTGTGAATTCATTCCTGGCTGAGCGGTCAAAAAGCACATCGGTCTATACGGTGCTTTTCCCTACATAACGTGGACTCAGATGCAAACCCTGCTGAGGGCCACTCGAATGATACTATTTAAAAACAGGGATATCTGATCAATGCACTAAATATAATGTATATAGTAACAAGAACTGTGACTATAATATCATTTCCATTCAGGGCGTAAGTGATCGTGACTTACCACAGATTCTATTCCTTTATTAATTCTGAGTCTCAATGACTTTCTTGGGAAATATAGTGGAGTTGTTTCTCGTTAACTTCTCCGCGATTTTGATTTCAGAGTTGACCTAGATAGCTACTCTAGACTATTTAAGCCATCATGCGTTTCCTATTGGTAATTGTACAAAATCAATCCACCACCGCACCAGGTCAAAATTTGAACTCGCTCCGCCAAACCTACTCTCAGTACCGATAACCGTCAAGCTATCGCACAAAATAAAAACGTGTATAAATTGGTTCTATACGTCTACATTTTTAATTTTTCTTATTTTTTTCTTATTTTGCTTTTTTTTTCAATTGTTATCGATTTCCTTATTTATTTTCTCTTATGTTCAGTGATAATTAACTTGTTTTGTCGTTATTGATATTGTTCAGCGCTAATTAAATTAAATAGCACTAATTAACTGTTTCAGTGATGTAATTCATCCTTCAATTTTATTTTCAATTAACTTGAATGGATTAAATCAAATTGAAAGCAGAATATCAGAAACTAGGAATAATTTTACCAGAAGAAATAACATCAGTTTAGTATTCACATATAATCAAACATGAGTATCTCAGCTTCAATCCAAAACATCATTAAGTGTAAAAATAAATGAACTTGTCTATTGTGTTTATCATTTACATCGGATATTACCATCAAAAAGCAGGACAATTTTCCCATATGATTTGGAGATCATCAATTCTTAAAACTGCAGTTTACCAGCTTTCGACTAATTGAAATCAATGCCCAGATCAACAAAAAATGTTATTTCGATGGATTTTTTTAGAGAAACTACAGGAAGATCGTCTTCTCGTCGCAACCTCATACTTATATATAGTCGTTGCAATAAAATCAAAATGGGCGAAAGACTAGATAAAAATTAAAAATGGAGACGTTACTTTCAATTTTTTAGAAGAAGCATTGGTAATTATTACTAGTTTTTACTAGTATATCTTTCATATTAATTCCTGTTGCTTTTCATCTCAACTCGCTGATCGTTATTCTACGATAGTTACCAAGAAGCGCGGGGTGGATATATAAAATACGTGTCTGGCAAGACTGCAACTAGATACAAGAATTATAAATCTATTGTTCAGATCTAAATCTCTGCATCTCTCGTATCATTTAACTACGATGCCATTTGTTCGAAACGGTAACGTAGCTGTCGTGCTAAGATGATAGACAGGGGTTCACATCTCAGCGGAAAATTATTTATATACAATCCACACTGTTTAGTAATGATCTTTGAATTACGGACTAGGATTTACGATTATAAAAAAGCAACGAAAATTAATGCTAATTATGGAGACAGTTCTGATGTTTGTCACACTGACAGCACTTCCCCATTATTATATCAGGGCAGAATCAATAACAGCGTTGGAATGATGTTGGGACAGTCTCACCCGTAATTAATGAACATTTAAATATTATTCCAAGGATACAAGTGTAATGTAATGGTTACCATCTTAGTTTGAATTCAAGTCGAGCTTGATAATATAATGCCATTGGGAATTGTCTCTCTCTCTTCTCCTCCACCCGGTTCTGGCTTAAATAACAATACAGACTAGGATCTCTAGCCGTGGTTGGCACTCACTCTAGAAAAAGGCCGACTGAATTCAAAATCATATGTAGACTCGGTGAAGCGCATACTATATAATAAATTCTAAAATTTACAACTTCAACGCGAGATTGTGGATTTTTTTCATTTCGACTGCGAACGACGATGTAGGCCGATATTATTTCAACATGGTGTAGAGCTTCATTGCTTTTCCTTGGAGGCTTTATAAGCCTCGATCTTAGGGTAACAGAAATGCTGATGCTTATTCAGTGGCTACCTTTTGATATTCCTTTATGACTGAAACTATTAGGTTGGTGCAAAAATAATGACGTAATAATGTCGTTTTTTGACGTATTTTTAACGTCAAAAAACGACATTATTACGTCTTTATTTTTGCACCACCCTAATAGTTAAACGTTTGTAGCAAATGTTGTTACCTTCAATTACAGCAGGTGCTTTGGACATGAACTGAAGAAGGATAAATTATACCTAATTTGATCTGCTATATAATATAAATCCTTCCATATAGCAGTGAAGCTAGACAAATTCTTCAGAGGTGAAGGTCTGACGCGGCAACTGATATGTGGTTCTATAGAAGGGTGTTGAGAATACTATGAAGAAAGCCTGTGAATAACAAGGATTTTTTTAATGAAAATGAAGACAAAAAAGACCATTATACTTTGAATCAGAAAGAGATAGTTGAGATTTATGGGATGCACAATGAGGAAAGTGGGCTTGGTGAATTTACTACTCACAGGGTATACTGAAGGCAAGAGAGACAGAGGAAATCAACGAGTAATATACCTAATAAGCAATTTTAAATGGATGGAACATGGATAGGGAAGGATAGTAAGGTAATCATTTTGAATCATTTCTCCTTAATCAAGGCAATAAAGCAACTGGGACAGTAAAAGAAGATAGAAGACAGAAGATAACGATTAACATTGCCTTGAATTTTTTTTAAGATCAAAGTTGACTGTGAAGTAAGAACCCGAAAGAGATTTCTATAAGCAACAAATGCGAGAGAAGAAACTGTTAGCCTAGAACTTACAGTTACAATTAGTCATTTAAACTATAAAATGATGAGATCTTGCTGCTAATTTAGGACTCAGCTCAAATTCATAAAGTCAAGGTACCATAATGAAAGTAATATTTATTTTGGAAATACAAAAATGTAGCACAAAGCCATAGCGGAGATGGGGTGGGGAGCTGGTCTTTCTTATCTTAAAATTAGCTAACCACAATTACTGACCCAAATATAACGCTATTCCTTACACTAAAAATAACGCATTCTTATTTACCATTCTTACTGCAGCCATCATAATACCTCAAAGTAATAAGTAAAGTTAATTCGAACAATTACCATGAAAGTATTTATAGAAAAATCACAAGGAAGCTAAGTTACGGCGGTCGGAAAGAGACTGAAGCCGAATGTTACAAATTTCTGAAGGAAGTTGTGAAGAGCCATGATCGCCTATTACTTGAATGGATATGATACATGAAAGAAGAAAGCAGTAAGAAGCAGTTCGTTTTCAAACCACAAATAACAATCACATTTGTAGAGCAATCGATAGATATATAGCTGCCAGTTTTTTCAGCCATTTCTAAAATCCTGGATACATATGTTGTCTAAATACAGAATTTCATGAAAATCATCGTTATTTTCTTGAATAGCATTTTGTGGGTCCTTGCAAATTCTTGATAACCAAGGTTTGATAATACTTTCCCTTATTGGTTGTTGACAAATGACAAATTTAATTTTACTGATTCATCCATTAGGAACAGATGTTGACAAATGGTTTCGTTTGTAACTCGTTAAATCGAAGAACATCAAAATAGGATACTAATTATATTTATGGTTAATAGAATTCAGCTTTGAAAATTAGACTATGGCTGCAGGAAAGAAAACATTCAATACAAAACATCATGTTATACTGCTGTTATAGAGGACCGAAAACAACTGAAACATGAAACGTGAATCTCTACTCAGCTAATATGAATATACAGGGTGCGATGGGTAAATTGTCACAATATTATATTTAATTTCGCCCATGCGCGTTGTCTGTTGTTGATTTTGTTGACTGCACAGTATAGTAGGGTCAGTTGGGCACTGTCTGTGAGAAAAAAAAAAGGCATTACGTAATTTCACTCCGCCAGAAATTTGGAAACGACATGCTGTACTGCTTGGCAAACCCTCCGGAAGCACCAATAGGAATATTTCAGCGTTTTTGGGTGTCAATCTGAGGACAGTGTAGGGGAGTCGGAAAGAGTTGGATGAGTCTAATGGTGATTACGAACGTACAACAGCTCGAAAAACTCACTGATAAGAAAAAAATTCCTGAATTTATTGATGAAGGTCTCACTCGAAAGCCTATATCAGGTGCATAGACGAGTTAGTGCAACGAGGTAGCGACTGGAAGATCGTATGTCTGGCAATAGGCACCATGCCACACAAGCAGGAGAACTCAGTAATGGCTGTCAAACAATTTCTCCGACCACATCACTCGTTAGATTTGGCCACCTAACTCTCTAGACTCTAACCCTCTTGATTATTATGTCTGGAGTCCAGTTGAGTGAGAGACCAACAAAACTCCTTGTAACACCAAAGATGAACTTAAGGCAAGGATTATGGCAGCATTCACCAACTTAAACAAGGAGACCATCTCGAAGAGTTGCAGGAGATTCCGAAGTCGTCTGGAGGTTGTGTTTGAAGCAAATGGCGATTTTATTGAATAAATTTACTCTTTCGTATTTTAAGTTTTTTTTGTGTGTATTTTTGTTTAATATATCTGTTAAAATTAGATGTCAATGTTATTTTCGTTTTGGCGTAATTCAAACGCCAATTTATCCATCGCACCTGTACCTGTATAGTACCTGTTAAATCCTACAAAATTATTTACGTATTGATCGGCATTTTTGCTTATAAACAAAGTCTCTACGCACTCTGCGGAGTATCAATGTGACGTGTTCAGGCTCTATTCCTAGTATCAATATAGTATATAGTAGCTAGTATAGTAGCGCGTTTAAGGTTTTCAGGCTGACACATCCCTAAAAACGGCGTTATGTATTTTATTTTGTGTCACTAGCGCCAGTCTGATTGCCAACCAAATCTATACAATAGAAGAAATACTCCACATTAAATATCTTTCAGCATGAAAGACTGTATCTTGAAGTATTATAAAATATTTAATATGTGTACATAATAATAATAATAATAATAATAATAATAATAATAATTATTATTATTATTATTATTATTATTATTATTATTATTATTATTAATTCCTTTGATTTCTGTTATATACACATTACTTTCCGGGTCCCAAAGAGTAACCTAAGGTCAGAAATGGCTTCATGACATTTTACACTCATAGATTTTGTAAAAAATAAAAACAAAAAAGAGACACTAAGATTATACACATTTTACATAGATAAAACTCTTCGTTATGTGTGATCTGTACATGTGAGTATAATTTTTTTTGTATTTCTTTAAAGCATGGGCTAACAGAAATCACTTCAATGAGTCTATCGGACCCTTTTCCAGTCAATCCCAGGGCTCTAACTACAACTGGAATTACTGTTGTCCTCATTTGCCACATTTTTGAGATTTTCATTTCAAGATCCTTGTATTCTGATAGATTTTTAAGACCTTCAAAGATACGTTACAATCTGCAGGGACTGCCATTTAAATAAGAAATCACATTCTATTCTTGTGGTCTTTAATCACAATGTGTGGGCGATTAGCTTTGATTGTTCTGGCTGTGAGTATTGTAAAGTCCCATAAAATTTAACAGGTATTGTCTTTGTAACTGAGTCTGAATGATGCTCATACCAGTTGGTATATTTTCTAGTGATGATATTGGCCCACTCTGTCATGCCGAGTTTTACTTTCAGTTGGTGCTAACACTGTGTAACGTGGTACATTATTATTATTACTATTATTATTATTATTATTATTATTATTATTATTATTATTATCATTATTATTTATGTGCTATGTTTCATGTTTTGTATCCCACAGAGCTGGGTCCAAACTATGATCCTTAAGCCCTATAGAAAACAGGGTCTTACTCGGGAGAGATATCTACAAAGTGTCGTCAAGCTTTTGAAGAAATCAGCACATATGCTAGGCCACAAAAATCTCCTGAGCCGACCAAGCATAGAAATGAATACAATATGGGAACCAGTAATAAGGAGTGCCAGAGAAAAGCGATAATAACAAAAATTGCAATATGATCTCTGATAAAAACATGCGATGATAACAACAAAAATTGCAATAAGAACACAGGTAAAAAAACGGTTACTGAAGACATTAAGTTTTTAAGTCCCAGAAATTCACACACATGTCCTTAAGGACACATGGCACAGTAGATAAAGGCGTTAGTTAGATCCAGTGACAGCACGCAAAAATGGTTGCTGAAGACATTAGGTATATAATACCCAGAAATTCATACACAGATGTGTTAGTTCAATACCCTGTTAAGGCAGTGGAGAACTTTCAGAGGGAAATTAACAGGAGATTGATAACTGACATCGATTAAACATGGCACGTGGAACTAGAACAGTCCACCACAGTGAGCGAAATAAAGGATTCAATTCGAAATTTCAACCACCTGAAGAGGGCCAGAGCGTACAACGGCCGAAACGTTATAATAAATATGGCGACAAAGATGAGGATAATAGTCCGAATAATGTAAATCATGTACATAATACCTCATCTCAGAAATATAGACAGATATCAAAATATCTATTTGAAACAATGACAGTAATCATTGATTGACCATTTCGTTGGGATGTTTTGTTTATTTTACAGTTTTCGTGTTTTTTTATTATTTATGACATTTTTTAAATTATCATTTGTAGTCTGTTTTTATAATATTCTTATTGATGTAATTTAATTTCAGATTTTTATACATTATAATCTTACAATTATATTTATTATTTATTTATCTGTCACTTCACATTTTTTACACATTTTAGGCACGCTCATTCTCTCTCTATCTATCTCCATCTTCCGTTCTCCCTCTCTCTATCTCTATCTCACTCTACATATATATATATGTATATGTGTGTGTGTGTGTGTATGTGGCTGTATGTGTGTTCCATTTTCAGTTTTGTTTTCAAATTATCTGTCTTCTTTGAACTTCCAGAAATCTTTCTTTTTTTTTCTGTTATTCTTTATTTACAATTAAAGATGTGGACTTGTTTTTCTTCACGTACAATCTGGCTTTTCTGATTGAATTGCCGATAATTTGTTTTTGTTTTTAGTTTTTTCCTAACACAACTTTTGTCTTCTGCAGACGCAGACGCTAGCATAATGCAGTCTTAATCTACGAAGTTTTGCTGTAATTTGCCTAATGTAATTTGAATGTGATAAGTTAGAATTAGTCTCCTAGGACCAAGAGAAAAAGAAGGAACAAGCATATATTTGACGTCTATAATGATTGTTCGAATCAGTTTATTAGTAGAAACTGTAGTGAAAGAAAGAAAAAAAGAAAGAAAGAAAGAGAAGAATGAATGAGAGAATATTTAAGGAGATGGGGGGGGCGGAAATGCAAAAATGTGACAACAGTTAATAAGCTGAATAAGAATGAAAAAGTCATAAAAAGAGAAAAGGAGAGAGAAACTGTTTTAAGACTTGAAGGGTAAGAAAATTGTACAAGATCATTAGGCCAAAAGGAACAAGAGGAGAATAGCGAGTAGCGTATAAAAACATGAAAGAACGGTGTAATATAATCAGCAAAGAACTGGAAAGGAACAAGAAGATTAGCAGTAAATCGAGGGAGAGAGAAAGTACAAGCCTGACGAAAAAGTAAGAAATTCATTCAGTTCAACACAAAGCTACAAGTTTGATATACTCAGTAAGGAATTAACTTCTTATTCATTGGTAATGATCGCAAGACCAGGTTTTTAATCATTACACTATGACGAGAAAGAAATAGAAATAGATTAAGGAAATTTTGAGACAATCTGAGGGAGACATTTTCACTGAAAGACATCGAAAAGAGTAAAATAAGTAAAAAAAAAAACAAAACAAAAAACTTTCCAGACAACTGGACGAGAAGCAAGCACAGACTTAAGAGATTCGACGTTAATTACAAGTAATGAGAACAATTAAAATAAAAGTCCAATTTAAAGTAATTCTACAGCATTCTTTGATACAAGTTTATTCTTAATTCAAGTCTATGAATAAGAAAAAGATTGACGCGAACTCTCCTTCAAAGAGTCGCATTTAATCACTGACAACAAATAAAGTATTTTTAGTTATTTAGGATGAGTTTACTGGTTCCAGAGGTAAACATTTTTCACCTTAAAAAAAAGTTATCCAAAGAATACCGATGATTGATACACGCGAAGCAGTGCGAATGAGGCGACCAAAGCTTGGGTATTGATCGGTGGATTGATTTTTTTGTATTATATTGCGGTCTGTTTAAACGTCATGCACGCTTAAAGGAATTTAATGAGCAAGCATATATAATATGACCCTATGAAAGTAATAGACTGGAGAAAAACAAGGATTTCATGAATGTTTTAAACCTGTAAAAGGTTTTCATTATACGCACACTGTCAATCGAATCTTTACTTTTACTTTAAAAACTATTTTTCTGAAAAATTAAATAAAGATCAAGTAATAAAGCTTAGATTTGGTCAAAGATCAAAGTACAATGCATTTTCATCTCAATCACTCCGGTTTCAGTCTTGTACAATCCCACGATATATCACGTTCACAATGCAAATAATATAACTACTAAAATAACTGCATTTCTAATAATGGCATATCCCTTCATATTGCAGGCCATCATGACTCTCCATAGATTCATTTTCTTTTCATTAGAAGTGAATTGCCATGCATTCTTGGGAAAGATTATAGAATGGTTTTCCTTTACCTAATTCCTGGTTTAGAATTCAAAGTTTTTTTTTCTATTAGACTGGCGCCATCCAAGGCTACCCCGTCATTTAACCCTTAGCTGGTGGGGATGGAGAGAAGAAGCAAATTCATATCTTTCCCAAAGCGCCTGTATTTTGAACAGGAGTGGCGGTTTATCCCTTGTTTTCTTTTTAGGATTGGGTGTCCGGTTTCTTCTAAAGTCAGCTACATCTCTGTACTCCTAACGTCTGCACCTGAACTCTGAAATTTTATTCCCTAATTATTTATTTCATTTCATTTTTAATTCCTCCGCCAATAGGAGTAGAAAGGTTCACCTATTGTCCGGTTCACACTCCTCTCAGTCTTTTGAAGAGGAGTAAAAGTTTATCTTTTGTTTCCTGATTAGAATTGGGTTTCCGTTTCCTTCTAAAGTCTGCTTCAGCTCTGTCCTCCTAACACTTGCTTTTTCTACGCTAATATGACTCCACGGGGTAACACTCTACCTTAAAAGGTCTTGGGCCTTATATTAGGGGAACATTAGTAAAAAAAAAAAAAAAAAAAAAAAGGGCATTTGAGTGAAAGTAATTGCAACCGATTAGGATAGAAACCGAATTTCACCAATTCCGCGTTCTGCGATGATATCGCTTATACTACCTGAATATCCGTACTATTGCTGCTACTGACATATAAAAACTAAGAATTAATTTTCTTATTCTTTATATACCGTATTTGTCTCAAGACGTCGGGGATAATGCCTCTCCACAATTTCCTGTCACTGTAGTTCTTAAATTTTGTCTTTTTGCTATTTCGCCTAACCTCTTCCGCCATTCCATTCACTCAACCTTACTAAGTAGCTTATGAGTTATTTTCTGTTTCTTTTGCCTTCAATCTATCCTGTGAGTATCAGATTTTCCAAGACGTCTTTCCTCATTATGTTCCGTTGAAATTTCAACTGTCTCTTCCTGATATTAATTATAAGTTACCTGTTTGTTTCTATTTTCTCTAAAACTTCGTTGTTGTTCACATATTCGGTCTATGGTATCGTCAGCAACATTCTGTAGAATATTTCTGCTGCTTCAAGTTTCTTCTTCATCTTTGAGCAGATTGTCCATCATTCACTGCCTCATAGGAGTATAGATATGACATAACAGTTCAGTATTCTTTTCTTCGTTTCTAACGAAGATTTTTCTATCTGTTAATACTCTGTTTAGCTTTTGGTAGGCATCTTTCGCTAGACCAATAACACTTTCGGATTTCAGTGTCACACTTTCCTTCCCAGATATTCAAATTTTTGTATTCGCTTAATTTTTTATATCTCCAATTTGTAATTTGCATTTTGGGCTTTTCATCTTGCTAACAACCATGAATTCTGTCTTCTTGCAGTTGATGTTTAATCCTTTCTTCTAGGTTTACTTCACTACCGTCTGTAGGGGTTTTTTATGGTTTTCTTTCCGTGTCTGCTGTGTTGTCTCAGAATTGTCTCGTTGAATAAGTCCGGTAAGAAGACACATCCTTGGCTTATACCCCTTGATATGTTTGTATATCTGCTGAACTCATTATGCAGGAGGTCTGCTGCCATTATAGGTTCTTGATTATTGTAATAACCTTCCCAAATATGTCAAGGTGACTGAGAAGTTCCAACAAATCTTTGTACTTTATCGGACTCCTTTGCGTAATCTATAAAACACAGATGCACGTGCTTCTGCATTTGTATTGCATTTTCTGATAACAATATGTGCATAAATATCTCATTCCTTGTTTCATTATCTTTGACAAACCCACACTGTTCTTGTACTATTTCCGGTTTTATCCTGCTGCGATCTCTGTTCAGCAGAATTCGGATGATAAGTTTTATTATGTGTCGCATTAGTCTGTTTTTCTTGGAGTTTACATTCCTTGGCACCTGGTTTCTTAAGCAGTGCTATTAAAATATATCTACTAAGGTCCTCCGACATTTCACCACTGTTGTAGATTTCATTTATTATTTCTATAATCTTGTCTATGCCGAAATCATCTAAGGCTGCCAGCATCTCCTTTACAATTCCGTCTGGCCCTGCCGCTTTGATACTGTTCAATTTGGCCAGTGCAGATTCCACTTCAGATTTTAATATTTCCGGTTCATCGATATTTCTGTGTATTGCCGGTTGTCCTCTTTCGTCGTTGAAGAGTTCTCCTATATATCTGTTGCGTCTCTGAAGTATTTATTATTTCTCTAATATCAGCGTTCCGTCGTTAGATATTATGCATCCTGTTGATAAGCATGTCTTTTGTCCTGATAGTTCTCTTAATTTTATCAGGTTGGTATAGGCTTGGTGGTTTAGGCACCTTTGCTTTTACTTACTGCATGTTGAATGTTCGAATCCACGCAGAAGTGCTTCTTAAGAAAACAGTGTTAACGTTATCTAAAAATTGATTCAATATATATTTTAAAGCATTTAGAAAAATAGTCTGATTCCGAATTCTATAATTTGGATCTGATCCTCATAAAAATTAAAGCAGTAAAATAATTAGGATTCTTCTATGCTATTTCATCAAAGGTGAAAGTTTATCAAATCAAAAAATAATAACATTTCTTATTACTTAAAATTAAATTTTGATCTTACAAAGTTATCCTAATCAAGATATTTTATAAACACGTTTCGCGACATTAGGGGATATGGCAAATAAAAACACAACATCTACACTTAATTACACAAACTGACATGTCTATCTTGCTCATTATAGTAACAACGTTTCGGCTATTGCATACATCAACCTTCTTCAGATGCTTGTCCTGTGGGACAGTAGTTTTAGTGAATATAAGAATTGGTTAAATGCATAGTTTGTCTGATGACAGCAATTTCAATCCTTAGGCTAGTGAGTGAAAGTCATATGCTCTGGTTCAGTGCAACGAGAAGAAGCGGCATCACAAGGACGAATTAATTGAGAGAAATAAAATAATAAGAGTTACTTCCCCTTGCATGAACTATGGAATGATAATAATAAATTGAGATTTGTCGAAAAAGGGCTAGATTCGAATTTTTCAGAAATGAATACGTAGGTAACTGAAGAAGGCCGGATTGTACAACAGCCTAAATGTTTTAAACAGCCAAAATGATGAAACTGGTTTAAATAAAATCAGTTTTTGATTTTGTCTCTAATAAGGACGTATAAAATGAATTTATATTTTAGGTTATGTCTTGGTGGTTAAACATTGTTAAATTCAGCTTGGGTTTCAAATAGACGAGATGGTTCACAAATCAACGTGGATTGTATATTTTATAATTTTTAAGATAATTTTAAATTATTTTTCAGTAATGAAACGCTGTATCCTAAAATGTCCACGGCCTAAATTAAATTATGGGAGGAAATATTCAGAATATTTAATAAAAAGAGTAGTCGGAATAAAGATGCCCCGGTGTTTGTTTTTTTTTGTTTTTTGTTTTTTTTTGTTTTTGTTTTTGTTTTGTTTTTTTCTAATAAACAATAATCATCTCGGCACGTCTATTTGAAACTGAATGGTAGGTTCTAAAGTAACACGAAAAATATGTTCTCTAAAAATTCGTAGTGTTACATTAATGGCTGTCATTTACGTTTTGTGAACTGTAGTCATACGAGGAGCAATACACTTTAAGTGTCTTTTTAATTGCAAATTTGATCTTAAATTGAAAAAAAATAATTACTCTATTTTTATTTCGTGATATTTTTTATTCAAATTAATCTTTTTTTTATTTTCTACTGTTTAACTTATTTGTTTGCATCTTTTTAATGCGTTTTCTAATAGCAGTTAGCTTCTTTTTTTTAGCTAAGTTTTGATATCGCCTCAAAATAGTAAACCGCAGTGGACTGAGATAATCTCTAATAATCTTAGTAATTTTGATCTGCTATAATTTTAATACCAGTAGAATGTAAAACGACATGACTATCCATCCAGACGTCCATCCATTCATGCATCCATCTAACCAGCCATCCGTGTAGTGCTGTCAAAAGAAAGAAAAAAAACAGAAGGCAGAAGCTTGGACTGCCTGGTTGCAGAGAATGAAGGGACGAAGATTATACGAAATCCTTTTTTTTTTAAAACTAACCGATAGAGAAAAAAGGGAGAGAGAGAAAGCTCAGTTTAGGGCGGCACGGTTTTTTGCCTGTCCGTGTCATTTTCATTTGGTATTGTCTTTCATTCTTCAATGAACTTGTGACACCTTTCCCGCGTCTTTTTTTTTTTTCAAGTCACGTGATTCCTGTGATGCGAACGAGTTTTTTGCAGACGTGAAAAGTGCACAGTTTCTGACTTCGATATGAAACATAAAAAAATTATCGGAGGAAAAAACCGATTTCAGAGAAAGAAAAAAGTCAACAAAGACTGAAGAATAAAAATAAATAAATAACCGTACTCATAGAATCCGAAAGATAAAAAGAATGAGGCAGATATTTTTGGCAAAGAAAAAAAAATTCTAACATCATTTTCGTCCGTCAATGTCATTATAATTGTGAGAAGGAAACATGGAAGCAACTGCGAAGATGGCGTATGCCAGACTGCATAACTTAATGATCGATAATAGTTATCAAGCATACGCCGAGTGTCTTCTTTTCCTTTACTCTCAGGCGCTTTACTACGGATTTTCTCTTTTTCAAATCTTTTCTTTGTTATCCTTTTTCCATATAACATTTCTTCTTCTTCACTTTCTCCTTTTTCTTCGTCGTCAGCCTTATAGGTTTAATATTATATTCATTAATACGTTCTAATATTTCTGCTAATATCGCTCTTGCATCACGTGTTATTGTTTCTCCTCTATGCCAATAGCTTCAGGAAGTCCGAGTTCGTGGTTATTACGTTTACTCTTTTACGCTTTATGGCTAATATTACTATTAGTATTATCAGTAATATTAAAACGTCAAATACGTGAAGGAATTAATATCATTATTTTTATTACTGTGTTTCATTCTAGTTAGTAATGCTTTCATCATCATTATTATCATTAGCTGTCCTTGTTATCCAAGAATCTGGGTTTTGTAGGAGATAAACTTCATTTTGTGGAGGATGTGAAATATTGTGTTGCTCTAATCTTCCAAAGGGAAGATATATATACTGATCTGAAAATCAGTATTTAAATATTAGCACGGGTGAAAAATAGGCAACCAATTCATCTTTGAGAAAGATCTCAAAGGGACTGCAATTATTCTGATTCCTGTATATAAATTTGGTTTAGTTTGTGCTTAATTACTTCATCATTCCAAAGTTTCTTCTAAAGGTTTACGCCTATCTGTTTGCGCGTGTTTATTTTATAATACTAATATAATTATCTTTATTTTATATGCGCGGTTTCTCTTCAGAGCGTGGTCAATCATTGCTGTTCAAGACTTTATATCCTTTGTCAGTATTGTTTGTCACCTTAATATCCCACCCAGTCCTTGTTCTGTCATCTATTTACACTTGCTTGTTAGGAAGATTACCGGATGTTTCCCTCTTCTTTTTTTGATTTAATATGCTCTGGGAGTGTCAGATTCTCCAGTCCTTCTTTCTTCATTATGTGGCACAGAAATTTCAAACTTCCTTTCAGATTCTAAGTACAAGCGTATTTTTGTTTCCATTTTACTTAAAACTGTTTTATATTGCTCACATGTAATCTCCATGGTATTCTCTGTATCTTTATGCAGAACCTCATCTCTGTTGCTTTAAGCTTATTCTTCATCTCTGAGGAAATTATTCATCTTTCGCTGCCATATAGGGGAGGGTTTGATATTATATAAAAGTTCTGCACTACTATCGCTGTTTCTTTTTATTTTCCTTACCTTGTGGAAAGGTATAATTCCTTATACAATGCCCGTTTGAATTTCTGTTACTGTTGTAACGTCGGGAACGTTACTGGATAGAATAATAACGAAGGTTGGTAATGAACGATAATACTTCGGGCAAGAACAACACATAAGATTTGCTAGCGACACGTGGAAGTAATCAACTGCTAGAAGTGAGTCAAATGGATTCCACAATGAATCTCCAACTGTAGGATATCTACCAACCGTCCCACGCGGTCAGATGTAGCACAAGGCAGAATTTACTGTGAGGTATCCGAGTCCGAAGGCTCGGCCAGAAATTCCCCGTAGACCCCGTATAAAACGAGGTCGGGTAGATGTTTCGCGAGACGAGACTTTGCCCTTCGACATTGCCTCGTCTGTGGATCTTCTCTGTCTCCAGGCAGAGAGTTCGAGCTGGAGACCAACATACAGTATTTACTACTGTATTTATGGAAATGGAGATATACCCATTATTGTTCGTATGTATGCTAAAACAGTTACACATTTTCTCTCTGTTAAAACATTTCCCAGATATTTCTATACTTGCTTGATCTCGAATTCATAGCTCGCATCTTGGACTATCTCACTTGATAACGACCATACGTTCTGTCTTCTTACAGATGATGGTCTGTCTTGCTTTACTTTCCCACGTTGTTTAGAATTCTAGATTCTTTGCAAGTCTGCCATCAACACTGTCTCATCTCCGTATTTTTTTTTTGTTTTTTGTTTTTTATTAAGATTGTGTCCACTGATAATAAACCCTAATATGACTTCTAAATCATTACAGATTACTTCCCCGTAAATATTCAATAAATCTAATGAAAAGCGAATCCTTTTTTTCTATTTTTAAAAGCTTCAGTTTGTAATATTCGAAACGCATCAGTTTTGTAGAAGGATAAATTTGTAAAATTGGCTCTTGGTATTTATTGGTAGCTTAGTCAAGCGCATGATCAAATAAAGAGGAAATCGAGACAGGCATATTATTTTGTGCCAGATTTACAAGTAACGGGGTGGTTCTGCCAGCATCGAAAATCAAAATCACAAACCTGTGACTACAAATAATGCTGCTGATGCGATATGTGCAGTTACATCTACCAAACGATTATAAGTATATCCTTTAAACTGATAATAAATCCTGGTAGGACATTTAGTTCTTTTAAGATTTCTTCGCTTTAAAAGTGAAATTAATCTGGTGGAGAAGACGCATCCTTGTACTATCATCATTTTCAATATCACTTTTTGGATCTTGGAAAGCAAAAAGTGACACCATCTCTCTTCAACATTCCAGTATATTTTACAACAGCCTGGATCTATTGTCAGACTGTCACTAGCATACTTCTGCTTTATTTTTGTTTTCTGTCTGTAGCATTCTCCAAGAAATCGATTACGACTATCATTATCGTTCCACTTACTGAATTTTCCTAGCAGTCAGACCAGAGGCCTACATTGAATAATAAATGAAAGCAAATATTCTCAGCACCCCAATCCTCATGTTAGTATTATAGTAATTTTCATAGTATATTGTCTTTTGATTGGTTCCTAATTTTACAGTTTTTTTCAGCTTTCTTTTCCAGACTCAGTAAAACTGTGCCTCGTGCTTCGATAATAACAATCGCCATTGTCAACTTCATCAGCTTTCTAACAAGGTCGAGATACTAATCTTTTTACTTTCTTTCATATCAAACCTGTAATCTGCATAAACAGTGAAATGATTTCTTGTTAAGTACAATCGAATCTATCTTTTTTATCTCGATTGTAGGATTACGTTATTTGTCTCACCGTTACAAAAGGTTCGATATGTTTAGTTCTGGTCTCTACATATACCAAATATTGTCACTTGCACAGTTCCCAATTGGTCACCTTTCCTGCCCAGTTATGCCTATTCTTTCCTGGTTAAATATGTAATTTACACTATCATTTTTATTTCCACACAGTCTACAATAGCTGTTTACCTGTGTTTTTCTATTTTGACCATCTCCAAAACTAAGCAGTAAATAACCTAATGATGAGAAAATTATAAAAAATAAATAAAGAATCACTTGACATTAAGGCTGAATTTTTTTTTTTTTTAAATAGCATACCCTTTCCAGAATTCTAAAACAAGTTTCTCAGTTTCATGAGCATGGCGGGTCATAACTGTAAGGTTCTGAACTAGTGGAACTAATGAATGTAGCTCGCCCAAACTTCTGCCATGGAAAAGTAGGAAAAGGCTAGTAATGTTTTGTCCGTGAGGAACGGGTTGTAGAGTAGAAATAATTAATGACTCACAATAAGAAGTTTATGACGACCCACTTTAAAGTGTCCGATAAGTGAACGATAAAATTAGTCTGGGATCACTTGAGTCGACAGCTCTAGTAGCCTCTGAATCGTAGAAATAAAACCGACCAACTTATAGCATTTAATGTACCTAATTTGTCCTTATCTAAGCGTTTTTCTCTATAACTAGAATCAGGTAATTGATTGTATTAAACTAGTCTTGATAATCATTCCGCATTTAAGCCCAGGGTTAATCTATAGTTAGGCCGGATGCATGACATTTTTCAGGTAAAATAAACATTTAAATCACAGTAGAATCAGGCTTGTTTATTTCTTGCCAATTTTTCTGTGAAAAAGAGCGATTCGCTCAGTGATCGACAACTACCATTCATTTAATTTCCATACCTGGTGAGATTCTGGAGGAACTGCGGACAGTTCACATGACATCGTTCTGACCGGAGTCTTTCGAGGGGATACTGATGAGGAGTTAAGAACCTCCTCCAACAATTTAAACACAACATATATTTTAATCGAGCTGCTATTGGATACCGGACAATGCATTAATCTGATGATTTCACACATCTCGCTAAATAGTGAGGTGAGGCAGTCAACAATGTCTTATTAGAGCTATTAAAATTATTATTTCTTGTGTAAAATAAATGCTTTTTTACATCATGTAGTTTCAGATTTATTAACATAACGACGTATATAATATACCTGACATATTTCAAATAATGTTTTCATGATTTTTTCTAAGTTATTTGTCAAGAGTTTGATGGATGGCAAATATAAAAACAATTGTGTCCCTGAACAGAAATAAGCGCTCGATTAGATGAACATGTTAATCTAAAGGTCTGTGGAGAGATATCAACAGTGAACCTCTTACACGAATAGTATAATTTAAAATTTATCACGTTTTAAAAATTATGGATAGAATGAAAATATACATGTTTCTTATTCACAAATACGACCAAACCTTACTTAGGATTATTTCTGCAGAACTTTCTTTTATAATATTTATATTAAGAGTTAAGTGTGGGAAGTATAGCCTTCTTTGATTTTAGATGATAATTCTTCCGAATCATTATTATGGAATTCAAGCAAACCTGAAAATTGGCTCAAATATCAACATTTATTGGTCGTTAATGAATGATCTGTGTTCTTCTTCTATTTACCTTGCCGCTTCAGTACAATTTCCTATCATTTTTAGCAATATTTGTCCCCTTATTATCCCTCACTTTCTTTTCTGTTATCAATTATACAAGCGCTCGATGCCTATCTTTCCTTTAATATATTCTGTGATTATGAAATTACACTTTCTCCATTATGTCACCCATTAATTTCAACTGGGACATTCTAAGTATAAGTGTCCTTTTTATTTCTATTTTCATTAAGACTTTCTCGTCATTCACCTGTTTCGTCTATAATTCTTAGCATCCATCTGTAGAACCACAGATCTGTTGCCTTAACAGATCTGTGATCTCTTTATGTGTGAGGAAATTATCTAGCCATCACTGTCATATAGGAGGACTCATATTACACGGCAATTCAGCATTCTTTTTCATTTTGTTTCAACGAATTTTTTCTTGTTTCTTAATATTTCTTTAGCTTTTGGAGGGCATCTTTCGCCTTTCCAATATGTCTCCTGATTTTAGTAAGACATATATTCCGTCATTTGCTAAAATGTTCCTCATGTATTTAAATTTCTGTACTTGCTTGATTATCTAGTTATCTTACTGCCTCGCTGTTGAGATTAAATAAATTAGATGAGCAGATGCATTCCTATACATTCTTATACGCCTTTCTTTCTCTTTTCAAATTTTCAGTTTGTAATAATCCAAACGTATGATGTTGTAGAAGGAACATTTTCTAAAATTGACTCTTGATATTAAATAACACTAATTTACTTGAGTGGAAAGAGAAACAGAAAGATTCCAAGTACCGAGGAGTTTCTGTTTGCATCGAAAATCAATATCATAAATCCTGGTTTATTCCTTACCTTGGACTTCAAATACTGGTGCTGATGGAATATGCGCAACTACCACACAGCGTAATGACTAAGCGTATATAAAAATAGCACAACCCATTCAAAGTATGTATGGCAACCCAAAAAACAAAAAAAAAATCACATAAAAATAACATGAAAAATAAGAAAAACAGTATCAACTTTTAAAAAAAAAACAAAAAACAACAATGTCATTCTTATCTATGAGAGAAAATAGCCTAAATGTCTTTCTAGAACAAGATGGACTCTTAAACTAAAATTGACACGAGACCAAAAAGACTAAATAAAATCTCGTAACCTAAATGTAATAATTTTTTTTTTTCATATGTCAATACTTAGAGCCCTCAAAACATACACAAAACAAAATTATGCAAATTAAATAAGTAAATGCAAGATATAAATTAATAAAACAATAAATAAATATATTAATAAAACAATAAATAAATGTATAAATAAATTAAGCAATGACTAGGGGCAATGACTAGGGGCAATGACTACAACTGACCAAAGCTTTATTTCCCCCCCTCCACTTTCTTTAATCCACTTGTGGCCTACATATAAAACCCGCTAAAGGAGTAATGCCACTTAGTCTGAAGATAGCAGTGAGGCATAAAACTGACAGTGACCATACCGAGTTAATTCGGATGTTCACACTGTCTTTCGCCCTCTCATTCTCTCTATGCGTGTGGGTGTGGGTGTATGTGTGCGTGTGGGTGTGTATGATACTGCAGACACTATAAAATTGCCCAAAATAGACATATTCTTAATTTCCGAATATGGTCAGTACATTTTGACAGCGTTAATAACTGATTTCATTAACAATTTGTTTCTTGTTTTTTTTATAATATAAAGTTTACAACGCTATTGAACGTTTTTCTTATTTGAAGTTATGTATGGCATTCGTGTTCACTATGAGCATATGTTGCATGTGGAGGTTGGTTCAATTTTATCATAGTTTAAATGTGTTTGTATGGAGCTCTGGTCGAAGAGATGTAGATTTAGTCGTCTTGTGGGGCGGGTGGTTTTGCCAGCAATATAAGTATTTATAGGTTTCTTTTCACATGTACATACAATTTTTCATTGTACGTACATTTTATTTCTCATGTATACACACACACACACACACACACATATATATATATATATATATATATATATATATATATATATATATATATATATATATATCAGTACGGTAGCACCATATGGAAAAAGAAATAATGCATTGAAAGCTATCAATATTAAATCAAACCACCCGAGATATATTAAGGGAAAAATATCAACAAGCTTAGAACCTAGGTTTGCACGTAATTCATCCTCCAAACATATTTTCAAAAGTGTCAACAACGACTACAAGGAAAGGGCAACTATATTGTATTAAAATTTAAAGATGTCAGTACAACTGCAGTAAACAATGAAATAAAGAAAAGCAAAATTAAAATTATTTAGATGCCCCACCACCATTTCATTTTAAAGGAAAAATTAAAGTTAGCAGAAGTTTGTTTTTCTTCAATATGAATTAAAACTTTTCCTACCAACAATGTATTTCATAAACCTTTTAAGCTGAACACAATAAAGATTACTAACAGTTTTATCCTCAGCATGCAACCTTCCATTAAAAGCCATAATGAAAACTTATTAAATAGTAAACAACAGTAAACACGTTATCTATAATTTAAATTAATAATTTAAAAAGTGAAAATTATTCGGTGGAAGCAACATGTAGATTAGGACATGTTTAGAAATTGAGTTTCTTGTCCTCAAGGCCCAAATTATTTTAAATAAGAAAATCTGAATTACTCGGGATGTGTACATGCCTGGAAATACCGACTGGTGAATTTAAATTCAAGATGAATTTTATATCTGGGTCGATTGTGAAAAAAATGATTTCCATACTATTTAAATAAGAAAATTGGAGGCGTTATCTGAAATTATATGATGGTTTGCCGATCCTTTTCAGAGGGTGAAACTTATATTGTTGAGGTAATATATTTCTATTATCTCACTCTCTCCTTATATATATATATATATATATATATATATATATATATATATATATATATATATATATATATATATATATATATATATTGTAATGACAAAAGTACGCAAACGTCCTGGTATGACGATAAACTACATCCGCGTCCTGGGTATGGCGATAAACTACATCCAACAGCAAGGCCTCGGATAATGTTTTCCGAAAAAGAATGTTGCCAGCTATACGTTTTTGAAACAATAATGTTGCCAGCTATGCGTTTTTGAAACAATAATGATGCCAGCTATACGTTTTTGAAACAATAATGTTGCGAGCTATACTTTTTTGAAACAATAATGTTGCCAGCTATACTTTTTGAAACCATAATGTTGCCAGCTATACGCTTTTGAACGTCCTGGGTAAGGCGATAAACTACATCCGCGTCCTGGATATGGCGATAAACTACATCCAACAGCAAGGCCTCAGATAATGTTTTGGGAAAAATAATGTTGCCAGCTATACGTTTTTGAAACAATAATGTTGCCAGCTATACTTTTTTGAAACAATAATGTTGCCTGCTATACGTGTTTTGTAAAAAATAATGTTGTCAGTTATACGTTTTTGTTAAAAATAATGTTGCCAGCTATACTTTTTTGAAACAATAATGTTGCCAGCTATGCGTTTTTTGAAACAATAATGTCGTCAGCTATAAGTTTTTGAAACAATAATTTTGCCAGATATCCGTTTTTGAAACCATAATGTTGCCAGCTATCCATTTTTGAAACAATAATGTTGCCAGCTATAAGTTATTTTGTAAAAAATAATGTTGCCCGCTATACGATTTTGAAACAATAATGTTGCGAACTATAAGTTTTTGAAACAATAATGTTGCCAGCTATACGTTTTTGAAACCATAATGTTGCCAGCTATAAGTTTTTTGTAAAAATAATGTTGCCAGCTATACGTTTTTGAAACAATAATGTTGCCAGCTATACGTTTTTGGACCCATAATGTTGCCACCTATGTGTTTTTGAAACAATAATATTGCCAGCTATAAGTTTTTGAAACAATAAAGTTGCCAGCTATACGTTTTTATTCCATACAAAATAGGCATTTAAAATTCATATAAACTAGATTTGGCATTAAATAACCCACATAGGTTGATATGCTATAAAACCCAAACAAACAAACAAACAAAAGTACGCAAATGTAGAATTTAAGAAAGCTTTATTCAACTGAGAATGCAATGTTTGCGTATATTGCCCTTTTATAGTCCCAGTAAACAGAAATAGCTCTCTCAAAGAGGAGAGTATCAAAACAAGGTGAGACCACTCTTGATTATTCATGCCATATATATATATATATATATATATATATATATATATATATATATATATATATATAAAGAGAGAGAGATGGAAAATGAAACGCTGAAATGTAAAAAGTGTGTTTGTGTGTGTGTGTGTGTGTGTTATAGAATATTTCACGCTAATTTCAGAGGATAATTTTGCAATTATTAACATTAGAAATCCCAAATTCGACTCGTATTCGTTCACCAATGACTAGCACCTAAAATAGGTTTTGAAAAAAGAATTAAAGAGACGACGAACGATTTTTTAAAATAAAAAGTAGCAAGATAAATTTATAGAAATAAATAAATGTATATGAAACCAATTCTAACTTATATAAAATTTGATCTTTAACCTTAAATAAAGTTTTAATTTAAAATCTATGATGAATAAAACGACTTAAACAGCATCAAATACAAACTCTACATTAATATTTCCATGAAATGAATTTATATTGATAAATCTGCATATTTTATAAATGATACGAACTTTCCATTGGTCATCTCACTCTGTAAACGAGCATGTTTTCACTATATTTTAAATAAAATTTGTTTTGTTTACTTGCTTTTTATTAGGTTACGTGCATGAAAAATAACCTGATTTTTAAGAATGGCAATATTCTCTCGAGTGAAGTTATTACCATTGAGTAAATGAATAAAGAAGAATAGGAAAAAGAAAATGCATGTAAAAGAGTCGACGAGTTTTAATCTTTTATTTGTTTCTTGAAATGAAATCACGTCATCATAGCTCGGTATTTCTTTTCTGCCTGTCATACGTTGCCAAGTGTCTGGTCTTTACCAAATGCGATCCGAAAGCGTCTGTTATGTGAAAGGATTAACAGATTAAAGCAATGTCTTTGTTCTCACCCAAATTCTTCCATTTGCCTCATTTTCCTAAATGATTCTTTTTTTTTTTTTTTTAAAAAAAACACTTTAGAAATGTGACATCCTTTCTCTACTTAGTGATAGCCAGAAGGATAAAACAGGTAAACGAATCCATAAGGCTTCTGGTTCGTTTCAATATTCTCATCTTGTTAGTCATGAGGCTGTTTTTTCGGGCGTTATCAGTACATTTCGCAGGTCAACATGCTGTCTAATATGCATCAAATGAAGCAGTAAAATATGGTTGAAGAGGATCATCACATTGTATGTCTTAAATGCATATTAAAGGCAATCGACTTATTGTAGATACATCAAAACAGGTATGTAATTTCTTGATTCAGTTTTTAAGTGTGTATTATTTCCTTTATTTAGTTTAATTATTATTCCTATTGTTTAATCAAATCAGAGAAACCAAGTGACTGATTTAATTGCTTATTTTCCACTGGTGCTCGTAATAATTTAGTTTTAATAAATATTTATTAAGTTGATCCACTTAAGTCTGTCTCAAGGGTCAAGGTGATTTTTCTTTCTTTTACAACCTATTTGTTATAAAATCGCTACTACGGTGGAGTAATGGATAGCGGTTCAGATTGAGGAATCGGAGAGCCGAGTTCGAATTTCATCCGAATCTATTACATTCACTTACGTGCTAATACCCTTGGAAAAGATATGAATCCTCTTCTGGGTAAATAGCAGGACAGACCGGGTTCTGCAGCCTTGGATGGCAACTGGTCTACCGCAGAAAGAAATAGCAACCTACTACGGGAAAAAAATCTGTTATGTATTGAAAGTTACATGAGCACACATGCCACATAACTAACTGACTATATTCTAATATGCGGCTTACAAATTAGAGAAAAAAAAATCGAGCACATTCAAAAATGACTTAGTAATGTTTATCAGAGGTCGGAAAATGCGTCACCGAAATGCGAACGCGCATTGGGATAGTGAAATATGCTTTCCAAAAGCTAAACAGAGTATTAAGAAACAGGAAAAGTTCGTTACAAACAAAAAAACTTGGTACCTAAATGGTATGCAATATCATTCTTCCTGTATAACGGTGAATGTTAAAAAATATACTCAGAGATGAAGAAGAGGAATTAAGGCAAAAAAATATGGTTCAGCAGAAAGATGCAGAAAATACCGTGGATTGAACAAGTGAGAAACGACAAAGATTTATGGAAACAAAATATACGAGGCTCAACTGAAAAGTTCATAGGCTGACTAAGATCATCTCATGGAATGTGATCAAATGAGGCTTATTTATCAGCATATTCAACCTTGCGGTCCACACACTTCTTCCATCGGTATTTCAATGCTTCGATCCCATTGGTGAAAAATCTTTCATCCTGTTAGCCAATAACGTCATCAACAACAGATAGGATGTCATCATCCCTGCGATACTAGTTCCCAGCCAAATGGTTTTTCATGTTAGTGAACGGATGATCATCAGGCAAGGTCAAATCAGGAGAATAGAGAGAGTGATCAACTATTTCAAAGTCAGAGTCACTCGCAGCAGCGATTGAAACCAAATAATGGTGTGCTGCAGCATTGTTCTGATGAAACAAGACCACTTTCATTAGTTTTCCTGGACGTTTGTTCTTCACAGACTTTCATAACTGCCTCAACAAGGTAGCATAGTACTTTCCCTTGATGCTGTGATCCTTTTGAAGATAGTCAATGAACACAACACCCTTTGCATATAAAAAAAACTAAGGCCATCACCTTCCCTGCAGATGAAATGACATTGACTTTATTTGGAGAAGATGAGAAGGGGTGTCTCAACTTCATGGATTGTCTTGGGCTCAAACTGATGAACCCAACACGCATAATGGGTTATAAAACGTCCAAGGAAACCAGCTGGATCTGCCTCAAATAATGCCAATTTTCCCATGAAGTTATCAGTCTGAAGCGCTTTTGATAAAATGTCAGATGTGGCAGCCACTGAGCAGAAACCTTCGTAGTACCAAATATACTGTGCAGTGTATTCTCAACCTTCTGGCGGAATATGCAAATAGCATTGGCTATTTGATTTATAGTTAACCGACTGTTATCCATCATCATATAGTGAACACGATCAATGTTTTCATCGGAGGTGACAGTTGCAAGAGATCCAGATCTTGGGTAATCTTTAAGACTCTCCCTTCTCTTCTAAATTCAACTGCTCATCTTTGCACTGTTGATAAAGCTGGAGTGACATTCCCTCATGTAGCACCCATATCAGCATGAATGTTGTTGAGGGCTAAACCCTTTTTCTGCAGGTGCTTGATAACACCACGGTGACATTGTCTATTTTCAAGTGATGCCGCTATTCGTTACTTTTGAAGTCATTGAGAAGTCAGATGTTAGTTTAGCTGGAAAGAAATGATCCAGACGAGTTAAAATTACTGCATGCAAGATTTCACAGCTCTAGAGTCAGCCAATGACATTTTCAGCCCACTCTCGTATTGTGCATCATAAATGGACATAAAGAAGAAAGTGGGCTTAGAAAATTTGACACCCAAAGGGCATGAGGTGCAGAGGAAAACAGCGCATAACTTACCTAATGTACTTGTGTAAATGGTTAGCATAACGGGGACCAGGTGAGATGAATAGAAGATAAAATTTAATAAGAGCTGCACAAGACAGAATATTGTGAAGAATCGTGATTGCCCACGTCCTAAAGGTACCCTAGTAGAAGAAGAAGGAAACTGTACAATGTAACAAATTAAAAAAACAATAAAAACACTTCAAATCTGTAGATTTCAAATTACTTATCCTAAATAATCTAAAAGTAACTTTCTTTTATTAGTGAACAAAAATATTTATCAATCAAAATACTTTCATGAGTACGAATATGATTTTCATAATTACACAAAATAATTTGAAAAAATATCTTGATAGCATTTAAAATGTCTGTGGTTATCTTCTTTCACGTACAGTGTCTCTCCAAGAAGTCTGTGCTCATAACTCTCCACAATTTCTAATTATTTTGTAGCGCTAAGGAATGTTTGTCGCTAGTACCTGCTCTATCACCCATTTACACAACATTGTTAGGAAGGTTACTCACTGTTAAACTCTAATCTTCTGGTCTGCGAATATCAAATTTGCCAAGCTTTCTTTTCTCATTATTTTTCCAATAAATGTAAAATGTCTCTTACTTATATTATGTATAAATATCCTCTGTGTTTCTATTTTCGTTAAAACTTCTTCCTTGCTCACGTGTTTTGTCTATGATATTCTCAGCGTCGGTCTACAGAATCTTTCTGGTCTTAAATCTCCTAGTCATCTCTAAGGAAATTGTCTAGCATTCATTGCTATATAGAAGGAATTGATATTTAATATCAATTTCAAGTTTCTTAATCCCTTGTTTAGCTTTCAGAAAACTTCTTTCATTATTCGTATTCCGTCGTCTGTTATAACATTTTCCAGATTACTTGATTTTGATGTCTTCGATTTGTTGCTCGTATCTTGAACAGACCTCTTTTCTGATACTCTTACATTCTGATTCTTGCAATTAATGGTTAACCATTCTTGCTTTATTTTACTGCCTCGTCTACAAGTAACCGTAGTTTTTATTTTGTATCTGCAATCAACACAGTGTCATCAGTGTGTATTATGTTAAGTATGTATCCACCAATAAGAAATCGTAGTAGGACTTCTAGTTATATGATAAGCATAGCACAGTGCTATATTTATAGTGCAACAAACATTTTATTTCGCTTCATGTTTAACCATTTCATCTACACTGCTTAGCACATGATAGATATGCATGAAAAAATATGCGAAACAGCGACTAACTATGCATAATAGGGACGAAATTTTAAATGTTTTTAACATTGGCTGATGACCTTAAGTCACTGATGGTTACGACCGATACGAAATATTGGCTTTTATTTCAACATTTATTTATCTTATTGTAAAATCATATTCGCCACTTGTTCTGACATAACGTTATTTTCGAACGTAGCTAATGAGAACACGAGATCTCATACACGTAACATTAATTCTTATTTAACTCCAGACCTCGTCAGTTACTGTCAGTCAATGGGCATGTGGCCCCTTGACTCGCCCAGCGAAATTTGATCGCACATCTTACCAGGGGGTGAGAGACTCCTTTTTTCTATTCTACGTGCATGTTTATATATCCATTTGTCATGAGTTTTTCTCCCACGTGTGCACATGCAGCTGCATCAAACACATTTACATGTTTAGGACAACAACTAAGATTGGGTGAAGTGCGGATCGCCACGCCCGAGTAAGAGGTCATCTCTCAGGTGAACCTGCTAATGCACATGGCTCCTTTGATGGTCTGGTGTAACATTGAGCGCAACGTCTGCAGTGAGTCACATACTACACTGCTACCGAGCAGGAATACAATGATAATGTTTGAAACTATTTTTTTCTTTTTTAAATCTCTTTTTGACATTGACCATATAAGAGAAAAAAGTTTGGTTAATATCGAATAAAAATTGCCATGGGGCTTTGTTCTAAATAGAGCAGTTAAAATCATGTCAGGTGATAATACACAAGGTCTACAGCTCCAGGATTAATTGGTGTGACCACGTGATCTTGCCCCGGTCAAAAGTGAAGACATCGGGTAATTGCGTTCTAGAGATTTAGTGCGCTACCTAATGATGCGTGGAAGAAAGACAATTTGGTCAAGTCAGAGGATAAATTGAGACTCATCTCTCATTGGGCAGAAATCCGATATCAGCCACTACGAGGGAACGCTTACGTTGATTTATTGTAATATTTTATCAAATTCAGGAACATCGCTTAGGCTGTGCCAATCGCAAATTAATGTGAGACCGGAGGGAGAGTATTGCAATACCTGATTGACAAACATTGTCTTTCTCGTTGTTTTCGTTCCGTTTATAATCGACATTAGCTTATTACAAAACTGGATGAAGAATGCACGTACAAACTTACACACCTTAACATACACGCACATACAAAAATGCACATATATCTACTCACAAATATTTTTGCATGATTATCGTTATATGTGTGTCTGTGTGTGTCTGTGCCTCTGTATCTGTGTGTGTGTGCATGTCTATGCATGTGATACTTCTTTTAATTAAGGCCCTTATGTACACAAAAATAACGGTTAGCAACTAGGTAAGGGAAACTGGCGAGCCGAGTTCGAATCCCGACCGAGTTCGTTTCGTTCACTTTCGCAGAAATACCATTGGTAAAGGTATTAATTCATCCTTCCTCCCCAGGTATGTGTTAAATAGCAGGACTGACTGAGCTCTTTCGCCTTTAAATGGCAAACTGTTAAGTTGAAAAGAAACTCTGAATTCCAAACCAATTTTAAGAAAGATCGGCTCCATCAGTCTATATCATCCAAGACACACCATTGCTGTTATGGCTGCAGTACATATGGTGCCCATACGACCCTAATGGGTGACGGGACTCGTGGCATGACGCGTACACAAAAAAGATTATTACATTTGAAAATAAACATTTTATATCGAAGCCCTCGGATGTATGAAAATATCAATTACTCTCTACGAAAGTTAATACGAAATAATTTTCTCCTTGAAATGATTTAACGCTAACTTAATTATATTTTCAACAGATAAATATATAAGAATAAGACGTTAGATATATCTACAGCAATTTTGAAGCAATTAATGATTTTTTTCATCCGATATTATTTCTCATCAATATCGAGTTTATATTTAGTTGTTAGTTTCTTTAGCGTTTACACATTTTGGCGTCAAGTTAGGTCTATTGTTTGGTTGGCTAACTGATCCTTGTTGCAGAGACCTACTCGCAAACAGAGAATCAAACTATGTTTTATACTGCAACTATATCGTTACAGTTTCTAGGAGAGAGCGGTGCATATATTCTGACCTGATCACCAGTTTAAAGACCACGATCAAACCCTTGGTCACAAACTAAAACAGCCATCGATTGCGTCTGAACTGGTTCCCCTACCTAGTTTTACCCACGGGGCTTGGGTCAAACCGTGTTATGGTTTTTCAGGTACGTTATTATGTTGATGCAGGAAGGAATAGTCACCTCCAGGTCCGATATTATCAAGAAGTCACCTTCTTAACAAATCGACTATTGTAAGATTCGAACTAGAGTTTTCTGGCCGGGATGCTTATGTACTACCCACCCCCACCCCTGTGCAACCGACTCCCAACAAGATGTTTCCCCGATCGCTATAACCATAACCTGATAATGGATAGGGTTAACTGGTATCTTCCACTCCTATACACACAAATAGCCCACAAACATAACCTGTAGTGGCGTCCGGGCCTTGTAAAGAATGAACCTCGCTGTTTTAAAAATGCCACTTTACACGCCAAGAGAACGAGAATTACTACTATCAGGAACATATATTATTTTCCTATCAGAAAAAAAATACTCTTATATATATATGTGTGTGTGTCTGTGTGTGTGTGCGTGTGTGTATGTGTGTATCTATGTATACATATAAATAAATAAATATATATATATATATATATATATATATATATATATATATATATATATATATATATATATATATATAGTTAAAGATCAAATGCATATCACATATGGATCGGAATCCGCCAAGATGTTAAGATAAAGTTCAAATAGAAAACGTTTAGCAATCTAAAATATTTCACTTTTATTAAAGCTTCGTCAGATGTTGAGAGAAAACAAAGAGACAGAACAGATATTTACGGTTTTAATACACGGAATACTGATCAATGAGAATCGATTGAAACAAAATTCAATTTTGTTTCAATCGATTCTCATTCGTCATTATTCCGTGTATTAAAACCGTAAATATCTCTGACGAAGCTTTAATAAAAATGAAACATATTAGGTTCTTACATGTTTCCTATTTGTTCTTTATTCTATCACGCACGCACACACACACACACACATATATACATACATACATATATATATATATATATATATATATCAGTTTCACTATTCAATGTGTCTGAAATGCTCTGTGTCCGATAGTGATCTCTCTTCCCGCAATAAGTATTGAATTTGAAAGAATACAAAATCAAAATATCTCTTTGCATACAAATATGTGTTTCCGGATATATAAATGGATGAATATTGCTTGTTCTCTCCCCTCTAAATAAAAAAATAGAGAAGGAAAATGGATAAATTATATAGAAATAACAAATGGAAAAAATAACACTAACAAGCAGATTGTATTCTATGTCATTTGGAAACACGTGACTGGATAAATATGAGAAATGAATAAAGCTGCCTTTAATACAAGCGTAAAAGTGATATTTCAAATGAATTAAAGTGTATATTGTCGTCAATAAATTTATGAGAAAATGTATTTAAACTAGACATTAAACATTTAATTCAAACATTACTTTCTTTAATTTTACGAGTAAATAAAAAAGGAATTACAATCAACATCAAATGTGGATAAATATGTTTTCTTGTATTAATTTTCTTGATAAACATCTCTGTTGATTTTTCTTTTATAAAACGAATTATCAGTTTTTGATAACGAATTAATATTAATTCTTATCTTATTTTGATAAAACCTCATATATAACTTTACTTTTTATTTATTACCACTGCATTTTCAAATTCTTTTCCTTATATTTCAGAATATAAGTATGATATATAAATATAATATATATAAATATAAGTATTATAAATAATACAACAATCATAGTCTGTGTATATTTTATTGCAATGACTTCAATGTGTTCAAGTGCATATGAATCCTTGTGTGATGTCTGAAAGCAAGTTAAGCACTCGTAGATTAGCTTAAAGGGAATCAGCTGAAGAGCAACTTTAGATATAAAACATTTTCCCATCATTAAGGAATAGTTAAAGAAAAGAAGGGAATTTTTCTAGATTTATTTGCATTTCGGTGAATTTGTTGCGGTAACGAGTAACTTGGTAAGAGAGAATTGTCCAAAAATAGGTGAAAACTGATTTACAAAAATTGCACGCCTAAAAATGGTCAGCATAAAAACAAGCTTCCAGCTGAAGTAAAATTAACTTTTTGTTCTTATATACTTTTTATATTTAAGAAGCATGCAGTAAACACCGAAATCGCTTTGATTGAGATTTAATATAAATTTCAACACTTAAAACAAATTTGGACAAGCACAAACTGGAATCAGCGGACTGCTTGGAATATAGAAATGTAAAAAGGCATGTAAATTTAAATGTTCTTAAAAAAATAGGGACGCATACTTCACTTCACTTGGACTTAACTGGGTTATCTATATATTATCTAACAGGCACGGGAGTAATGTAGCTTTGATAATGTAAATGTGGCTGCCATGAAACGCCAAAAGGATTTAACAAAGTTTTACCGAGGAGAGATTATTGTGACGTATGTGGTATTCTCAAAGAGATGGTAACTTTTTAGTTATTTTTTTGGCAACAGTAATAAATGAATTCTGTACGTAAAATTTTCGAAGACCACGGGGAATTCAATTCTAACAAACATAAACACCCAATAAGCAGAAAAATGGCATCAAATCACATTCCAATTCATAAGTGGTGTCACTCAGGTCATATATTAACCGCATGTACTCAGTGACTTATGTGCTAGGCGCGATACACGCTTAGGCGATCATGCAACTTTCGATACATTGACTGACGGGTAGACCAGTTACCAATCCGGTCTTTCCTGCTCTCCCAAGGGTATTAGCACGTAAGTGAATGTAATGGATTCGACTGGAATCCGAACTCGGCTCTCGATTACCTCAATCTGAGTCGTTATCCATTACTCTACCGTGCCGCTATATGCCTTTGGATTTTTATCTGTGGGACCACCTAAGACAATTGGTTTATGCAACAGACATTAATAATACAGAGACCCTTCATCAACGGGTCATGGGAGCCCTGAGAAACCCTACGACACCGTGTGGGAGTATTTGAAGGTGTCCACCAATTAATGATCCAACGGGTGCATGCGTGTGTAGAAGCAAGCAGAGGACATTTTGAACATTTGTTATGAGTTGATGTGTTGAGGTCCAACGATGGCCTTTTGAATATGTGTTCATAAACGTTTGTAAAAGTATTTTTGGATTTTATCTTGGATTTTGCATTTAACAGTATCTACTGTAAACTTTAAACTTAATGACTCAAAAATGAAGGATTTGCGAACATATGTTTATATAGACTTCTGTCCTTGTTTTGGTGGGAGGAACCGGCCCCCAAAGTTTGAAAAAATATTTTTGAAACACCCTGTATATATTTCTAAAGAATTAATTAATTTTATTTTTAATCTATCATTTATGTGACTTCAAACAATATTATAGTGGGAACTTCTTATTTGCCTATGAACACATTTTCTTTAAGTTTTCTCTGAGTGAAGATTGTTAGACGTAATACACGGTGTTTGATACATAAAAATGGGACGTCTATTTCGAATACGAAGTGTCCACTACAATAACGTTTGAAGTTATACACACTGACACAAAACACACACACACACACACACACATATATATATATATATATATATATATATATATATATATATATATATATATATATATTATTATTATTATTATTATTACTATTATTATTATTATTATTATTATTATTATTATTATTGCTTACTTACTTAATTTAGACTATGCTGTTGTGTCTGGTATAGAAACCAATTCCGTCATTGTACGGAAGCTTATAAAACTGAACTTTCTACAGTTTCTTAGGTGACAGGGTTAATTCTCCTTTACTACAAAAAACATGGCTATGCACCTGTTTCTTATTGCCTTTATGATAATCGTCGCCAGAGAGAGGAAATATTATTTATAAAAGTTCACCTCTGCATTCATTTTTAGTTTAAAAAAATAATCTGTAAAGAAATGCAAAACTCCCCCGTCTCTTACACTTCGGCTGCTTTTCTTTTGTTTCACAAACGAAGAATAATCATTATTAATAGAAAAAAGAGGATTGCGTCACTTTGATAGCATTTTACGGCTAAAAATTAAATTCAGTGCCATTTATGTACACATTAATAAAGTTGTCAATTCATCCAAGTGCATTACTTAAAACGGGCCCAATTGTCTGAATCAATGAAAAAAAAAATAATGATAACAGAACGTTTTGACTGAATGCGAAGTACATCATAGATTGAGAAAACTACTTAAGTACATTATCAGTGAAATAGGTTTTGATAGGTTTTTCCATTTCTACAGAAATTGGCATTAGATATTTATTTAAGAAAATTGTCTTTGCATAAGAGAGGTTTTTTTTTTTTTGTTTTTTTTTTTTTAGTCTTTTTGGAAAAATACGATAAAACAATATAGAAATGTCAAAATTGTTAACTTTTTTATATTTAAAATTTTTTTAAGAGAAAATATCTTATGAAGAGCGTTATCGTCAATATTCTGAATACATGAAATGAAGCAAATATTGTAAGTCTATTAATGTTTTAAAGTTAAATGAGCCTTTTAAAGTCAGAGAAATTTGCCCCAGACATATTTTTTCTGCTTTCCACTTATCGTTTTTATTTCTTCTGATGTTAAGTTAAATGTGATTCAAAAACCATTGTCCTCTTTTTCCTCACACACCCTCCCCCTTCTCTCTCTCTCTCTCTCTCTCTCTCTCTCTCTCTCTCTCTCTCTCTATCTTTCTCATCTCTTCCCCACCTCTCTTTCTCTGTCTTTCTTTTATTTCTCCCCGGCATTTTTCTACTTTTGTTCTGTAATGAAAACGGAAAAGGCCAAAGAAATGATGTCTTATGTCATAAAACTTACGGCGATCGCAAACAATGACAGCGACACAAATGCATTCATGCCGTAGTTTACCCAATTTAAATGTTTTTTTTTTTAAAAAAAAAACATTTCAATATTTCGTTATTTTTATTATTGTTTTGTTTTGTTTTCAAAATTATTTCTTATACTTTTGCTGCTGTTTCTATAAACTATAAAAGGGTTGCGTTTTTTTTCTTTTTCTTTTTCTTTCAGAAAGCACTGCCTGTGTGAATTTGTTGGAGTATGTGAACATGTCTTCATATTTCTATCAGTGTGATTCTGTAGTTTCCTGTAGAGATGCGGAGGAGAAGCAGAAGTTAGTTCATAGATGTATATGGGTATGAGAAATATTCTGTTTCCCTGGACACATATTTTAGAAGTATATAAGTTTATAAAAATGTATGTGTGTACGTCTATATGCTCTTATGATATCTTCAGAAAGTTCGTTCTTGTATATCTGGGGCAAAACCTGACTTACATTGTATTTTTTTTATATTGATGTGTTTGCGTTCATGAGTGATCTACTGCGCATGTACGTTTTATATTCTGGTTTCCTTATTACAACACAGGTACAAATTATCCAACCAGACATTTATGGTGGATAAAGTATACCGGGCTCGAAAAATCTCCAATCAGTATTCCGGCTATGTATTTAGGGTTGGACATTGGTGCTAGGAAGATGTAAGCAATTATCGCAGTCACAATTTTACTCTCTCTTTCTTACGAAACACACACGTGCACAGAGACATACTCACACAAACACTTACACATATACTCATATGTATTGCACATATGTGCATGCGTACACTCGCTTATGCATGGTTTAGTAAAAATATGAGAAAAGAAAATTTGTTAGTCGTTGTCTGCTTAAAAGTGGACAACGGTCGCCAAACAGAATTATTAGCTGAATTCTGAAAAAAAAACTAACAGTATAAATTACGACTTAAGTGATTAATATTTGGCACTTAATTAAGAGCATTGACAATGATTAGGTTGAAAATCTATTTTTGTTATGAAAAAAATATATTTTTATCATTAGGCTACAAACTTATTGATTGACCTACATATGATTCTGGGTGTTTATATTTTTCTTCATGTGAATATCTGTATGTAGAGAAAGGATTTCAATTCGAGTTGTCTGTATTTTTATAACATTATATATATATATATATATATATATATATATATATATATATATATATATATATATATATATATATAGTGTATTAAGGAGCAGTCATTATTCAAATAAATATAATTAAATATAACATACTTCGAAAGTAAAACAATAGACATTCGTTGTCTGTAATATTTAACAATATCTGTTTGAATATATTTAAAAAATACGGGTCATTTTATACATTATATATATATATATATATATATATATATATATATATATATATATATATTATTATTTTTAAAGTTATTTTAATGTGTACATGTGTTTCAGTTGTTATCCCTGTTTTGCGTTATTTTCTTAAAGAGTTAAATCAATAACAACCGGTGTAAATTAAGAAGGCCTACTAAAAAAAAACTCTGTCTTCAACAGTAATCGATCCTGCATCACTTTTTACGTATAAGAAACCCACTTTTTAACTAAAGGATACCAGTTCTGCCACGCAGCCAACTTGATAGTACAAGCTTTGAATAAGCCTATTATCAAAAGACTTTTGTTTGTTTTTTGTTTGTTTGTTTGTTTTTTTTTTTGTTTTTGTTTTTTTCGTCGGGACTTGTATGAATCTATATCTGCTAACTTCAGTTTCGTATTCGAAAGTAAACAAAGTCATTTTTGAAAGAATTTTTTTATCCAACATTATTTCTTATTATTATAAACGTTATTTTAATGGCTACACGCATTTGCGTTGATATCAATTATTTTATTTCATTTCATTAAGAACTCCCGAATTTTTGGTGAGTACCTCAGACTTAACACAAACGGCTACATCAGTTACCTTGAGAAGATAGTTCTGCCCTGTGTCAAGAGGATGGCTGTTGGAAGATCCCTAAATTTGGCAACAGGATTCTGGACCATGCTACACAAGATGATATTCTAATATGTTGACATAGAAGATTGACATAACGGTTGCGGAATAGCAGACGCAGGTCGTAAATTCATGATGGACGATCATAATAAATTTAAAATACCAATAACACCAATAACACCACCTCCCAAAATAAAAACCATCTCAACAAACTTATTACTACTAACAAAGCTGAAACAGGATCGTATAAACTTCAAGAGGTTACAAGTGACTATCAAATTGGCTACCATTATGGAAATGCAAAAACCCATAAAAACATCAACCCCTCCCACCTATCATTTCACAAATACTATCACGAGTATATTACCTTTCAAAAATCCTTAACAAATTAATTACTCCCGACCTCCCAAGTAAATATTGTATTAACTCTACAAATGAATTTATACAAATTCTTCATGCTGTAAAACCAAACAACCAAATAATCGCATCTTTACTAATGTCTCCGTCCATGAAACGATTGACATGATTATCCGTAATGTATACAATCACATTTCTCTCCTACCCATCAATACTGAACCTACTATTTTTTTAAAAAAATGATTATTAGCATGTACCACTCAAGTACCTTTTTATGGCCCCCTAGATAATATTTATACTCAAATAGACGGTATTGCGACGGGATCTCCTTTAGGCCTACTTTTTTCTAATTATTATATGGCACATTTAGAAAATAAAATACTTAATGACACTAATAAACCCCCTATATATTTAAGATGCATAGATGACATTTATGTTTTAGCTAAAAATATTGATCAAATTACACAAGTTAAAAAAAATTTGAAAGTCACTCCGTCCTCAAATTTACATTAGAACTTATTATTAATAATAAAATGCCTTTCCTTAGTGTATTTATTGATTCCAGCAGACATAAATTTATTACTTCTCTTTATCGGAAACCCACTGGCATTAACTCCTGGCTTCTTAATTATAATAGCGAATGCCATCAACGATATAAGTTAGTTGTTATAAAAAAAACTTAATCCAACGCACACAAATGATATCTTCTTCCCAAACCATATTATATAAAGAATTACATAGCATTAAACAAACAGTTGTTAATAATGGATTTCCTAATTCCCTCATTAATCAACACATTAAACTGTATCTAAATAAACTTAATAATCCCACTAACAAAATTGATAATATTAATAATAATAATGTACGTCAAAATAAACATAACACTCTTATTATACTATTGTAAACAAATGCATAATAATTAGAAACATGATGAAACAGCAATAATAGTAGAAATGTTGAACCCATAAACAAATTAAGCTCACCATATATTATAAAAAATTTAAAACGACTGGCCTCATCATCTTTAATAACCCTACAACCACACTAAATCCTCTATAAAAAAAAACAAAAAAAAAACATGTAGTATATCAAAGTCAGAGATTGTACTGATACCCACTATATATATATTTGGTTTTACTACAACCATGTTCTTCCGTTGACTTAGCTGTCACATTTCTGATCTTAATTCTATTAAATAACATTTCTTAGAAAAACATAGCCATGTACATAATATTAGACATATATTAGTTGATAACACAACAATATTCACACATACACACACCTTGTAGAAATAACCTTCACATATTGAAGACCATCTACATTAAAACAAAGTAACCCACACTCAACAAGACTACATTTCAAACTAGTCCCAATACATTACATTGCATCTATACCATATGATTCTGTTGTTAATATTTCGGTTCCTCACGTGGTACGACGTCATAGAACCGCATCACGAATTTACGACCCTCGTCTGCTATCCCGCAACCGTTATCGTTGAATAACAATTTTCTAAGTCAACATAACAGAATATCATCTTTGATAGTGAATATTTTTGCTTAAATGTCTATATAACCACTCTGAAGATGTCTCATGTGAACTGAAAGATGAAGTAACAGCTGAATAAACATTATCCAAATGTTAAAGAATTTTTGACTTTATTTTCACCCGCAGTTAAAGCAACCATAAGAAGTTTAGACGGGCTCATGATCAAACATAATAGAAATTGATTGTCTGTTTTTTTAACAATATATGTTTATTTATATATATATATATATATATATATATATAAATTTCTTTTCATTTTAACCTTTGGAAGTAAAGTCTGATGATCCGGAGCCCTTTTAAGGGGTTTGTGGTGAAATAACTTATTACATGGAACCTTAAAGTGGTCTGTTTTTATTCAAACAATATATATATATATATATATATAACGAAATGGACAAAGTCCGACAATTTATTTATTAAAGGCATTTTTATGTTTAACGTTATAGATACAAATATTTAAGTAAATTCTCTGTTTATAATAAACAGTATTAAATAACATTTACCGGCCTGAATGTCCGAGAAATTTTCATAGAAAATATTCGTTCTTTGACAGGATTCGAACCTGCATCCTATACGGAACCGTCATTTACGCTGACGTGCCTTACCGTTAGGCTACAAAGAAGCGTTCGGTAGACAAGGTCGAATTTACTGCTTATAAACTCAATCTTCCATGAATCTCGAATATTCATAACTGCTCATGGTGTATCAAATGTAAACAAATGACGTCATATATTACGAAATGGACAAAGTCCGACAATTTATTTATTAAAGGCATTTTTATGTTTAACGTTAAATGCCTTTAATAAATAAATCAAACAACTGTTGCAGGAGGTAATCGAGGTAAGCTCTATGACAGAAAGCGTATTTGTTAGCAAAAGGGAGAGACCAAGATGCTTTGCTACGTATTTTGGATGTAAAATAATTAAGCTAGTATGGCAATTTATTAGGTTGATGCAAAAATAATGTCGTTTTCTCACATATGTTACTATGTGATAAAACGACATTATTTTTGCACCAACCAAATATCTATCTTGATAGATTAATGACAAATGATGGAAATCTGCACATGCAGAAAAATAACGAAGGATACATCTCAAGAACTGAACAAACATAAAAGATCATAAAAAAAATATCCTCACAAAGAAAGCATTTGCAATGCGATGTCTAATTTCCTATATGGTTATGAATGCAAAACAGTTTCAGTTAAGCTGAAGAAAAAAACTTGAAACGACAGAGATGTACTTCTATAGTTGAATGTTAAAAAAAATAATGAGAAAAGTATGTGAGAAACGAGTAAGTTTTAAGAAGATGAATGACAAAAATTGATATTATTTACATTATTCGGACTATTGTCCCCATCCATGTCGCCATATTTATCACAACGTTTCGGCCGTTGTACGCTCCGGCCTTCTTCAGTTGGTTGGAATTTCGAACTGAACCTTTTATTTCGCTCACTGGGGTAGACTGTTCTAGTTCCACCTGCCATGTTTGATGGATGTCAGTTATCAGTTATCTCCTGCTAATTTCCCTCTGAAAGTTCTCCACTGCCTTAAACCAGGTATTGAACTCACACTCTTTGGGTCCTGTCACTGGATCTAACCAACACCTTTATCCACTGTGCCATGTGTCCTTAAGGGTTCAGTTCGAAATTCCAACCACCTGAAGAAGGCCCGAGCGTACAACAGCCGAAACGTTGTGATAAATATGGCGACAAAGATGGGGACAATAGTCCGAATAATGTAAATAATGTACATAATACCTCATCTCAGAAATATAGACAGACAAAAATTGATGTTAAAAATCAGATATATAAAGTTGAAACTTGGGGAATATATGATGAAGAAAACAAACAAAAGGCACAAAGAAGTGCTAGGGCAAACAATTAATAACCTACTTAACAAGATTGAGTAAATGGATGGCAGAACAAGAACAACAATGACAAAGAAAGGCCGTCAAAAAACAAGAATTATTTACAACAAAAATAGAGAATTTAAGAAGAGCCATGATAAGAAATGGTACACAGGGATAGAGATATTGGGACGGAATATTTTCCATTTTTTTCATTCAAATATTTTTTTACTTTAAGTATGCGTATATTTCTCTGATGTCGCGTATGTTGCAAGACATATACCAAGCATAACTTAATCACAGGACACCTGATAAGGATTGGAACCACTACAGTAGTCTGTAGGATGAACTTATCAATCATAGCTATATGACAATACGTTAAGGACGGATGAAGAATAATAGAGAAATATGTGACCTTTTTAATACAATATCAATACTTGTTTTTTTTCACAGATGATAATAAAGAATGCCATGGAGATTGATCATTTCAGTAACTCTCCAAAAGCAAATCAATGAATTAATCTACCAAGTGCTTGGTATAAATAACCATTTTATGACTGTTTTTGATTTTTCCCAATTGTTACATAGAAATATAATAATGAGTTGTTTTTGTTTGCACACAATTTACAGCTATGAATTTGATTATTAATTTTAATAATGTTTCTTTCCTTTTACTTTCAGTTATTTTTCATGGTGACTACTCAAGCCGTAACTCTATGGCTATTAGTCAACAATTGATCAGAGCTGAGCAGAAGAAAACAATAGAGGAATTCCGATCCGATAAAAGGACAATCTGAGTAATTGCGATGAAAAGAAATTGAAATTAAAATTTAAAAAAAGATAATAATAATTGACAAGATAATATTTTATATTTTATTTTTGAAATAATATTCTCCGTTTTGAATATTTTAACTTCCAGAATACATGTTAAGGGAGATATTGAATTATAGCATTTTTTTCGAAACAAAGCTTAAAACAATGTCTTCGGCGTAAATAAATATGAACATCATTGCGTTCATGTAGGTTCAAAATCTAGCTTTATAAATTGTGAGTTCTTCACCAAATCCCAATAAAAATGTTCTTATAATTAGGAGAAATTAATCGCAAAAATCCCGTTGAACAAATTTTTAGGAAGATACAATTATGGATATGTAATGCAAAACAAAAACTGAATGTAAAACTCTCCTGTCGGTTCTGCTCATAGACATCAAAATGTCTTGCATCATTGTGACACACTGGTTTCTCTAAATATACGAATCGTCATGCATTTTTGATAATGATAGTGAAGTAGTTTCACGTTACTTTCTCCAAGGTGTGAAATTCATAGTTTTTCTTCTCTTAAAGTGATCTCCAACAAAAAGCTAGAGTGCGCAATCAGCCCTGGTAATTAACCCATAACTGTGGGAAAAAGAGACAGACACGTGTTTTGCCATGGCTATTAATGCCGAAGTGAACGCACCAAATTAGTCCAGAATTTGAACATAACTTTCCAATTCCACTTTCTACACCAGTATTTGTTATACCCCGCTCATATCCTGGCAATGAGCATAGAATAGAATAGTTGTTAAGGTTCTGCATTATTTCGATGGTTATTCCAAGTTTTCAGTGTAAGGAAGCAAAGTCTTTTTCTAAGGAACTAATAATATATCTCCAGATATAATTTTGCAGTCATATTCTGAAGTTTTCTTGTACAGTACTGAAAGAAGTTGACGTTTAAAAGAACTGATATGTAGATTTTAGCCGTATGTGAATATAACAATTTCAATTAATGCAATCAATATTTAATTCTATTCCGTGATATAATTTATTAAAAAAAGACATAAAGGTAATATTTCCAAATATATAAATACGTATATATATATATATATATATATATATATATATATATATATATATATATATAGCTTTGATTATATATACACCCTTACAATATTTGAAAGAAAATTTAATGTTTGGATAACTAAAATACTATTGTTAGCCTTCTTGCCTTATTAAATTTCAAGGTGTTTGCATTCAATCTGATAATTACTTAGATGGATGATCGCTTGGAAATCCCGTAAACTTAGATGTTCGGTTGGCGAAATGAATTATTGCTAGGAATTGTTAACCGGTGAACAGAGTTCCAATTCCAGTCGCGTTCATTATATACACTTACGTGTAAATATCCTTGGGAAATGTATGAATCCACCTCTTCTCCCCCAACTATGGGTTAATTAGCAAAACTTGTATCACTAAATCATTATTATCCCCATAATTCTTACAATGCCAAAATATTTTCCTGCTTCAAATAACCTGCAAAGGGTTGATAAGCCGTAGAAAACGAATCAATCAGAATAGTAATTTAAAAAACCCAAAATATTATTATTATTATTATTATTATTATTATTATTCATGGTTTCATATTAATTATTAATTTTTTTAACGGCACTGTAGAAAACGATATGGCAAGATTTAGTATAAAATCTTCAATGTCACCCGCTTTCATATTCATACTAATCCCGGAGAGTGACTCATTACGCCTTCTTGGACTAAAGTTTTCGGCTTACATGAAGTGGAAAGATTATATTGCATCAATTGCTAGTTCTACTGCTAGGAAAGTTGGTTTACTGTAACATGCTAAACACTTATTCTCCCCGGAATTTATCTTACATATTTATAAGTCAAGCATTCGTCCACGCATTGAATTTTGCTGTTACATCTGGTCTGATGCTTCTGTTATGTATTTAAAGATTTCTTGACAAAATCCAAAGAAGAATCTGCAAGGTGATCGGTCTCGGCTTCAGTCACTTTCTCGCTGCTGTAATGTCTTTACTAAAGTACCAGATTAGCAACAAGGTCTCATGATTTTTCATTCGGAATGGCTAGACGTAACTGTACGTTCTATGCTAACAGTTTCTTCTATCGCTCTTCCAGCTTCTTACGTTTCAGTTATCTTTGATATTTAAAAATTCAAATATGCCTATCTTTATCTTCTGTTTTCTTAATTCCTGATCTTTTATTGTTATCCTTCCTTCATATTGTAGTTCATTTTCTCATATTCTTTCACCTTCAGTAACCTCCTTGCGTCTTAGTGGCTTTATTGCCTTACTTGGTGTGAAATGATTGAAAAATATGAGAAACAAAAAATAAATTCTACAAAACGAGATAAGTCTGCTCACATTTCTGCTAGATTGTAGTCGGAATTTTTATGCAACGTTTTTTCTCTGGGCCGCATTTTTTAAATGAAAATTTGTTCGCGCATAACCAAATTTTTTGTGATAAAATGTACATATAAAATAAAAAGGGAGATAACTGTGGATTGTAAGTTAGAACGTTATTATTGATAACACCCCCTCCAATTTGAGGACCCTAGTTACTATATCCTTAATACTTGATATAGTACAAAAATATCGCAGTGAAAAAATCGATCAATAATTTTTTATAACTATTTATACTGGGACTCATGCATGCAATTACAAGTAATCCATAAAGACATTTTAAATTTTGAAATAATATTTATTTAAGCCATATGATTTTTTAGAAACTGTTTCTAAATCTTTGATTGTCTTTCAGCCATTCCACCTCACACCATTTATTCTCTTCGGCCGCACCTATGAGGCACGTTGCACCGTTTAAGAACCACTGCTCTAGTATGAGTGACTCTAGAGCCTTGAACTGGGTGAACAGGGTATAAAATGGCAGACTCTAATATAAACCAATCATGTTTCGCCAACATGATTAGTTAAAGAATCGGTGTTTTTACCAGATGAGCAACATCGCTCGCCTTTAAACTGTACTTGTTAAACTGCTACACACGAGTCAATTTTGTTCGCTTAATTATAACAGAATAATTGAATTGGAATAAAATAAATTGCTGAGAATCCTGCCAGCAACACCACCAACAACAACGCCTATGCTTATACGTAATGGAAAAGCGACGTCTCCTTACACAGAGTGTAAGTGCTTCTTCATCCTTGAAATATCCTCTCTGTTCCGGATTATACCACGTCGTCCGGGATATTTAACATTCCATGTTGTATGATTTGCAATTACCCGCCCACTCTCTCCGACACAGCGTTTTCAATCTGCACCAAATTAATCGATAATGATCGATATCGCCGACTGCCAGGTTAGCAGTAATAATTAAAATGGCGTCGATCGGACTGGCAGCGGTACTGTTGGCGAATTATGTCACCGTGTCAGCACGAGATTAAATATCACTTGATTAATCGTGACGCGGCGAGATCTCGATATTTTAGCGAGACAGAAACGTGATTTCTGAAGGGAAAGTTTTGAAAAACAAAAGTCTATTTGAAAAAATATCGTTTTTGTTTCCCTCAGGTGCCAACTAAAAGATAGCCGTTTTTTCTTAAGAATATCTTTGACTCGTACGAGATTAAGACCACTCTTTTAATAATTTCTCATTTTTGTACCTGTAAATGATTCTCCAAGCAACCTTTTATTACGGTGATTTTCTAAGTGTAGCTTAGATGAGGCACGAGGCCGAAAGTGTCGACCATCCAGTGAGGATCGAACAAATTATTCAGTCGTAATTGATCTAGCGAGACAAACTTGTTAACCATTACACCATGTCGAAATGCCCAAACGCCCTTTTATTAAGAACGTCGACTTTATTGCATTTTGAGAAAAATCCCCACTCTCTAGTTATTAATGTTTCCTCTTGTATCAGGCACTTGATTTATTTTTCAACAATGCCTATAGGTATATATATATGAGTGCGTTTCATTTTCTTAATATCTGATTGATGTTAGTGTTGTGGAAAAATCAAAGGATATCAACGAAAATGTTATCAAATGATATTTTGTTTTACACATGTGAAGTGAGAAAGAATTTATTTTCAAACTTAAAGGATCTCATGCTGTATTATTTATTTGTCTATGCAGAAAATATCTCTGAAAGCTAAAGTAAATACAAGTGATTTCATACCGACACACACATTGACCCATTGATACATGTTTGTTTGAAATGTGGTGTTTTATAGAATTCTAAGAACATAGTGATACTAACTCTTAATGAAGATCCCTTTAACTATCGCACGTAAGCAATAGTTAGCAGATTTTGCAATCCCATGTATTAGCAGATTTCCATTTAGCTCAGTATAATCAATAGCTGCATATAACTCAAGGGAAGTTCGTTCTCTGTGTCGTGCCAGAGGGGGGGGGGTTCTCGTCTGAGTCCATCCTTCACATCTACAAATCTACCATTCATCCATGCACGGAATGCTCTTGCCTTATATGGTCTGGTACCCCCTCTGTTCATCTCGAGGTTCTCGACAAAATCCAAAGACGGATATGCAATGTGATCGGTCCTGACTTGGGGTCTCGACTCCAGTAACTTTCTCAGCGACATAACGTGGCTTCCCTCTGCCGTTTCTATAAATATTATCATCTGTTCTGATAAGCTATTTTCACTGGTTCCCCGACTGCATGAATTTAAGCGTGCTACTGGGTTGGCATCTCGGTCCCACGCTTTTACTGTCGAAACAGTTAAATGTAATCGCCTCTTCTCCTCCAACAGCTTCTTCTCTCGCACTTCACAACAGGGGAACTCCCTTCTTCTTAGTTGCTTCCGCGATAACTATAATCATCAAAAATTACAATGTAATATCAATCGACTTCTTTTGCCTTGATTCCAGTTCTTCTTTTTATCGTCTCCCGTTCCACGTTTATCCTTTCCTCAACCCTCTTATACTCAGTCTTTTCCTTTACTTGCACTTACAGTAGACCCTTGCGTACTACTGGAACTCCAACCTTGCTTGGGGTGAAAAGCCTTAAAAAATGGTTCTATTCAATTTTCTATTTAAATTTAACCGTTTCCCTATAAGGAAACATTCGGTATTCATTGACCGAACATTTAGCCTTACTGTCAATTGAAATTTATAAAATATGTTTTCTTAAAACTATTATCAGAAAATCTGAATCCTCAAGTCTACCAACTATTATAATTCTTCCTGGTATTGATGAAACTTTCCTTCTTAACTATTTGTTAAGCAAAAGGCAGGGTGGAAAGTCAACATCTTCATTATATAATTATTTTTCTTTTTGTTATATGTGCTACCAATTTATGTTGTTGCCGCTAATGGATTGTTTTAAATTATGTGTTTTTGTTATTTAGTAAAATATTTGGTTTATGATTTTATAAAGCTGTTTGTAAATTCTAAGAAGACTGTATGGAAATCTTGAAAATAAAAATAAAATAAAAAGAACGATAAGAGCAGAAAATAATATATGCTATACAAGTGAAACTAAATATGGATATTTTTTTTTATAAGCCGAGAAACAGCACAATAATACAATGTTTACTTATAAAATACTGATGATGAAGGATATAATATACAAATAATACGAGGAAGTGAATCAAATGAATAATAACTCCTAACTAATGCGTTTCGTCCTTCAATACAACTTCTTCAAAAGAATAATGGTTTTATTGATATAGTTATATATGCGGGACGAAATCCGACAAACACCATTTAACATTTCTATATTGAAAAATGCTGAATATACAGGGACGTTGGGCTTTAAATTTAAGTTTTTAAGTTATTGGCGTCAGATTTATCTGGATGCATAGCCTAGCCGACTACACTCAGCTTTCTACTGATTTTATTTGTATCTTCTTTTTTTAATCATCAATCTTGTAATAGAAGATATTTTGTATGGTCCTTGGCGTAGATTTACGGCGGACGACTCCGAAATTAGTGCAATTTCAATATATTTTCACTTTAATATATTAATAATAATAATCCGTAAGCGCTTGGGCCAATAACCATTATGAGCTATTTCGGCAATCTATTAGCTTCTCCAAAAGCAAAACTGTAAGAACATTAGAAAAACTGAATAAGATTTCCCTTGTCTGTCATATTCAATGAAAAATGTCCATGAGTTCAAATTTGGTGAATATTTGCATCAGGACAACGTTTTGACCTTATGTCTGTTTTAAAATTATAATTTTAAAAAAACATCATTCTCTATTGCCGAAAAATAACGTCAACTCACATATTCGATTGTTATCACTTGTGTATATAGATGCACACAAACGCGAATATAGACAGAAGACCATCTCCACACAAATACATTAGAGTTGTGAAATAAACTTCTTTGAAAAATTATACTCATACCCCAATAGTTTCGTACCAAATATACGAATCTATAGCTTTCCTTTGTCAAATTGTAATTATAATTAGGCAAAGTTCCATAACTTTGTTTATTTATGGATTACTATTGCTGACCTTTTTCTATTGGCTTCTTGCAATGTTTTCTATTTCCACTACAAATTTACATTTAATTGCCGTCCACAATTGTGATTATAGTCGCTTTTTATTCTTCTATCGCCCTTGGGTTCGTTCATTGCTTGATTTTTCCTTGACATCCCACACTAAAGATCATTTTTTCTCATTATCCAACGAATCGACCTTAGCCAATTCATCATCACCAAAGGTCAGCAGATGCTGTATATTTCAGCGCTCCTAGCTGAACAATGTCTAAGAGAAGGGCCAATCGCCAATAATCCCACCCAGTCTTTCGATGTGTCAGTCATGATGTATTTCAACAGCCGAACCAGCGCAACAGATTATTATTCAACGTGCGATCATTTGGCTGCTGGATACGTGCTGAGCACATCACTATAAAGAATCGACGGGGTTAATACTTTTGCCTCCTATTGATGGATAAATATAAAAAGATATCATTTATGGCTTCAGTTGTTTTTAAGACTGTGATATTAAGTTTTGTTTCTTCTTTTTCTTTTCCTTCGTGGCCTTTTTCTTTTCCAATTTTATTGTCCCTACCCTTTTCAATTATATCCTTTTATTCTTTATTTTCGGATCTCTTGTTTCTTTTTCAAATATATATTTTAACGTTTTTGTTCCTCTGCCTCTCTTTCGTCTTTAACTCGAGTCTTTATGATACAAATTTAGTTGTATTTTTTTCCGATTTTGCCCTGTCAGTGTTCTTTATTTTCTCTGATGAATTTTTTTTTTCAGATTTGAAAGGAAAGGTTTTATCAATGAAAAATCGATCAGGTGATCTCTTAACGTGTTTTTTCCCTCTTTCGGAACGTAGACATGTATCCGCCATTTATATAGCGCTAATGATTCTTCATCTTGTTCATAATGTAACTGTGTCCCCAGCTCTTTGGAAGTATGGACGTTCCTACTCTTCTTCCGTGATGTGGATGTCTCTAAACGACTTTGATAGAGTGAATAAATGAAACGCCTGTCGTATTCATCATGAGATTAAATGGGTTAGATTTAGACTGAAGTAAATAAGTTTCAAAACAAATAGAAATATGCACAATAACAAATGAATATCAATAAGTCCATAGCCTCATGATAAAGAAATTATTATTTTAGATATCAAATATTTAATTTTAACTTAATCACTTACCTTTTCAATGCACTTCGCTCAATTCTTCTCCATTAATCGCAAAGATTGCACAATCTTGTATAATTAAAAAGATGAAAAATTATTTTGTTCATATGTTATATGATTGCTATGCTGATTTTATTAACGCCACATAACGTTATGACGTTGTTGATCGTGGCTCTCTATAGGTTACTTTTCTTCATCTGTGTATTGTGATAGCTTCTTAAGAAACATACCGTCCTGAGTATGACGATAAACTACATCCGGCAGCAAGGCCTCTGATCGAGAGCTTTTGAGTAACGTGAAACCACCTCTTAATTGCTATTCTTCCCAGGTCCACCCTGACCTGGGGTTGTAGCACTTCTTAGGTTACCAGATATGGGCAAATAGTTAACCACCAAACCGGGGTCAAAACACTATGAAAGTATAAAAATAGATTTTTATAGTAAAAATACCAGCAATACATTTTTGAAAAAAATATTAGCCTCAATACATTTCTGGAAAAAATTGCCAGCAATACATTTTTTTTTTTTTTTAAAGCAAATATAACCGACAATACATTTGGCTCTGGGCAAAAACGCTCTTTACAAAAATGCGTCAATGAAACCTGATCTGAAACTAATTTCTTACAAAGAATACATATTCTGTTCATACGAACTTATCCTAAAACCTTGTCGGCATTAAATAACCTACTGAGGTTGATACGCCGTAAAACAAAATAAATCGAACCAAACCATTAGGAAATATGGTGAAGTAATTTTTCCGTTGCTTTTTCCATGGCTTTGAATTGATAGTAGTCCGTTTCTTTATCTACGCATTGGGATGGCTTCTTAGGAAACATGGTGACGTATTTTCCCGTTGCTTTCTCTGGTTTTGAATACAGAATAGATCTTTTGCTAGACCAGATGCCACCTAAGGCTATAGAGTCCAGTCTACGCTACTATAATCTGTAATCTGGGAATGGGCGGAAGAAATGGATCCAGGCTTTCTCCAAAGACATTTGTGTGAAGGCAAACGTAGCAGAGTAAGCAGAAATCGGAACTCGATTCGCTAAGTTCGAATTCCGCGCCGATATTCCTGATTATTTTTACGCAAATTACGGATACGGGAATTTAATTTCAATCCACTAAGAAGCCTTATAACAAATAAATATCAATATTTTTTTACAGTAAAGTTCACCCTGTACAAGTCCCAGGGGTACTCGAGGTAGAGGATTACTTTAAGGGGTAGTTTACATGGATAGGAGAGGAAGATAACGGTTGACACTAGATTTGAACAGGTTAAGATTGCAGTGATCGGGGAAACATCCTCTTGGGAGTCTGTTCCACAGGGCGGTGGTTCGCGTGAAGAAGCTGTTTGAGGGGTTTTTTGCTATGTAAGTGGGATGGCGGAACCAAGGAATGTACTTCGCCCGATCACTTTCCATGGTAGCAGCGATACAGCAGTGAGAGACTCGCTACATCCCGCCTGTGGGAGAGATGTTGGAGTGTGGAAAATAATTTTTATCCAACAAGGCTTCGGGGACAGGAAAATATGCATGTGTATCTGGAGAGGTGTATGCATAGGAATACGCCTATTTCACGGCATTAAGTCAGTAAAAATTTCAAATAATAATAAACATTTTTCTCTATGAGAAATTATTAATAAAAAAAAATTAAAGATATATTCACGATGTCACCCTTACTCTGTCTGCATTCATTTCGTTTGTGGTAGAGTATATTTTCCCTATTTCCCTCTCCTTTATGAAGAAAAGATCTTGGAATATAGTATTCTTCAAAAAAAAGACATCACACTCCTCATATTAAAAATCTTTACGGGTGTACAGTGAGGAATTATGAGTGCTCCAGATGAAAAACCTTCACCCGACAACACTTTTCAGCAGACAACTAATTACAGATAAAATATTAATATAAGAAAAGTGCCAAAACAACTCGAGACATTTATTTCTTTTCCCATTTTGTTTATTAATAAGTAACATAATTGTAGAAGCATGTTTATTTATTGTCTGCATGCGCCCGCCGTCGTCTAGTTATAAGCATATGTGTAATGTGTAAACCTTTCTACTCCTGCCAAACTTCCAGACTGCCTGTCTGCCTCTGTCATTCCAACTCGATGTACGTGTAGACCTTCCAAAGTCACGCCATATTATAAACAGTTTAAAATACATTTTCCAACAATTTATATGTGTATATATGTGTATTATTATTATTATTATTATTATTATTATTATTATTATTATTATTATTACTATTATTATTATTATTATTACATTAATGGCCGCCGCTGACATAAATGACATCTTATGACACACATTGATGTTCTTACGTATAAAGTCGCCTCTTCTTGCTGGGTGGTCTTGATGTTTGTGAAGGTTGCTTCTTCCAGAATTCTCAATTGTACTAGCTACCTACAAAAGCAGTGCTGATATTTATAATATATATTTTACAAGGACACGGATGAAGTATTTCAGTGGGTGAGCATTCAAAGACAAAACTATAACGAAAACGATATTTTAATACGATATTTGATATCCATTCAATATGCAGCCTGGGAATGTTGAATTCGATATTCGATACTATATAGTTTTTAGTACTAAAGAATTACCATTACGAATCCCTGTTTTACATCACCATTTTGAAGAAACCTTAAATAAAATTGGGGTAATATAATTCTATTGAAACATGGATCAAATGTTTTTTCTTTTGCTACGAAGAGAAGAAAAGATATGCAAAAGAAATTTGAATAATAATGGATCGTTCCTCGAAATAGTTTTTAAAATATCTGTTAATTGCAAGTTGCTTCCGTTTTATTTAAGAAATTAGTATTGAATTTCTTAATGAAGAAATTAGTCTTGATTTTCCATGAAGAATCTAGTACTGAATTTCTCATAAAGAAATTAGTATTTGAATTTCTTATCGGCACTGCAAATAAACAAAGAATCTTGCCTTTCACTTCTTCCAAGACATTTTAATTCTTCTGCTAATCGTTTGTGCAATTTTTAATCTACTGAAATTCCTAATAAATCATTTTCGCAATTAATTTTTTACTCTAAAAGTGTTCGCCGCTAAGGATCTATTTTCCACAACTCGAATTATATTCTTGAGAACTTCAGTAACGGCATGGTTTAAATTGTCTTAAATGTTCCATCCGCTCATCAGTCGAAAAGAATGACATGAATAATCAGATATAAATCACAGCTGAACGTCCCAAAAGTCTTCACCCGAAGAAAGTAATGGCGTGTATATAGTTGGATTAGAAGGGAACACTGGGAACATCTTCGGGATCACCAAATAATGAATCCAAACAAGTATTGATCGGAATTGGGCTAAATAAAGACAGCAAGTGACAAACGGAAAACACTAAAGTTTTATATTGTACAAAATATTCTTTTTTTTTTTTTTTTTTTTTTTTTTTTTTGAAGAAGAAGAAGTACTGATAAACTCTCGAACCGACCAAGAAGGAATTAAAAAAATATGTCAGTTGATCATATTTGGGGAAATCTTTTCATCATCCTTTCATATGGATTCTAGTTGTTTTAGAATTTTCCTACGCGACACCACCAGCCAAGAAAGATGACCATCATCAAAAAGAAAATGTTGCAATGGTAAACCAACAATTGTCCCATTGTCACCCCCAAAGGCAACAACTTAGACAAAAAAAAGAGGCAGACAGAGAAGGAAATGATTTCAAAAATTACCTCAGGCAATTCTTAATGGAATTTTGACGTTGCCTATAAGATGACAGGAGTTATTTTAAGAAATTGTAAATGTATTAGTCATTAAAGTTAACATTGTTTTGAAACTGTATTTTTACTTAATAAACCTTTGGGAAAAAGTACTAATAATGTTTGTATTTATTTCTTTTCTAAAATTTGTTAGATGCGAGACACCTTCAGACAAGAAACAGACATCTGGGACGAGCTAATAGCTACCGTGAAAAAGAGAAATTTGATATGGTAAGACAACAATCTTTCCAGTGCCACTCTACCAGGCGTCACCTAAGACAAAAGAAAAAGATGCAGCCAAAGAGGAGAAATGCGATGACAACGTCGCTGAGTGAACTTAGACATTGACACGCAACTGAGATATATAGAGGGAGCTGGCCAGGTGCTCAGTTTTTCAACAACTCTGCGGCCACATTCGGCCATGAGACGGATGATGATAATGATGATGATGATGATGATGAGGATGAGGATGATGATTAATCTCGATGTTTATCTATATCAGTGTATGTTATGTATAGGATTTCTGAATTGTTTTCATTAGATGAATTTAGGCGCAAACGCTTTTCGGTATTCATTTAATAGTTTTTGTATCTATTGGATGAATGTTTTTTTTTTTTCACTCATCTTCAGGATAAGTTTGTGGTCCGTCGAAACCGCTGTATCTTTGTCGTTTCATGCCGTGTGTGATGCCTGTATTGATCTGATATGGCGGACCTTTTACTTGTTTATAAGCAATACTTAACATCCCATCCGCGATTTCATCGTTTATCGGGGCTTGTATTGTACAACAATCGCTATGCTGTAATAAAAAGGTAAATCATAAGCAAAGACAATAACTGACTGAAGGCAAAAAAATGGCAGTTCCTAGAACAAGGGCGTGTGTCGAACACTAACTCTGTGCTCAGCCGATCAGGGAGATGGGCGTTAAGCAAGTGCCATCGAGAAGTCTCTGAGATAACAACTAATTCATTGTGGGTGGGTGGGTGGTTGGAATGCTGATAAAATAAAAATTAAAAGAAACGTGGAGGAAACGATTAATAACTTTGCATTGACGCTTTTATTTCCGATCTCATTTCCCTCCCATGTTCTCTGTCCCTATCTCCGTACTCGTCAGTCTATTTAGATATTTTTTCTATCTTTACCCTTGCACTACCGGCGTTTTTTGACGCCATTTTTCTCAGTTTTGTTTTCCCTTTGTTCTGTTTATCTTTCACCTTTTCTTTTCAGCTCTCCAGCTGAAATTCTATTATAAACTCTTTCGTTTCCTTTGTGTCTAATTCTCTTCATTTCCTTCTGGACAACTTCTCTCAATCTTTCCCTCTCTATATCTCTCTCCATCACACACACACACACACACACACACATATGTATCTATCACTTCTTCCTATCTCTGTAAAATTCTATTTCACACATATTTCCGCTTTATACAATTTTATTTCTCATTGTATTTCCCTTTCACACTGATCTCACTATTTCTTTCACACACGCGCACACTTTCTCTCTCTCTCTCTCTTTCCTCTCTCTCTCTCTCTCTCTCTCTCACTCTCTCTCTCTCTCATTACTCGCTCTCTCTCCTCTGTCTATATCTATCTGCCTGTCGGGATCTTTTGTATATTGGTTTTCATTTATTCACTTCCCAACTAATCTCTAACGATATTATTTTTTTTATCTTTTTCGCTTTCTTCGAAATATTTATTAAGCTTAGTTTTATTATTAAACAAACTCATAAGTGAAGAGAACTGATTGTATTTCAAACACACCAAAATAATGTTTCGTGAGACTAGATTGCGAATCACCTCTTTAGAATGTGGCCCCTGTAATTATTTAATAGTTAATATGCCTTTCATTCATTCACTCACTCACTCTCAACCAACCTGTTTATCTATATTTCTAACTGTCTCTCTGTCTGTCCGTCTATATATCTGTCAATGTCTGGAACACTTATGTTTTGATTTTCCTTTCTTCATATCCCAGTCTTTTCCATCTTTCTTTTTTTTAAACATTTCAGCCCCAAGTAAGGAAATAATGCTACTAAAACGCAATGTGTTACTAAGAGTGAAAGAGAATGAGAAGACTTTAGTGAGGAGGAAGGGCAATAAAAGAACAGGATTCAAAAAGACAGAAGATTACGATTGATGTTGCATTTAAACTTTTGAAGATCGTAAGTGGCAGAGAAGTTAGAAACCGGAAGTTTCATGGGCAAGAGGTGCGAGAAACAAAAACTGTTAGAATAGAACTTACTTACATTTAGCCATTTCAACAGAGACGTGGTTACCAATCCAGTAGGAGAGCTTGTTATAGCAACTGCCATGAAAATATTTATAGAAAAAACAGAGTGAAGGCAAGTAACAACTGAAATCGAAACGCCCGGTCAAGAACGATAACTTTACAGACCCTTCTTTTGATTTTGTCGAGAGATATACAGCAGGACTAGATATGTATGGAATATTAGTTGCACGAATAAATGGTTGATTTATGTGTAAGATGGATTCTGTCGAGCACGGCATAATGAGTCAACTTTCCTAGCAATAGACCTAGCAATTGACTCAGTATAATCACTCAACTTGATACCAATGAAAAACGTGAAAGCTGGAAGGCGCGATGAGTTGCTCTCCTGGAGGGGCTTAATATGACACAAAATCATGTGTGTAAAGCACCTATTGAATTTCGAACCGCTCCCCCTATTGGTCCAGAAGACTAGATTGGTAGCCTCCATGCTATAATGTTGCGCTCTACATTTTTTTATACTTAATATATTATACCTATGATTTTCTTTATTAATGCAGTTCTTTTCTTGTCTTCCTTTGTTTTTTCAAGTTCATTCATTTTTCTTTTATCTCCACGGTTTTTTTTTCTCTTCCGCCGCAAATTTTTTTTCCAATTTTCTTTGTCATTTTATTGCATTTGTTGGTTTTTCATCAGTTTGTCATTTCTCTCATATTTGATTTCACTATTTTTCATTCTTCGTTTATTTTTGCCGTTGTTTGTGGTGCCTTACCACTTTGATTTCATTTTATTTATGCTACTTCTCGAGGTAAGCAGTATCTCTTATTTACCATCTTTCTTTCTTTCTTTCGTTCCCTTGCTCGTTTTCTTTCTTTCTTTCTTTCCTTCATTTTTTTTTTTTTTTTTTTTGATCGTTTATTCTCTCCGTCGGTTGATTGGTGTCTCTATTTTCTTTCCTTTTTTTTTTTCCTACTTGCTCTCATCCGTTCGTTCATTCGTCCATTCTGTTGGCTGGTTTTCTTTCTTTCTTTCTTTCTTTATTTCTTTCTTTCTTTCTTTCATTTGATTGGCCGTTCGGTCTATTTGTTTCTTTCGTTTGGTCGATTGTTCCTTCTTTCTCTCTATCACTATTGTTTTCATTTTCGTTTCATCATTTACAGCTTAGCTCTCTCACGCCTTCTCTCTCTCCTTTCTCTTTACCGCTCTGACTGTCCTCTCTTTCACACCTTTCCTATCTCCCACTATTTATCGCTCTCACACTCTCTCTCTTTCTTTTTTCTCTCTCTCTCACTTTATCCCCCTCTCTAAATCTCATCAATGTCAAAACAAGATTAATAAATGCATGAAATAAAAACTGCACTATTTCAGAACTGGCCCCTAATTCAGCTCGAGTGCTAATACATTTGTGAATATTACTGTGATGTTTGGCCTATCACTGAGCAACCCAGCGATGGATAAAGAGGTTATTATACAGTGTTTGGGTGAGGTTAATGTAAAAGAATGGCTAATAGCCATTATGGGGCTGTGCAAGAGGTTGTTGCGGTTTCAAGCCGAGTTCAGCGAGGTCAGGTTGAAATAAAGAGATCAGTAAGTTCACTGTTGGCTTGATATTTGTAATGAATCAATGAAGGAAAAACAGCGTAATAAAAAAACAATGCATCTTTAATTTGTGGTGGTAAGTTTCGAGTGACAAAAGATTTGAAAGAAAAGCAAGTGATTGGAAGCGTTGTATCAAATTACCATCCACGGGATCTGGTAAGAAATATGCAACAATTTCAAGCATCAACAAGATAGATAGATAGATAGATAGATAGATAGATAGATAGATAGATAGATAGATACTGAAAAAATGGTTGGTTCATTGTACCGTTTCAGTATATATTCATTTAACTCCACCTGCTATACTCTATCTTTACAAGAGTCAGACCTGACTGAAAATGGAATATTGCTGCTGGAGCTGCTCAGTCCTCACTTTCTTCTCGTGAGAGAGTTCAGAAGCGTCTATGCAGCCTTGTGGGTGATAAATTATTTTCCAACCGACAACATCTTTCCCAGCTCTATCGCTATTTCCTTGGCATATGTCCCGACGAGTTACATTCCATAATTCTAGCGACCACCCCGACCTTTACAAGTGAGACCCGCCATGCCACGTACACAAGGATGAATCGTCCCTATTACCTTCCTATTCATATCCTAAGAAAGTTAGTACTTCCCAAGAAGAACTGCTTTATGGAATAGACTCACGGCAGGATGTTTTCCAAATCGCTACGATCATGACCTCTTCAAGTTTAGGGTTAATCGTTATCTTTCCTGCATAGACCAATAAACTTCCCTTCTTGCTTGGTTTGGTTTATTTTGCTTTGTGGCATATCAACCTCAATGAGTTATTTAATGCCGACAAGATTTTTATTGCTGGTAATATTTTTCAAAAATGTATTGCTGGTAATAATTATTTTTCTTCAATATTCATTGCTGGCAATATTTTTCTACAAAAATGTATTGCTTGTATTAAATACTATTTTTACACTTTCATGGCGTTTTGACCCCATAGCTGAGACCCTGACAGGTGTTACCACCCCGGGTCAAGGTGGACCTGGGAACACCAGCAATTAAGAGGTTCCATGCTCCTCAAAACCTCCTGATCAGAGGCCTTGATGTCAGATGTAGCTTATCGTCTCACCCAGGACGCTTCATTTGGTGGGGTCTTACCCATCTGTACAAGTACGGTAGAGGTATACTGAAGCGCCAACCGACAAGGCGATTAACTACTTGATTTCCTTACATTCCTCTAAGTAGTAATCCTCTACCTTGAGTGGCTCTTGGGCGTTGCATTGGATGAACATTAGTATAAAAATAGATAGATTGTGACAGAGAGAATTATAATCGTCTACAAATATATATTAACCATACTGAGATAGATCATTGTAATGAATTGTTAAACATAGATTTTGGAAAGAAATACGCAACTATTCATCTACAGCAAGAAGGAAAAGGTAAGTGAAAGAATATGAATAATATCGATTTATTCTAACTGCAGCCGCTTCAGAATATAAACTACATTGATAAAGACACAAGAAAGACAGAAAAGACAATGAAAGATAAAACTTACAATGTGTGTGTATGTGTGTGAGAGTGTGAGTAAATTTTTTGTAGGTATCTGAAAAAGCAATTTTATTATTCGTTCGTAGAACGTGATCTTTTGTACTCGCGATGATAAAATAACTGATATCAGTAAAAATAAAACAATTTGGTGACATTTAAATTTACACTGAAGCTAACAAAAAAAGACTAAAGCAGACATTCTATTTTTTTTTTCGAAAGAAAAATTATCGTGCATAAATATAAAAGACATAAAACCCTGAAATGTTAAAGAGATTGAAAATAATCAACATCCACTCGTCGATAAAGATTGTGATATAGTAAATACTTATTTCCGTAAAGTATGATATCACCGGTAGGATTTATTAAACAACAGCATCAAAACATTAATTCACTCTTATTACATGTAAAGTAATGCAGCCGATTCTGGTATAATGCAAATTAAAAATAGTAAGAGTAGTTGTATTTTGCCCCCAAATACATTTGAAGTGACACTTATATTGGCTTGGTCAAAAAGTCCTTTCGGTTTTTTAACAGAAAATAATACACAAGCTTTAAACACAAAGCTCTTGGTATATTTATCGTCTCGTTTCAATATCTTCTGCCATCTTGTAAACAGATCCATTATTTCCCGGTCTAAGTATTTCCTGTGTTTAATAGAGAAAAACTCTTCCAGGTGAACTTTTGCATCCTTTTCAAAGTTGAAGGTCTGTCCATTCAATAAATTTTGAAGAGACTGAAACAGGTGACAAGGACGAGCAAATATGGAAGGTGCGGCAAAACTTCCTAAGTCCCAGTAACTTCTCGCGCCTTTGCAAATAGAAATGTGTGTTCTGACATTGTCGTGGTGAAGAACAATGCCCTTACGATTAGCAAGTGATAGACGCTTTTGGAGCATAGCTGCGTTTACTTTGTCTAGTTGGTCACAGTATACATCCAAATTGATTATCCTCTCCGTTGGAAGAAGCTCATAAAAGATTACACACATACAACTCCATCAAATTAAAAATATAACGTTCTCCGAGCGATTTCCTGCTTCGGAGTTTGTGGTGGTTCGTCGTGATTTCCATTGTTACAGACTATGCATTTTTCGTCCCGTCACCATTCTTTTAAAAGACGATCATTTTCCTCACATTTATTTAATGGTTCGCAGATAGAAATCCGATAGGTATTACTCCTGTAATATGTGAGAGGCTGCCACAAGATTCCTGAGGCTGTTCATTGTATAGACATATATATCACAAAACCCTCTCAAACCGGCAAACCGATGTAGGCATAAGGTCATCTGCTTTCCCACCCAGTCACCGGCAGTAACCCCAGACCAAACCCTGGTATATCCGACTTATTTGGTCTGCTGTCAAAATTTAATGCAATGTCTGTTCTGGCTTCAAGGCTCGTAATAGCAAAGAGAGTAAAAACGGACAACGAACAAGTTAACAATGAAAAACTGAAAAATAAAACACTTCATGATGTATCTAAGACATTAAGAAACCATCGTAGACAAAAATTCATGGGCATGAAAAGGGAAACATAATCTCTTGTCGTAGAAGACCAGAGCAAATGCATCAAATCTATTCATATGGAATCAAATATATATGCCGTATATACTCGCGTATCATGCAACTTTAAAGACCTAATTTTGAGGCTAATTTTAAGGGGGTCGCATCATATATGATATATAAAATTAGCATATGTACTGCTGGTCCTGACTACGCCGAAGACTAAGCTATATTTACTGTAGTTAGCTTCAAAATTAGGTTTTCAAAGGTCGCATGATACGCGAGTATATAAGGTAAATGAAAAGAAATTTAAAAATAACAAAAATATCAACATTTGCAAGGAAGCTCTAAATGAAAATAAAATCAGACACGCCACTGGAGAAAAAATCATTTACTGAGAACTGTACAATTGACTCGAGTTAGATTGCGTAAACAAATGGTATCTTAACAAGCCCGAGGCTGGCCTAAAATATTCAAATCGTATAATACTCTGTGACATTAGCATCCAGACTGACGTACTGATCCAAGCAAATAGTTGTGTACACGATCAGAGACACAACTGTGCTGATCATAGAGCTATGTAAAGAAAAAAGTAGAATCATACCAGGATCTCCCCCGGGAGCTGAAAGAGCTGTGGAACATGTTTGTGCCTACATTATCTGGTGCAGTGGGAACTGTGCCACATAGAGGAGGTAAGAATAAGGCATTTGCTGGTGCGCTGGAGATTCTAGACTACCTGTTGGTAAGTTACCAACGGCATCCATCAAATTCCTAGTGAGAAGATGCAAATGCAGAAAATGTAAATAATAATAATGATTTTTAAAAAATTCGGATTCCAATCTGGGTTAACATGACAATGCCTACATTTAGGATGCAAAGAAAAAAATCAATCATGCTTTTTATCTAAGGAATTTTTATACTAGAATTGAAACAAATACGAAAGCATACGAATATACGAAAGCATGAGAGCCCCTCAAGTTAGGGAGTTATAATTTGAATAGTATGGATGAATGTGGTGAGTGAATGAATAAAAAGAAGTTAGTAGGAAGTGAATATTATATGAACGAGGATAAATAATGATTGACTCTTGACTTGAAAAGGTTAAGATTGTAACATTCAGGAAAGCGCACACTAGAGCTTCCTACACAAAGTGGTAGTTCTTGTGGAACTTTCTTACTACCTTTGGAACGCGGGGGAAATGATGGTTTTTAGGCTCCGTGAATGTAGCATGGGGTGTCCCAGCTATAAAGTTACGAACTAGCGTGATTAAAGAATGAAGCTATGGAAATACCGATCGATGTGTAGGCGAAAATATATTTCCCATTGGTTCAGACTTTGTTTTATTATTTGTTTAAACACTTTGGCTGTTTATTCAAAATTATACACTTTTCACAGAGTTAACAGACTTAAGAAAATGAATATCTGGAAATAAGACATAATTTGACAGTTTCGAACCTGGTTGCATCACGATTTATTTTATTTTATTGCTGTTCAGTCTTTTATATGGCAGTGAATGCTGGACAATCTCCTCACAGATAAAGAAAACACTTGAAGCAATAGAAATTCTAGAAAGAAGTTCTCGAGAAAATGACAACAAAAGAACACTTGCTTGTAAGAGACAGTTGAACTTTGTGAGGTACATGATGAGGGGAAAAAGCTTGGAAATTTTGATACTCACAGGACTGAGGGCTAGAAGAAAGCAACATACAACCCACCTGGCGATCTTGGCCGAATAGACAGCTCAGAAGGTTTGGAAGAAATGGTAAAAAGGCAAAATTATTAAGTGCTACAAAGAACAGGAAATTGTGGAGAGTCATGAAGCAGTAGAAACGTGGTTCTACTGAATGATACTGAGATAGGCCGACATGTGCGCAAACATCAAGTTTTACAGAAAATTGAAACAAAAAGAACACTTACACTTAACATCAAGGAGAGACAGTTGACATGTCTAGGGCATACACTGAGGAAAGATGGCTTGGAAAATTTGATACTCACAGGACAGACGGTAGGCAGGAGAGACAGAGGAAAACAATGCATAACCTCCCTAGCATGATTGAGAAAATGAATGGCGGAAAAAGTTTTCGGAGAGAAAAAAATGACAAGATTTATTAACAGCTACAAAATACAGGGAATTATGGAGAGCCATGATTGCCCACGTCTTGATAGGACACGGTATATAGTATAAGTTAATCAGAAACTCTCAGATCACCTATATATGAATATCTACATGTGAAAGTGTACACATGAAAGTGTATACACATATATATGTATATGTACATATGAAAGTATACATACGAAGTTGTGTATATATATATATATATATATATATATATATATATATATATATATATATATATATATTTATGGGTGGGTGTATGTGTTTGTGCGCATGTGATGGCGTACGTATATCTGTATATGTACAAATGAAAATGTCGAGATTAAATACAATAGAATATTAGTGTTTTACAAAGAGGCTGGTTTCAATGACAATCTTGACGTTTGCAAATGAAATTGACAAAGAGAAAGTCTAAGCTAGACATCATTACGAACTAAATATTCAATTTGTACACAAACTCAACCAACTATTAAGCTATTAAATTTGACAGATCTTTGATTTCACTTTCAAATATTCAAACTCTCCCATTGTCATTATTGTTGGTAAGTCTGCACATCGTTTGAGATGACATGGCGGTTCTTTTATTCACTAAATTTGTAAGATGTAATTTACAAAATAGTCTCCTACAATTGGTTGCTAAATTTTGTGATTAGAAATAGCCAAATTAATTAATTTACTTGCGTTAATTCAGAGTATTTTGAAAGTGTTTTATTCAAAAGAATGCTAAGAACACCATAGACAGACCATGTCAGCAAGGGGAAAAGTTTTAACGAGCATTGAGACAAGATGAAAACATATAGTTAGAATTGGAAAGAAACAAATTTATATTTCTGGGATAAATAATTGGGAAAGAAAGTTTGGAAAGTTTAACATTCACATGATATATTGAAGGCAAAAGGAACAGAAGGAAACGGCGATTGACTTACCTAATAAGGAAATATATAAAAGTATAACAGAAAATGAGAGGGATGATGAGGGGACACACATTTCTTCAAGATACAAAGGATAGAAAGTTGTGAAGAACCATGATCACTGACATCTTGAATGGAAACTGCACATAAAAGAAGATCCCATGATCCGTGTTATAAGAGTTTCTTTTGACAGGCGAAAATGTATTCATGTCCTATAATATCAGTGGAAATGTCAACTTTATCGTCATCAATTGCTTACAAAGTGAGTGTAATAAGTTTAGTTTAAGTTTAACTTTCGTTTGATATCTCATGTTTATAGAGTTTCAGATATATTTTAAATCACACGTGTACTACGAAGGTAGATAGAAACCTCGGAATATATTTACTACAGATTGATAAACAAGGTAAAATAAACTATGTTGATAAAAAGAAAAGCAAAAACTTCAGATCAAGCTTGGTAAGAGAAATATATATTGTTGAGTAAAACTCTTATATTTGTGACAGAATGACTTCTCTTTGTCGAAGCCATCCTATTTACTGATACTCTGAATAACGCTACTTTAGTAGTGTTAAAGAACAGAGAGCAAATAACAGACGATCCTAGAAGGGTGTGCTTATAAATACGTCTACCTCGAACAAAATATGACACATGGCTGAGAATACAGTTGGAGTCAAGGCATATATGAGCAAGGAACAAAAATTACTCAAACCCATTGCGCCGATGGTACGACGCCTCAGTAATTACACTAGTTCCATCCCGAAGATGCATTGCTTGGGACGACGGTCTTCTGGGATCGCCCGCATGTTCAATTTTTAGATAGTGGAAATGGCGAAGCCGACACCAGTAAGTATAAGTAAGGAGCTACTTTGCTAATTTTGTAGTGAAGCAAGTATATCTTATATTCTTGTATCTTGAAAAATATATTGTGCACCCTCTTCATTTTTTATTATTAGATCCCTTGTGGGGCTTACATAGAGTCACAATCCCGACGTGCTTGGTGTTGCTGCTTGGATTTTTTAGATGCCAGCCCCAGGTACATCCGGTTTTGAATTTCTCCGAGAGAACTGATTTTGTTCAAGTGTATTTGTGCGAAATCGAACTCAATGGATTCGGTACGCCGATTCCTCTTTTCCCGCGCCCGTAACCGCTACGCTGTGCACACGTCGACTATTGAGTATACCATTTCGAGCAAATTAGTGTATAATAATTTCGTAAAAGAAGTTTTTGTGTTCATATATTCTTTTATTTAAATTTCTAGATGTTTAACCTATGTAGTTATGTCTATAGTCTATACTGTAAATTCGTACTTCGATTTTTTGGCTGTTATCATTTTGTTTTGTATTAAATCTCTTATTGTCTTTAAAGTTGTTGCAACAAATTTTATCGCAACAAATTTTATCGCAACAATTTAGGCAACACTTATTTCAAATAACTTCGTTACTTAGAACGAATATTTCGCTGCTTATGCTAATATAAATACAGTTGGTAATAATATAAGTGACAGATTGTTATGACTGTTGATTATTTACGGCTAATTTGTGTAAACAGTGTATTGACTATTGTCTACGCCGCGTGACAATTATTGTAAAATGATGCGCGAAAATAAGTAATCAGGTAATCGTTTTCAGTCCTCTAAATATAATTTTATTCGCCATATGAACATCCTGTCGACATTAGAAGTGGAACATTACGAAGAAAAATAAAATATGTACGCAACAACCAGATCGATATCCGAATTTAAATATATCTTACCAAGACAAGATCTTCTCTTTTTGTGGATCTTCATAGTCGCCTTTTTCTTTATTTTGTGAATTGCCATTTCTTGGAAATATATTAGAGTGGCTTCCTGTTGTCTTCTCCTTGGTTTTAAATTCAGAGTTTTTCTTCATCTAGACTGACCGCCAGCTAAGGCTAGGGAAACCAGTCCACCTTGTTTTTTAAGCCATAGCTGAAGGCAAAAGCAATCGATTCATTCTTTTTCTAAAGTCATTAATGCAAAAAGTGAACGTAACGAATTCAGTTGGAATTTAAACTCTGTTCGCACTTTCCTCACCGATGACTGCTACGTTTACTCGTACATCCGTTAAAAGAAAAACATGGAAGAAAAATCTGGCCACTAAGTGGTTAATACAATGTAACGATTGAAACGGGCCAAGGCATTTACCTAACAGAAATTTTTCTTATTTTATAAATTGTAACAAGTGATTATAATCAAGTATAAAAAGAAAATAGTAATTGATACGAAGTAGGTCATGAGACCATGACAGAGCTCTCGAAAAAAAAAGGCTTTTAAAGACTTGATTTAAATAAGTGTTTTTCTTTATTTCGACGAGTTTGTACAAATGAAATTCAACTGATCGAACTCTTTAGACAGAAGATTCGACTTCGCATTACTCTGTGACCGCAAGGCCAGCTTTAAATCATGTAATTGAGAAATAAACGTTGGCGAATAGGCGGAAAGATTTCGATAAGCACGGATCAGCACCAATAGAAAATGGATTTAATGAAGTCTGAGATGATCAGATGAGATTAATAGTCAGATAATGAATAAACGTGGCGATGGCAATAATAGGAACGAGGGAGGATGACGCAAAAATGAGCAGCAAATGAAATTGGACAAAATGATATTGTAATGAAAAACTAAAAAAAAAAAAAAGAAAGAAAGAAAAAGCGATTCAGTGGAAGTAAGAGGAGAGGTGAAAGCAAAGAGCTTCTAATAATAGCAGGACAAGAAAAAAGGTAAGGGGAAATCATAGATATATTGATGATAACATGGGCCCGAATCAAATCCGAGAAAACAGCATATAATTATGTTACCATTGTTAAAAACCTTTCGACTGTTTTTTGGTTTAAAGGACAAGAACTGAGACAATTAACTTGAGGGTCAATGGGATGACCTGTGGGTTAAAATCGAAAACAGTGGTGGGAGAATAAAAACGAAAAAGGCTCATTTCCTACGAGAGGCAAGGTCTTTGCATTTGAATGTTGGACGAAAGATAGAAGAATTATGATGTTGCGAAAAATAGAGATGAGAAAGTAGCGTAAAGATGATGATGCGGATAAGGAGATGCAAAAGAAGAGTAAGGAGGATCATGCGGATAAATAGATGCAAAGGAAGAGTAAGGAGGATGACGTCATGGATATGGATGAGAAGGCGAATATTGATGACATCAAGGATGAGAATGATGACGAAGGAGGGAAAATAATGATTATCATGTAAACCACGAAACATCACCAGGAAAAATAAACAGATTTGTTTTGAGGAGGTTTTAGTATTGGATATTTCAAAGCCAAATCCTGATTAAAGCTGTTGGCCAATATGTTTCTTTTTTTTTTTTTTTTAAATCTATAGGGTTTTTAGAACACTTGTTAAACACACCAATGAGAAATTATAAAAATTCTTTACATGAGAACAAAACGAATGCAAAGGATTTTATAAGATAACATTTAATATAGAATTATTGTTTATAGAGATGGCTTTTGTAATCCTAGTAAATTTATAACATCCCCGAAAACCTTTGTATTTCTAAAGCATTTTAGTATCTGTCTATATTTCTGAGATGAGGTATTATGTATACTATTTACATTATTCGGAATATTGTCCTCGTCTTTGTTGCCATATTTATTACAATGTTTCGGCTGTTGTACGCTTCGGCCTTCTTCAGGTGGTTGGAATGTCGAACTGAACCCTTTATTTCGCTCGCTGTGGTAGACTGTTCTAGTTCCACGTTCCATGTCTAATGGATGTCAGTTATCAGTTATCTCCCGTTAATTCACCTCTCCAAGTTCTCCACTGCCTTAACCAGGTATTGAATTCACAACTCTTTGGGTCCTGTCACTGGATCTAACCAACGCCTTTATCCATTGTACCATGTGTCCTTAAGGACATCTTTCTATGAAATTATGGGATTTATAAACTTAGTAAATGGTCCAGTTTGACGTTATAACCGCCTGAAGAAGGCCGGAGCGTACAACAGCCGAAACGTTGTGATAAATATGGCAATAAAGATGAGGACAATAGTCCGAATAATGTAAATAGCGAAAAGTATTTTAGTGTGTGGATTGATTTTATGCATTGGTTATGTTTTCTTTTTTGATTTGGCTTACTACCATATCTCGTTGAAACGCCGGTTTTCATACTATCATTGAAGTTAAGTAACGTAGAGCCTGGCCAAGATGGTTAAACGCTTGGGAATGCCAGGTGTTGTAAGTTTGAGTATACGGGTGATGTAATGGGTAACAGCTTGGAATTGGAAACCGGAGAACTAGTCGTTATATTCACTTACGCGAAATTACCTTTAGGAAAAGTATGAAAGTACCTATTTCCCCCCAGCTATGGGTTAATTATTAGAACTTGTATCAGTAAATCATTATTATCTCCAAAAACTTTTTACATTCCAAAAATATTTTCTGGGTGTAAATAATCTGGAAAAGGTTGATAAGCAGTAAAAAACAAATCAATTATTTTATTTTAATTTATACTGTTAAACATAAAAAATAGGAACTTCGGTTGAATTTCAAATAATGCTTATTCATAATAGAAACTTAAAAACTTTAAGTGTCTGTATTTAGTAATTCATTTTTATTTCTGTTTTAAAAGTTTACCTCACTGCGCTAAAACCAAACCAGTTACGTTACAGCAATAAAACATAGATATTAAAGAGAGTAAGATAAATCTTTGGTTGTCTTGCCTTTATCGATGGCATCGGCTCGTTATTTATCAACACTCGACAAGCAGAATTCATAAAAGTATCTGGTTTTCTTCATTTCGAACCGTCAAATATTATTATTGCTTATTTTTTCATATAACAAGGTGTGAGTAAAATTGGATACGAATCCGACCGAATGATATATACATAAGATAATTTAGAATTTTTTTCTATTTTATCATATTTCACCAATGAGCCGGCGTCATCAGAAACTTCATTTAGCAGAAACAAAATCTATATTCGTGAGACGAAAGGTGATTCAGAGTAAATGCCCGAACGCCTGAGATTTACTTTAACTGACTCATTATATTCCACTTCCCTTTATCGTTACACTGCCCAAACATCATAGCGACTTGATAGTGTTAGAAAATAATCAATACTATATATTATTCTAAACAAACAGTTTCACGCGTTACTCGATTTTGCTAAGTATTGTTTCATGTATTTACTTTTATGCATTTTTCTGTGATTCGATCCAACAAGATAAAAATCTATATTTCTAATAAAACTGCGAGACAGCTGCAAAATCCTTGCAGTCTAAATATATACTGTTAAGAAATTGTAGCCAACTTAACGTCCAAAATTACACTATTAAACGACAGGGTAAAACATGGCGTTTAAAGGTGATAAAGTTTGTTTTTTTTGTGTAACATACGATGATGATGGGAAAAAAGGATTCTTTTACATAATAAATATTTGCTTTCCTGCATAATCTTTATCAGTCCCCTTTATATGTTGATAAAATAAAGCGAACATTATATAGTGAAAATTCCAAATTAAAATTCAACCAATAACTAGACTTATTACTCTCGTTAATACATCTTTCTACGTATGTATGCAAAACAAAAGTAAATTTTCTCTTCAGGAATGGAAAGAAACAAAGAAACAAACAAAGAAACAAAGAAAGAAAGAAATATGTGAGTTTTATTTGTTTTTTTACGGCTGATCAACCCTTTGTGGTTTATTTAAAGTTGAAAAACATTTTGGATTGAAAGAATAATTCTTATTTTGCGAATGAATTTTGCATTAGCAATTTTTAGAATAAAAATGATTTTTCTATAAGCAGGTCCTACTATTTAACCCATAGCTGAGGGAGGATATGGATTTCTACCTTTCCCATGGGTATTTTGTTTGAAAACATGTATAGCAGGTGAACCTTTTGATAGAATCAGAACGATGTGATCTATACAATTTGCCATAGATAAGGAACAGGCTTATCTTAAACATTCAATATTTAGTATTCGTTAATATTTTATTATCCAAACTGACTGCTTTAAATCCTTTCAAAAAATAGTTAGCATAAAGAAAGAATAAGAAGAAAATGACGATGATGATCAAATTAAAAAAAAATTTCTTTCTATATCACGAGTGTCCCCCCCCTACAAATATATAACATTAACTTTTATACTTACGTTTATATTTTCATGAACATCTAACATTATCAAAGCACTTTAAAGTTTCAAGTAAAATATATTTTACATGAAAACATGTACACACAGAACGTGCAGTTTATGTCATATGCTTGCTTAGTCATAAATTTTACTCAAAATGAGACTTAATGAATGTCAGATGTAAACGTAATGGTTGGCCATTTTATCTCTCTTCTCTTTCTCTTCACTTCTTTGATTTTTCTCTGTCACTTTTTTGTCACTTTCTAATTTTCTCTTCTTGTTCTTCAATTATGGTTTCCCTTCTCTCTTTTCTTTTTTTTTTTTTTTTGCGGGAGGGGAGGATGAAAGTGAATCAATCCGGAACGAATGTATCGACAAAATGTATCAAGATGCACGCATGAATACATCCCTAACTATATAATGTACATTCATACATGCTAATATGCATTACATAAACATATATATATATATATACACACACACGCATATATATATGTGTGTGTGTGTTGAACAGTCCGAGAACATTTCAGCAACCTATTGTTTCTATACATATATATATATATATTATATATATATATATATATATATATATATATATATATATATATATATATATATATATATATATAAAGAGAAAGAACAGACAGAGTTCTTTAGCATTTAAACATTTTCTTTCTTTTTTCTAAAATGTTCAATACAACGTAGAGCATAATATTTTTATTTAAAAAATAGTTTACAAAAAAAGTTTGTGACACGTAAATTTAAAATTTATGATTTAAAAGTTTATTCTTAACCGGATGTATGGTGTTGCATCTTTATGTGACAGCATATATAGACATGTATAAATAACACACATTCCCCTAATCTCTAACCTATATTTTTAACTTTTCTGCTTTAGCTCTGACCTGTCTTTTGTTTGGTCAACGGTGACATACCCGTAAAATTTTGAAATCTTGACCTCACTACTTCTTAACTCTTTAATAAGCTACCGTATTGTTTTCTGTTTACAAAAGTAAATCTTTTTCATCAAAAGTTACCTAACATTACCTGATAACGAGCCAAAAATTTTAAAATACCGAAACAGAAATTTTCGTGTCATAATGTAAAATATTTATAAATAAAAATATTATTAAAATTTATATATATATATATATATATATATATATATATAACAAGTTGCTGAAATATCCTCAGCCCGTGCAAAAAGCCCTTCTCATAGAAACTATAGACATTTGGACAGATTTGTGAGAGACGATCCGACAGGTAACTTTTTAGTACCCGTTATATATGTTTAAGAGAATATGATGTATATATTTCTATATATCAAAACATGTTCGGCAATTCAATGAAAAAGTGAAAAATCCTCTGTATTATTTTTCATTGTAAAAACGTCTAATGAAGTCCTTCCACATTATATATATATATATATATATATATATATATATATATATATGTATATAGATAGATAGATAGATAAATAGATAGATAGATAGATAGATAGATAGATAGATAGATAGAAAGAAAAGTATGAGTCTATCTCTTCTCACCCAGATAGGAATAAATAACAGGAAAGACTGAGTCCTATAGATGATCCTATGTTTCAAGAACGGTAAAGAAAAATTATTGGCATTTTTGTCCAAAATGATGCTTACATCGTCTTGCTCAATTAGGATGCAAACCGCTACGTTCAGTACAAATGTAAACAAACCTAAGCGATTTGAAATGTCTAAATTTTCGAAATCTCAGATTAACAAACATTTATTTTTTTTAATTGAAACTAAAATGGTGTGTAAAATTGATTGAAGTATAAAGAATAATTTTTAATAATTTCAGACCTTGCAGAAAATAAAAAATATAATACTTTGGAAATTGCAAGAATGTTCCACAATGGAATCTGAGAAAATTCGTTGAAAATCTTGTATGACTCCGATGCTAGCCTTATAAAAGTAAGTTACTTCATTTGTATGCGTTCTCTATAAAGATATAAAAAGATAACAAATATTTGTCGAGTTATGATTTTTTAAAAATCTTATGACTGCTAGGAAATGCAAAAAAGCTCACGATGTCACGAGTCCTAAACTAAACAGAAAGCCATGTGAGATTAATAATTAAGTGCATTGCTTTGTAAAAGATCCGCTTTAAGTTCCTAACTATATAAGAATTTAAATAAAAGATTATGTGAACACAAACTAGATTTTTTGCAAAAAAATATACTCAGTGTACTGGTCATAATAGTTCTCATCGTAATTTTTTTATTTGAAGAAAGCAGTTTTAAAACAAAAAGTGATTTATAAAGTCAACAAGTCTTCCTCAGTAAATTTACATCTTGGATCATACAACATATGACTCCAACAATAAAAATATTATTTTCTTTCTCTCTCTCACTCACTCTCTGTTCATTCTCTCTTTACCTACCTACATACATACATACATACATACATACATACAGCCGTTCCACTTAAACAGCTTCTTCCTGCAAACCACTACCCTGTGGGACAGACTCCCAAGAGGATGTTTCCCCGATCACTAACCTATTTAAGTCTAGATTTAAGCGTTATCGTCTCCGTTTATCCATATAAACGATCCCTTAACGTAACCCACTACCTCGGGGGCCCCCGGCTCCCGTGCCTTGTACAGGGTGAAACTTACTATAAAAAAATAAAATAATATATATATATATATATATATATATATATATACGTATATATACATACATATATATATACATATATACACGTACATACATATATATATATATATGTATATATATATATATGTATATATATATATATATCTATATATATATATATACATGTACATATATATATATATGTATATATATATATGTATATATATATATATCTATATATATATATCTATATATATATATGTATGCATATATATATATATATATGCATACATATATATATAGATATATATATAGATATATATATATACATATATATATACATACATATATATATGCATATATATATATAGATACATATATATACATATATATGCATAAATATATATACATATATATATATACACATATATATACATATATACATATATATACATATATATGCATACACATATATATATATACATATACACACGCACGCAAACACACACACACACACACATATATATATATATATATATATATATATATATATATATATATATATATATATATATATATTTCGGAAAAGTTTCCCTTCCGACCCATTTCCGAAATTCTGACCAAATTATCAAACAATAGAATTTTTAGACCATCTGGTTTGGGCCGAGAACTTCATTATTCTCGCTTCCTTCTTATACTGATGGAAATGCTTATTAAGACTAAAATTATAACGGATGTTTTTTAATGTTTATATTGAAATGTTTGCATTTAAATGTCTGGATTTTTTAAATAATTGTATTTGTATGCATGCGTTACTTTTATTTATTTAGTTAGTTAGTTAGTTAGATAGATAGATAGATAGATAGATAGATAGATAGATAGATAGATAGATAGATAGATAGATATTACATGTATGTGCGTGAGTCTGAATATACATATATGTGTGTTTGGTTATTCCGGTTGCAGCATGTACTTTAGTCGATTTTGCCAAGGGTTTCAATCATCCCAGAAGTGCATCAGGCACTCCTCAGTTCGATGTCAACGTCAGCTAGGGTCTACCCAACCTGAACGGGCCGAGACCGAACCCCATGTATGCCCACATCTCACAGTCACGCCTTCCAACAACCCGCACTCTGTCTTGCGCGCAATAAAATCTTTCTTTGATCGTTCACGTCTGACATGTGAGAACGTTACTCGCCAACGCGTTGCTCACATACGGATGACCATAAAGCTTCAAACACGACGAAAATGATTGTTAGTCTATTAATGTTGTGCTTATGATACGGTCTGCTTGTGTACGGAAGCACGGATACTTATTTTATATTCTGTCAACCTCACTTTCTGTTAGCTTACTTGTCTCCTCATTTGGCTAACCTCTCTATCTAGACCTCTCTTACTCTCTGTTTGTTTCTTGGTATCTATTTTATTCTCTCTCGTTGTAATTATTATAAAATTTACATAAAGCCAATAATACGGGGTTATCTGTACACAAGATAAAAATTCCATTTTTCTATAGCACTTTTCATACAAAGATATAAAGATACGTGTCATTTCAGCTATCTAGCTATGACTATAGACATACAAACATAAAAATAGATAAATGTATAGATAAGAGATTACGTAGTAACATCAATAAATATGCAGACTAATGATGAAAAAGTATTTATTTTACACAACAAATTTTATTTTTTTTTAGCATCATCTCTTTCACTGTACATGCACTTAATTTAAGTTAATATTAATAGCGTGGTTGAGACATAATACAGTGAAATTTTCAGATTAAAATTTAGCTAATAATCGCGTCAGACTATGGACATATGAATTTGTGTATATGTATAACCAAATTCAGTCCCTTCTCATTCATGTTGAAGGAACCCCTCCCAGCTTTACACATCCAGGTTGCGTATGTTATCACGTACGACTTGACAGATCTTCTCATGTGATTATAATTTTGCTTTGTAGTGCATCTTCAGGGGTTTTGCTGCACGCAAAACGTCTTGGCCAAGTGCATGTTGGTAAGGCTATTTAATCTATAGTTGAAGGTTTTGAATTCAGAGTTGTCCTTCATCTAGAAACATCTATAGGACCCAATCTTTGCGTTGCCTTCCCTTGTCCCTCTTTCCCTCTATTCGACCTGGGAATATCAGATTCTCCCGGCTCTACTTCCTCATTACGTGTCCCAGAAACTTCAGCTGCCTCATCCTGATGTTAAGTATAAGCCTCCTCCTTGTTTGCATCTTCTCCAAGACCTCATTGTTGCTCACACGCTTGGCCTTCTATCTGCATTAATTCCGGTTTTTAAAATAAAAGGAATGTCAATTCAAAAACACGTGCATCTACTAAAAATAAAGTTTATAGTCATAATAAATAAAGAACTAAAAAAATGCATTCAAAAATTTCTATAATAATGGCCGACTTCTCGGTTCCGAGTACACTCGTCAGCTAGGGAAGCTAGCTAATCACTGGTGCAGACGCCTGCTCAGGCACATTTATGTTTGTTCAACAGCCAAAGAAGCCACCAGTGGTTTATACTACAACTATGCTAAGCGGACCTTAGTGTTTCCGGGATCAACAGTTTGAACAAAACAAGTACGTTCAAACACTCGGTTACGATGACTTATGACTTTGTGTTATCATAACCATCGACTGCCTCTATTCGAAAAATATATAAAAATGACCACACGCACAGACACACACACGGTGTAACTCTGCCGAGTGAAGATAGCTCAGTGGTAGAACCTCTGACTGACACCAAAACGGTTGCGTTTCGATCCCGGCTTGAAGCATTCGGATGTCTAGTCGTATTGAGGAGCTGATATATAGTGAGACAGTACTGTCTGCGATTGACGCACACACGTGTGTGTGTAATTTTTATATATATGCGCGGTACTTATTGGGAAAGCGCTCAATATCAGTGATAGAGCTAACATATTTAGTTGGATTGATGTGAGTTTGTGACCCTGGGTTTCAGATGATCGCAAGGGCATAAAACCCAGAGTTACAAACTCAGATCAATCCAATATATATATATATATATATATATGCGTCTGTGTATGTGTGTGGATCTATAAAGTTGGTTTGTTTATAAAGTATAATATTTAATTGATAAACCGAATGAACTTTTTGCCAACCCAATACATTCATTATATATATATATATATATATATATATATATATATAGAGAGAGAGAGAGAGGGGGGGAGAGAAACAAAGAGAGGGGGAGGGGATGAATAATAGATCAACACTGCATGTTGGTTGTCAGTTTCTCACTTCAATACTATCTTAAGACCCTGATTATTAAATCTATTATTTATTCTTCTTTGTCATGTTCTTGTATATCCCTATTCTTTGTTCTTCCTCTAAATGAATCTTTTCTTCATCTCCAATACGTTTATTTGTCTTATATGTCTTCTACAATGCGAACACTACTTTCCTTCCTTCTCACCTCATCTCATCCCCACTTGTTTCTCTTTCTATTCTCACTTTCTCTTTTTCTGCTCATCTTCTAATTTCTCTCTTCCAACATATTCGCTACATCAAAACACGAAGGAATCGCGTACACAGATTCTTTTCACATGACTAAATTGCTTTCATTGCCATCTGTTCCCCGCCAATCTGCCGCTGATTTGAGCCGGCAATCATTGATATCCGGCATTTAATGTACATTCCGATTGAACATCTCTTCGCCAGGGTCGGAAAACATAAAATGTGTTTTAGTGAGGGGCACATTTGAAACGAACTCTGCGACTCGAAGTAACGTTCTGTTGCTCGGTCCCTTGCCACAAAATAAACAAAGTAAAGGAAAACAAATCATCAATTCTTCGTAGTAATAAATGATAATTTCCAAATAACATAGTAATGGCCTTTATTTCTACACATTCACCTTGACAAATGGTGACTCAAAAATATTAGTGCTTTCATCTTAAGAAGGAATCCTGCCTACAAACATATTTTTGTAAGCGTTCCTTCCTTGAATGTTTTGCTCATGAACTTACCTGAAAAGTCATATTTTCAGCCAGTCATTGAACGACCTCATTCGAGATCACAAGAATAAATTGTGAACGCCATAATCTTTTCCATGTCTGTATATTATGCAGAACTGAAGTGCTATATATTGTTTTACCCTTCTCCTAGATCGGATTCTAACTACGGCTACAGAGTCCAGTCTGTCCTGTTATTTAAGAGATGGGTTTATACTTTTTATACGCGAAAGTTTCTATAACAAACTCGACCGGAATTTGAACTAATTTGCTTTCAGATCCACTGCCCATTACAGTACTCTTGATATATTATTTGTGGAGGAAAATACAGTTAGGTAATTACGTTAAAATAATTAGGTAATTGCAATTGGTGAGAGTATTTAATGACAATCATCTCATTCAGGAAGGAACTACTATTGTAGTTCATTTCCTATAAAAATATTAGTGCACTTATATATGAACTGAAATTGTATATAATCAATTTGCCGAATAAGATAATTATAATATTTATGGGGTCACATACACACATACATATATATAAATTAATATATGGCTATAGAATTATCATATGATGAAGGTTTTGTTGGAGACGCTGCGTAGATTTTCCTGTTGCCTGCATAACGGTAGCTCCGAAACTTAGCATCAATTCGTGTCGTTCGTGACATTATATATATATATATATATATATATATATATATATATATATATATATATATATATATATATATATATATATATATCCAGGTAGATTCCAGGATTGTCCATGATTGAGTTGCATTGTTGAATTTAATAAGGTGCGCAACAAACCTCGTACATGTTCAATGGGGTATAAACCTGATGAGCGCAAGGTCTTATAAAGTATCAGTTAATCATATATTCCTGGGAAATGTACGTTATCTTACTGAAACAAATCAGCTTCACCGGGAAATATGCCAATCATCATCATCGTCGTCGTCGTCGTTGTCGTCGTTGTCGTCTTCAGCAGTCCTATGACCGGGTGTTGTCGTAGGGTCACTGCGCAACTGATAAAAAGACTAGCTTCCTCCATATGTCTCAGTTGCATTCCAATGTTTCTGCGAATGATCATCGCGTCAATTCTGTGATGTTCTCATTCCATTTTTCCTGACTATTTTATATTGCCAAATATTTGTACCTTGTAGGCTGGCAGTGGAAAAAATTGTTGGCTTTTATGAATTTTCAATGCCATTCCAACTTTCTCTTCTTGACAGTGGTTATGAGGTTTCTAATGTGTCCGTTTCTTTTTGATAGTGTCTCGCAATTTTGATGCAGTCTACGTAGAAGTTACCCCCGGATAGTTCTATAGGATTTTGTTTCTAATGCTTGGATTCTTCGCAGTAAATCTGCTGTTAATATCAGAAATTCGCGCAGAAAGATTGATAAAACAAATGATACTAACAGTCAGATTTAAAGCAGATGTTCTTGTCTTTCCAAATTTTTTTTAGTTTTCTGACATTTGCAATTGTTTGTGCTGCTCTTTTAATCATTTCACTTCAAGGTCCTCTTCACTGATAATGGAACCAAGATATTTGAATTATCCATTATTTTATTTGAATATATGAATTTGAATTGTTTATTATATTATAACAGTCTATCATGCCGAGCATAAAGGTTATCAAATGTTGTGCAACAAGTTGTGCATCTGTTCCACCAGTTAAAGCAGCTTCCACTTTCAATTGTGGTCCTTGCGAACCCTAGCTGGAAATAAATTATAACTTTGCAGAGCCACAGATTGCACAATATAAATCAAGCATTAAATGTAAGACTTGGAAATATCCCTCGCTTAGCCAGGCGACCGATTAACCGATGCTGTAGTGTCAATAATGGCATCCTTTTTGGTTGATGGATACAGCAGCACTAGTGATAAACTGATGTGGCATTTAATGTAATGTTCTGCATCTTGTTGGATGTTACCATGACTGTCAGTCATCACGAGTTTAGTTCTTGCAAAACATATGAACGTCTGTTTATGTCAGTTTCTAATTCACATATTTCATGTGTACCATTGTTAGCATTTCTCGGAGAAAATATAGAGTAGCTGCCATCTTAGAATGCTGCTTCTTCTACTCTTAACTCTCTATTTGCAAAAATCAATGACTGTCTCAGCTATACTGCCACAGCTAAACTACCTTCGTTCTTATTATGGCATACATACGTCGTCAGTTATTTAGGTGAGGTGTAAATATGAACTGAAGTATCTCACTGAATGATGACCTGAAAAAGAGTCAACTATTATAAAAGACGGAAATGAAAAAATTAAGGTAAAGAATATGGACTAAAAAGATGGCGACGCAAAGTAAAAGAAATGGAAGTAAAATTGAAAGAAACTGAAAAAATTATGTTCCTTCCAAGGTGTTGTAATTTAGAAAAGGTTACTGAATGAGGAATAACCAAAACGGAGGTTGTAAAAGAAAATACAATACTCGCCAGCGGCGTGAAGTAGGTAAACCACTTCTAGTGGTGAACTACTTAGATAGCATATTACCCCCACTTACAATAGTGCCCAACGTATTTATGATGATTAGGACATACCCGTTAGTGTTCATAGGTACGGTATAATAACATAAGGAAAATAAAAATATATAGAATATGAAGAGGACAGTCCTTATAAAAAATATTAAATCAGCTGGAAATACGACGAACAGATGAAAGAATTCCGACAATAACATTATTAAAATCAAATAAAATACTCAGGTAGTTGTTGGAATATTGAAGAGATTTTTGGCTACTCTATCTCCAATAAGAATAACTTCTGTGAAAACAAACTAAAAATATTGAGAATGGATATTAAACGATTCTCCTTCTAAGACACACATAACTAAATCAATAATAATAACAAAACCGATAGTGACCACATGTCATTGAAAATATATTGAAGAATTTGCTAGATATCTTTAACAATAACAGTGGTTTTAATTGCATTTATTATTACACTATTCTCATAATCATTTAATAGAATTTTTATCGTTTACTATCAATTGGTTTCATTAAATGTACTTATTGATTACCTAGGCAATAAAAATAATGATAGCATTGACAGAATGGGATTGAGACATTGAAACAACAATAAACATACTGAATGCTAAAATGAATTCCAGAATTATCACTTTTGAGATGAAGCTCTTTCAAAGAATCGGCAATGACAACCTATGACGAATAACTGAGAAGAATCAAAAAAGAGAATCCTTGAAAAATAGTTTTGAGTTCTTTCAGGTAAACCTTGCAATGATTCCAACGACTATTTCTCTCCATTTGTCTACGCGTATATCTGTTTACGTGGCTCAATAATAATCCATTTCTAAAATGATGTGTTTTGATTTCAAATGAATACTGAATCTTTACAAAATTTTTAAGGACGAATTTTGATAAAAGTGATTCTTATTTGTAATACACTATTATATATTTTCCTGTATACTTTCCTTTATGTTAAACCAGACATTACATTTCAACCAAAGGAAAAGAAATATCAATACAAGTATTACTATTGATATTAAAGATGATAATAATAACAGTAACAATGTAAATAGATATACGAATAAAAATAAAATCAAAATAAGAAAAATAAACATACATAAATAAAAATAAAATGATCAGGCATAAAATAATGAATATAAAATAAAAATAATAATAAAATAAAAATAATCAAAATACAATTGATGATGATGATGATGGTTGTATGGTGGTGGTGGTGGTGGTGGTAATTGTGGAGGTTTTGATGATCACCATAATGATGACCATGATGATCATGATGATGATGCCGTCGACGACAACAACGAAAAACCAATGAGTAAGAAAAAAAATATGAAAACTGACAAAATATGATGTCCGCTTAAAACTTAACGATTCCCTATACACCGGACCTCCACAAAGGTTTAAACCCGTGGGAATTCGAAATGTCATTCCGGAATTTTGACATGATTTCAACTGCAGGGAAGGTTAATCTTTCTGGGAGTTTAGAAGCATATAACAAATGGATACAAGCGTCATATGTACGCGAACACATAAAAAAAACATACACATATACAATCACACAAAAGGAAACATGCAAAGACATACATATGAATAACTGAACAAAAGAAAGTATCGTACTTAAAGAAGTAGTGAGCAAAGACATATACACTTAGACATATGTACAGGTGGAGACACCAGAACAAATCATTCATATTGTTACACATTTTTTTTAAATACTTTTACAGATAGATAGATAGATAGATAGATAGATATTCGGTAGACAAAACTATTCGGAAGCCATCGATGTTAATGCTAGCACGAAGTCATCGTGACTGGGTTTAATAATAATGGACTTGTTCTACAAAGAATCCCACCAGATTGTGCGTTTTCTCCCAAAAATTGCAACTCGTTTCCACTCAGAAGAGTTGCAATATAAACCATGTTGGCTATGTTAGTGTTGAATAGCAAGTGTCTGCCAGCGAGATTAGCTAACCAACCCCGCAGACGGGCATACTTCGAAACGAGTGCCAATCATTATAATATTAATTACAGCATTATTATAATGAACATTTCGTATTTGAAATAGACGCCCCATTTTATTTCATTAAACAGAAAATATTTTCTCCGGCAGGGATCGAACCTGCGTTCCCATTTTTAGGGAAAAAAATCACTGTTTTATCATGCGTGTACCACCGCTCAGCTAAGAACGTCACATTAAGTAAGGCTGTATTTTCCTTTAAAAAGGAAATTACGTCTTCATCCAGATTATTTTTATCGAAAGCTCACAACTGCTCAGTTTCGTATCCGAAACATAAACAGAGCAATCGCTGAAGAATTAATGGATTTAATGTTAATCCGTTTTTTATATTGCTTTGAAAATGATTATAGTAAAAACTAGATTTCTTTATCATATGAAACCACCATTCTTGTCTCACTAGAACAATTACAAGTTTGATCCTCACTAGGTGCCCCGTATTTTTGGTCTTGAGCTACATTTGATCTATGCTAAAAAAATAACCATATGAAATCTCTTTTTAAGTGTGCCTTATCGTTTGGCCATGAAAGTCTCATAATAAAGCAAGGCTCACATACGCTTTTTAAGAAGTGTACATTTTTTGTTGTGGCTTTTTGCGATCTATATCTGGCAACTATATTTTTGTATGAAAAATATAAGATAATTTATGCAATTAATGTAATTTTAATCTGTTATTACACTGTTGATTTCCTAGGATAAGGGAATGCAGGTTTCATTATATACGAGAGCTACATTTTCTTGCATAAAATTGTCTATGATATGTGTAGCCACTAAAAATAATGTTTATAGTAATAAAGTTTTTGTGATGTCAACAAACACTCGTTGCCACTTTTGCCAACGAATACTCGTTGTCAATTTCATAATGTTCGTTGTAGTAGAGCCTTTGTAATCGCCTATACAACTATAGTACGCCGTTGAACAATGCTGGTGTCAAGCGCATTTGATTATCTCTTAAAGTGTGTGGTTTAGTTTTGAGGTCAACTTGTACTACACAAAGCAAAAGCCAAGCACAATAATAATAATAATAATAAAAGCACTGATTCATGGCTGTCAAGGCTTCTAATCCTAATTGATCAAATATATCAATCTCTTTGCCAAAGACAAAAATGATTTGAATGCTATAAAATGTTTCAGTGATGACATCGGTGTGGGTTTCGGGTCAGATAAAAGTACAAAAGTAACAGTCAAGAAAGAGAGAATTACAGAAACACATTCAATAGATTTAAATTTTGTTACAAAGATTAGGGAACTCGAACAAGAAGAAGCCTATAAATACCTAGGAGTCAGCGAAAGAGATGGAATACAGCATACCCAAAATGAAGGTGAAAGTAAAAAAAAGAATACTACAGGTGTGAGCGTCTGGTGTTAAATACCGAATTGAATTCACAAAACAGAATATCAGCTATAAAAACCCTGGCTGTCTCTGTGGTGCAACACAGTTTCAGCATCCTGAATTGGACCATAACTGGCATTAATCGAATCGATGTCAAAACGAGAAAGCTTATCACTTGCCAACGCTAAGGCTGATGTTGATCATATATATGTGTCCAGATCCGAAAGAGGCAGAGGATTAGTTCAACTAGAACTGTCTTACAAAATCCCAACAATTGGCCATTAAAGATACCTGGAAACTACAAAAGAGTGGATGATGATCTATATCAAAGAAAATGAAAGAAATAAGTAGCTTTATTTAGTAATAAAAGAAGCCAAAAAATTTAAATGGGAATTTCAAGTTGGTGAAGATATGAAAGTAAGCCATAATGCACCTTCTACAACGGCAAAGAACCTAAGAAAGAAAGCAAAAGCAAAGCAAATGCAATGTACTAAATGCACTAAATGATGGTAAGATAAGCCTCTTCATATTCAATCCTTTGACCGTACCAAACAAGCTACTGTAGACAAACCCAGTACCCATTAGTGGCTACGCAGATCAGGGTTAAAAGCTAAAACCGAAAGTTTTTTTCCTTGCTGAAAAGGATCAATGCTTACTAACTAAAAGAACACATACTGAAAAATTGCGTTGACTCCAAATGCATATTTTGTAATAAATATCCAGAAACAATAGGTCATCTTGTATAAATACAATTCGGCATGATAGAGTGGGCCAAAAACTGCACTGGAAAATATGCCACTTTTACGGGAAGGAAAATGCAAGAAACTCGTATGAACATCACGCAGACCCGGTTAAAGAGATAGGACCTGTAAAAATTTCAAGGGACTTTAAAATACACACCGACAGAGCAATCAAAGCTAATAGCCCAGACATCGTGATCAAAGACCACAAGAACATAATGTGCTTCCTTATTGACAATGGAATGGAAATCTAAAAAATGTGACACATGAGGAAATCAATAATTCCAGTTGTAGTTGGAGCCCTTGAATTGATTGGAAATGTTTCCGATAGAATCAATTAAGAGATTCCTGATAGCCCATGCCTTAAAGAAATACAAATACTCGTACTCACAAGTAGAGCTTACACATTACGAGGACCTTTATCTATGTAAAATATGTGTGATCTTTTTTTTGTTTTTTTTTTAAAAGATGAACAGTGGAAAATGTCATTAAGCCATTTATGACCTTAGGTCTCTGGTTGGGACTCGGAAATGTATATACAACAGAAATCAAAGCAAATAATAATAATAATAATAAATGAACTAATGATACATCATGCATAGCTGTCATGGCTTTTGATCTTAATTGGTCAGATATGTTAACATGTGCATATTTTGTTTTAGCGAATTATGGTAAGTTAAAGTCAATATCCCATTCAGTACTACAGAATTACATGTCAGAGGACATGCTTGATCTTAACCAGATTGGCATGTCCTCTAGGGGCTGATGCACTGTGCATCTCTGATCGTGTAAGAAGGTTGGAGATCGAGAAGATTTATTTAACTTTAAAGGATGAGGCAGCCAATGCGACTTTGTCTTCACGATATGCTCTTAATACAAAAAATTGTTCTCACAAGTACAGCCTACACCTTACGAAGGTTTTTATCTATGTAAAATAGTGTGTTTTTTTGTGTTTTTTTTTTTGGGGGGGGGTGCTCAATGGAAAATGTCATGATACCATTTCTGACCTTAGGTCTCTGGGCGGGACCCGGAAAGAAATCAGTACACACCAGAAATCAAAGGAAATAATAATAATAATAATAATAATAATAATAATAATAATAATAATAATAATAATAATAATAATATGACTTTGCTTCAAATATGGTGAGGAACAATATCATCACAAACCAAAGGCTGTCATAAAAAATAAAAAGTGTAAGATACTCTGGAAAGTTGAGATCCAGATTAACAAACAAGAACAATAGATTTGATAGTCAAAATCGTCGAACTCTCTTCCGGTTTATTGCTTTCCAGCTAGTTTTGATCTTTAAAAACCTAATGCGATGTTAATCGTTATCTTCTGTATATTTAATTCATAATCTCTTATTGTTCCCGCTCCTTAATAATATTTTTTCTCATATTCTCTCACACTCAGTCACCACCCCCCTACCACCACCACTTGCATCGTAATGGTGCATTGCCTTGCTTGGGGTAAAATGATGAAAAAAGTTTATACAAATATACAAGAAAATTGTGACCAACCAAAACGTGGATGCAACTGTGACACTAATACTAGAAGGTTGCAAATGAACAAAAAGCGAAATTTTATAAAGAAAAAATTTTAAAAAAAATGAACCGAGAGCTACGAAGAGTGTGGAACATGATTTTTTTTTTTTGAGTCAACTTCACACACACACACACACACACACACAAACAAACAAAAAAACGCAGTCGGGATCACAAAATCATTGTAAGATCCATGATTCTTTTGTGGGTGCACGGTGAAGTAATGAAGAATCGGAGAGCCGAGTTCGAATTTCAGTTGTGTTCATTAACATACATAACCTTTGGAAAAGTTTTAAACCATCACCTCTCCCTCTAAGATATGAGGTCAGACTGTCTCTTATAGCCTTGGGTAGCAACCAGTCTAGAACAAGTCTGAATTTAAAAAAAAAACTGGCAAAGCGCATACTATGCAGCTAATGAGTTTATAGTGTATAGTTGTATAAGTGGCACAAAAACGCTAGAAGACTTGAGAAGTCAAGGAAGATATGAGACTATCCAGTATTTTTGAGGACTGTGAGTATAATGAGAAAGGTGCTGTAGATTTGAGGTTACTTACTCTCAAGCGATAACCACCGGACATTTGGTGTGAACATATAAAAACATTGAATACTAATTATAAAGATGACTCTTATCATTTTGGTTAAATGTAAATCTGTATTCTCGCAAAGCTTAAAAACGTTTCTAAACTTTCTCATCCAAAATATCGAATCAAACTATTCTTTATACTCGATTTCGAAAGTGTGCCGGCTATTTCAATAATTATGGACATTCTCTTCATATATGCTGCTAATATTCCACATCTTCTGCAATTTCTAAAAGAATTTCTTTTACTTAGGTATTTTCTATCTTCAACTTTCTCCTTGTTTTACTGAAACAATCATAATTTGACAATTTTGTCCCTCCTTCTCTACAGCAAGAATTGTTCTAACTGAACAGGGTGATCTGTTTGTATTCCTAAATCTCAAAGTTAATTCCTATCAGTAAAAGTTTCTGTATGGTGTTTATGCAATTCGTGTGATCGTTTTTAGACCTACTAACAGTAATCAAAAATTCTATTCTTTTTTTATCACTTGACTTAATTTATTAATGTGTTGCCTTTACGTCTCTGTTTTCATACAGATGACGTTTGCTACATTTTGGGATCCTATAAAATTTGGTTATGACAATGAAAGACTTCACGAGTCCATATTTGAGGCATCATATGCTTCTCTTGTCAACATTAGTCATTTGAGAAAATCGAACCATGATGGCAGAGAAAAATACAAGATGAGAGTTTATGGCAGCAGATGGGAAAGTTTTACGGTCAACAAAGGGTAAAGAATGATGAGTCGGTCCAAGGAAAAAGAAGAAGAAAAAAAAAGAAATTTCATATCTAAATTGATCTTCACATCGAAACTACTTAGTTGTCAGTATGGAAGAACCATTGACAATAAATCTCTTCAGATATCTAGTATATTTCTAGCTATTCTCATTGACTTTAAACTTTTTGTGGAGTTTTTAGGTTTGTACACAGTGTTGCAGTAAATACGAGCATGACATTCCTCTTTCCGTTTCACAATTTTTGCAGCTAAATGGATAGCGGCTCGGATTGAGGAATCGGAGAGCCGAGTTCGAATTCCAGTCGAATCCATTACATTCACTTACGTGCTAAAACCCTTCGGAAAGGAATGAATCCTCTTCTTCTCCCTCCAGTTATGGGTAAATAGCACGAGAGGCCGGATTCTATAGCCTTGGATGACGACTGGTCTACCGCAGAAACAAATTGCAACATACTGCGGGAAAAACCTGCCTCGTCAGTCATGTATCGAAAGATACATGATCGCCTAAGCGTGTCTCATGCATAACTGACTGATTTGTATTTATCTTGATATTGTTCGATTTTTACTTTTTACTCCTTTTTTCCGTTTCAAGGATTACAGTCATTACTTTACATATTTCAATCTCTCTCTTTGTTTGCCATGAGTAAAATTTGTCACAAATACTGGAATATGTTTTCCGTTGACACCTCAAATCCAAATGATTTCAAGTAATCATTAATAGTAGAAGTAGGTAATTGAATGATAAAATGGAAAAAAACACACACACACATAACATGTTTCGTCCCTAGAAAAACTTTCTCCAGACTAATCGTTTTATCTATAGAGTCAATTATGTATAGGTACCTCCAAAATTTGAAAAGATACTTGATGGAAAAATGCAGAAAACATAAAAGAATGTATTTTTAAAATCTTTTTGTCTCATTATTAAGATGAAAGATTAAAGAACTTTTGGAAGTGAAAAATATTTTTTTCTATTCTTTATACAACCCTGGAATGCCAAAACGGGGATTTTCTATTTTTACGTGATATTTTCCAAAAATTACATAATTGTCACATTTAAGTGAAATTTTCAGCACTTATTCAGGAATACAAAAATTATTTTTGATAGCATTCTTTTTTAAGAAAATCTTTCTTAAAGTATTTTTGATCTGTTAACACCCACTGTTTTTAATGTTATGAAATTTCAAAATTCTTTTTTGTTACGCAGAATGTTTATATTTGTTATCGTGAAAGGTCCTACAAGAATTTAAATCGTCAATTTTTCTATTTTTTTTTTTAGTCAAACAGAACCTCCAGTTACAGAAAATCTGCCTTGAATCGTAAAATAAAAAATGCAATAAAATATGCATTTTTATTTGAAAAGCTTTTGCTTTTGCGCATATAATATACTATGAGCAGTAGTGTCTCAAGAAAAAATTTTCGCTGAATAAAGAATTTTAAAAGAATTGTTTTAAGTTTTATTTTAATTAGAATAATTTATAAACTTTTAAATCTCTTAAAATCCTGTATTAATTTTTAGCGGCCAAGCGGAATTGTTATAAAATTAAAACTGTATTTACAAACCATGAATGGAAAAGCTCACTACAATTCAACGACAGCAGTATTTTAAAAATTAATTTTAATGTTTTTCTCTAGCTATAAAAATGTCGATTTTTATAAATAATGACGTCTATCCAAGACATTATCAGAAGAAAATTCATGTGTTTAAAGGATTGTCCTCCTTACGGAAAAACCACTTACAACGCATTTTTCCTTTCCATTTAAAATATAAAAAGGTAAATAATTTCATAAACGATAAAATTTGAAATTTGAAATTTAATCAAGTTTAACCAAATAAACTTTTAATTTCAAGAATGCGATCAAATAAAAATTAATAATAATGAATAATGAAATAAAAATTCTGAATTAAAAAATTAGCAAGTAAGAAATTAATAAAAATAATATATAATAAATTGATAAAAATCAATAAAATATTATAAAATGTTACAATTAAGAGAGGTACCTATAACAAATAAAACATTTATTGATCATTTTTTAACATGTTTTTAACAAGCGTCAATTTTGTCTTTCTTTTTTTTAAATAAAAGAAAACTATATAAGATAAATGTTCACGTCGCATTCGTCAAGTAATTTTAATTAGTCCTGTCCACTTTAATTAATTTTCCAAAGCATCAGGCTGACAATAACTCACTCAACACGGCGGCAAAAACAACCCCTCCATACTAAAAAGTGGTTTTCTACACTATTTCGAGGTAAAGATAAATAATATTTTTTCAAATCAGTACAATTAAACATTACAGCATTTCCTTGCATAAAGTTTCAGAAAAATATATTTTATTTTTAAAGTTTTCTTTATAAAAGTTAATTATTTTGTGTTGACAGATCTGACAATATGGATGAATTTATCCATTTTAACGATAAGGAGAAAAATATAAAAACAATCAAAATTGGCTTTGAAATTGAGAATATTAAATTTAATCTATTAACATGAAATTTAGATTAAAATTCAAAATTGTTTTCATTTTTTAAAATGCATTTTGAAATTATGTATAGTGGAGGTTCCTTGTTATATATATATATATATATATATATATATATATATATATATATATATATATATATATATATATATATATTCTTATAAAAGGCACAAAGACTAAAACTTCATGAGGTAATTTATTTCATTCGGGTCGTGTATATATATATATATATATATATATATATATATAATAACGAGAAATATTATATAATATATATTTATTAATTGTTTAGTGTTACATGAGAACATGCACATACCCACTACAAACCTGTATATCTTGTACTAACGTCAAAATTTTTTTCTAACGTTTCATCAGATGGGAAATCACAATACTACTAAAATATTTTTTTTCCGAAATGCAGTTATCGAAGCACATCATCCATTTCCGTCATTGGAAAGTTTCCCATAAAAGGTAAAAAAGAATTTACATGTGGAGAAAGAAAGGAAGTTAAGTGATTTGTAATATCTAGAGAAATAAGAGGGAAAAAGGCCAAGTAAAGGAAATAAAGGTTGAAAAAAAGGAAGGAAAAAAAAAAGACAAAAAGTGGAGGGAGGTGGGATAACCCCAGAACCGACAAATTCAACCAATGGAATTCCGTCGAATCATAGAATTCGAATTTTAACTTTAACCTAGCAGTGTTAGGTTAATGTTTCTAAGACAAAAATTTCTTGTGCTCGGAGACAATTATTCATAGAATGTAAAAGAGTACTACAGTATTTTATGAAACGGACTTTCTAATATAAATTAGAATATTAAATTAGAATATTAAACCGATTTTAAATCTTTATATTATCATATTAATTATACTTAACCAAATGTTACTTTACAATATGAATTATAATACTACATACATTTTAAACTTTCGTATTATTTTTTTAGCATAAAACGTTATTAAAGAGAAAATAAGTCAAGCAATATAACGAATATTTTTTTTTAAATAAATATGTGGTGAAATCAACATAGAAATATTGGTAAAATAGCATTAAAATTAATATTAACCATCAAATTTCAATAAATTAAGTTGATGTTATTGCATATAGAAAGGTAAAAAAAGAAGAACGGGAGATATAAATGAACTTAGATCGAAAGCCGACCGTTTCGGTGCCAGTCGGAGTTCCTTACACTTGAGTCATCAACAGTCCTTGGGGGGGGGGAGAGAGACTGCTACTTTTATGTGTATTGTTTTTACGAACGTGAACGAACATTTTAAATTTTTTTAAATTTCAATATTATTATTATATTAATTTCTTAATATTAATTAGAAAGTATTATTAAAGAGATTAAGTAATAATGTTTTAAACAAATAATGGATAAATAATAAAAGTAAGCAAAATGAAATTAAGATTATTCATATATTACGGTTAACTTACAGAAGTAAGAATAAATTAGAATATATTTTAGGCCTAGAGTTAAATTTCAAAGTAAAATTAAAATGAATTATATAATAAAAGTACAACTATGCTGTATTGACGGTGGTTACGATGCTATGTTAATAAACATAATAAACATAAGAGGATTTATTCGTAGATTAGAAATTTCTTTAGCAAGATTGTAAGGTTAATTCTTTTGTATGTTTACAACTTATTGGCGCTTCATATTCTCCGATTCAACAGATTGTCCTTGTTCGAGTATTTAATTATTTATATTTTCTCCTGCAGGCAGAGAAAGCACGCTTTGTTTAGAGACCCTCGAGATTCTAGCTTGTTTTTAGGATTTCCCATTTAACTTTGGGTTTTTTATCTTTGTCTTTTAATTCCCCCAAAAATACTTAGAAAATGAAGTCATGGTTCGTTTATCTGCGTTATTAAAAGATGAGATATGATTATAAAAGTGCTTTTTGAAATCATTCATTGTATTTCCGATGTAAAAGCGTTCAGAAGTCCTGGGATATTCAACCGAGGTAATAGTACACCTATATACTTATACTATCGATTTTGTTAAACACCTGTTGGATAACGGGCACTGCTTGAGATTTTTACAATTACACATATTATATAATATATATATATATATATATATATATATATATATATATATATATATATATATATATATATATATATATATATATATATATATATATATAACGGGAAGAATTACAACAAACGCGTGTTACAATTTTACATCGTTTTATGTTTTGCTTTTAAATTTAAATGCAGTTTGGTGTTGGAGAGGTTTGGTGTACCTAGATGTAGAACCTAGCCAACTCCGAACGAAAAGAGTGACGTAGTGTTTTTTTCATTCGTATACTTACTATTGGTCTGAAGTATATCATATCTTCTATTATTATTATTATTATTATTATTATTATTATTATTATTATTATTGGTGTAAGAATCTCTCTCTCTCTCTCTCTCTCTCTCTCTCTTTCTCTCTTCGATGTTTCACCCGGGTGGTGATACCATAGCTGCTATCCGAAGCTTAAAGACATTTTCCTTTGAGAATTATTATTACTAATAGTAGTATTGTTCTTGCTACTGCTGATGATGATATTGATTAAATTATTTGTAAGTCAAGCCAAGTATTGATTTCAGAGTCAGATTTAAAGTAATTCCTGAGTTCCATCATCAAAATGAAAATAAATGAATCAGATCAATTAAAAAACGTCTTAAAATGAAATGTAAACTACTTGTCATTAATTTAATAGTTTAATAAATTTATTTCCCTGTTTTATATAAACAATATATGAAAAGACTCGGGAGCCTGTGAACTAAAAGCTAAAAGCTAAAAGCTCTTTGTCAAGCTTAAGATCGTGATTCAGTCGGTGTTGGTGCAGTTTATCTGATCGGTGCAGATTTGAAAAACTTGCAAAAGGAAGCGATCTAGCTCTCTGTCAAGTGAATGGACTCCACGGTCGTTCACTCCTAATTTGACTTAAAAACAGATTCCTTGGCATTAAAGAAAATTCTTCAATTACAGATCCGTACTTGATCTGAGATCAGTAAAACGAAAGAAGTGATGTTGAGATCGCAGTGTAAATTGTGACAGATAATATGCAGTAGTGTTGAAAATAAGAAAAGGATCAATGTTGTTCTTGCTTTCAGGTAAGAGAATTCAAATTCGGTTTAGTGATCGTTCTCTTACTTCAAGAGTAACCTATCTTATTTGTTTTCGAACACGGTGAAATCTTTTTTTGATATGCAACACGCAAAGTGGAAAAGGAAATATAGATTTAAATCTGATACGATAATAAGAAAACTTCTTTAAATAAATCAATGGCGAATTTGCGATATTTCCGTAAAAATTTCAAGTCAGCATTCACTACAGCTGCCAAAAAAGAAAATAAATAAATAAAAAAAATGAACTTATGTTTGTCGAGTTTCGGCTTATTTTCTTACTGGCTTTATCTTTTCTAACTTGCAAGGCAGAATAAACCAATAATAACGCTTTGTGAAGGTTTTGAAATGTCTTCGCGATTATCAGTTTCCGTTAATCCTGCTGATATTTTGCCGTTGATGCTTTTACGCCCGCCAGTGTGAAAGGATTTTTCCAAAATCCCATGCCGAGCATGATATTGAAAGATGTTGAAAGTGTATAAAGTGGATTGGGCCGATTCAAGTATAAAAAGATCAGATTTCAAAAGTTTTTTTTTCTTCTTTTTACTGACTTTATAATCACATTTGTATAATATTCAAAGATGGAAGAGTTGATGACAGTTTATTTTACACAACTAGTATTTGTTTACCTTATTTTATTTTTAAGTATATATATTTTCTTGTTTTAGGAAGGTTTTATATGTCATTTTATGAGATATATTCCGCACAAATCCCATCGTTTCTCTGTAAATGTGATTCTAAAATATTCTTCTCTAAAGGAATGTAAATGCTTAAATATGAAACTGGCGTATTTTGAATGTCGCAATGAGATTGTGTGACTATGTGCTTCATATTGTAAGCATATTTCGTGAGAACAGATGTTATTTAAGAGATGACAGCATGTTTAACTATATAGACGCGATGAGTTGGATTTACATAAGTATATGCACCCAATGCACGTCCCTGTATTCTTATTTGTGCATAAATATATTTTTAGACATATTTTATGCGTGTTTGATAATACGTAATACATTGTGTATAGCTGTTTGCAATATATCTAAACTTTTACTTTTTATGTATGAAAATGACGGTTTCTTCATACTTATATTTATATATTAGACGTAATGGTTTTAATATCTAATATAATTATATTAATAATATATTGTCATTTACAGGGTGATTGACAAGTAACTCCATTTTATGTATGATGGACTCTACAGTTTAACTATAATTTTTACAAGACGGGAGAGTACATCATGCACAAAATAAGGAGTTACATTTCAATCACCCTGTATATGTGTGTTTGTAAAATCTTTGCAAAACTATTGATACTAGTTCAGATCTAAATTGTCCATTTAAAGGGCGACGTTTATTTGACATTCTATTCAGTTTAAATACAGAACGAGTCACAAAAACAACCTGAAAGAGTCGCACATTTGGGCTGATACTAATTTCCTGTTAACCAGAGGTTTTTACCAGATATAAAGGTATTGTGAGACCGTAACATACCTACAAGATGGACTCTTCCAGGACTATATAAAGTATGCGACATAACACTCGAAGAGAAAAGAAGAAGAGGAGAGAGAGAGAGAGAGAGAGAGTGTGTGTGTGAGTATGAGAGTATTCTAATACCGTAGTATCAGCCGCGTACGACTACCAATATTGGACACTAGCACATAGTAAGCTCCGCTTACACTTACACTATCTTTGTAACCTTTTTGTTTAATATATCTTTCTTACCTTTCCGTGTTCCGTGTTTTCCTTCCGTGGTCCTGACTTTGGGCCCACATAAGTGGCGACAGAGAATTCGGGAAACGCACTCACGCTGAAATCTCAATACCTTACCAGTCTCACATTTGTGTCGACTGAGAATTCGAGAAATGCATTCACGTCGAAAACCGCAATACCTTGCCAGTCCCACATCAGTGGCGACAGAAAGATTCGAGAATTTCGTTCTCACCATATCAATAGCTACAGAGTGCTCGAAAAATACACAGAAACTCCACACGTTCCCACAGCAGTGTTGAACGAGAAATTAAGCTGGTATTACTACATTAGCAATTTAAACGCAACACCCAGCGTCTACATATATAAAAAAAATATTCCGATACCAAACAGCAGTGACGAACTAGCGATTCGACATCTACGGAATATTATAGTCTGTGCAAATAACATTACGAGAACGATTTCTTACACACCCGCACACACAAAAATCAGTTTGTTCATAAAACAAACTGACAACACAAGAGCCGAAGTACTATTTACGACTCAAGTTTTCGGAAAAAAACTATATAAAATTTTTTTATGTAACTGACTTGAACTCGTGCATAAAATTATTCTCCCTTCAAATTCACTGAGGCGAGTTTTCTCTTTTTGTACCTCTATAAAAAAAAATTGATACAATTACGTTAAAATCAACGGAACCACGGAATCGCAAAAAAGCTAAACACATAATTAGTTTAGTTAACTAATTGTCTGTCCATACTTTTTTTTTTATCAAGATTTTTTGTGTACCTCCCCTTTCAAAGCAAAAAAAAAATCGCTGTAATTTTTGCTTGTCTAAATATGGAAGCTTTCAAAAAGTAATTGTCCAAATGCTAAAAGTAAATTTGGATCAGCAACAAAAATCAGAAGAAAGACAACAACAACTATTTTTGGAATTACATAAACAACAAATGGAATTCCGACAAAATTACGCTTCAGAATGCTGAACTACAACAGAAACAACTTAAAGAATTACTCGTAAATGCATTAAAAGGCTCAAACTCTGAAAAAAATACAATATTCTGCCAGAATCTACAATTCAATGGAAACCTTTGAATACGTACCAGAGAATGACAAAATGTTCGAGGCTTTTTACAGGTGCTACGAAGATATTTTCAACGTAGACTGTGAACAATGGCGCAGTAAAAAAAAAAGGTACGTCTACTATTGAGAAAACTGGGAAGTACAGAACATAGTAGGTTCGTAGACTTCATACTACCCAAGAAAACGACTGACTTGGATTTTCCAGAGACTATTAAGCTCCTATCGGAACTATTTGGGCCTAACACAACCTTGTTCCACAAACGTTGGAAATACCTGAACACAGTCAAAGACAACCAGCAAGATTTTCTAACGTTTGCAGCATCGGTAAACAAGTTCTGTAATGATTTTAAACTAGCCGAACTGACTGCCGATGATTTCAAGTGCTTAATTTTCGCACAAGGTCTAGTATCAGCAGAAGACGCCGAAGTCAGACGACGGGTACTGACCAAGCTTGAGAACGAACAAGGATTGACTCTCCAAAAACTGGCAGAGGACTGTCAAATAGGTTAAAGAAACCGCCCGGACCATGTGGTAATTAGCATTGGATGAAATTCTGTCCAGTTAAGAACAAAAAATATTGCAAAAATTGCAATAAAAGTGGGCATACTTTAACTCGGTGCTGGTACGCCAACAGAACGAGAAAACCCAAAAATAAAATTAGGCAAGCTCAATCTGACAATATTGTCGATAGGAATTTAAGGAAATATGTAACTGTGGATATTTTCAATAATTCCATTAAATTCCAGCTTGACTCGGGTTCCGATCTTTCAACCATTAACTGGCGTACTTGGCGAAAATTAAACAAGCCGACCTTATTAAAAACGGATAAAACAGCAAAATCCGTAACTGGCGAAAAGATTAACATTTTAGGCGAGGTAATACTTACAGTAACACTAAATGGAGTTACCAAAAAGTTCAAAGTCTACGTATTGAAAACTTCAGATAACTTATTTGGAACAGAGTGGATAGAAAAATTCAATTTTTGGGATTGCCCAATGAGTACATTTTGTCGCAAGATACAAAGTACAACGCCCAATTTGGTAAATCTCAAAAAGGAACTCAAACAACAATTTCCCCAGGTTTTTTTCTCGTGGGCTTGGGAAATGTACTAAAATGAAAGCTAAGTTCAAGGTGAAGGACGGTGCACAACCGGTATTCAAAAAGAAACGGAATGTCCCTTTCGCTGCTCTAGAGCAAATCAACAAAGAGATAGATAGACTCGAACAAGAAGGTATTCTGTCAAAAAGAGATTTCAGCGAGGGGGCAGCACCTACGGTCTACGTAAAAAAGAAGTCCAATCAAATACGAGTATGCGCAGATTTTTCCACAGGGTTAAACGATGCCTTGCAAGATCACCACTATCCTCTCCCAAGCCCTGAAGAAATTTTCAGAAAACTCAATGGTGGAAATTTTTTTTCTAAAATCGACCTCTCGGACGCATACCTTCAGATAGAGGTGGAAGAAGAAAGTTCCAAATTGCTCTGCATAAACACCCATAGAGGGTTGTACAAATACAACAGACTAGCTTTTGGAGTAAAGGTTGCGCCTGCAATTTTCCAGCAGGTCATGGACGCCATGCTGGGCGATCTTGACTACGCAACAGCCTATTTGGATGATATACTGGTTGCTAGTAAAACTATGGCAGAGCACTGGAACCATATAATAAACGCATTCGAAAAGATACAAGAATACGGATTTAAGGTTAAGGAGGCAAAGTGTGACTTTTTCTTACCAGAGATTAAATACTTAGGGCACATTATAAATAAAGACGGTCGTCGGCCGGATCCAGAAAGAGCCAACGCGATCAGAAACATGCCGGCCCCAGATAACGTTCAAGCGTTACAAAGCTTCCTCGGCCTAGCTAACATTTACCAAGGGTTCATTAAAAACATGCAAAATTTGAGAGGGCCTCTCAACCAACTCTTAAAAAAGGACAAACCATGGTCATGTACCCCGGAATGCCAAGACGCATTCGAGAAGATCAAGAAAACTCTTAACTCTCCCTCACCCATTACGACCCTAGTCTCGACATCATAGTCGCAAGTGATGCAAGCTCGTACGGCATCGGTGCTTGCATTCTACATAAACTGCCAGATGGTTCGCGAAAAGCTGTGGCTCACGCATCAAGATCTCTACTTCCAGCTGAGAAACAATATTCCCAAATAGAGAAAGAGGCTCTTGGGTTAATATTCGCTGTGACAAAGTTTCACAGATATCTACATGGTAGAAGGTTCATACTGCAGACGGACCATAAACCTCTAATTACAATTTTTGACTCTAAAAAAGGTCTGCGAGTCTATACTGCAAATAGACTACTTCGTTGGGGAACGATTCTCTTAAACTATAATTTCAAGATAGAGTTCCTAACATCCAAAAATATTTTCCATGCAGACAGTTTATCGCGACTCATTTCAAAAAATACAGAAGTCTTTGAAGACTCCATCATTGCTACTCTAAGGACAAATTGTGAAATCAAAAACATGATCGCGAGTACCATAAGAGAGCTCCCAGTTACTTTGGCCGACATAAAAAGGCAGTCTCGAGAGGATGAATTCATTCAATCCATAAAAAGCAAAATTCGCAACAAAGACCCCAATGTGCCTGAAGTTTTCTCCCTCTGCGATGATGTCCTACTATACAATGACCCCGTAGTGATTCCAAACAGCCTACAAAGAAAAATCCTCAGGGATTTTCACATGGGTCATCCGGGGAAGAACCGTACGAAAAGCCTCATGCGCTGCTATGTTTATTGGCCAAACAAGGACAAGGACATAGCAGACATGATAGAATCATGCAAAGGATGCGCGCTTGCAGCAAAAGCTCCAACCACGACGTGCAAACCATGGCCAAACACAGACCATCCATGGCAAAGAATTCATGTGGATTTTGCAGGGCCTATAGACAACATGTACTACCTCATTGTTGTGGATAGCCACTCAAAATGGCCTGAGGTCCTACAATGCAAAAGACCAACCACAAACTGCACGATCGGATTTTTGCACGAGCTATTCGCGCGTTTTGGCGTGGTAGATTGTGTAGTTACAGATAATGGCACTCAATTCACATCAAGTGAATTTAGAGACTTCTGCAAGTCATATCAGGTGAACCACATTACAACACCTCAGTACCACCCTAGGTCGAATGGCCAGACCGAAAGGTTCGTGGACACTCTAAAAAGGGCTTTAAAAAAGGCACTAGGCACACCGACAGATAGAGCATTGCAACAGTTTCTGCAGGTGTATCGGATAACCCCTAATCCGAACGCGCCTATGGGAAGCTCGTCTGCAGAAACAATGTTCGCAAGGAAAATCAAGTCTGTCTTCGACAAACTTATTCCACGGCAAGCAAAGTTCAAAAAAACCGTATCGCCTCATAAGAAATATTTCAATCCTGGCGATAAAGTCTTTTTCAAGGCTTACAAAAACAATATAACATTCTGGGAAGTAGGCACCATAAAACAAAGAATTGGTGAACTGGTCTATATTGTCCAAGGACCGAAAAACACTCACAAACGCCATTGGAACCAGCTCAGAAAAACCGTTTGAAGGAATCGGAGGAATCACTACAAAATAGCTGTGAAGAGCCGATCGATGTAATTTTCGATGACTTCGATCTCGACACGCCCCAAGTCTTACCTGAAGTGCGACGTTCAGGAAGGAAAAGGAAATTTACTCAACCGCTCGACGTAAATCCCAAGAGAAAAAAAGTATTAACAATTTTATGTTTTTTCTCCTTTTCAAAAAGAGAAAAAAAAAGAAAACTCTTGGAAGTGGGGTATTTTGAGACTGTAACATACCTACAACATGGATTCTATATAAAGTATGCGATATAACACTCGAGGAGAAGAGGAGGAAAGAGTGAGAGAGAGAGTATTCTAATACCGTAGTATCAGCTGCGTACGACTACCAATATTGGACACTAGCACATAGTAAGCTCCGCTTACACTTACACTATCTTTGTAACCTTTTTGTTTAATATATCTTTCTTACCTCTAATCAGTGTTCCGTGTTTTCCTTCCGTGGTCCCGACTTTGGGCCCACATCAAAAGGGAAATTAATTTTCGCAATACAGATATCCTTTTTCTATTTCATTCAAATTGTGTATATATGTTTGCGTGTATATTTTAATTTAATGTCAGACCTAAAATATTTCTACAAAATTAAAAGATAATAAAAGAAAAAATAATTCTGTGTATGGCCTGTTTACTTACATTATTTATATTATTCGGACTGTTATCCTCATCTTCATTGACATATTCATAACGTTTGGCCGTTGTACGCTCCGGCCTTCTTCAGGTGATTAGAATTTCGAACTGAACCCATTATTTCGTCCACCGGAGTAGATTTTTGTAGTTCCACGTGCCATGCCTCTTTCGGATGTCTCAGTTATTTCCCTTTAATCCAACTCTCTAAGTTTTGGTTTGCCACCAACGTAGTCTGGTATTGAACTCACAACTCTTTCAGTTTAGTCACTGAATCTAATCAACACCTTTATCCACTGGGCTATGTGTCCCTGAAGACGAAATAAAGAGTTCGGTTCTAAATTCCAGGCACCTGAAGAAAGTCGGAGAGTACAACGTTCGAAAGGTTGTGAATATGACAATGAAGATGAGGATAACAGTCCGAGTAATATAAATAATGTTAATGAACTCTCGATTACAGTAGTGTAAAGGATGGATTTATAACTTTGACAGTGCAATAAAATAATCTTCTTCTTCCACATTTCATGTCCCTTCAAGACGTTGGTAATCATGGCTCTACACAATGTCCTGTACTTTGTAGCTCTTAATAACTTTTAATTCTTGTCATCGCTACCAAATCTTCTTCGCCATCTATTTGCTGAAGCTCGCCATGTAGGTTGTGCGTTGCTCTCCTCTGGTTTTCTTACTTTCAATCTGTCCTATGTGTATCAAATTTTCCAAGCCCTCTTTCCTCGTGATGTGCCCCAGAAATTTCAACTATATCTTCTTGATGCTTAGCATAGGTGTCATTGTCTCAAGAATTTTGTTTACATGTTCGGCCCATTCTCAGCCCGCTTCTGTACAGCTGCAATTCTGTTACTTCATTAGTCTTCTTCCTCTATATTTTCCTGCCTCTTAATAATTTTCTCAGCTCCTGAAAGTCAACTTTCCCTATGCCATTGTGCCTTCAAACTTCGGTGTCGCACTTTTCGTGTCGCACATTCCAACCTCTGTTAATTTGCTTCCTATATATCTAAATTGTTGCATCTGTTTGAGTTTCGTATTCCTGATCTGTAATGTCTATATTGGGAAGTTACTTTTGCTAATAATCATGTATTCAGTCTTCTTTTGAAAAGAAATATTGCTGCAGTCGAAGTTCCGCAATCCTCATTTTCTAGCCCTGACAAAATTTTTAAATCATTTACATGGTTGTCGTACGGTAAGATTTATCCTCCACTTAACAGTTTTGTTCCCTCAGATGCAACGCTTCAAGTCTATTGTGACTCTATCGCTATATCCGTGGCAAATGCTTCATTAGTTCCGCCCAGATCAGACGTTTACTAGTAGGACACGCCATGCTACTTCCACGGAATCGACATTTTTACTGCCCCCATGTTCCAAATGTAGGAAGGAAGTTACACTCGAATAGCATTTTACCAAGAACTGCCATTTTGTGTACTGCATCACCTCGTGAGAGCCTCCCTAAAGACTTTAATATTGACCTCTTCAAGTCAAGAGTCAACTTCTTATCCTCATAATTTTCACATCCTACTACCATCTCTTCAACATTTACATTTCATCAGCAGCATTTCGATTGTAACCATCTAAAAATGAGTGCTTCTCGAGACTTGTGCTGAATGAAATTTAGTAAAAGAAAATCTGATTAGAACAAATCACAGTATTTTATATATATACATTTTTTTAACATCTTTTTGTTCTATATACATACAATTTTAGACGTATTATGAAAGTTTAGATGCAATTGCAATATTTGTAAGAAAAACCTGCAACTCAAAACTCCGGCATCTTTTGTAATTTGAATAGTTGGCTCCTGCTTGACTGTTCCCGCCACAATTTACTTTCGGCGATTGGTGCTACTATTTATTAACAAAAGGCAAACACGTACTACGGTTGCATTAAATCTACTACATTTACAAGTTCAGTTTTAATACAGTGGGCGCCATCACGTGCAAATACATGAAAAGAGGTACGAGAGAAAAAACGGTTAAGAATCACTGAAATAGATAGATAGATAGATAGATAGATAATGAACAGAATTGGATAGATAGATAGATAGATAGATAGATAGATAGATAGATAGATAGATAGATAGATAGATAGATAATGACGTAAAGGCATGAAACATGATTTTTTTTTTTTTATTCATTCATTCATCCATTTACCACGGTTTATCAATCATTTGCAGATTATTGAAAGCCAGAAAATATTTTAGATTATAAAAATTTGGCTGGGGGTGAGATAATAATGATTTATTGATACAAGTTTTACTAATTAACCCATAGCTAGGGAAAGAAGAGATGAATTTATACTTTTCCTAATTATATTTGCGCGTAAGTGAATATAATGAACCCAATTGAAATTGGAATTCAGTTCTCCCATTAACAATTCGAACTATTATTCCACCCGAACATCCAAACTTATAGCGCATAGTATTCCCGAGAGGTCCCCCATCCAGGATCAATTTCGGGGATCGTACATAAACCGGTGTTTCAACATGATGTTGTCGTAAGCCATTTTGATCGTTTTTATGATGATGTTTCGACTTATGTGCCCTCCTGTCTTCCTCAGTTTTATGTCTCATCAGGATCTCTTCATGGGCGTCCTCTTTTATTTAGTTCAGTTAAGTTTCTGCTCGTTTCCTATTTTGTATTATTCTGGCAAAGATTTATATTATCGACTGTATTTTAGCATCGTCGATTATTACTTACCATTTGATAATATTTATGTTTATCACAAAGCAGTAAAAGTAATCTTTCTCGTCCTTGTCGGCATGTTTATATGTATATAAGATTATATATCAAGGGTTTTCAAACGTTTTCCTTCCGCGTATCTCTTTGTCCTGCCCGTGTGTATTGGCGTATCCTTTGAGAAAAAACTTATAGTGCTCTAGATCAAATAGGTAGAACACTTCGGGATGAGAGTGAATGAGATCAGATGAGGGGGAAATACATAAAGCATTCTCTTTCTATTGAGAAACAAAAAGTTTCGAGAATATTCAATCGAAAAAAGAGCGTTAGATTCTTAATTGTGTAACCATTCAATTTGTCTCACGTGCTCTAAGGGTATCTGTCGGTAAGGTAAATGTTATCACAGAAAGCGGTATTTGCGAGTTGAGATATAAAAAAAAAACTCTTGGTGAGTCCGTTGCGTTCCTTTTAGCACTAATGCCCTTGGGTAAAGCACGAATATTTTTTTTTCTTTCTCCTCACCACCAGCTATTAGTTAAATAATAGCGTAAACTAGGCTCGTTAGAGTTGGTTTGCATCCAGTCTCGGATGACAAGAGTGGACACGAAACCGTGGAGAAGGCAACGAGAAAAACCTTCTGTTATCTTTCCAATGTAATCTTCGCTATTCAATGAAAATAAAGAAAAGTAATCTGTGGAGAAACAAAAGTACCTACTTCCTGGAGTGATATGGTATTTTCCAAAAAATACTTCTATGGGTACGCGTACCGCGAATTAAGACTACCTGCTCTGTATGGTCAAGATCTACCCTCGATTTAAATGTTTGTATGTAGATGTATGACTTTGTTTGTTGCATATGTAACTGAAATGGTTGAATGTTTTCATCTCTGTGATTACATTTTTGGCTTTATCTACACGGAGTTTGTGTCTATTTATATAAATGTTATTTTTGAAAAACAGTTAAATTGATATCTACCGGCCTAAAAATCAAATGTCTTTGTAAAGAAACTGGCTCTCTACACATTTTCTTTTCACTGATAGTTATCATTTTCACCGAGGAAAACTTATCTCAGCCAAAACATTTCGTCCTATGATGAAATTTATCAAAAAATGTAAGGATTTTATTTTGCAACAAGTATTTATAAACAGAAATAAAAAAAATAAAAAAAATTTCCTTAGTTTTTTCAGAATTTTTAAATGTAAGAACTACCATAAATATACATCAAGCTAAATGAAAGTCAACGTCAATTATGGAAGATGCTAAGTGATGTAATTTAATATCTAATGAACGAAAGTGTGTAAATGTGGTTATTGTTTTTGATTTTTTTATAAAATGGTTATTATTTATATTATTTTAATTTAAGATTAATTTATGTATTATATATTTTAAATAATAGAAAATTTAGAATTTAAGCGTTTTCTTTTAATTTTTAATTTTTATTTTATAATTATGCATATTTGGTGACATGGATAGGTGCTTGCGTATATGAGTGCTCAAATATGCACACACATAAACATACTTCCGTTTTCATTTATGTGTGAGTTTACATTTGGTGTTTGCAAATGTTTCCAACGAAAAATCACTTTCACTCTGTATATTCAATCTCAGGTTTTCAAAAAGATGCGCCACGAATTTATGCACATATCTATGAATATACGAATTTGAATCGGCAGGTTTACATGGATTGTTTCGATAGAAAGAGAGACCAGGTGAAAGGGGCATGTGTGTGTGTGTGTGTGTGTGTATTCCTGATCATCAGTATGTATATATGGTTTACTTAGAGATTTTTACATCTTGGTGCATTGTTAAGCTATGTATATATGTGCGAGCGTCTATTTGTAGGTGCCTAAATTTCTATGTACACTTCTTTCCGCTTCCTTGGTTTCTTTTCAAATATCCTGCGTTCCAGAGAATCGGAAAAGATACTTACTGGCATTCTGATATATCATTTCATCCTTGTTCGGATCTTTTCCTAACACTGCTATCCAATGGGATCATCTGCTCTTCTTTTGCCCTCTTTTTCTTCCACCGCCATTTCTGACTGCATTTTCTTCCATTATAGTTTCTGTCTCATTCTTTTCCTCTTCTTACTTCTTTTCCATCATAGTATTATTGCATTTTTAAATATTCTTGTTTTATTATTATTATTGTGGTTGTTTTTGCTGTTGGTATTATTAATTGTTGTTGTTATTATTACTATCATTGTAGTTGTTATTGTTGCTGCTGTTGAGGTGGTAGTGATATTATTATTATTATTATTATTATTATTATTATTATTATTATTATTATTATTAATATTATTATTATTATTATTTCCTTTGATTTCTGTTGTATACTCATTTTCTTCCGGGTCTCAACCAGAGACCTAAGGTCAGAAATGGCATCATGACATTTTCGCTGAACATTCTTAGACCTAAGTGCACACACATTTCACATTCATAAAGCTCTTCGTAAGGTGTGAGCTGGACTTGTAAGAACAATTTTTTTTTTGTATTTCTTAAAGTTATGAGCTACCCCGAATCCCTTCAAAGTGTCTATCAGAACAATTTCTAATCAAACCGAGGGCTCCAACCCCAACCAGAATTATTGATGTCTTCATGGGTCACATTTCTAAGATTTCTACTTCAAGATTTTTGTATTTTGATCCTTTTAAAGCATATTCAGAGATACATTAGAGTCTGGAGGAATTGCCATGTAAATAACAAAGCACATTACGTTTTTGCGGTTTTGATCACTATGTCTGGACGATTAGCCTTGATTCGTCTGTTTCTGAGTATTGTATTACATAGTATTATTCTTATTATTATTCTTATTGTTATTATTACGATTGTGCATTTTTTAATTTTTAAACACGTTCAAATCATATTAACCAGAGACAAATAAAAACAATACTTCTATTCAAACAACTTCACAAAATTTATGCTTTAAGTCTTCTAAATAAAATATTTTTTTATATATAAACTGCTAAAGAAGAATAAGGTTTAGAAAATCCTGTGACAATCGATGTGAATATATTTGTGGATGAAGATATATTTGTTTTGCGTATTATTTAACAGCACCAAAAAACATTGCTTGAAAGCAATCGAATTTGTTAATTAATTTCGTTCTGTTTTATCCAATTTAATTCTAATTAGGTAATTGTCTCTAAATGTAGCAAATAAACAATCTTAATCACCTCCTTCAATTCAACTGAGTCGTAGAAGAACACAAAATTCATCTATTTACCATATTCACTATAACAAAAAAAATCCGAATTACTTGTCAAGCATTTTTATTTTTCCAGTCTACAACGAACTAAAGTTACAATTTGTGCCAATAGGAGCCATACTAAACATTGATTATGCGTTTTAACCTACCCAAATATGTGTGTTAGTAGGATATATATATATATATATATATATATATATATATATATATATATATATATATATATATATATATATATATGTATGTATATATATATATATTGTGCTATATATGTATACATGTATATATATATATACATGTATATATATATAAATGTATATATATACATGTGTGTATATATAGTTATATACATGTATATATATATATATATATATATATCACCATATATATATATATATATATATATATATATATCACCATATAGATATATAGATATATCACCATATATATATATATATCACCATATATATATATATATATCACCATATATATATATATATATATATATATATATATATATATATATATATATATCACCACATATATATATATATATGTATATCACCATATATATATATATTTCACCATATATATATATTTCACCACATATACATATATATATATATATATATATATATATATATATATATATATATATATATATATATGGTGATGGTGGACTCTCACGTTGTATTCGAAGTATGATGGTCAAGCAGCCTAACACCAGTACATACGATTTGATTATAGTGGTGAAGGCTTTTTGCAGAAGCAACCACACTTTTTGAAGGGCCGAATACTGAGACCTGGTGCACTACATACCACAAGATCTCCAAACAAACCTCCGCAGGTTTTGAATTCAGTGTTGTTCTTCTTCAAGACCAGTTGCCATCCAAGAGTATAGAACCTAGTCTGTCCTGCTATTCACCCTTAGTTGGAGGGAGAAGAAGAGGATTAATACCTTTCCCAAGCATATTAGCACGTGAATGTAATGGATTCGAATGGAATTCGAATATATATATATATATATATATATATATATATATATATATATATATATATATATATATATATATGTATATATATATATATATATATATATATATATATATATATGTATATATATATATATATATATATATATATATATATATATATATATATTCATTCTTATCCGATGAAGCCTATCTAAGGAAGGTGAAAAGCGTAGTCGATTCAACAAAACAATTTTCCACTTTGACTGAACTACCTAAATATATAAACACATTTCATGCCCTTTTTTCACTCGTTTTCTCTCTCTTCTCAAACTGTGTCAATACGAAGGTACAAAACAGTCCTGAATAACAAAAGCACTTTTCTTGAAATATATTTATGAACGCTTTAAGATTTATAAAATTAAACAAATTATTTTTTAAGCTATCTCAATTCTTTCGCTTGCTACTGTAAATCTTATTCGTAAAATGGCAGTATTTCTAATTGAATATTTAGTATATGTATAGTTAATCGTATATATGTTAATTTAGATAAACACAAAAATAAACGAAAGACTAACAAATAAATTTCTTTTAATTAAAAAGGAACAACACTTTTTAACTGTTTCTTTTTGCAAAAACGGAGCATTAATTCTTCGTAATTTTTTTGTTATAGTGAATATGGTAAATAGATGAATTTTGTGTTCTTCTACGACTCAGTTGAATTGAAGGAGGTGATTAAGATTGCTTCTTTGCTACGTTTAGAGACAATTACCTAATTAGAATTAAATTGGATAAAACAGAACGAAATCAATTAACAAATTCGATTGTTTTTGTGCTGTTAAATAATACGCAAAACAAATATATCTTCATCCACAAATATATTCTCATCGACTGTCACAGGATTTTGAAAAACTTACTCTTCTTTAGCAGTTTATATATAAAAAGATATTTTATTTATAAGACTTGAAGCATAATTTTGTGAAGTTGTTTGAATAGAAGTATTGTTTTTATTTGTCTCTGTTTAATATGATTTGAACGTATTTAAAAATTCAAAAATGGACAATCGTAATAATAATAATAATAACAATAATGATAATACAATATAATGCAACAAACAGAGGCAGACCAATCAAGGTTTATTGTGACCTTTGGGTATCATTTTAAGAATTAGTAAAATATAAAAGTATGAAATGCAGAAAATATTATTTACTTTCATTCGATTTTCAATGTTCGAAACAATAAAGGAAAATGCAAATTTTAATTTAAAAAATACGCTTACATAATATCGATCCAAGTAAAAGCGATCTTTTTAAAGTTTCTTCTTTTAAAATAAATACACCTAATGCCATCTAAATGCACGTTTTCCCAACGTAATTTTAAGAACATACTTACATTTATGTGATAAATTTCGCATATTATTTCCAGCATTTATTACGAATATATTTACAACAGCTTATTTAGTGTCATTTTATTATGCGACTCGGTCATCGTAATTTAACTATATATAATAGAATAATTATTGATATTTATTTATAATTTCAGATATATTATGGATGACATGCCTCGTCAGAACGTAATAATCTAAAAAGCGAAACAAGATATAAAATTATTTCATGATGGGAATACGCTGCTAGAAATTGCGAGAAAGATGAACAGATATTAAAGAACATTAAAAAAAGGAAATTGAAAATTTGTTCAGAGAAAGAACTGGTTTTAAATATGTCAGAAAAAAGATTAGAAAAACATTAAAGTGTACTAAATAATAAAACAGAACTGAATATCGATAACATATTTAAAGAAATTTATGAATGTAAAACGTGAGAAAAAATGTAAAACATTACGAGTTGGGTAAATACATGACAGCAAGCAAACTATCACCTTTAAGTAAATAAAAACTGATTTATGAACAGTAATATTTTATTGTTGAATGTAAAACTGCCTATATGGATCTGACGAGAGATGTTTATTTCGTCATGGAAATAGCTAGCCAACACAACTTAAAAATCAAAAGTGGTGAGATGGACTACTGCTTTGGTTAAAATTATAAACATTAAAATTACAGATCATTTCAAAGTTGATAACATTAAGATAAATACATGTTCTTAGACAAGACGCTTCTTGGGCCAAAGAGTATATTTCTGGAAGACTATGATCCCCCACATACCCCGAAGCTTGCAAAAAAAAAAGAAAAGAAAAATGATTTCAAAGATACTGATTTAATGGAAACCCCAGTTCTCGTTTTTGTTTTGTTTTTTCGGATGTTAATACAAAAGAAAACTTGTAGCCCATCATTAAAAGGGGTGAATATGGAAATAGATAATAACAAGCAAAGATCCGTTCGAAGCAAGAACAACTGTTTTCAATCCCCACGATTACTGAAATGGAATATTGTACATAATTGGATTGGATTTCAAATGAGAATGCTACGGGTACATGGGTCGAGGGATCAAAATGGTTCAAAAGAAATGTTAAAATTGAAACAGTATGAAAATTAAAAATGACAATGAACCAAAGACTGAAAAACTATTACCTGCCTTACCAAAATATTTTTCAAAGATACCAAATTAGGGGTATATCCTGTAGGCCCTCCGGATCTTAATCTTATAAAAGTATGTGGTTCATCATTATAAGAAATGTATATGAGAATGGAAAACAATATTCAAGCAAAGAAGATATTTATGATGCAATAAAAGTCTTTCAAATAATTTTAAAAATTGAAATAATATAATTATCCAAATTAGGGGTAAAAGCTTAATAATTTATTTAATTTATATGAACATTTTAAATATTAGAATAATGAGTTGTTCCGGTTTAAGGGATATTGTCCTATTAGAATATGTTTCTCTGGTTTGTCATTTGAGATTTATTTAGATAAGAAATCTATGTTGCATTTATTTAATTTGTATAAGAAAACCAAACAATTAAAAACAAGTTGTCAATATTTCTACAATATTTTATTAAGCTGAATTGTTATTATTATTATTATTATTATTATTATTATTATTATTATTATTATTATTATTATTATTATTACAATATTTCTATTTTCTATTATAAACTGAATTATTATTATTTCTATAATATGTTTCTTTTCTTTTATAAGATAAATTATTACTATTTTTACCACATTTCTATTTTCTATTATCATCTGGATTATTATTATTTCTACAATATTTTTTCGTTTATAAGCTAAATTATTTTTTCTACAATATTTCTATTTTCTATCATAATATATCGTTATTATTTCTACAGTATTTCTATTTTACTATTATATGATGAAACTCACATGATCCATCGTTCATATAAATAAAAGTATATCCTGAAAATATTACCCATATTGGCTGTTTAATAGCAATATTATGAAAACATTGACCTGCATAATAAAATCTGACATAGATTTTCTATGTAAATAGATAGGAAGGTAAATCTCCTTATTAAATTTGCAATATTGAAACGTAACAACTGGAATTATCTGAGAAAGACAAATCGTAACGAATGCATACCTGACCGAGGAAAAAGCCTGAAGCATAAAAACGGAATCTGTAATGATCCGCCCGGCTTAAGATGTAACATTCCTCGAAACACTTCTTCGGCGGTGGATGAAGAGCAGAAAGCAGAAGCGAGGCTCTCCTTTGTAACAGCGAATGACCAAATCCCATTGGATGTGCATCAAGAACTACAAAGCATGAAGAGCAATCCTGTTGAATTGGTTGTGTACACTACACCACTAAGCTTAATCTGAGCTGTGAGCAGGTACAGACACAATATGGCGGCAGATCAATTTGATAAACAACATTGTCCAACCTGCGTGAGTAAATGCTTTGTGTACTTCCAGTGCAATATGAGGTGAGGTATGTGGCCATACGCGAATCCATTTGTGAAAAGAGCTAACTTTTCTGGTTGTAAACGCTTAACGTTGTAACATTTGAAGGGTGCAAGTTAATTTATTAGATCATTGAAATTAAACGATGTTGGACTGTCTTTATCTGAATATAACAAGCGGTTTTTTGCATAAAAACTGAGTCGTGCAAAGTTAAATGATTTTGAAATTGGTCAGAATCAATGGATAGTTTAGTTGATTTTACAAGATGTCAACTCATGTTGGATTATGTCTAATTTTGCAAAAAAAGACACAGTAAGGATCAAACTCGCTACTCAGTAGCAGATAATCTAGCGAAACTAGTTTTTTTAACCATTACTATTAGTAGTGAATTCGCTCCTGACTGCTTCACTTGCAAAAACCGACATTACATAATCTAACAGGGGTTGACAACTCGTAAAATCAACTAACCTATCCTCTCATACCGAGGCGCTCCCAGCAAAGGGTACGACTCAGTTATAAAGAAGCTGTCCTTTAAAGATAAGTTCTGTTTGCTAGTCTTGAAAATACACCAGGTTACATAAAGACAAAAGTTTTTTCGTAAAAATTTCTGTATTTATTCTTTTAAAATGGATCCTGAACAAAATTTAAATACAACAATTATTGCTCCAAAACATAAAAAAGATCCTTTCAACAAAATGAAATAATCTAAAATCTTATTAAAGAAAAACCTAAGTCCCTTTGGACAGAAGGAAACCGTCTTTAAATGAGACATGTTGCAACCGTCTCTGCTAAGGAACAGCCTCGCTGATCAATCAGTTTGAAACGTGCCTTTAATCGAAATCCTTTTCGTATACAATTCCTCGAAATTTTCATATCTGCCCAGTTTCGTAACCAAACGTAAACAAAATAATGTTCTAAGGCTGTGGATACTTATATTTGAGTAGACATTCCGTTTTATTTATTAAGCAGTATATTTATTTATATTCGTCTACCGGACTGAATATACGAGAAATCTTATTAAAGAAAATCGTACCTGAGAGCACATATTTCCCTTTAATAAATAAATGTGTGTCTAATCAAATATGAATATCCACTATAAAAAAAACCTTTAAAGTGATAAAAATATGTCGAATTGATAAGTGATATACAATATCTTAGAAAATTACTATAACATTATATATATATACATATATATATATATATATATATATATATATATATATATATATATATATATATATATATATATATATATATATATATATATATATATATTGTATGTATATGGGCAGAAATTTGTCACATACTTTACATAAAAGTCCTTTGTTAAGGGATTTTTTTCAATATTTGAAATCATGTCCCTAGTTTCCAGGGAATGTTTAAATATAAACTGTCCAACATCAGAGTAGTTCCATCTTTCATATACTATTTTCAAGAAGATTTTGCTTTTATGTTAATATCTTCTTTTTTCAAATATCGTGTCATCACGTCAGTTTTTTAAGCATCGTGTCTTCACGTGTCAGTTTTACTGTTTACTACATTTACGAAATATTTTATTATATCTGTGCTCGTAAATTTGTTAACATCTTAAAGATGCTTGATTGATTGCCTTTTATGATTAATGATTCTAGTAGTTGTAGTCGTCTTGTTTTGTTATTTTTCAGTATGAAATATAAAATTATTGTTATCGATAAGGACTGTGTTTTGTTGTGTCGGTTGCTAATATGCAATTTAATTGGAGTGTTATCGAATAAATATTATTCGACGCAATAATCTAGTGTTTGTCTAATCGTTGTTTTTATTATTATTAGACTGAATTTCTAATGGAGAAGCTAATTCATGAACAATATAGATATATATATAACTGTCAGCTTGTTCTAAGTCTAATTATTTCAGCATTCATAGCTAATTCTATGAAATAAGACGTCTCTCTTTTTTTTTAAATCTCACTCCCCCTCTTCTTCGTCAGCACAGAAGCATACAGATTCAAACGGCTCATTTAAAAATTAGTATAATGTCATCTTCTAGTGAACATCCTGAAAATAATTACTTCCTGTAGCTTCGACCTGACGTCTACGATCTATGAATTTTGACCAAATCAGAACTTGATTTAATTTATTACTACTCATTGTCTCTTTCTCCGCGCTTCCTTTTCATTTAGACTATATACCATAAACTCAGGGTCAGTTTTATATGAATATATACGCGATTTTTAATGTTAGTAAACACATGCTTCTGAATGACTTTAAATTTATTGTTTATCATTTCTGTTTGGCGCTTTCTCCACGTGCAAACGCCTCTTATTTGAACCGCTTGTTCCTGGCTTTTCATCTTGCAAGTAGGATTAATCTTATAGTTTTATCGGTAGGTAATCCACCTAAGGTTATTATTCTTATAATACCTACGCGTGTGCTAGCAAACGACGATCCCCAAAATTCTTAGAAGTATACCAACAATCAGTAAACACAAGTATCTACTTACAACTTTTATTTATACATCCTACGTATTAACGAACGAACAATATAGCATTATTTTGGTTAATCTCATTGTTTCAAAGTATTTATTTCTGCTTGGTAATAGAATAGGAACCCCTACAATTTGTTCTTTGCGATTATGTAAATTGAAATAACATCGAGTTTATTGACTACACTTGACATTTTATTCATGTTTTTTGTGCTAAAATATAAACAAAAATTGAAATATAATTGTTATGGATTATTTTTAAATTAATTTTCCCTTCGCTATCGAAACACAATTTACATTTCATTGTACGGCTTAGGAAAATGATATATAAATCTTTATATATCAAGAACAGTTATGAGGAAAGATATATGAAAAAGGGGAAAAAGTTTTCGTGTGACGCATTTCGTCCTTTAGGGTTTCATCGGACTAGGTTTGTTTACAGTGATGCGACTACGACTACGCATGCGCACAAACAAGAGACGTTGGGAATTTTAAATTTAGAAATTTTGTTAATGTGTTTTCAGTATATAATCTAGCCAATTTCATTTAGATTCTTTTTGTTTCCATCATCTTTACTATTAAATATCCGATGACAGATCTTCTGTTATCACAGTGTAGGATATTTAATAACAATGATAGAAACAAAAAGAAAAAGGATCTAAATTAAATTGACTATATTATATACCCCAAATACATAAAAAAAAATTCTAAATTTAAAATTCCCAGCATCTGTGTTCGTGCTTATGTGTAGTCAGATCAACGTAAAAACCTAGTCCGATGAAATCCTAAGGGACAAAACGTGTCACATTAAAACATTTTTCTACTTTGTCATACATTATACGGTTTCTGTTTTTTTAGATATGACATAATATCGTAATATTCTTAATCAGACTTGGTTCGTTAAGTATTATTAATCTTTTATTAGTAATCCCTTCATTCAGTTGAGTTTTACAAGTACTCAGACCGTTGTTCTTCAGCGTAAATCAGAAATAAAGAAAAAAAAACACTCAAACTCGCACCCCTTCCACCAGGAAACCTTCCTTAACGCGTCATTTACGCTTATGTTAGACTAAAAAGGCTGCAAAAACTCATCTCGAACAATATAGCTTTCTTCTTTATATTCACTGAACACCAAGTGAAACTGTTTTGATGTTTAGTTTACGAAATACGAACTGTGAATTCGCAAAACTGCAAATTCTAATTGCATAAAATACCAGCTTACCTGAGAAGAAAAGGAAAATAAAAGATTATTTAAAAAGATACAATGATGATTTCTTTTTTATTATTTTTGCATCTTACATATCAGCGAACCAGCAATAGAGAATTAGTTTTCCTAATCTCATTGTTACAATATATTTACGTTTGACTACCAATAGAAAATAATCCTTACTTAAATAATTTTTTAAAATATAAAATGACGACGCTATTTTTTTTAATTTTGATTTTCTTTATCATGTTTTAAATTTTGATTTTCTTTAATTTAATTTTAAATAAAACTTAACGATGATTGCTATTATATTCCTATCTGTTCCTAATTTTTTAAAATCTATGACAAAGAATGTTTTTCTTTTCTTCTCAATATTTTAAGACTGGTCATCACTAACAATGCCTTTCATTTATAAATGGTTATGATTTTTTTTTATTTATTGTTAGTATATTCTACATAATTTTTATACCTTATTTTATTGTTCTCGCATGAAGAATGTGTCCGAACACGTTTCACCGTATTTTCTGTTTTAATCTACGATAAATAAAATTTATGGCCGTGCCTAACTCACTGCTTATTGCTAAGCCGATCCAATAGTTTCTGGAGTTCAACAAGATTTTGCCATACTTTAATCCGACTTTGTAGTCCAGTTGTATCTCGTATTTGGAATAGCTATCTTTCATAATCTACTAACAATGCCAGCGGGTCCTTTGACCTAAATCATCAACATCACCATCGATTCTGAAAGTATCATTATCACTAGAATCTGCTTCAATGTTAACATATATCAATTTTATGTTTATCATTGCTCTGCTATAATATTTTTGTACAAATTGTTTTAGTATTCTTTCGTGTATAATCCAATGGAAAAATACATTTGTACCTTTATTAAATAAGTACATTTTGATACTATATATATTCATATGTAATTCACAGTTCAATAAGTTTCTGAATAATACAGCTGCAACAAAAGTCCAAAACTAAAGGGAACCTCCATTGATGATAATGAATTAGACAAGTGATTATATTTTAATACAGTGAGGATATACAATGTTTTATTCGACCTCAGCCAGAAAGATAGTCCATAATTTTACGTTGCAGTTAATTGTGAATTTCATAATCTTTTCAATGGCTCTTTGGTAGAGATACCGTTTAGATAGATAGATAGATAGATAGATAGATAGATAGATAGATAGATAGATAGATAGATAATTTTTATTCGACCTCAGTCAATCATAGTGTTTACAACCCGGGGCGTCAGTTAAGCTTTTCAATACCACTATAGTGTGCGCCTTGCCAGGGCTACATAGGTTTTTGAATACAGTTGTCCTTTTCCTAGAATGGTTACCAACCACAGCTCAGTCTGCGCTGTCATTTCACATTTTCAGCTGGAGGAGAAAAGATGGAAAAAGGGAGTTATACTTTTGCCAAGGACATTTTTGCGAAAGTGAATATGAAGTTATACAATTCTCTCATCAGTTAGATTAATTTCTGCTTTTCATATGCACGATTAAAATAATGGTTTGTTTTTCAAAATAGAAAATAATTACCTAACAAGATGAAAAAGCATAAAAGTAAATAATAACAGTTACAATCAATTGCCTTACTCTGTATTAATTACCGAGCTAGTCTAAAAATAATTACTACGTTAGTGCATCTGATTTTTACCGAGTGAATCCTTATTAAATAACACTTACAGCAATAACAGCATCAATAATTTCTGTCTAAAAATTATTGCATCGTAGATTGCGCTGATACATTAAAGAAATATTAATCATATTTCATGAATGATCCACCAGATTTCTCTTTTTACTTTCAGATAGTTCTGAATGCTGTTGATTTTTTATAAAAGACGCAGATTAGATATTTAAGAAATAAAGTAAAGTCTTTGCCAAATATCCTTCAAATTCCACCGATTATTTTCCGATTGCCTGCATAATACTAGCCACTTCGTTTGGTAGCCATTTTCAAGAACAGTATCGTAGTTTTATATACAAAATATGCTTAACTACTGCGGTAATATGAGAATTTAAAAAACGTAAGCAAATATAAAATACGAACGCAATGAAAGTCACATACCCCACTGCAGGGAAGTAAATTATGAGTTTAGCTTTTACAGGTAAGCCATGAAATTTGTTATAAAAGTCCATATCTAGTAGACGGACATCGTCCTATATATATAGTTCATAGTTTCAATGTTAAAATGGCTTTTACATCATATCAAGTATATGATCGGCATAAAATCTCCAACAAGGTTCTTCATCAGGTATAAGGCGTATTTTTTTTAAAAAAAAGAGCCCAAAAGTCATTCAAATATATCAAAGCTATTTATTGATCACCGAACCTTCTTGAATAATCTAGGTTTGTGGCCATATGACGTTGAAACACCTGTTCTCGTCTGATCACCGAAGTTAAGCAAAGTTAAGCAACATCGAGTTTGCTCAGTACCTAGATAGATAGTCATTTAAATAACAGAATTTATATTATATATTTATATGTGAATGTTCTTGCTCTTGTATATACACATATGCAACAAAATAAATCCTTTCATTTTTCTTCATAAAGTCCCTCAGGATACGAAAAGCGTCGGCTAAGGATAATTTTTCCTTTTGTCTTTTTATTCATTTTGTTCCTTCAGAGATACCCTCTCTGTCTCTCTGTCCCTGTCTCTCTCTCTCTCTCTCTCTCTCTTTATATATATATATATATATATATATATATATATATATATATTAATGCATGTTTCATTAAATAATATAAACAAGTTTTGTCTATTTATTTTAAGCAAATTCATTTCATATCGTCTGATATGCTTAATAACTGAAAGACGAAAGAAAATCACCATATTGATACATTTTTTTAATCCTATCTAAGCTTTCGGCTACATAAGCCATCATCAGAGATGACAAGTACATTACAATAAATTAAACAATACACGGACAAGCGAAAATCGCACCGTGGCCCATGGCATCACACATGACCACACGAGACTGAAAACGAAAAGTGTTAAGTATGGGAAGACGTTGGTATAAACCAATGGCTTCCGTTACCAATTATAGGCATTTAAGTGTATTTGTTGAGTTGAAAACACAACTATACTTAAACATGAAAACAATAAACAAAAACTAAAAATTCTTAAAGCTATATACATAAAACAGTTGAAACCTAACCTGAAGAAAATAAACTATGAAAACTCCACAAATCCACTTAAATGCCTATAATTGATAGCAGAAGTCATTGGTTTATACCAACGGCTTCCCATAATTAACACTTCTCGTTTTCAATATTCATTGTCTTTCGTCTTTCAATGATAATGTTATTAAGCTTATCAGACGATATGAAAGGAATTTGCTTAAAATAAATAGACAAAACTTGTCTATATTATTTAATGAAACATGCATTAATGAAAAAATGCTGCCTAAATACACACACAATATATATATATATATATATATATATATATATATATATATATATATATATATATATATATATATATATATATATATATATATATATGCAAGCAATAAAGAGGAAAATATGAAATAAAACGAAATCGAGGATCAAGTAATGGAATTCATCGAAAAGAATTAAAATTAACCTTTACTTATCAGTCCTCATGATTTTATGGCAACCTGTTAATGTGGGCTATTTGACATTCTATAACTTTCCGTTTCAACAATTAATTTTTATAATTTTTGTTCTTTTTCGAATTTTAATTTATTTGAATCAGTTTTTATTGCTTTCCAAATATCTTTTTTCCTTGAATATTGTTTTCCATTCTCATTCAAATCTATTTTCATGATGTGCCAGTTTTCTTTCTGGAGAAGCCGTGAAACTTTCTTACAAAGTGGACAAAAGGCAGTTTTGCAAAATCCAAAGGAGCATTTGCCTTACATGAATAGACACTTTAGCTCTAAATTTCTTGGTTGTAATTCCTACAACTAAAAACAAATCTCTCCAAGAATTTGTATTTATCTTGACATCATCATTAACTTTCAAAGAACCAATAATTGGATTGATAATAATAGCCAGGCGCATCACTACATCGACTGCTTGTTTGTTTTCACAGTTATGCTGGTCCACACTTTCCATGAAGGATCAAATCCTCAGCTCATAAATCCGTTTCATCCACAGAAGCTCTAAATTCATCACTAAAATTACCTTTGAAAAACCAGTTTTAGTGTAATTCTTCACCTATTTTACACGGTCTTCTTCGGGGTGTGGCGGTTTGGCTACTTTCATATCTTACACTAACATTATTAATATCCTGTATCTTTTCTGTTTGCTTACATTTGCAACACAACTTTCTTAAACTATTTTCTTACTAGTCAGTTCACTTACATTATAGCCTTTTATTTTCCTTTATATAATGGTGGCTCAATGAGTTGGTTAGTGAAGAAAAAACGTTCAAATGTTTTTAAAATGACTAAAATTCATTTCTCTACGGAACTTAATTTTTTCTTTTAATTCGGATTAACTTTAGGACATTATTTTTCTAACCAAACCGAAATTTAAGTTCAAAGTATACATTTAAATTATTTAAAAAGCGTTTTGTATTTTTTTAGAATGACCGTGGCAGTAACTATCTTATGCAAAAATATAGATAATGCCAACACTGACAAATTGAAGCCAATGTTTAATTAAATAAAATAAATTAATAGAGTTCGTATTGAAATAATTAAAATGTTGACGTTTGCTTGTTTGATATTCACCCTTTTTTATAATAGTAAAATCTGTATACGTTTTAATTAATACATTTACATCCATTACTTGTCCGTGAAAGGCATCACCATCATTTTACTTACATAAATCATAGCACAATAATATTATATATTTCTTGTAAGCTTTTTTATACATTAAAAGAAAAAATAATTTAATTGGAAAAATTCTATTGCTATGATTCGAGGTGGGGCTTCCAAATTCTTTTAAGCCATACCTTAGTGTTGTTGAAATCCAGAAGAAGATATTTTCTTAGCTTTTTTCTTTTTACTTCAATTTTTTCAAGTAGTAATCATTAAAATATTATTTAGAAAAGAACCAAGAAAAATCCTTTATCCGAAATTCTTTGGATCAGAAGCACTTCCATTTTCAGATTTTTTTCAGATTTTGGAATAGAGACTATTTAATTTGCATATAACAGCTATAAAATGGGCAGCATGAGAATGGAACCAAAGCATAAACAAGATATACCTTTACACACTTATCCTTATACATATACCTGAAGGGAGCATTATATAAATAACATATACTAATAAACTAGTTCTATATAAAATTTAATAAATTTTTTATACATACAGATACAGATAATGACGAAGATCATGTAATAATCACCCGAATTTTTAAATAGTGAAATTAAGATTTCTGTACGTGTACAAAAATTTGAACTCTACCTACTTATATAAATGCAGAACTTTTTGATATTTTGAATATCTTTGTGGGCACAAAAGAAATGGTAAGTACTCCACGAATGAAGGTTATTCCTGTGACGATCGTTAATAAAGTACTGGCGCCAACGTAGGCTACTTAGCTGAGATTTCTAAAATTTTCCATTTGTGTTAAGTCATGAAAAACTTACGGATTTGGGATTTGGGACATTCGGATAAATGATACTCAACCTATATCTATCTACATATATATATATATATATATATATATATATATATATATATATATATATATATACATACATACTCGACTCTCTCGTCGAATTCGACGTATGAGGGTCAAGCAGATCAGTTCCAACAAACGCACATGAGATTTGATTATAGTGATGAAGGTTTTGTGCAGAACCACCTACACTTTTTGAAGTGCCGAATACAGAGATCTGGTGCACAACGTGACACAAGGTCCCCAAACGAGCCTCCGCAGGTTTGAAGAGTTTTATTCTCCTAGACCCGTTGCCATCCAACGCTATAGGAGGCTTATAGGGGGCACGGTGGAGTAATGGATATCGGCTTATACTGAGGAATCGCAGAGTAGAGTTCGAATTGCAGTCGTATATATATATATATATATATATATATATATATATATAACTTTCTCTTAATCCCCCTGTAATTAATTTCTGATGCTGAAGGTAACATCAATCAACTGATAAATCTTTTACTTCAATTAATTTCATATATATGTGTGTGTGTGTATTTATGCATGTATTAATCTATATCACTGCTTGCAAACCACTAACACACGAGGGGTTACAGAGTTTGGAGGAATTAGTAACAGAAATATTGATAATGAGCGGAAAGAAAAAAGAGTAATCAGGAAGGCAGTAGATAACGATTGACATTGTATTTAAATTTTGGCAGATTAAAGTTGACTGGAAAGCATAGAGCTGGAATGGGGTTCCACAATCGAGAAGTGTGAGAAAAGAGTCTGTTCGCATAGAATATACGGTTACATCTAGCCAACTCAACTGTACATTGATGATATCTCGACACCAGTCTAGTACTGCACTTAAATTTTTTTAAAAGTCTAGGTACCATAGTGAATAGCTTATCCGAACAATTACCATGGAAGTATTTATAGAAAAGACACAGAGAGGCAAACTTTCGAAGGAGGGGAAGTGACTGAAGCCGAGCTGTCAGACCAGGACTGATAATATTACTGATTTTTTTGTATATATATATATATGTGTGTGTGTGATGTCATACATATTTCATTTATTTTTTCCGTTTGACAGTCACCTGTCAAATATCTTTAAATAAAATTTAACATTCCCTACAAACGTTACACACACGCACACACATATACATATATATACTCGTATATATATATATATATATATATATATATATATATATATATATATATATATATAATTTTATTTAAAGAGATTTGACAGGTGACTGCCAAACGAAAAAATAAATGAAATATATAAGACGTCACACACACACACATACACATATATATATATATAAGCTATTTTTTGATAATCAACACGAATCGGTACGTTCCAATCTTCTTGTGTTATAACTTACACAATATGGAGTAATGGAATTCTTTCAGATTTGGCTAGAGAAATATATGAAGTGCAAAAAATACACGTTCTCGTCTTTTTTAGCAGAGGAACTTCTAAAATTCTTCTAATGTGAAAATGATTCCAGTTTCTATGCCCCGCTGTTATGGCCTATATCAAATATCAGTACCAACAATTATCGAATACAGAACGATTTTTGTTCGGTTAGAAGCAATTAATTTTAAAGGATTAATCTATGAAAGACGTTGGCTAAAATTTCACTGAATGCAGGTGAAGTGACGAATGTATTGATCGGTTTGGATATTCAGGAGGAAAATAAATGAATGATATGCGAATGGAAAGACGTATTCGTGATGGGCGATATGAAAAAATCGTTGCACTAGCCATAGCAATGACGCTCATTAATTTCAACATTACGACTATTTATAATTGCAACTTAAAATATTAACTACCAAAGTTATTAGGCGTTCGTGTCAAAGGTTAAAATGATCTACGAAATCATTAATTAAATTTTAAATTTTAAAATCATTAATTTATTTTTTTATTTTATTATTATTATTATTATTATTATTATTATTATTATTATTATTATTTACGTTGATTTCTGTTGTACAGACATATCTTTTCTAGTCCTAACCAGAGACATAAAGTCAGAAATGGGTACATGACATTTTTCACTATAAAAAAATAAATCACGCATATTTTACATAGATAAAGCTCTTCGTAATGTGTAAGCTGTATTCGTGAGTACAATTTTTTTTTTATTTCTTTAAGGCATGGGCTACCAGGAATCCCTTCAATGAGTCTATCGGAACTTTTTCCAATCAATCCAAAGGGTCCAACTACAATTGAAATTATTGATGTCCTTATAGGCCACATTTTTGAAATTTCCACTTCACGATCCTTGTATTTTGATAGATTTTGGTGATATTTCGAATTACATTACAATCTGCAGGGACTATCATGTCAATGAGAAACTACATTATGTTTTTGTGGTCTTTAATCACGATGTCTGGGTAATTAGGCTTTGTTTTGTATGTGCGCGTGTGTATTATAAAATCCCATAAAATTGTTACAAGTCCTATTTCTCTAGCCAGGTGTGGATGTTGTTCATACCAGTTTCTTGCAATTTCCTTCCCGTAAAACTTGTATATTTTCCAGCGTAGATATTGGCTCACTCTATCATTCAGTGAATGCTAACACCGTGCAACCTGATACAAGATGGTCAATTGTTTCTGGACATTTATCACATAGCCTGCATTTCAGATGAGCACAATTAAGCAGATCCTATGCCGTAATTTAACAATCATGTGTATGTCATAACAAATGACTACCGATCCTATCATTTCTTCATCAACAAAACATAGAATGTATGGTTGTCAACAAAAGGGACACCCCAACATGCTAACTACTAATTGAAGATGTCAAAATCAAGCAAGTATGTTCTCATCTTGATTATTATAGACATCATTATACGCACAAATTTTTAAACACGTATCATACGGAAAACATTAGGTATCCATGTTTTGGTTGATATTGAATATCTGTTGATTATTGTGTTATTTTTCGCTGTGGTGACAGTCATTGATCTTCCTGTTGAAGCAGTGCCCCGCTTCCTGGTCCACAGACTGAACTCATGAGAGTAACACATATTTTAACTACTATATCCACTGTCACTGCCCCGAAGGACACCGTTGGTGTATTTTTAGAGCCACTATATTCATTTTCAGATTTCGACATTTGTCTCTAGCAATCAAGAGGAGAAAAATAGTTCGAAATAGTATACTGAAAATGACTCGTATCAAAATGAAATACAAGGCACACTTTTCATATCATATTTCAGGCCGCTTCATTTATTCTAGTCTCTCAGAATTTATACCTTATTCAGTAAAAATCTGCTTTATCTTCTTCTTTCGCAGATGAAGTTAAGTAAGAAGAAATCGTCGACAGTTAGGGGCAAGTGGTAGTGATAGAATCTGCTTAATTGTGTTAACCTGAAATGCAGATTCTGTGATAAATGTCCAGAAACAATTGGCCATCTTGTATCAGGTTGCACGGTATTAGCATCCACTGAACGATAGAGTGAGCCAATATCTGCGCTGAAGGAAATTTCAATGAACTGGTATGACCTTCACCCAGACCCGGTTACACAGATAGGATCCGTAACAAAGATAATTGCTCAGACATCGTGATCAAATACCACAAAACAATAATGTGCTTTCTTATTGACATGGTAGTCACTACAGGTTTTAATGTAGTTCTGAAAATCTTCAAAATCTATCAAAATACAAGGATCTTGAAGCGGAAACATCAAAAATGTGGTCCATAAGGACATCAATAATTTCAGTTGTAGCTGGATCCTTCGGATTGAATGGAAAATGTTCCGATAGCCTCATTAAAAAACGATAGCTCGAAATAATTAAAGTATAAAAATAATATCCGAACTTGTATTTTCACTTAATAAACCGATTATTTCTTTTCGTCGATCCAATATTATCTTTTTCATTCTCTCCTTTGTTCTTGTGATGTCTACTTCTTAACTAGGACTTTAGGTAAATACATAATACAATTAAATTTCATTATTCACATAAAACACATTTTCATTTTTATTACTTATTTCTTTTTCCATTCAAATAATATGTCTAATCTTTTTCTCAATGCAAGATTAATGTCTGAGAGAACTAAGGCTTATTCGGGATGACTGGCGGTGGAACTGAGTTGATTGAAAACTTACCTCAAACAAATAAACAATAGATATTGTCTATATCCATGTTATGAATAATCAAGAGTAGTCTCCCCTTGTTTAGCTACTCTCCTCTTTGAAAGAGCTATTTCTGTTTACTGGGACTATAAAAGAACACTATACGCGAACCTTGTATTCTCAGTTGAATAAAGCTTGCTTAAAGCCTACACCTGCATAGTTTTTCATTGCAGTCCATACCCAAATATTTTTACTGTTAATGATTTCTTTATTATTCCTACCAAAACCTTTTACAGAAGAAATTAGATTCTGAATAAACGACAGCGTTAGCTCCTGAAGAAATTACATTGAAAATATAGATGTAATCGTTTCCTCAGGTCAAGAACATCGTAGTCAGGCTAGTAACTTCTCAGTCGATTCGAATAGATTCAACTATAAAACAACAGCGTAGGCGACATGGCTCCCAAGATTGGTGTTATTTTACAGTTATCGTCTTTCTATTTGTCTCTTAATAGGATAAAAGTGTTGGCTGTAAAATTTCTCTTCTCATTACCACTGAACAGGGAAGTTGTCAAACGGAGGCATAATTCGAATCTAACAGCGTTACCACGACCCACCATTTCGGTCCACCCGACCCACACTAGACACACCCTTAGCATGAGGACCCCCCTCTTTTTCCGATTCATTTCAGTTTTTCCAACGCAATACAACAATGTCGATGGCCGCTATAAAGATATCTCTTCACAACCTTCCTTTCTTTATCATCTATCCGCTTCCCCGACTCACATTTCTTCATCAAACTACCTATTCTCTATTCCATGATCTTCCTTCGTCTATTCGCTGGCCTCCATCCAATATAAGTCTCACGTCTGTATCAATTTATCGGCTTTCGATCCATTTTCACGCTTATTCGTTAGCCTGGCTTAAGCTCTCTCAATCCCGAACTGGACGAGCATTCAGAAACGCTGACACGACCGTGTGTGGTTGCTTGTTCGCATACTCAATGTTATTACTTGAGATTAGAGGCAAAGCGATAGATAGAGAGGCAAAGCGATTGAAAGAGAAGCAAAAACATACGCACACTGACTTGCAAAGGGGAAAAAAGAGCAAAGGACACAAAGAATTATATAACAGGGCCGTGCGCCCGGCATATGTTAACGCATATACTTAAAATATGTAGAAAAAGAGATAAAGATGCATACACACTCAAAAAGAAAGAAAATAAGAGAGAAAAAGGAAAAAAGTCATATTATGTCAGATTTTATTATGCAAGTACAAAACTGACTTTAGCTAATTTTAGTTTATTTATCAGGATATATTTATATTTGTTCGATAAATATAAAATGTCAATTTCAGCGATTAAATCTGTTTTTATTAAAATATTTAAAATTTAATATATTGGTTGGAGTAAGATTTTATTATGCAACACTATAGTTTTCATGATATTGTAAATAAGAATATAGAATAGTTACTGCATTTATTTATTTTTATTTCAGACATACTGTTTGGCATAAACTGAAAAAAGGGACCGGATATTGTAAAATGGTTGAATAATATGAAAAGAAGTCTTTGAAAATTACGAAAATTGAAACATTGGTCAGATATCAAGAAGAAGACAATTTAAGTCATAAAAGAAATACAAGGTAGCCTAAAAGAGTAAGAAGCAAGAAAAGGAAAGTGCCCTGTATAAGTTTCGCGAATTTAAACATATTAAGAATATTAACTAATGATATGAAAATGAGCAAACTACTATCTTTAATTATACATCACAAAGAGAAATATAAATTAGGTGAAGACGTACATAAAAACTGGCTTTCTGAAAATAATTTACAGTGATAAACATAAAGCTACATTAGATAGAACTGATGTTTGGGCTAAACTTTAGGTGATTCATGGAAATAGTTAGACACAACAGAGAAAACAAAAGGGAGAAGGCGTTATAATATTTTGACTAGAAATTATAGAAATTAAATTTATGGGTTTCAAGATAAATGCAGGTATTAGGTTGGTGCAAAAATAATGCCGTTTTCTCACATAGTAACATATGTGAGAAAACGACATTATTTTTGCACCAACCTAATAATTACTGGAATATTTGGGTCAATATTTAATTTCTTGAATGCTACAGGTTACAACCAAGTGGCTTTTGAGTTAAAGTGTATAGCGATGCTAGATAATGCTTCTTTATTTCCAACGAGCTGACTTTTATTCATTTGACTAAAATAAAAATTTCAAAGACACCAAATTAATAGAATGGCCTCCAGACTTTCAGATATTAATCCCAAAGAAAATTTGTAATCTATCATCAAAAGTGGTATATGCCGGGTGTAGCAGCAATATTCTACAAATCGTGTAACAGCATAATTGTTCATTCCACAAAATGTTTCATATCTAAAAAACCACAAAACTAATTGAATTTCTTTTTCCATGTTTTGAAATGTTTTTTTAAGACGTTTAGCCATCTAGACACTATTTTTTGTAAGAATAACTTGAGTTATTCATCAAAAAAGAGAAAAGGTTAAAATCGTCTTGTGTCAGCCCCACTGTCTTCCCAAATGAGCAATGGTGGGAGGAAAAAGCTCATTCAGGCCTCCAGTAATCTTAGCAACATTCATACTCTTGCTTCTATCTTTAAAGTCCATTCATGAACCATCAAGAGAACGGTGAATAACTTTAAAAAACGAAGGAACAGCAGAGAGGAAAACTGGTTCAAGAGGTCACAACAGCAAGAGGAATCATCATTTCAACTTAGAACTAAATAGATCAATTATAAAAGATCCAACTCAGTCCATAAGACGTTTGGCAGGTAAAAGAGGAGTTTCAGCCATGACAGCCCAAAGTGCAGTGAAAAAAATGAAGTCGTACGTGAAACCTGTGAGGCAAAAATTGTTACTCCACGACATAAAGTTAGAAGGTTAGAAAGGGCGACGATCATCTTGAATAAGTTAGAAAATTATCCTGGAAAAAAATATATATATATATATATGAACTTTATTTCAATATTTCATGAGCTTCCGATCCTTAGCCATGATTAATTAATGATGCACATGTCATTTTCGTTTATGATCAATTTCATCACAATTCTTCTTACAGAGTAATTATAAATTCTTATTGCTCAAAGTACAATAGTGTTTAAAAACCTCGGACGATTCCAGTTAGATATCTTTAATCATTTCTAAGATACGAAGGTTTAAAGCTTAATCTAACAAATGGACAATTTTGCTGTTACTCCCGATATACATGTGTGTGAGTGTGTGTGTGCGTGTGGAAATAGAAACAATATTCAAGCACAGATCTCTGCAAAACAATAAAAACTGATCCCCTAAGACCACTCAAACGAAATATGGCACAAGGCTGGCTTTAAAATGTGAGATACACGGAACGAAGAATAAAAATTGCTCCTGAAAATGTTAAAATCGAAGTAGTAGAAAAGTTCGGAAAAGCAATTGACAAAAGACTGATGAAGGTTATAAAAAGTGAAGATGCTCATATCAACACATAAATAAGTAAATAATCATTAATACTGATATATAAGATATTGTGATAATTCTCTGAACTATATCTCAAGGAGATATTTATGAATAAATATTTATGTGGCACGTTGCATAATAAAACCTGACACACGATGTGCACCCAAATCTGAGAATATAAAAAACCGTTCTCCTCACGACAAACACAAAATCGTATTCAGAAGAAAACTTAAATTAACCGCAAAAGAGTTTATGCAACAACCACAACGTTATCATCCGACAACGCCAACAAAGCGAATTAATTATGTGTGTTGCTCAACCAATAGGATTACAACCATAAACTGCAATTACTTTTAAGTCAAAATATGTAGAAAATTAAGAAATAATAACCATTGAATTACTCAAAAAGAACTTGAATAAACTTATCACGATGAACAACGCGTAGATTGGAAGTCTAAAAATTAATAAAACCACTGGAAATTACGAACCTGGATATATATAGGGAAATGTAAAATCGCCAAGCCATATTTCCCTCTACAGGGACACACACACACACACACACACACACACACACACACACACACATACATATATACATATATATATTGTGTATTTGAGCAGAAATCTCTCTTTTAGACGTTTCATTAAAGACGTCTGACAGTAGTGTGGTTAACCTTTTTATTTAATTTTTCTTGTGTTAAAAAATGAATCGCAGTACATTATCTTTAATGAAACAAAAACACACACATACACACACACACACACATATATATATATATATATATATATATATATATATATATATATATATGAGTAAATATTCTTAATGTCATGCTCCTTTACAATTCAGACGATCATGGCTTTCTATATATTCATTTTCTTTATTATGTGAATTGCCATAATTTCATAGGAAATATAGCCGTGTGTTATTCTGTTGTCTTCTCTACGGTTTTCAATTCAGAGTAATTCATCTCCTAAATTGGATACCACCCAAAACTATAGAGCCCATTCTTCCTTATTATTTAATCAAAGAAGGATAGAGATGGATTCATGCCTTTCTGAAAGGCAATAGTACGAAAATAATGGCAATAGTATAAGACGGAACTTGAACTTGGTTCACCAACTCCACCTTCCGCACGGATAAACATTGTTTCTTATATATGTTATTTTCTTCTTCTTCTTGGAAAAACGTTGCTTATTTTATCAGTCAAAATTATGATCAGGAATTCTAAATTCCAAATATAACATCATCTATACCTATCCCTCCCCCCTTCTCTCTCTCTCAGCTCTCCACCACACACATACGTACACACATGTTTCGATAGAAGATCGATCAATAGATAGAAGCATGTAAATATACACACCAATGGACTTGAGTATTTCACTGATTGCTGCACAGAACAAAAATTTTCAAATAAGCATGTTTACTGTAGATTATTAGTTAAGGGCCGACTGAAAGACTGTTCAATACTCTCTCGGTGATCGAATCTTGTGGCCTTATTCCAGATTAAGATAAATTAAGTAAGCTATTTAGGGAAAGAACTCTGAAAAAACAGTTGAAATGTAATCAATTTTAAATTATAAAAAAAAACGTAGACTATATTCTATAAATATTGTGTTATTTATTTGCATCTGCTTCGTGTCTTTAAGTGAATAAAAACTGAAATATTAACTGGCAGAGGCTTAATATTAAATAAATTCCCGGTGAACAGTAACCGACAACAACTAAAAGTTTCATGCGCTCTCACGCAATCATCAAGTGGCCGGCAAAGGTTATTTGTGAAAAAGGATATTTTATAACTCTTTCGCAAGTTCAAATTGTTACAAGGGTAGCTGATGCATACATACCATGCACACACCAAGCAAACTCGCTGGGGTGGGAATGCCAACACAGGTCAGGATGAAAATGCCGTAAAATCATTATTTAAGGAGGCATCCAAACTCTAGAAAATGTTCACCGGCGTGTTGAGAAATATTCATTTCTATGGGAAAAAGAACCTCACCAAAGGACCATGCTATTAAAAGTACATATATATATATATATATATATATATATATATATATATATGTGTGTGTGTGTGTGTTTGTGTGTGTGTTAATGTTTTTCTCAAGTGCAATGAAGCGTGAAATGGTTAGC